>OZ030006.1:131440857-132640857 GCA_964023405.1 Apodemus agrarius
TTGAACATGATGTAGGATGTAGAGCTGTCCAGATATGTGATCCTGCTACTGAGATAATTCACCATCCCAAATGCTCTCTACTAGACAGAGATTCATCTTCTTTACATTTCAGTTGCCTTCACCAAACGAACCACCTCCTTCCTGACCCTGTTTCCACTATGAAGCTAATAGAAGTATGAAAGCAGTGACAAGAGTTTGAGAGGAGATGTAACAAGGCCCTGAATTCAAGTTTCCAGACACAGGTGACTAATGACAGCTGCTAAGCTCTTGGAGAGCATTGTGGTCAGGGCAGTGTGAGCATCAAAGGGTTTTTCAGTATCTGTTCCTCGCACCATGCGAGCTGTGCTCATGCACCTGCTGTCAGGCGAGGCCTCCTTCTCTGCTTTTTTCTGCTCTTTTCTTTCTGCTCTTTATCTTGCTGCAACCATAGCTGATCATGGTCATTTGCAGCTCAGATGGTAGAATCAGGAGAAAGGTCTACACATATTTCCATGTCAGCCAAAGACAATTAAGACAGTATCTCTGGTCCATAGACACAGGGACTTCTGATTGACCTTATGTTTAATTTTTTCCCTCTTGTTTAGGTCATTTAAGACTATCAGATTAAGGTGAATCACTGCACCTTCATGTATGTGTCGAGGGAGTCAAGGTTTGCAACTTTTTCCTCAGTGGCTTAAGAGTTTTATTCCACAGGCTGACAGGGGTGAACAAGCCAAGGGAGTTTCTTGTTTCCCATCCAACCTTTCTCTAGTTGCAGGGAGGAGACATACTCTGGATTTGCAAGAGATTTCACATCTCCTATGTGCATTTTGGGACATCCATGTAAGCAGTGTTTGAATTCTCCTGTGAATCCTGGGCCAACAGTCAGACTTTCCTGACTTCTTGGTAGCTGATTTGGCCTCCCACATCTGCCACGACTAAGGACTCAGATTCCATCTCATCTTGAATGTACCAGTCTCTCTTTAAAATTTACATATGTTACAGCTGTCTGTAGCTCAGAGAGAGTTGTGATGAGACATATTAGGTGGTGTTTTGCTTTTTCTAAATGTGGAAAGACATTCTTTTCAGCTTTCTATATCCTTAGTAGGAACTCCAAACCATTTTATAAAATTGTTAACCATGTGAAAAACTGTCAAAATGACAAAAATGTAGAATGAAAAGAAATAGTCCTTTAGTCTACTCTTGCTATCCTCTATAATTGCTATTAAAATTTTATCTTGTTATTTCTATTTTCCCATTATTGGTAAATTGGTTGTATTGCCAGATATATGTCTATGTAACTATTTCTTGGTTAACACCAGCCTTAGACAATATCTACTATCTAACATGACATATAAAAGCTTAATAATACAGTGATCTATCTTTCTTATGGTAGAATTATGTTGCTAGTATTAATTCTGCTGTAGCAATTTTAATTTTAAGCCCTCTATTCTCACCTTTATTTAACTACAGATTCTATGCATTCCAGATTACTTTGGATTTTCTGTTTTCCATAACATTATGATATCCAGGATTTCTTTATAGCTTCTTTCCCTCTTTCCATTCTACCCTACCTTCCTTGAATCTCATAATTAATAAGCCAATAGGCAGCTTTATATTATTAAGGTTTTATAAATAATTGCTGAATGGCCATGTGGTAAACACTATTACTGTAGTTCATTTCTTTTCCAATTTTTCCTCTTTCTAGTTTTATGCTTATTCTCCTGTCTTTGTTAGGGTTTCTGTTACTGTGAAGAGACACTATGACCATGGCAACCCTTCTAAAGAAACCATTTAATTGGGGGCTGGCTTACAGTTCAGAGGTTTAGCCTATTATCAGCACAGTGGGAAGCATGTTGGTATGCAGGCAGACCTGGTGTTCGGGAAGGGGTTGAGAGTTCTACATTTGGATCAGGAGGCAGCAGGAAGTTAATACCACGTTGGGCTTGGCTTGTAGATCTCAAAAGTCAAAATCTATCTCTTAGTGGCACAGCTCCTCCAACAAAGCTACTTCAACTTTAACCAAACCACACCTCTTAATAATGCCACTCCCTATGGACCTATGGTGGCCATTTGTATTTAAACCACCACATAATACCCTTTATAAAATTTTCTTGCATCAACTCTCTCTACTACATTCTAATGCTCTTTCATCATCTCTTGGGTGGGGTCAACTACATAGATATCTTTCTCTTGGAGTTCATCACCTCCTGATTTACTGTTTTATTTCTTATCCTGTTTTTATTTTCATCCCAAGTTTCCATGAAATGACTCTAACTGGAATGATGTAATGATTATAATGATGATGAGGATGATGATGATGATGATGATGATGCTGATGATGCTGATGATGCTTTGCTGATTTACTCTATGTGGTCATATTCAGCATGAATTGATGAGCTAAAACATCTACTGTATGTCTCTTAGGTTAGGTTGGTCAAATGGCAGTTGGTCCTGGGCTCCCTTTACAGGGGATGCCAGAGAACATTGCTTTTCCCCTTCTAGATTATGGTGACTTCATGGAATCACCGACTTCCTTGTCTGTCTCCTTCCAATCTAGCTCTATCGTGTCTATTTTTATATATCCTGGGTTTTCTAGAGATCCTGTCATTAGATTCCCTCAGAAAACAGATGATAATTTTATTTTAAGATTTTGACTTGATTATAATCCTAGTGTCCCCTATTTAAACAAGATCTTAAGTGCAGCATTTATAAATTAAGACATCGATAAATGAGACTACCCATTCAGCCCACTGTAGTAATGAAACTGAATTCTGTATATCCAAAAATATGCTCTGTCTCTCTGTTTCTCCCTGTCTCTACTCTCTTTCTCCTTCTTCTCCTCTTTCTCCTTCTCTTTCTCTTTCCCGTTCTCTCTCTCTTTCGGTTTATCTCCAGCTCTCAGATCATACAATTCTACATTAAAATAAGTATTCATTTGAATATTAATGGCATTGTTATATCTTCCAGCAATGTTGGTAGGGACTGGGGAAAACATAAAAGTGTTTCTTTTTAAAAGTAATTTTGGCATTTGGGCATAGTGGCACATGCCTATAATTTGAGATTTGGGAAGCAGAGGAAGAAAGATCAGGAGGTCAAAATCATTCTTGGAAAAAGAATGAGTTTGAGGCCAGGCTGAGAAACATAAAACCCTGTGTGTAAAAAGAAATATGTTCTATTTATTGAATCTACTGGGGTTTTCTTATCTGTGATATTATTCTATTTCACAGTAGCTATCACATTAGACTCTTTTTCTTTGTTTACAACATTAAGTATTTGTTAGCTTTTTATTTTTTAATGTCAAGATTATTTATAAAGTATCTTTAATTTTGTAGGTTTTGTTTATTTGTTTTGAGACAATGTCTAACTATATATCCCAGGGTGACCTTGAGCTCAGGTTCTTCCTTCCATAGCCACATAAATTGATGGGACTAAAGGTATGTATTTTTAACTTGTATGATATCATTCTTATTCACCATACCTTCCTTCTCAGTCACACTTGATTATGGTCTTGTGATTATAATAGACTTGTGGTTTTCCTTATAAGCAATAAAAAAGACCCTTCTCTTTCTTCCTTTCTTCATTCTTTCCCTCTCTCCCTCCCCTGTCTCTCTCTATGTTGCAATGTGTATGTGTGTGTGTGTGTGTGTGTGTGTGTGTGTGTGCATGCACACACTTATTATAGTTTTCTGTTTTGCTTTGTTTTCTTTTCAGGTCTCAGGATTTCAGAAAATATGTAAAACCTTTTGATTGTTTATTGCTTCTTAAGGATGAGTGGACAAAACTCCCACTGGAAAGGTTAGTACTCATCAGAAGAAGAATGCTGGCTGGAAGGCTTCCATACAAGCCTGATAGGTAGGAAAGTCCCTTATCTACTGCAGGATTTCTTTTTTTTGTGGTTTTTTTTTTCGAGACAGGGTTTCTCTGAGTAGTCCTGGCTGTCCTGGAACTCACTCTGTAGACCAGGCTGGCCTCGAACTCAGAAATCCACCTGCCTCTGCCTCCCAAGTTCTGGGATTAAAGGCGTGCGCCACCACCGCCCGGCAGGATTTCTTAATACATGATGTCTAGGTATTTATCAACAAGCTTACTATTTATACTTTCTAGAGTAATCTTTAGGCTTCCTCAAAGGCAACATATCATGAATAACATTTCTCCCACACAGAACTAGGGATAGAGATGGTTGACTTAATCTATTTATTCTCTTTCATTTCTTCCAGAGTCTAACAACTACCATTTCTCAATTTTCACATTTCCCAATATTCTTAAGGTCAACTCTCCCATGGCCATACCCATACCCACTCTCCCTTTCCAGGTTGTATAGACTGTTCAACTGCAACCCTCACCATTGTTTGCCAGCCCTTTTGTTTTTATCTTCTTGAACACACCCAAGCATTTGCCTATTCCTAATTATTTTTTATGGTTTCACCAAGTTAATGAATTTGGCCCCTTTAAACATCTTCCCCATGATTTCAACAGTTTCTTTGTATGAAGTACAGTGGGCCCAATGAAGTTCTTTTGTCATCTTGAATCAAATGATGTGTATGCTTCAGACATTTGTCTGCCTCACTGTGTGAAATGGAAGCAAGCTGACACTTGTGTGCTATAAACTAGATAAAGATGCAAGTGCCAAGTCCAGAAGGAACAAGAGAAATGAAAACTCCTAACATCAGTTGCAGAGTTTCTCCAAACTCACACAAGAAAGGATGCCATCAAATTGACTGCTGAGAGTCTCCAAGGAGACACAGAAAGGTAGCAAGAAGAACTGTATATATAGCAGATATAATAAGAGCAGGAATAGTCCTGTGTAAAAATGACCAAGTAGCTCACTCCTAGGTCTGAACACTCAATCAGGACTGATAAGTCTTGCTAGCTATCTTGCAAACATATAGGTGTTGGATTGAATGGCAAACAAGATTCTTTTAACCTCAATGAAGTCATCTAACCCATTGCTATTAATGGCTCCAAGCTCTCTAATGAACACAAATTAAACTTCAGGAAGATAAAGGTAAATACAAATAAGTTATTTGTACAGGGGCTGTAGACAGGTCCCTTGTGCATGTGCCATTCTTTTCTTCTGATATTAAGAGAACAATCATTGAATAAGTGCTTTCACTATGCCATATTTATTAGGGTAACCTTAAGAAGGCAACCTTGTACCCCATGAACCACTGCTTTTCTGTGAAACTGAATGAAACAGAACCAGTTTCATTCAACTGATAAATGATTTACAAATATTAACAAATCTGAAATAGTTAACAAAATACTGAAGTGAATAATCACTCAACTTATTTTCTTATGAAGATTAGTTAAATTATATCGACTCCACTTTGGGTTATCAAGGAGATAGTCATGAAGATTAGTAATATTGACATGGAAATATAATAAACGTTAGGATCAAGAACACATTGAGTTAAGTAGATAAGAGATGGTAGATGTATGCCAAAATTAGCTTAATATGAACAGATTATTATACTTAAAAGGCAAACACTACCAAAGGGAATCAAACAGAAACTCAAATATGTAATTCATGCAAGGAAAAACATTAAAGATAAGGACACTGAAAAAGTAAGAAATGAGAATGAAAGCAAAACCAAAACCCAAAACTAAAACTAAAACAAAACCCCACATGCTTTGTCAACAATAAAATGACTTCCATAAAACTTCTTTGTTGTCTCATCCTTAAGCTGCATATTTCTTGAAATCTTGACTTAAATATGAGTTTCTGTGTCTGTCAGAGAATGGTACAAGTGGAACTAAGGATCAGGAAAAAAGGTTCCTCACGGAAACTTTTTCCAGCTGGATCTCCCAGTTGTCACCGCTGCAGAGCAGATGGAAGACTGTGAGACATACACACATGTGGTTCCAGGCTGGTAAATGTATCTGTTAGTTCTCTTCAAATTCTAGAGTACATTTAATACTCTACCCTGTTAGGAAAGGCATAAAAGATCATCAGCTAATCAAAGGCCATGACACACAGGGAGCTTGGGATTTAGAATTTTTCTTTATAGAAAAAAAAAAACTAGTTCTTTATTTCAAATAGGAGGGAGAATAGATAGTGCAACAATGTCACATTTTATAGAAGAAATTGTATTTGAAGAGAAACAAGTTACACATAACTCATCATAACATAGAAAATAGCTGGAGGCCCTCAACTGATTACCAGACTTGAGAGTGTCTATTACTCAGAACTTTGTTTAACACTTTCTGTGGATACTATCAGATGCTGCTAAACCTTAGATATGTCCATCTGCCACTGGCTTTGTGTGACTTCTTGGAAGGCCAATAGAAAATTGTGTATCAGGGTATCCCACTAGACTCAGAGCCATGTGAGTGTAGGGGCTATTGAGGATGATGAAGGAGGTTTGCAGGCCATTGAACTCCTCTGGGATTTCAGCTTTAGTAACAATTCTGGTGAGTGAAACTCCAGTGTAAAGAAAGAATAGTGTGGATTAGATTATCAGGTTCAGAAGGCAAATCCAAAGACAGTGGTTTTCAACCTTCCTAACGCTGTTACTCGAGTTTCTCATGTTGTGTTGACCCTCAATCATTAAATTCATTTTGGTGCTACTTTATAACTAAATTTGCTACTATTATGAATTATAATGTCAATGTCTTGTGCTTTCTAATGATCTCAGGCAACTCTTGTGAAAGGGTCTGTCCTAGGAAAATGCAAGCAATTGTTGAATATAGAGGTTTTGATGTCCTATTTCACTAATAAATGTAACTCTGCTAACTTTCCCACTGTACTTGCTTAGTATCATTTTCCAAGTATGAGAAAAATGAATTTAAGATGTAGAGACTTACATCTGTAACCCCAGCACTTTGGAAGCTGAGGTATTGAGATTGTTGAGTTTGAGTCCAGCTTGGGCTATATAATGAGTTTCAGGTTACCTTGAGTTACAGTATAGAGAGATAGCTAGATGGTAGATAGATAGATAGATAGATAGATAGATGATAGACAGACAGATAGTTAGATAGATGATAGAGAATTTTCTTCAACCAGAAAGAACATGTCGAGTTAATACATTTGTAGATACAATCCTCTAATGTTTAAACACAGTAGCTAGCCAAAGCAAAGTAAAAAAGAATGTGAAAAGTGACAACATACAAAGTGAGACAAAATGAGCTAGAGAAGATATCTTAGAGTTTCTATCACTGTATGTAATAAAATACCATGATAAAAAAAACCAACAAGGTGAGGAAAGGGTTTATTTCACCTCATTCTACCATGTTACAGCACATCACAGAGAGAAGTCAGGGAAGGAACTCAAGGAAAAACCTGAAAGCAGGAACTGAAGCTGAAGTTGTGCTGCCTACTGGCTTGCTCCCCATGGCTTGCTCAGCCTGCTTTCTTATAGTATCTAGGACTCCTGGATGGCTACCACTATTATGGATTGTTTACGCTTAGCTCAGGAAGTGGCACTATTAGGAGGTGTGGCCCTGTTGAAGTAGGTGTGTCACTGTGGGCATGGGCTTTAAGA
Source organism: Apodemus agrarius (assembly GCA_964023405.1). Classification (NCBI taxonomy): domain Eukaryota; kingdom Metazoa; phylum Chordata; class Mammalia; order Rodentia; family Muridae; genus Apodemus; species Apodemus agrarius. Next base: position 131,448,321 of record OZ030006.1, read on the forward strand.
CTTAGCTGCCTGGAAGTCAGTCTTCCATTAGCAGGCTTCAGATGAAGATGTAGAACTCTCACCTTTGCCTGCACCATGCCTGCCTGGATGCTGCCATGTTCCTACATTGATGATAATGGACCGAACCTCTGTATCTCTAAGCCAGCCCCAATTAAATGGTGTCCTTTATAAGATTTGCCTTGGTTATGGTGTCTGTTCACAGCAGTAAAACTCTAACTAAGACAACTACCTGCATCAATGATTAAGAAAAAAAAATCTCCCACATTTGTCCATAGGCCAATCTGGTGAAGATCTTTTCTCAGTTTAAGTTCTCTCTTACCACATGATTCTAGCTTGTGTCAAGATGACAAAACACAAGTTAACACAAGATATTCTTGATTTTTAAACTATTTTTGAGTAGGAGCACCTTGATAGTTTCGCTCTAGAGCACAGCCTTATTCATGTCTGTATTTCAGTTCTCCCCCCACCCCCAAAAAAGGTCCCAAAGCCCAGAATGACTCCACAGCTTAACTCTGGTTGCCAAGGAAACTACCTGGATTTACATTGATGTTCACTGATTCCTGAGGGCAATCCCTGTCAGAAGCAGGGCCCACAGTGGCTTGGGCCTCTCAGAATTGCTGTTGACAGCATTAACCCTCATTCTATTTCCAGATCTGGCCTGTTTTCCTCTCAGGTCCTCTAAATCCTGAACCCTGCCAAGATGCCAAGACTCTGGCCATGCTTCAGGGCACACCGATTTTAGTAATACAAGGGCCTTACTTGTATAAAAGGAGTCTTGTGATACCCCTTTCTCTTTTGAGTTGGACTTAGTTTTTACCTTGCTTTTTTATCCTTCTTAGTGAAATCATGTTTGTATTTCATGCAGCATTAGCTGAAAGCAGATGCCTGGAAGCTGTCAGACCTACTTTCTTCCATGCACCATGTACCTTTTGCATACTGTTATAGTTGTATTCCTGAATGAACATCCAAAAATATAGCTTTTTTAAAAATAAAAAAAAAACGACCTATCATCAGAAACATTTTCATAGTAACTTTTTGTATCTCTACATGTAAATTAGTCTGAAGGGTGTGTTCAAGTTCAATAGAAGAGCTAAGGACTCATTATTATTTGATAATATAGCAGTACAATCCTAAAATACCACGTGAGTCAAGAGATATTGTAATTTTCTGTGGAAAGTACAATATGCTAGTAATCCTTTGCTGTCTACAATTCATAGCTCCCCACACTTACCTCTCTTCCAAAGAACTCGCCAAAGTTTCATCTTGTTTATAAAACAACTCAAGCAAAAGCATCATTGTCTTGAGTCAACTAAATCAGATACATGACCCGTATGTTAATCATGCTCTTTATCATTTACTTGGCTGTCTTTGGCTCTCCCTCTTTTTGCTGAGAAGGGCCCATTTGTTAGCAATTACCATTCTGGGTACTTCTTCCTTAGAGTCCACATTAAGGTGCTGAGGTGTGAGTCACTACTCCACATCAGTACAGAGCATGATATGTTACTTGTATACTAATCATCTCATGGAAGGTATGTGAAAAAAACTGCTCGGAACCAATCAAGGAAGACAGGAGATCTCTCATGTTGCTTCTTTGAGTTTCTTTCCAACTCAAGAAGAGAAGAGAAGAATCAAGAGCAGCCATGTGCTTCCACATTGAAAATAAGGATGCAGCCAGACCCAGTGGTGGTGTAATCCTGTAATTCCAATTATTCAGGAGACTGACACCACCGGATCAGAAATTCAGAGCAGGCTTAGTCTATGAAGTATGATCAAGGTTAGACTAATTAATTTAGTAAGAGTTTGTCATAAAATAAGGAAAATAAAAGGGACCAGGTGCTTCTTTATATAACTCAGTTGGTGAGTTTTTATCCAAGACAACTAATACCCTAGGTTCAGTCCCCAGTACTTCAATCAGCCAATCAATCACTCATTCAGCAGAGGTTGTAACTAGCTCAGCAGAAGGATAGATGGTTTGCTTTCATCCTGACTCTACCAATTAGAGTGAATTATATCTCAGAACTATTGGGTTAGGGAGCTTGTGAAATCCTTTTGGGATCAAACTAATCTACTTTTACTTGCATTAGAAAGGATCTTAAATAATAGAAAACACATCAAACCTACGAATAGAAGAGTAAGATAAAACACAGAAAAGATCACATATCAGCAGGTACTTGGTATTCAAGAGTTCAACAGAAATTACTCCATTATAAAAATGCCAGGAGAATACATATCTTGCTACATTAGGGAATGGAACTGAAGGCAATTGAAGGCAAAATCCCGCCTAAATGTGTCTTTCAAGATCAACTTCCTGAGCAAATGCGGTTCTTTATTGATCTTATTTCCTGCCTTGCCCAGCCTTGTCTTAGGCCTTGCAAAGAATTAAGCATGTATAAAAACATGTGGAGTGCTGAGCAACCATAGACGTACATGCTTGAAATCTCAGTACTGAGAGCTTGAGTTTAAGCTATTCCCAGCTATTTGTCAGGTTCTAGGCTAGCCTGAGCTACAGTGTAATTCTCTGTAAACAGTGCAATGAATAAAAATGAGAGAAAGAGAACTCTTAGTCTTTACTGATGAGCTACTGGTGAGATTTATATCCTAGGGACAGAAACCAACTGGTGATTTTTCAGTGTCACAATTGGAAAGGACCCAGGGGCTACCAAGTCTTTCTTTGTAGACTTTCCTTTAGGGAATATTTAGGCTCAGAAATACTAAGACACTTCTTCAGTACTAAAACAGATGAAGGCCTGTGATATTCTTCAGCTTTTGACAGACTTCATCGTTAAAGATAGCTCAGATGCAGTTTCATGGGATAGAAGAATAACTGTTTCCACATGGCAACTTTGTCTCTCTCCTATGCCCAGCAAGCTTCCTGGGCTCAATGGATAAGAGAAATTGAATATGTCATGCTGACCCGCCTCAGCTCTCTGTGGAGGAGCAGGAGCAAGGTGGGCTGCTGGGCCTCTTCCAAGGCCACTTCTTCCCCAGGGTCAGTGCCAGGCAGTAGAACACACTGGGCAGCTAGGGGCCAAGTTTAGGGCCACCGAGCAAGAAGTGGCTGCAGTAGGCTCAAGACGCTTCCAGCTATGAAAGCTTCCAGAGAGAATGCTCTTCCCTTAGGGTATTGCAGCCTGATACAACAGGCACTCTCAGAGAGTCTTTTGTGAAATAACTCATGTAACTTTAGCCCTTGTGGATAGGATCTTATAAAGATTTTGGGGTGGATTGGGCTCTAAAGACACATGATTTCTATTGGCTTGGTATGAAATGTTAGAGATGCCTCATCTATATGTAGAAGATCTTAAGGTGTTGTCTTTATGTGACTGATTGTCACCGTCCTCTCCATGGAGTGTCATGATCACATGTTCCGGAATGGGAACTTGGTCGGGTACAGATTTAAACACCTACTGTTTTCAATTATGAGAATTGTCAGGGTTTCTGAATCCACTCAACCCTACCAGGTTTTCTGCCTGGTGGCATGGCCCACTGCCCCCACAATGTCACAATAATCTTACTCGATTTTGAGTAAAAATGCTAGTTTAAATGCTGATCTCTCAGCAAAAGACTAGAAGAAAAATGGCCTCGTCTAACATTTAGTTCCTGTTTGTGTAGAACAACAAGAACAATGCAAAGGTGAGGTGAGGACCAACACATGACTGTCACCAATATCAGCAGTACTTCAGGTGTTATTGTTAATCGCTGAGCTGCGAAGGATGTCTTACAATAAATAGTGATGCATAGATAGATATTGTTCAATGAAGTAATTGAAATATGCTTTGCTCCCAATTAGTTACATCACTAAACTTCATCAGGAGAATGTGCTTTTAAGGATGCACAAGATTTCAAACTGTTGCATTGTGTATTTCAGTTAGAGAGGGAACATGATTTATACGTCTGCAAGAATCAGTTTTCCATGCTAATGTAACATCCCTGTTCTCAAGAGTTGCACAGAAATGAGATAGGGATTTTCATCAGCCCTTCTGTGTCTTTACAATTCATTCATTTTTGCTTTGTTGACTCGACTCTTTATAAAAAGAATGCCTTTTATACCCCCTCCAGTCACTAAACATAGAAATTAAATGAAAATAGAATGGTTTCCTAATAAGATCAAAAGGAATTTGTGCCTCTAAGAAGCCTTGGAGTCCCAGAAGTATCAATACAAAACACTTATGATAGAAACTCTCAGATTTTTGAATAGTGAGAGGATTGCTCAATTTAATTCAAATAGATAAAATGGTTTCAGTTGACAGTTTAAGTGTTATATGCTTGAATGTTGGACACTATAAGCCATCAAAATGGTCCCTCTTGACTTAGGTAGGAAGAATGGGGAAGCAAGCACATCCTCTTTGTCATAAGAACAAAAGGTAATATGTTTACTTGTGTCCTCTAGAGAGCACCATATACAAAATGCATGCTCACTTACTAAAAGTTGAGCTAGCTCTTACATTTTGGCAGGAGAAATCGGAATCATTCACCAAATGAAAGCATCTTTTAAAGCATAGGTTGCCCTCTACTTCCTTTATATTCTCTGTGGAGGAGGAGAAAGATTTCCCAAAGGAAATCTATTGAAATGCCAAATCCCACTGACATGCTCAAATAATGAGATTTCAGTGGCTTGGGTAAGCTCTTTGTTTCCTGAATTTTTAATTCCAATATGCTTGATTAGAAAAAACAATACAGAAAAGTCAACATGTTTATGAAGACAGTTAGTGAAGATAACCATTGTGATTATTAAGGAAAGGACAATCTTGTTACTTTTCAGATCTATAAAATTATTACAGTCATGGGGCATTTATTTATTTACTTATTTATTTTTTGGTAGAGGATTAGAAATGTGTTTTCTTTTATTTGCTTACTTACTTAGATAATTTTTAGAAGAGGTTCTAACCTTTTCTTTTTTTTTTTATAACATGGCTTTCAAAGGCTTCTCAGCTATCTCCCTGCTAACTATGATACTTTTATCTCTAAATATTAGCAAAATGTCCAAGACTTTGCCAACTGCATGTATCATGATAATACTTTGGTATCTACTGATTTCTTCTAGGACCCTCTCTCCCTCTCCTTTTACTGATACCATAGAAATGTTTGTGACTTTATTTATGACATTTCCCAAAACCTATACACACCCTTCTATTAGTTTGAATAATATATAAACTACTTTAAATCCCTAATACAAAGTAAATGCTATAGAAATGGTAATTTCGCTATGTTGTTTAGTGAACAATTACATGAAAATGCCTACATAGGTTTCTTTTCTAAAACTTTTTCTCTTTTTTTTTAATTGAATATAATCTTCATTTACATTTCAAATGGTAAAACCTTTCCTGGTTTTCCCCCCTCCCAGAAAGCCCCCAACCGCTCCTCCCACCCCCTGCCTCCAAGTATATGCCCCTCTACCCGGTCCATTCCCACCTCCCACTAAAACTTTTATCTATGTTTAGATTATAAAAATCCACAGAAAGAGTCATTCATTTTATTACTTGTTTTTGTCTGTAGACTAAATTAATTAGAAGCAAATAGAGTGAGAAATGCTATACCAACTTTAAAGAAATCTCTACCCTTTTTCTTAAGTTTAGGACGAAAATGAGTGTACATGGATAGCTGAGATATCAGCTTGGAATTTTGAAATGCAAGCCCACCACATATAGCAATCTCATTCTGTGAGAATCAATACATCTCAGCATCCTGGCTAGACAGTGGATCCCTGGGCATGCTGTTCACGCCTCATACAGCCCTCGTTGGCAGTACTATATCTTTCAGGGCACCACATCAGGATTCTGGCTGCAGAAACCTAGGGTTGGTGCTCAATTTGGGAAGCCAATTTCTCCTACCCACTTAAAATTTTATTAGCAGAAGAATATCATCAAAGACATGACAGCTATGATATCAACTAGCTTGAGGAGCCTGCAAGAAGAGAATTTTTCTTTAATGATTTTTCACAATTTCTCTCCTCTATGAATTTGCTTAGAAAGTTAGGTTGTCTTTAAAAAGTTTTCTCAAGGAAACTTATTTCCTTTTCCCAAGTGGCATTTTAAATAGATTCTTCATTTTCAGATCCTTGCTTTCATTTGATGCAAAAGCAAGGGGCAATAATCTTTTTCCATTTATGATTTGCTGAATTTTAAGGTTGGGTCAAAGGACCTTTATGGAAATTAAGAAGCTGTCCTTGTTCTCTGAGCCAAATTTATCATGTTTAACCTCTACAGATGCTAATGAGAACCACAGCTGAACTGTCCCAAAGGAATGTCACACCAGTGCCAAACTGTACCTCCTCTGCATTTAACATGACATTGAATTGGCAGTCCCAACTGTTTAAAATGTAGTTAAGGTGATTTCCTGCAGACCTTCCTCAGACCTCTGGGCAGTTGAAATGATAGGTCCAGATCTAAGCTTCCCCTGAAGAGGTCAAACTACCTAAGCCTTAACCTTTGTCTGGGTTCATAAAAGTCTCATCATATAACTACAAAATGGGTCTTATATCAGAGAAGCCTTGGGGCTTGGAGCACCCTGTTTGCTTCATTAATCGGTACTATTATCAAATGAATATTTTGCTTTGCTGTACAAAGCAAGGGTAATATATTATTAAAGACCCCAAATGCAGAGAAACAGCACGTGACAGCTAAAATTCAGTCTTCACTTGATAGGCTCTTCAATCATCTAGAAGACTGATATTGTAACATGTCCATGTAGAAATTTCTAGAAGGAGATTACTGGAATGGGAAGACTTACTCCAACACAAGCAGTACCTTTCTGTGTGCTGGGTCCAGGGTAACCAACAGGGAGAAAGTAGGCTACATAGGAAGCATTCACTGCTCTCTAAGTCTTGACTGCAGATGCTGCCTTGAGCTCAGGCCACCATGCATTTCCTATGATGACAGGCTGTCTTCTTGAACTAAGAACTCAAATAAAACCATTCTATTTTAAGATACATTTGCCAAGTATCTTATCATAAAAAACGAGACAAATAAGTTCTACATAGCATAGTACAATGTATAGAGCAAGTAAGAAACAAGGTGCTGTGATGGTGAAGAGCTAAGGATGAACATGTGTGTCAAGGGGGTCAATAAAAGGATGCTAAGAAATGGACATACTTTAGAAGCACCCTAGTTTAGATTGAGAATGTCCCCTCCCCCCTCTGCTCATTTCTTAAACCTCTGGTCCTCAGCTTGGGAATTTGGGAAGGTGATTGAAGTGATAAGTCTTTATGACACTGAAGTATGCCTTTAAAGGGAATTTAGGGGGTGGAGGCTAAATTCTTCTCTGTCATTTGCTCTCTGACCACAATGATGTTGCTTTTGTTTCTTTACATGTTCCTTGTCAGTATATTCTCGATCACCACAGGCCTCCAAACAAAGGGACCAGCTGGTCAGGGGCCCAAATTCCCTACACCGTGATCCAAATTTGCTTTTTATTTTTGCAAATTGATTATATCAAGTATGTGTTAGAGAGATCGAATGCTGACTAACATAGGATCTTAAGAAGGAAAGGAGGGTGTTTTCAGTGTTTTTCCCATCTTAGCACTTATACAAACTTAAGAGTCTACATGTTCTTACTTGAGGGAATTAATATAACTGTTGTGTTAGAGCTTTCCCCGTAACTCAAGATGACTGTACTTGCTCTTTTACCTACTAGCCTAAGGACCGAGAAAGCAATTGTTCAATTAACCCTTTCCTTTTAGGAGAAAAGTTTAATTTTTTAGTTAATCCTTAACTTTCGTCCTTCTGGTTACCTGATATTGGTAATGTCAGCTGTTGCTAGGCAACTTTACCAATAATAAAATGAGTCCACTGGATGAGTACGTTTAAACCAGGAGACACATACCTAATAAGAAGTCATTGCTTAGGATTCACTGAGTGAGATAAAAGGTCATCTTTAAAAGTGATGCTGGGGACTGGGGAGATGGCCTAGCAGTTAAGAGCACTGACCGCTCTTCCGACGGTCCTGAGTTCAAATCCCAGCAACCACCTGGTGCCTCACAACCATCTGTAATGAGATCTCATGTCCTTTTCCTGTGTGTCTAAAGACAGCTACAGTGTACTTATATATAATAATAAATAAATCTTTAAAAAACTAAAAGTGATGCTGGCTTCTATAGGGCAAGGGCTGCTCTTATATCTGCGTAGAGTGGGTCTGTACTTGAGCTTCTGCAAAGATTTCCACATCAAAAGAATTCCCACTGCCCTCCTGGGGGCTGTGCATTCCCAATTCCTGCCTATTCAGTATACTGAATACCTCAGTGTATCTGAAGACACAGATGGCTCATGGTGACTTCATGAGTCTGAATTCTTGCTTGAACCTATGATAGCCCTTACTTAGTTCTTCATAGCAATATTTAGTAGAAATAAAAAAGATGTAGAGTACCCAGAGGTGTTTGTATTTAAAAAACCCCACAAAAGTAATATAAGAGCCTTGAAACAGAAAGAAATCAACAAAATTATCTTCTCTCATTTCACTCAACATATCAGCCATTGGATAGGACTAAATGTTGAGTGAGAGAATGAAACTATTTCAGTGTGTAGTTCCTGTCTGAGTTCATGGTAAGTTCCTGTCTTAAGTTCAGGGAACAATGAATGTAAAAAGTACAGAGGAAGCAAACACTGAGTGGTCATGCTTCATTGTACTAAGTCAAGCTCCAAAAATTAACTAAGAGTGCACCTACTTCACTTCTCAATACCAGTTTAAGAGTGGGTGGAGGAAGGAAGAAAACGAGAAGGAAAATGGAAAGAGATAGCAATTTCATCAGAAATGTAAACAGTATAGGGGGATGTGGTCCAAAACCAGGCTGATAACAAGCTCTATTTTCATCAGCAATCAATAGGAACCTATCACAGACTTGTACTATTCTGCAGCTTAGTACTTAGGAAGTTCTGACCAAATGTCTGAAAAGGTGCTATTTGAGTCTAAGATATTCTGACTCAAATCCTGCCCTCTCTTAAAAAAAAGAATCCATTTCTACTATGTACCTTTCTACATCACCAGCAATCTCTTATCTCTGAATTATTTATACAAATCCAATCAATGCTGCACAGATTTGCCATTTCTAACACTTTACCTTATACAATCACCTAAATATCTCCTCTGTGATCACCTCCTCAGTTCAATCGGATAATATCCTCTTGAAGGGAAAGGGAGGGGCCCCTCTGCCTTTGTGTTACTTCAGCACTTCTTCAGCCAAGTCTCAGGCTAAGAAGATGGCCAAGTTCTCTTGATAAAAATTCCAGATAGCAGCATAAAATTCCTATGGTGATAACTCGCCCTTGCTAATGTAGTATAGGAGTAGCCATAGAGAGCAGGAAAACAGAGTGATGTGATTATATTCAAACAAACAAACAAACAAACAAACAAACAAACAATTAGGCCAAAAGAGAGGCTCATTTTGGCCTTTGAGCTGACTCTGCTTCTAAATAAAAGGATAAGCTCACATCATCTACCTGCAAATCTACTTATAAATGGACTAATGATTCTAGCAAAACCATGTGTAGCATTCTGTCACTAATCAGTTTTACCATTCAGCATGGTTGCTCAATTCTATATGGTAAAGTCATTCTCTAGAGAAGAGAGTTATAGATATGAGGAGAAGAGAGAGGTAGTATGATGGGCCAAACTGCTACTAGGTTAGAAGAGTGTCTCAGTTACTATTCAATTACTGGGAAGTGATACCATGACCAAGGCAATAGGAGGAAACTGGGAGGTTGCTTACAGTTCTAGAGGGTAAGTCTATGACCTTCATGGAAGAGAACATGGTGGCAGGTATGCAGGCATGGCACTGAAGCTGTAGTAGATAGCTTACATCTGATAACAAGCAGGAAGCAGAGAGAATGAGGCTGAGAATGGCTTTTAAATCTCAAAACTCACCTCCAGTGACACACCTCTGCCAACAGGTTCACACCTTCTACTTCTTACTAAAGAGTTTGATCAAACTGGAAACCAACCATTCAATTATGAGCCTATGGGGGTGGGGCATTCTTATCCAAACCACCAAATTTCAAAAGCATTTTTCTTTTATACTAATTATTATTACTAGAGAATGAAAGTCCCTTTTTACCTATACTGAGAGGTGCAGAGATGGCCATGATTCCTTATGGCATTGATAACAAAAGAATTAAAAAGAAAATAATGAAGAGACAGATGAAGGAAATGAAGGGGATCCTGTTCTACATCACAATAGGATTTCTAGTCCATAAAGATTTATGACTCTTAATTGAAAATAACTACAAAGTATATGAAGGTTCCCAACACATAGAAATGATGCATGTTTGAAGACATTTAAATGCCACATACATTTAGATTATTGTTATGTATATTCATGGATTAAGTAATCCATAAATATGTAGAATATCACATTAGTTAAAAATTTAAAATTGAAGAGAGATAGCACAATGCTTGTGGAAGTTTTGAATTAAAACCTTCCATCTTGGAGTCTCTATAAGACTCAGAAAGTAAACAACTCTCAGGAGTTCCCTGAAACTTTCAAAATTCATAAGCACCCTCCCATCTCAAGATTATAGTCATATGACTATGACTCTGACGAGTTAAACTGCCAGCAAGTTACACAGAGAGCCCCAGGGATGAAGCTTTCCTAAGCTGGCATTCCAGATGTAGAGGACTGTTTTGATGGATGGCTAACAGGGCTGCTTTTGAGTCAGCCATGCTTCTATAAGTAACTCCTCATTTGTACCACTTTAGGGAGCTCTAGTACTTGAACTTTGTGGAATTCTTTCCTGGGCCAGTTTTCAGTGTCCTACCTAGGAAGAGAAGATTCTTGTGCTTTTCTCCCCAGGAAAAGTATCACAGAACAAACAAATAACAGTAAAAAAGAAAATGAATGTATCATAGAATAAAGATAGCAAGGAAAGAGCAAATCAAGGGCCTGTATATTTTTTTTCCATTCAGAGATTAATTTAAGTTGTACCCTTTGCTCACTTTTCTGTAATGTCCATTAAACAAGTGACTACTATGTTGCATGCGAACAGTCTTGGAATTTCTTTCTCTGTATGTCGACTGCTTTCTTTAGTAGGATTTGCACTTACACTAGTTTTGAGATTTGGGTTTGTCCTTTGCAGAGTTTATTTTGTTTTGTAAAGAACTCCAGACAGTTTTTTTTCTGGGAACACTATGTAAATTCTGAAGGTTGATTGATGAATAGATTGACTTGAAGGCTGTCCCACTGTTTTAAAAACATTTTAAATTGCCAGTAGCGGTTCTGACCCACTGTGCGGAAATGAGAGGCAGCTACGAGCTTCTTTTCTTAAATGACAGCCATTTGGAAGCCTGTTGTCTTAAGGTACTTTGTTCCCAGGGGTACTGGACGGGAACAGATAGCTGGACATCTGGTTACAGTCACCTCTATTTACCTAGGTAGGCTTTGCAGGGGAGCCCACCTCTGCAGGTTCTGCCCCACAGTTCATGCTCAAAAGAATGACATGTAATCAACATGTCGCGGAGTGCGTTTGACATAATGCACTCTGCAGCAAGGCATTTATTAATAGAAAAGCACAAGGCGCTGTTTTGTTCCTATTGTTTGACATAATGCCAGTACAAGTTGCTATTCCTTAGCCATTATGTCCTCGTGTTAAAAGTAGTGTGCCTACGGAAGGCAGAACATTAGCTCCTTTTAAGGCAACTGCTCAGACTGTCTCAGCAATCCCTCGCAAACAGTCTCCGATTAGAATACGTTCTAGCCCCTGAGCAATGATGACTGAAAGACAAATGCCAGGATAAAACGTTAATCAACACTACAGATTCTGTGACAAGTTAGATAAAGTAAATCAGAAAGTGGGTTTCATGGGCGTTTACTTCGTGGGACCACATAACAGTCAGTCCTTTGGGAGAGTCAGAATCTTCTCATCCGACCCAACTGTCAACAGCTTATATAAATAGTCACTCAAGTGCTACTTCTTTCTTCTGCCAGAGGCCAAGTCAAGCCAGGGACTTTGTTTTGTCACTTGTATCTGGGAGACCCATTCTTCTGACTGGATATATTTATTTATTTTTGGCAACCTGACACAAGGTAGCCTATGGAATAGGAAACTTTGTCAAGAAAATGCCTCTAGCAATGGCCTTTCAGTCTCTGCTCCACACTTTGTCTCCATATTTGTTCCTGTGAATATCTTGTTACTCCTTTGAGGAGAGGACCAAAGGACCCACCCATACTTTAGTCTTCCTTCTTCTTGAGCTTCATGTGGTCTGTGAATTGTACCTTGGGTATTTTGAGTTTTTCAACTAATATCCACTTATCAGTGAGTGCATACCATGTGTATTCTTTTGAGACTGAGTTTCCTCAGTCAGGATGATATTTTCTAGTTCCATCCATTTGCCTAAGAATTTCATGAAGTCATCACTTTTAATAGCTGAGTTGAACTTCATTGTGTAAATGTACCACAATTTCTGTATCCATTCCTCTGTTGAAGAACATCTGGGTTCTTTCCAGCTTCTAGCTATTATAAATAAGGCTGCTATGAATATAGAGGAGCATGTGTTGTTATATGTTAGAGCATCTTTTGGATATATACTCGAGTGGTTATAGCTGGGTCCTCAGGTAATACTATGTCCAATTTTCTGAGGAACTGCCAGACTGATTTCCAGAGTGGTTCTACCAGCTTGCAATCCCACCAACAATGAAGGAATGTTCCTCTTTCTCCACATCCTTGTCAGTATCTGCTGTCACCTGAGTTTTTGATCTTAGACATTCTGACTGGTGTGAAGTGGAATCTCATGGTTGTTTTGATTTGCATTGCCCCAATGACTAAGGATGTTGAACATTTCTGTAGGTGCTTCTCGACCATTTGGGTTTCCTCAGTTGAGAATTTTTTGTTTAGCTCTGTACCTCACTTTTTAATAGGGTTATTTGAATGTCTGGAGTCTAATTTCTTGTGTTCTTTGCCCCACCTGGGGATCCATCCCATATACAATCACCAAACACAGACACTATTGTGGATACCAAAAAGTGCATGCTGACAGGAGCCTGATATAGCTGTCTCTTGAGAGGCTCTGCCAGAGCCTGACTTATACAGAGGTGGATTCTTGAAGCCAACCATTGAACTGATCATGGAGTCCCCAATAGAAAAGTTAGAGAAAGGACTGAAGGAGCTGAAGGGGTTTGCAACCCCATAAGAAGAACAACAATATCAACCAACCAGAGCTCCCAGGGTTTAAACTACCAACCAAGGAGTACACATGGAGGGACCCATGACTCCAGTCATATATGTAGCAAAGGATAGCCTTGACTGGCACCAGTGGGAGAAGAGACCCTTGGTCCTGTGAATGCTCAATGCCCCAGTGTAGGGAAATTCTAGGGAGAGGAGACAGGAGTGGGCTGGTGGGTAGGGGTACACCCTCATAGAAGCAGGAGGAGAGGGGATGGGATAGGAGAGTTCTGATTGGTGGGAATCAGGAAAGGGGATAACATTTGAAATATAAATAAATAAATATCCAATAAAAAGGTTCAGTTTAAAAAAAAAAGAAAAATGCCTCTATCTGATTGCCTGTAGACGATTCTGTTGGACATTTTCATGATTGATGAGAAAGGACCCAGCCCACTGTGGATGGTGCCTCCCCTACACAGTTGGCCCTGGGTAGTATAAGAAAACAGGCTCAGCAAGCTATGAGGAGCAAACAAGAAAGTAACATTTCTTCATTGGTTTCTGCTTCAATTTTTGTCTCTAGGTTCCTGTGTTGACTTCTTGATTTGCTTTCCCTCAGGGGTTGACTGAAAACTCAAAGTATAAGATAATGTAAACCTTTTCCTCCAAAAGGTGGCTTTGCTCATTGTTTAATCACAACAACAGAAATTTATCTAAGACATCCACCCACTTCTGCTTGCCCTGCCTTTTATTCTTCCTAGTTCGCAGCCCTGCTTGCATTCACTATGCTGCCCTTCCTTTTCTCAACACATTGCAGCCAGGGTCACTTTCTGTTCTTGGATCCTAACTGAGTCAAAGAGGTAGGGAGAATTCAAAGGGGTGAAAATCAGCTAGATTTCACAACTATTATGCTATATTTATCATCTCATAAATACCTATGAATAGTGTATTGAAGTAATACATTTTTCATGTGAGAAAACGAAAGCTAATGAAAATGTTAAAATGTTTTAGACTAAAAAAATCTTGAAAAAATGATAACTTTAAAAAAATCATAAAATCCATAAATTCCATACAATTTTAAACAGATTTACTTTCATTATTATTTTCAATGATGTATATTGTGTGGGTGTGTATATATGAATAGAAGTTCCAGTGGAGATCAGAGGCATTGAGTACATGTGGAGCTGAGCTGCCTTACATGGGTTCAAGGGATCAAACTATGACTCTCTGCAAGGGCAACAAGTATTCTTACTCATCTCTCCAGCCTCTACTCAACTTCTTCATGCTGCTCATTTTCAAATCTTTGAACTAGCATAGGAAATTTATTTGCTTTAGAACAGAACAGAACAGAACTATTACAAAACTCATAAAAATTGAGGACCAATATACTACTATGGTTGGTTTTTCTTTTATAGGAGAGATAAGCATGAAATGGATTGGTAAGTAATCTTTGGTATCCATGAGATTTCATTATTGCTTTTCAGGGCATGTTTCATGAATCACTCCCCTGGCCGCTGGAATCAAGCCAGTTGTGGGTGGTTATGGCCACTTTCAGGTCAAAAAGCTTTGCCTCACCATAACCTTTTCCATCTAAGGATCTGCCTAAAGACAGCAGACTCTTCTAAATTATTATCTCAAGAACTTAAGGAGTCTTCACAGTTGGTTTTTGTTCACTAGGCTTCAATGTGGACACAACAATTTCTCCTACATATCACTGATTCTATGGCTTCTACATTGACGATGGTTATTGTGACTCTTAATAAAAGCTTTTCTATCTCTGTGCTGGTGAATTCTTATCTGGTTAAACATGAAAAAAAATCACTTCATGGTGATGCCTTCTCTTCTGTTTTTATAATTTAATGTATGGGCTTGGAAATGTGCGTCTCTACTCCCTGTGCACTGCACACTTCAGAGAGTAATTATATGCTTTCACCGTTCAACAGCAATAATCCTCTAATCAATGCCTTATGCTTCTACACAGCCCGACTGTCACTCCCTTTAATCTGCAGTGCACTGACTTTTCAGAGGAGCATAAAAGAATGGAACTCTGTTTTCTTTCTTAACTGTAATGGTGTGTTTACCTTTAACCCCAGGATTTGATCATAACAAGGCTGGATTGCTTGTGTTCATGGGTAAGAGGTCTAATTGAAAGTATATTTGGTCACGCAAAGATTAAGCAATTTAGAATAAAAAGAAGCCATAGTGGTACTTTATAGGGGCAATTATCCTCGTAACAGTTTTGATTTTCTGAATCTGAAACCGAGTTACAGCACAATCTTCATCTAGTATACACTCAAAGAGAGCCCTGGAAGAAGGGAAGCATCCTGCTGTAGTCGAATCAATGCTTAGCTGAACATTTTGATGGTTGAATTCTAGTCCTGCCACTGACTAGTGTTTTCATCTTGAACAAGTTCAAAAAACACTTTGTGAATAAAGACTAAATGTGAAGCTAGCGTAGGAAAGTACTGTTACCTATTTTAAAGGATTGTTAGTGGACTTTGGAGCTGTGTATAATAAAACACACACTAATACAATTTTAGGATGGAATAAAGCATTGGGAAATGCAAGACCGGCATGCGGAGAGCTAGGCTACAGTAGCAAGAGGAGCTATACATTCCTTTCTCCACCTCTTTCTATCTACTATGCGATGGTAATTACTTTTCTGGGCTCCTAGCATTATCCAGGCAACCAAGTGATTAGCTTTCAAATTGGCACAGAGCGATCAACACAAGTTTCCCTCTCTTGCCAAAATTCTGTGTAGGGTTGATTATCGAAGCACAATACATTGCTTGGTCAAAGTGACTGGTTTAGAGATGGATACTGGACTGAGAAGGCCCAATGGAAGCAATGTTTGGGAAATGTCTGTAAGGAAGAAGGGAAGAGTCTAACTTCTGCATCAGGAGATGTAGTGCAGATGTAAGGTGGGAACCACTGTGGCTGTTGTGTTACCAGGAGGTAAACTGGCCAGAGGAGAAAAGTTAGAGGGCTACGGAAGCAGATCTCAGTCCTCATTCAAGGATATTTAAGACCTGGACTGTTTCAGTCAAGAGAGCCCCAAACTTTCTTTTGTTCTTTAAAGAAGTTTGAAATGAGTCTTTTGACATTTGGGTTCAAAGCATCGTGGATTATATGTAGGGGGAGGCACCGTGAAGCAATGTCAACAAGCGAGTGAACAAGCAGAACGACTTGAGAAAATTAGTCCCTTCTTACCCTTTTCCTTTCTAAGATTGACAGTTAGATTTCCTAAGGGGAAGATCACAGAGGTAGAGAAAACAGCAGATGTGGTAACTTTAACTAAAGTGATCCTTCCAGTATCAGTGGTTTAATAACATGTTTATTAGAATTCAGGTCCCTATGGGAGAAAGGAGGGAGACAAGCGAGTCCTGGGACTTAAGGAGGATTCCACATTAGCGCAAACTTTGCATTTTGCACAAGTAGCTTCCAGGATGGCAAAGCATGCTGACATCCTGATCTCACATGGCAAATGAAGGAAAGAGGGTCAAGCTTTCCTCTCCTTTGCTAGAATGGAGTAAGCACATGGCCAAAGCCTTGGAAAGGAGATTGAACTGAGGCTCAGAAGGATAAACGGATCCAGGGACTGCAGATCAGGTTTGTTCCTCATTGCTGTAAGGACTGGGGTTCAGAGCTTGCAATATTTGCTCAGAAGCAGCTTATCCTACAAACTTCAATCTGCCAGACAAGTAGCCCAGAGTAGTGACTATCACAAGGAAAGCAGATACATATTGAGCTGAGAGTCACATATACAGTCACAGGGAAGTGCTTTCCAGTTGAGAGGCCCAGTCACAGGGAATGAGTTACACGTGCACACTGAGACGAGTGCTTTCACGAACATCTATCCAGAATGTCTCATTTCTCAGGATCAGAGAAAATTCTAGATTTTATGTAAAATGTTTTGAATCCTAAATGATGGAAAATAATTTTTTTCTAATAAGATCATACCATATAGCCCAGTCTGGTCCTGCACTTTTATTTTCTTGCCTCTGCCTTTTGTGGTTGCTAGAATTACAGATATATGCTGTAGCACCTGACTGCTTCAATTATTAAATGCCAAGAAAACAAGTTACTTCTTTTCCTTAACTAGCTCCGTTTGCTAGTCCCTGTCTTATAATTTACTTAAAAATTATCGTGGTCTGGATCTGGAGAGAAGGCTCAGTGATTAAGAGCACCTGTTGCTCTTGCAGAGGACCTGGGTTCAGTTCCTCACATTTGCATGATGGCTCACAAGCATTCAAACTTCCAGTTCCCAGGGGATCCAACACTTTCTTTTGCATTCTATAGGCATCAACATGGTACACAGATATATATACAAGTAAATCACACATGTGCAAACACACAAACGCACAAATATAATAAAAAAGACATCTTAGTCTATTATAAACTTTTGAGCATGTGTACCTATTAAAATGCATAAATACTAATTATTTACATTTGTAAACCATCAACTCATAAGAAAAGATTACTCTGTTAATATCTAGTCCTTATAAAATAAAATCTAGTCCTAGTATAAAATAAAAATTGTAATATTTAACCTTTTTCTTCATTGTTATAATTTATGCATTCAGATTTGGAGATGGCTGTTGCTTAGACCTGTTGAAATGTATTTTTTAAGGAAACTCATCCTTTAAAACTTTTATCTTATATGTAATTATTTGCTATGAAGTTGACTTAGTATAAAGAGAAGAAGAATCCCATGTTTTCTACTAGCAATTTTTCTTTTGTTCCTCTATAATGGAACTTTGTCATCTGACAATCTTGTATTGTAGGATTCCCCAAGTCCTATCATTTCTTTGGATTGAGTAATGTCTTCAACATTTATTGTTGAGATAAGAAATATTTTAAGAAAGTTTGTGCTTGTTTGTATCATTTTTTTCAATTCAAAGGCTACAGAGATAATGGGTGAAGGAATCACTTCTGACTGTGATAATACAGAATATTTGTTTATACAAGCTGGAGAACTGAGGATATATGTATGCCAAAGTAGATTTTGAAGCTATACATAGAAGATAAATGTATTACTGTCTTGGAACACAATATTTGGATCTCAATGGCATTTTTAATTGCTGTGATGGTTAGTGTTAATTGTCAACTTGACAAAATGTAGAATTCCCACAATGACCTCTGGCATGTCAAGTAAGTCAATGCATATGGCAAGATCCATATTTACTTTGGACACAGCCACTCTCTGGATCGGGACCACGCACTGTGTAAAATGGAGATTGGGATGAGCCGTGCTATTCTTGTTCTCTGCTGCTTGATGCTCCATGTAATGTAATCAGAACTTTAAGATCTTGTTGTGACTTCCTTGTCATGACTGCATATGAATTAAAATAAACCATTCCTCTTGTAAGTTGCTTTGTTAAGGTATTTTATCACGCAACAATAAGAAAACAAATTGAGATTACACCTTTCTTTTTCTATAAAATCTACTTCTTCTGATAGGATAATGCTGTTTAGCCCAGACTAGTCTAGAGCTCATAATCTCTCTGCATCAGGCACTGAAAAATGCTGATATCACAAGGTATATTAACATACTTGGCTCAAACCTAGAAATTATTATTACTTCTTTTTAAATGAGAAAAGATCTTATATTGTGGTCCTGTCTGGCCTTGAATTTGTGATGATCTACCTGGTTGTATCTTCTGAGAGCTAGAAATAGAGGTACCTGCCATCATACCTAACTTAAAGACTAAGAATTTGATGAAACACATTTCATTTTCAAACATCTTTAACACAAAGTTTTCCCGTTTCTCAATTATGTCTAGAGTTCCTTTAAAGAACTGCAATTAAACACTACATATCACGTTTTATAGACTTGATTATATAAAAAAAGAAAATGTCAAGAAGATTCTTTCTTGTCAATGTGTCTTTGATTTAGAGAGCTGAGGAAAAAATACATGATTTAGTTTACTTCAAAAAATCTGACTTAAGTCATTAAGATCAGTATGAATGTCAAATAACCCAGACAAGATACTCATTCTTCCCAGAACCCAGCCAGAAGAAACCCCATGAGGAATAAGGTAATTCCTATTTTATCTTCTTAATTAACATCTTTTGGGAGCTATAAACTGTGTATCGACTGACCCAGTGAGAACATACAGTTGAGTGATTTGTTATGTGGTCAGAATTGAGAAAGAACATATTCATCTTCCCTCAAAATGGTTCCAAATACAATTATTAAACTATCTCTCTTCAGTTTTTCTAAACTTTTCAATCTTAGGCACACACTGACTTATATTCTATCTCTGATGGCTTGTCTATTCTGGTTATTTTATACAAACCTACATTATAATGTATATAATCTTTAATGGCTAGCTTCTTATTTCCATGTTTAATGCATGCCATGACCTACACCAAAAACCCATCTTTTAAAAATATTTTATTTTATTTTTAATTATGTGTGGAAGTGTGTATATGTGTGAGAGTATGTGCATATGAATGAAATGCCCACAGAAGATAGCAGATGGCAGTGGGTCCGTCGGAGGTGGAGTTACAGGTAGATGTAAATGGCTTAATGTGGATGCTGAGAACTGAATTTCAGAAACACCATGTGCTCTTTACTGCTGAGCCACCTCTCTAGTTCCAAGAGCATTTTTTATTGTTAAACATTTATTTACCACCATAATTTATTTAGTCATGTATTCATATATGGACATTTGAAATGCTTTAAACTTTGGGATTTCATGATAATGTTGTTCTGAACATCAATAAATAAATACTGTGGCAGCATGAGTTTTTCAAGGTATAAACCTAGGAGTGGACATGCTCACAGCTTTATATATAATCTCTGAGAAATTGTCACATTGATTTCTAAAGCACCTGCACTATTTTAGATTCCACCAATGATTTATAAGTGTCATGGTTTCTCTACAATTGTTTCTTTTTGATTATCCTTTTAGTGATACCCCATTGTGGTTTTGATCTGAGCTTTCCCTAATGCCCAGTAAACTGATGCTTTAAAGCTTTTATGCCTGATCAATAGAAATAGGAACGAAGTAGTTTGATATTGTTTGAAAACAGACCATTTAAACTACACTTTTGTTGATAACGTGAACCAGAAAAACAATATAAACAAAAAAGAGCAATTAATTATTATTTCAGCAGATCCCAGTATCAGTTTCTTAGTAGGATGATATATTTATGCCATATCTTCCCTCATTTAAACAAATGGGTGGTGATTGCTGTTTTAACTGTTTATTGAGAAGGAAAGGGACCCTTTAAAATACATATGTCTATAAATAAGAACCAGAATAAGAAGACATGAGAAGAAGCTATTGCAGGGACCTGAGCTAAAGGATACAGCGATGATCAGATAGTAGCAGAAGAATGGTTTTGATGAAAAGAAGGCACATACCTATAAATTATACGTGGGAAACATTACAGGAGGGATAGAGTTTGAAAGCTGTAAAGAAAAGACAGAACTTTATTTAGAACAATATAGAATACATTAAAGGAAAACATGTGTCAAATTACATCCAATCAGTAGTGTTCACAGTAATGTTTCCTCAAAGTAGGATGGATAATTTATGAGGATTTATTAAAAATTATGTTCTCAAATCTTACTTAGACTTATAGCATCATAAAATCCATGAAGGGAGGAGTGGGCAGATTTCTATATACAAACCCGGTAGATGATACTGATATCAACGCAGGGTTGGAAGTGCCTTTTAGAAGCTAGAGTTATAGTGCTATTTCACAGGGTTAGAAAGAAATAAAAGTGGCTAGGAAAGAGGCTAGGGATTTTAGTGAACTTCATAGTTCAAAGAAAGGCCATCAGAATTTGAAGAGTAGGTCAGTAATTGGTTAAAGTGGCAATTAAAGATGATTAAGAATGATTGCTTAAAGAGGAAATTTGGGATTATTAAGGTGACAGCAGCAAGAAGAGAAATTGCCTACATGAGTTAGGAGTAGGAGCTAGGATAAATGGAGAGGCTATTGCCATGATCCAGCTGAAATGGATTTGATGCATCTGAGAGCTATCATTGAAAGAAGTCACTTCAGACACAGAAAATCATTTGATTCACACACACACACACACACACACACACACACGTTGGGGAGGATGGAGTGTGGAGAGAGAAAGAGAGAGAGAGAGAGAGAGAGAGAGAGAGAGAGAGAGAGAGAGAATTAAAGATGCCTTCAAATTTTCTTCTATAGATTTCATGGAGAGTATTATTCTATTACCTGATATGGAG
Organism: Apodemus agrarius; assembly: GCA_964023405.1. Classification (NCBI taxonomy): domain Eukaryota; kingdom Metazoa; phylum Chordata; class Mammalia; order Rodentia; family Muridae; genus Apodemus; species Apodemus agrarius. The sequence continues at coordinate 131,469,616 of OZ030006.1, forward strand.
AAGACAAAGAGGAGTGATCATGAAGTTAAAGAATTAAATTATTGCTGGACAGTATCAGTCTAGATTCCACTGGAGTTTAGCTACTTTCTTAATATACTGGTTTCTTAACCTTGAAACCATTAGTTTCCCATAAAGGCAAAATCACGGTCATGATAAAGCTCAATCTACTATGTGTATGTTATAGAATGGAACTTATTGGGTTTAGATTCATGAGTGAGTCAATGATTTGAGTAAGTTCAATGAATTAATTGATCATTTTAAATATATCTTTAGACATCCCAGTGGATGTAGCTGATTGGTGGGCATAAATAGTTTAAAGGTTGTTGGAATCTGGCTTTGGACTAAAAAATCACCAAATCTGTGGCTGAAGAAAGTGATGAGAAGGTTGAGTAATGTGGAAGAGATGGGGAAAATATAACGTCTGAGAAGTGAAGCTATCTACCACGTAGGGGGAAAAGGCTAGGACACGTAGGACAGAAGCTAGTGGACAAAGAGGAGGATTGGGCCAGAGACAGGAGAATAGAGGTAATGCCATCAGAGGAAGAAGGGAATTAAGAAGTGGCCCCATGGAATGCTGGGTGATAGAAGATAAATGAACCTTGAGTGGACTTACTGGCAGCAGAGAGCCATTCGGCACATAAGGAAATCTTTGAAGGCCTCCATGGATGCCAGTCTTCTGGGAGAATGTATCTGACAAGGGTAGACAACTTCAATTTGAAAAAAGTTAAAACTTTCACCTAGAATATGACATGTGGAAACAGGATGTCATATTTAATGCATTTTAAAGCAACCAGAAGAATTCCACCCAACAAACTATAGTCTAAAGACCCAACAGTAAGTGGAGAGAAGTTTTAGAATAATTATAAAAAGTAGTTTCATTTGATTACAAAATTTCCATGCACATATCCAATTTGTCCTAACACTGCCTTCAGTTTTTTCTTAGATGAGTTTGAAACATATTGTCAGACTTTGAAGTAAACAAAATCATGCAATACTAAAATGACACACAAATAATTCTTTTCCTCTCATCACTTAAAATTTTCTGGTACCTAATCCTGTGAATAGACAAACTGATTGAAAGTTGAGGAAATAAGAGAGTTAATCTTACCAAAAACTTTAGATATTGTCACGCTTAGCTTTGAATGAACCTTAATTAAGAAGTTGCTTCCATCAGATTGGCATGTGGTCACATCAGTGAGGCATTTTCTCGTTTGCTAATTAATGTGGAAGAGAATAGCCCACCGTGGACAAGGCCATCTTCAGGAAGATGGCCTGGGCAGTATAAAAATGACAGTTGAATGTGTGCCTGGAAGTCAGTCCATCAGTCACTCTTGTCCATGGGCTTTGCTTCAGCTTCTGCCTCTAAGGTTCTGCCTTGAGCTTCTGCCTGCCTTCTCTTGAATCTGGACTATAACCTCTAATCCAAATGAATTCTTTTTTTCCCCAGTCTGTTTACATCCAGTGTTTTATCACACCAGAAAGCAAATAAGGACAGGTATAAAATAGTATGCTCATATAAGTATAGTTATGATTTTAATAAAAACCTTGTCTAAGGGGTAAATTTTTTGTCTAATTTTAGCTAAAATTAAATTAAAAGAGTAAGCACGTTTTTAGGTTCTTAAAACTGAAATGCTATTTAGGCATAAGAATTCCTTTGGAAGAAGTAGAGATAAATCAACTTTGTATTAAAATGCTCCAATTTCATCACAGGGGATAAAGGAGAGATTGAACTGGTAAGGAAAATAATTATCACAGACTTCTTTACCATGTGTTCAGGCTGCTGTATCACACACTCCATGAAAACCAGTTTAAGGAAGTTTGTGTGAATCATCCAGTTAAGATGTCGATGCACACAGAAGAACTCCTACCAGACCCCTTTCCTAGATGAAGGGGTATGGCAGTTAATGGAAGCTGAGAGGGAGAATCAGTTTTGGACAGGAAGAGTGTCCCTGATAGGTTATTCAATCCCCAGTGACCCGCTCTAATTCCTGGTGGCCAGCCTTAAGTTCAAGTACATATGAACAGTTCTAAATGGACTCAGCAGTGTGTGTGTGTGTGTGTGTGTGTGTGTGTGTGCCTGTGTCTGTCTGTATCTCTGTTTCTATCTCTGTGTGTATGTGCACATGTGTGTTTATACACATACATGTTTGATGATATAAATTTCAGCTGCAGTTCAGAGTTTAGTTGCAAGAATCTTCCTCTATTGCCCTGCACCTTATTTCATGACACAGGGTCTCTTAACCATTTTGACTAGACTACTTTGCTAGCGAACCCTTGAGATCTGCCTGCCTCTTCTATACCCCAGTGCTGGGGTTAGAAGTGCTAACCATCACCCTGACTGTTACATGGGCTCCAGCATCTGAACTTAGGTCTTCATCACCCATTTTTGCGAATCTTAAGCTAAAAGGATTTGGAAGTCCTAAGGGGAAGACTAAAGCACACCTATGTGTTTTCTTATATGCGTGATTCCAGAAAAGCTTAACAAAAACCAGACCCACCCTAGACATGTGCCACACAGTAACCTGGAAGCCGTGTGTGTGAAGCATGGAGAAGATGAGGTTTGTGAATACAGGCATCCTCTGCTTCTGGACCACTGTGAGGTGAGCTGCTGGGCTCCATCATCCCTTCCCCATCATGATGAAATGGAACCTCTGAAATTATGAGACAATATAAAACTTTCCACCATGAAACTGTTTTGCCTGGGTCTTTTGTCATAATGACAAAGATGTTACATACCCATACCATATCCTCACAAGGATGCTCTGTTCCCTTTCCTGGCAGCAATGCACAAGGTTCACCTACTCCACATCACTAGAAATGTTTGAAATCCTGTAGACATTGCATTTGTTTGCTTTTGTTCTCTTTCATCACATGTCTGTAGACAGATGAAAAACAAGATGTAACACACACTTATGGACTTTTATTTTAGCTTTAGAAAGAAAGGTCTGGGCGGGTGAGCTGGTTCAATGGGGAAAGGTATTTGTTGTCACACTGGACAACTTGAGGTCGATTCCTGGGAAAGCTTCCACAGATTGTCTTCTGACTTTGACATGAGTGCCATGCATTCATGTACACACACACACACACACACACACACACACACACACGTAATTAGTCCTATTAGATATTAGAACATAGGCAGAGATTGAGGACATTATGCTAGGCTAAATAAATTAGACTGAAAAAACAACACATATTTCAGAATTCCACTTATACAAAGTCTAAGGAGGTATTAGGTATAATAGCTTTTGCCTGAGAGTAAGAGAAGACAGGAGATGATGTGAATTTTAATATGTAGAGCACTGAGTTAACATGCTCTAATGTGATGTACAACACAAATTCTCTTAATGCTATTGAACTGAAAACTTATAAAAGTATAAGACTATAAATTTTATATTATGTTTTGTGGAAAATTTATTTTATTAGCTTAATGGAAAAACTGCAAGTCTGCTATTGTTTTATTTTATTTCTTACATTTATGTTTTAAGCACTGTTAAGTATATTGTTTCTAGGAAGTTAAAGAATAGTTATCCTACCTGTTCACATACCCCTTCAAAAGTTGATTATAGCTCCCAGCTCCCAGCCTGTTCCACACAACCTCTAAACAATGACTTCCCTTTCCACCTGGATTGAGTTGGCTGCTCTCTAATTCCAAGACCTACTGCAAATACCACACATAAAATATGACTTTCATTTTTCCTCTTATAAATTGATATGATTCTTATAATGGGCTAAAATGATTTAACATTTATCTCTGTTGAGATATTTTGCTCTTAAGTTATGAGTTTGTTTTGCCTCTTCAAAAAGCATGTCTATGTCTTGCTGCCTCTTTCAACAGACGCGTAATTTCTTATTTCAAAAGCTAAATGTGTTTCATTCAGGAGAGAAATTAGTCTACACAGTACATCTGACACCACTCTTTGTTCCCCCTTCCTGCCTCCCCCTGCCCCATGCATAGAGTTTTCAAAATCTCAAATTCTACACCATTTCCTTGAGTTAACATGCTCATTTTCTTAGTTCACCATCAGACATCCCTGTAAATAGCACTGCATTGAAAATACTGTCTTCTAAATCACACCACCAATCCTTAAAATTTCCTTAGGACATGTTCCTACATGAGAAATTACCATGCAAAACAAAATGTATGCTTTCAGACTTTGCTGTAAATTGCAAAATTATCTTTCTTTAAAAAATCTCATCACAAAAGTGCCTATTTCGAAGGATCTTTGTGCAGACTGTAGCTTAATTTCTAGTTTCAATATTTTATAAGTTGGCCATTCAATCCATGTTGCTCACTGATTTAATATGCATTTGTTTGGTTACTAGAGAAAATGAATCCATTTTAAAAGCATGTGTATCTGGTCATTAGATCTCATCTCTGTGTGATCTAGTAATGTTTCTTATTTCCTTTTAAAATGTATTTCTCATTAAGATGGAAGACACTTCATATAATAGTCAGCTTTTCATGACATAAATTTCAAATGCGTTCCTAGCTTACTACTTGTCTTTTGATTTCATTTAGCTGTTCTGAGATTATAATGACTTTAATATTTCCTTCATCCCACATTCATTAAGTAAACTCATGTTTTCTTGTAGAAAATTTCTTTAAAGGCCTTGATTCAGAATATAGTCAGTGTTGAGAAAAGATGTATTTTCAGTTTAAGACCAAAGTTTCCCTTTGGGCCATGAATTCAGCAGGTCTAAATTCAATTCAGAGATCCACTTTCTATCTATCTCTGAGGAAGGCACTTTACACACATCGTGTGTTTGTCATAATGGTAAACGTGATGACTCATCTTGGCTGTCAACTAACAAACCCGGGAAGTAGGAACCTTGGTCAGAGAGTTGCTTGGATTATATTGACCTCTGGGAGCATTTTCTTTATTTCTAATTAATATAGCTTAGCTCAGTCCACTGGGGGAAGTGCTATCATGATACTTTTGAGTCCAGACAGTATTACAGAGGGAGCCTAGAAGAAAGCCAGTACACAACGTTTCCCCATGATCCCTGCTTTAGTCCTATCTCCACATTTCCATTTTAGCTTTCTTTAATGATGGTGAGAAACATACAAGTCAACCCTTTCTTCCCTAAGTCGTTATTGGCCAATGCTTTATGACTGTAACAGAAAAGCAAAGTAAGCATTAAGCTATTCATTTTAACCTCTGTGTTCAGTAGCTAGCTTTCAGCTAATACTCAACAGCTCTGAGGTTTCTAGTGCTCTGTTCCGCTGCTGCTGCTGTTGCTGCTGCTGCTGCTGATAGTGATCATCACCGAAATCTTTGCCTCAAGAACTATTTACTTCTCTCAGACTGGATCCAACATTCCCACACTTCCATTTCTTTTTAAAGCTGAGGATATCTCTTGTAGATCTCCACAATCTATTTTCCAGCACAGGCTGATGACTATAGTAGATGTAATTTCTTCCTCAGGGAAAGTGGATTTGTTGTCAAGTACTTGCTGAAAATTTCTGAAGAAATACAAAAGGGCACACCGATGCCAGGATTTTGTGGGAATGTTTCAAAAGTTACCAAATGTTTTGAACTTCTTTCTCTTGTAGTTGCTTGTGGGAAACTGTATCTTCCACCTGTATCTTAGCCAAGGGAAGAAGGACTAAGCTCTAGCACCTCTCTAAAATTTACATTTTAATGGATATCAAGATTCCCCATTCCTTTCCTCTTCTCCCTCTTCCCAACCACACCTGTTGAGAGCTCTTGGGGTTGCTTCTAGGAAACTGGCAAGAATATTTGACATTGGGGTAGGACAAGGAAGTAAGCTTAAGAAAGATACAGCAGAGGAATGTATTTCTTGTATCTTGATCATTTTGATAAGTCACTAGAAACAGTGACCTCAGGACCTTTATTTAGGCCTTGCTTGTTCCTTGACTACTTTGTTTATGCTTTCTCTGTTCCATGACTACTTTGTTTATGCCTTAGAACTGACCCTATTTTTGCATGTACTTAGAATCATATAAAAGCACACTGGGAAAAATTGAACCTGCTTCAGCCCTTCCTGGGGTTATACTATAATGTTGTCTAATTGTCTTTTTTTTCTTTAATCCTCACTCTCTCCCTTGAGACCCTGTTGACTGACTCAGCTGACAAGAGAGGAAAAGGAAGCTACTTGTGGGACAGGAGAGAGAGAGAGAGAGAGAGAGAGAGAGAGAGAGAGAGAGAGAGAGAGAAGAGGAAGGGGAGGAGGAAGGGAGGGAGAGAGGGAGTGATATATGTACTTTTACTAGGATAATTGTACAGATTAGCCACCTCTACAATGGGCTGGCAGTCTTAGCTGAACTTGTCCATGAGGATATGTGTTTAAGTGACAAAGAGTATGGGATAAGTTCAAACTCCATTATTTATTATTACAATTGGATCCATTGGTTATGGAATGGATTATTTAGTAGTCTGTAGCCTATTAAAACAGTATGAGTACCATGTGGCCCAGTGTGTCTTCATGGTAGAAAGATTTCTACAGCAGTAGATGTTTATATCTCACCTGAAAATCCCCCCTACTCCCGTGAGAATATAATGCTAGACTCCCAAGACTAGCAATATGGAGGCATTTTACTTCCTATTATTTAATCCAAAGATTCAAACAAAATTAAAAAGGAAATCCTCAGCCATAGGTGCAGTGCTTTATAATGGACTTCAGAATCTTTTTATTTTTTTATTTTTTTGGTTTTTTGAGACTTGGTTTCTCTGTGTAGCCCAGGCTGGCCTCGAACTCAGAAATCCACCTGCCTCTGCCTCCCAAGTGCTGGGATTATAGGCATGCGCCACCACGCCTGGCCTTCAGAATCATTTTTATCTATGTTAATTTCCTGGGCATTATAGCACCACTTCTCAAAGTCTCTATGAAGCCAGTGTATAAGAAATAGAAGACACCAACAGTAGAAAGAATTCCTTATATTCTTTCCCTGATAGGGCTAGTCCCTTAAGGCTAGTTAAGGAACATCAAGCAATTTGGTAAAATACTCCATGTTCTAGGAAACCTCTGTCATGACACTTTCAGTGTCTTGAATGAATTATCATAGAGATCACAGTGACTTATGAAAAATGAAGGCATTAGGTCAAAACAGTCTCACAAGGATGGTTTTTAACATACCAGGTACATGCTCAACTTGTCTGCACCTAGTACCTCATAATCTCTGGTGATTTGAAATTAGGGGACATACGCCAAACTGCTGCAACAGCTTGCACATCGGTATATCTTATGTGTTTTAACTCAGTGCCTCATATTGAGACATGATTTGCACATTTTCCTACTGAATATTCTATTTAGAATTCTCAAAATCTTTTGGGACTCCCTCCAAAGCTTAGCTGTGTGCTCATGTGACCACTTTGAATATGGTTAAATATTGAGTAGCTTCACAAGATGTGTCTAAGAAAAAGACATTTGTGGGTTAATCAGAAGGGTTCAATGACTGTTGCCGAGGTTCGTGCAGAGGTTTAGATCACACTAATATCTCTACCTCATGGCCAACAAGCCAAGTAATCAACATAAAAGTTAATGGTCATTCTTATTGCTTTGACTACAGACTTAGTTCCCAGGGGACTACTAAGTTCTGGAACATCTATCACACTTAGACAGAAAGCTAAATCCAAGTGTGGCTTTGCTTACATAAGGCTGAAGAAACGAACTGAGGAGAGAGATGGCAATTGCTGCTGAATATAGCATTTTCCCAAGGAAATCTTGAAAATAAATTACTCAAAGTAACAATTTTCTACTGAGGATGAAGTGCTGTGGAAGAAAAATGCCAGGCAACACATGCCCCTAAATCCTAGATGGTGGGGGCACCTCTGGACTTCCAGTTTCCAAGTGAAATTTGAAGATATTAGATTTTTACGTTTCTTGCAGCCTCGTCTACTGCTTTAAAGAATTTTTGCCTACCATGTAAAATTCTCTCATTAAGTAGAAATTAAAATATATTTTATCATTAGGACACTATTATCAACTTCCTAAGCCTATCACATAGTCTTACTTATCTTCAAAGTAATCTTTGATAGCAAGGTAGGATTTATTATAATCACATATTACGGATGAAGAGGCTAAGGGTTTGGAGAGTGGTATAAAAGAAGCATAGCCAAAATTCAAGTCTACATATTTAAAGGCAAAGTTGTTCCTCTTGAGTACTCCTGGAATCACATTCAGGTTTTCATGGATTTTGGTTCTAAAGCAAGGCATTCTCAGCATAAAATTTGAAATAACATTATATAGCCACTTATAACGTCCACTTAATGCACAGCATTGATGAATTGCTGGCTAAAACAAGATTCCCCTAGTTTAATCAATCTATAGCATATAAACACACACACACACACACACACACACACACACATACACACATAATAAATTATTGTAATTAGATGTAAAGTATTGAAAGCAGATGAGCACTTCTATGGATACCTGCTTTTCTTTGATGGATATTTAAGGTTTTAAGGAACTGATTACTAAAGGCACATATAAAGGGTGTTTATAGTTGTTAACAATAGCAACAAAAAGCAAACCCTATACTTAAATAAAAAGTTTTAAAATTGCAATATTTTTATGACAAGGATGCTAATATAGCTCTGTTAATGTGGAGAAGATAGACAGCAGGTCTCAAACATTAATGTGCATAAAATTCTGCTTGGATTTACAATACTCTTTTTCTGATATTTTGACACTAAAGAAATTAGAAATGTTCTTTTTGTAAATTTTGTAACAAGTAATATTCTTTTTCAAAAACAATGCTAACAAAAACCCTTGTATTTTTATTAAATTAATATTTCTTTATGACTTTGCCTTATGAAAAAATTCTAAAATAGAGGTTATAATACCTTGGTTTATCATTATATATTAGGAACCTACATTCTCAGCCAGCCTTCAAGTCTAAAGTAGGAAATTCTCAGACAAAAACATCCTTAGTCTGTAATTAACAAAGTTTCCCTATCTTTATCTTTGCAGACATCAACACAAGGAATGTCCACATAGCACTGAGTGATGGTGCTGTATTCTGTTTCAAAGCCTCCTGTGACTCCTCCTGCTGTCTGGGAGCATTTAAAGCTCACTAGCTCAGTCCACAGGGCTTGCCCTTACTGGGCCTGTCTCAGTTCACGGAACACATAGAGCTCAGCTACAGAATATTAGCATGCTAACTGGCAGCGTAGAGGAAAAACACGAGTCAGAACCTGGGTATCAGACAGTGAGCTACGCGCGTTCCTGCATGGATCCAGCTGAAGATTCAGCTTGCCCATCAAGACAATTTCATTTCTCAAATGAAATATAGCTGGGAGATTTATTAGAGTGACAGTATGATAAATGAGTTGTCTGTCATCTTTATATCTTTACTCTTATGGCAGCTGAATGCTGTCTCTCATTTCTTCAGATGGAATTCAGATGTAAAAGAAAGAAGAAACGAGGTGAGCCTACAGAAGGGGGAGAGGGAGCAGGGACTGGCCAGGGGGAAGCAGGAGGAGATGAGGTGGGGAGGGAGATGTGTGGGCGATCAGGTTTGTTACCTCTGGTTGGAAGCAGGAAATTTCTAGAAATGTAATTCCTGGAGGCCAAAATGTGCTTACTTCTGACTTGACTAATTTCAGTCAAACTTTCATTTGCTCGCTTCCCTGTGGTCTCATCAAGATATGATGTATGTGAGTCTGCACATGAGGGCTGGTGATTAGCCCCTCCCACTAAGCATCACTCTTCTCTCTTGACAAAAAAAATGACTCCTTTAAAACAAAGGATTTCAAGCAGTGCGTGTGCACTGATTTTTTCCTATGCTGGTACTAAATACATACATAATGTTTTATATACCGTTTGAATTTTTCTCTGAGCCATTACTATATGTAGTCATTTGGAATAGATAGGGTAATTTGGTAAATGGATTACAACTCCTCTGGGCTGGAGAGATGGTCCAATGGGAAAAGGCACCTGGTGTCAAACGGAATGCTCTGAGTTTGATCCCTGGCTTCCACATAGTGGAAGAAGCACACCTACTCCAGAAGGCTGTTCTCTGACCACATACACCCTGTGGCATATGTTCACCTGTAGCGGGAAATATTTAAAAAGGCACCGTCCCGGCATTATCACCAGCTACTCTGATGCCTCCATGGCTAGCCCTATCCAGCGACCTCCTATCTCACAGTTCTCTTGCTGTGGATTATAATCCAGTAAAATCAAAACTCTAGAGGCTTGTGATTTATCAGTCAGATTTATATTAGTAAATTCTGGACCCACAAAGCACCTACACAATGAACTCAAAGGTCAATTGATATAAACATAAGTTATACCCTTAGATGGGGCAAACACATCCTACTACTATTTAATCATCTAAGAAATAATCCCTAATACAGCTCCTAGGACTGTGTAGTTCTGACTTCTCTTCCTCACACTTAGGTTCCATCCTCTCCTTTCCTTCTTTGCTCCTCACTGTCTCTCTGTCCTCTTCTCTAAAATTCTCAGCCCGCCTTCTTTTTCCACTGCCCAATCACAGGCTCCCATCTTATCTTGTACCTGCCCTCGCCTGCATATAGACAGCAATCTACATTCTCCAGATATACTGATACATATTCATGTATGCATCCAAGATAGAAAAATATAGTAACTTTTAAAACTATAACTCACCTACCTAAACTGAGAAAAGATGGTCAATTGTCACTTTCTTGTTTGGGATCTACTTCCATTCTAGTCTCTGAGATTATTTTATTATTACTCTACCACTATACTATCTTTATCATATTTAATTACATGAATAAATTGTTAATTGTTATTATTTATTGGTGTTTTTCTCTTAGCGCATTGTTTTTCATGGCTTTGGGTTTGCTTTTCTAGGTTGGGTTTGCTTTTCTAGGTATCAGTTAAGGTATCATTTCGTCTTACTGGTTCACAACGTCCCTTTCCACATGACATAAGGAAGCAGGGTCCTGTGGCGTCTGTAAAATGAGTTTTACAGAGAACCATTAAATAAGTTTGTTTCATGAACGTATCTTAAAACAAGGAAATTTGCAAGTGTAAGAAATAAATCCTTCCTTTCCTGCACTCTTTGCTGCTTCCAGCCCCCTCCACAGCCATCCTCCAAAGCAGCAGAAACCTATGAATCCTCAGACTGCTCCCTTTAAAGCATTTGAAATACGTTCAGCACCATGATAGACTCCCTTCCACACCACCAGTCACTGACTTAGGGTTTTTCTTTTTTTTGATTATTTTCTGACATAAAGTAAAGCTGATACACATCGAACAATTTTTAAACCAAATTTGTGTTTCTGTATCTTGAAATTACAAATTAATATATGTTCATTTTACATGTCATCATTGAATAATTACATGCTTCCACACATTGCAATTACATAGCTATAAAAAATGCATACGCTGCTGATAGTGTGACAAAGGCTGAGGGTGCCCGTCTCTGTATATCTCTGTCACCCCTGGAGGTCATCGGTCTGATTTCTCCAGGTGCATGAACAAAGCACTGTTCTTTCTTTACAATAAAAACATTTATTTACTGGTCACTTATATTATTTTAATATATGTTTTCTTTTGATTACTTCAACCTATTTAATATTAAATTTCTGTTTGTCATTGTATAGATTTTTTTTTCTTTCTGAGACTGTGTTTTAGTTGCAACATTTCTAGTTTCCTTTTCCTCACTCCAAACCCTCCCATATATTCTTCTCTGCTATAATTCAAATTCATGACTTCTTTTTTTCAGCAATTTTCAGGATCTTCACATATGGATATGTTTGTATTCATGAATATAACCTGTTGAGTCCATATATGTTATTTATATGTATGTTTCTAGGACTGATTACTGGGCACTGGACAACCAATTGGTATGCTCTTTTCTGGGTCAGACCACCTCTCTCCACCCCTGCTTTCCTCAGTTGCCAGTAGTCCTTTGTGTAGGATTGTGGCTTCCTAAGCTTTTCCCCATCCAGTTTGGCATATCCATTGGAGCTGTCCTTGTGCAGCTCATGTTTGGAGGACCATATGGGTAAGATGTTTGAGGTATAGCTTCTGATATTACTAGAAGACACAGTCTCACCACGAAGACCCCAATTTCAGTTCTCGCTTCGTCAATGGAAGGAGCTAAGCTTTAGGTGTGGAAGTATTTTGTAGCTGTCTTCAGTGGGCCTGGGGCCCACAGCTCTGCGTATGGATTGGTAGTGATCTTCCTCTGCTGCAAAGAGAAATGTTTTTGATAAGGTGAAAAGTTAACTTTTCTGTGGACAAACATTTACATATTGCTTTCCGGGCTTATGCTGGTTTCATAAATTATTGGTTGTAGATTTTTATTCAACAAATGACTTTACTAACCCTTTGTGGTTAGTTATGATTTTAGTACCAAGCATTTTTTTTTTCTTGCTGTCGAGTAGCTCTTAAGACTAACTAGAGAGCTATAATTACTGCCAAGGTGTGTGTGTGTGTGTGTGTGTGTGTGTGTGTGTGTGTGTGCCACTTCTGTATCCTCAGGGCTGTCATGCGCTGGTGCTGGCTGTTGACATGGCGCATAGGTGTCCTGGCTGGTTAGGAGTGTTGTGTGACTTCTTCCTTTGGAAACTTGTATGCTGCTTTCTAGTACTATAAAGGTTAGTCCTTAAGGAGGGAACATTCATGTCCAGTCACAGCTCAAGGGCATCTAATGCCTGCATCGTGTCTTCAGCAATAGGGACTAAATGTCTACCTCTAGGGGATAACAAGGGGAATCAGCAATAGGCTTTATGTTTTGGGGTTCTCTTAGACATCCCTGGCTAGCAAGTCAAAGGAGTATATCTCAAGTCTGGTATAAAAGTCTTTGTTAGGTGGGCTTTGGTTTTTGGAAGAAACGATGCCTACCCAAATGAGAATAGTTGATTAAAACTGCATATGTGTGTTTATACACAGGATCACATGCATTATAGGATTTATTTTTGAAGAAAGGGAGTTAATAGTGTGATTCCTTATCCCTTTTCCAACCACCCATGTCGAGACTTTAGCTACCTACCCCCTTTTCTTGTATTTGCCTCTCTCCTATTTTCCAAGGAGCCTCCCTTTTCCTATCTCACTTTACACATCACTGTATCCAGCTATCCCTCTCTACCCTCATTCCACCTTTTCTACATATATCACCCTACCCTTTGCTTATATGGTGAATCATAGTTGACTGTCTTTTCTGTTAATTGGATTATTGATGCAATGCTGAAGTTCTTCAGTTTTCTATATATACCCAGATGATATCTGTAACTTTAAATTTTATTAAATAGGTGAAATTTAATATCATATGGAGTCATGCACTTCAAGTTCTCTGAATTTTATCTCAACAGCATCTCCAATTGTTTTTTGTTGATGCTTTTTTATTTTCAAATGTATGCTTCCTTCACACTTTGGGGTAGAGTCCCAACTTCCTGACTCACATGGTTCCTTGAGATAAAGGTGTATGTGTCTGTGTGTCTGTGTGTTTCTCTCTGTGTGTGTTGCTATTGTTTTGCTTTTTATTTTATTTTCAAATGTTTATGCTGTAAAATACTTTTGTGATTCTATAGTTACATTTATAGGTAAATAATCAGTAAATGGCGAGATGTTTGCAAGGCATGAGCAAGTTTTATCCCACTTGACAGCATGACAGTCGGGCAGGTTTTACTTTTAATTGTTGGCTTTTGTTATTCTTTACTTTTACTATAAGGTTTATTTTATTTATATAAGTACACTGTAGCTATCTTCAGACACACCAGAAGAGGGCATCAGATCCCATTACATACAGCTGTGCGCTGCCATGTGGCTGCTGGGAATTGAAATCAGGACCTCTGGAAAAGCAGCTCGTGCTCTTAACTGCTAAGCCATCACTCCAGACCTACTTTCACTGTAAGAAAAGACTAAAAATCACAATTGGTGTTGCCAAAACATTGTCTCTCAAGGTGACAGATTAGATATACTTGTGGAATGTATATGTTTTTTGTCCTTTACAGATACACCACCTTTTAAGGTTTTGGCAAGTAATTAGTTACCATGGAAGACAGAAGAATAGGAGATTTTTTTTATTAGATATATTTTTATTTACATTTCAAATGTTGTCCCCTTTCCTGGTCCCCCTTTCCCTGAAAATCCCATAAACCATCTCCTCTTCTCCTGTTTCCCAATCCACCCTCTCCCGCTTCCCTGTCCTGGTATTCCTCTACACTGCATCGTTGAGCCTTTCCTGGACCAATGGCCTCTCCTCCCTTTGGTGTCTAACATGGCAATCCTCTGCTGCCTATGTGTCTGGAGCCATGGGTAACTCCATGTGTACTCTTTGGTTGATGGTTTTGTCTCTGGGAGCTCTGGGAGTACTGGGTGGCTCATATTGCAGTTCCTCCTATGGTGCTGCAAACCCCTACAGCTCCTTGGTTCCTTTCTCTAGCTCCTCCATTGGTGACCCTGTGCTCAGTTCACTGGCTGGCTGAGAGTGTCCTCCTCTGTATTTCTCATGCACTAGCAAGCCTCCCAGGTGACAGCTATATCTGGCTCCAGTCAGCAAGCACTTGTGGGCATCGATAATAGTGTCTGGGTTTTGTAACTGTATATGGTATGGGTCCCTAGGTGGGGTAGTCACTGGATGGCCTTTCCCTCAGACTCTGTTCTACCCTTTGTGTCTGTATCTCCTTCTGTGGGTACTTTGTTCCCTTTTCTATGAAGGACAAAAGTATCCATACTTTGTTCTTCCTCCTTCTTGAGCATCATTTGATATGTGAAATGTGGTTTGGGTATTCCAAGCTTCTGGGTTAATATTCACTTATCAGTGGGTGCATACCATGTGTGTTCTTTTATGATTGCATTACCTCATTCAGGATGATATTTTCCATTTCAATCGATTTGTCTAAGAATTTCATGAATTCATTGTTTTTAATAGCTGTGTACCACATTTTCTATATCCATTCCTCCATTGAGGGACATCTGGGTTCTTTCCAGCTTCTGGCTATTAGAAATAGGACTGCTATGAACATTAACATACAGTTTCAACATGCCTGAAAATTGAAACATTTTAGTTATACATTTAAATAGTTTTAAATTATTTCCTAAACTATACAATTAAATGGTTTTTGAGCTCAGTGAAGAAAGTAACCTAAGTTGAAAACACCTTTGGACTGACTTCTTTATCCCATTGTCTTGTTTCTTTGTTTCTTTGTTACTTTCTTTGTTTTTTTCTTTGTTTCTCTCTTTGTTTTTTTCTTTGTTTCTCTTTCTTTGTTTCTTTCTGTCTTTCTCTTCCTCCCTCCCTCCCTCCCTCCCTATCTAGCTATCTAGTTATCCAATATCTATCTATCTATCTATCTATCTATCTATCTATCTATTTATCTACTTATCTATCTATCTATCTATCTATCTATCTATCATCTATCTATAATTTAAATGTATATGTTGATGTATGTCTATTTGAGGTTTATGTACATAAGTAAAACTTCCTGTGGAGGCCATAAAAGGACATTCATTTCCCTGGAGGTGAAGTTACAATGCAAACAGGTGAGACAGCATGGGATGCTGGGAGCAGAACTCAGATCATCTGCAGGAGCAGTACCCACTTCTAACCACTAGGGTCCCACAGCCCTAAAGTCTGTTTTGACAAATTTCCTTTTAAAAGTAAAATACCAATACCAAACCAACAGTAATTCAATTCTGGCTTTTTCCTTGAAGCAATAAGTTCATTCTATTCATAATGCTAAATGTATTTCATGAGCAAATGACTTGAAATTGTAGCCTAAGTTGTCATTAAAAGCCTAGCAATAGAGTGTTTTTACATTAGCTCTCATTTCAAAATCTTTCTTTTAATTTAATTAAATTTTCACTTTATATCCTGATAGCATCTCCCTACGTTCTTCCCAGTTCAGCCCTTTCAAAATCATGCCTCCACTACTCCTTTCTTTCTCCTCAGAGAAGGGGAAGCCACCTTTGGTACCATCGCACCCTACATGGAGGCCCCTCCTCACAAACTGAGTCCCAAACAGGCAGTCCAGTTAGGGGAAGGGGATCCAATGAAAGGCACAGAGTCAGAGGCAGCACACTCCCCCTCCCCGACACACACACAAACACACACACACACACACACACACACACACACACACACGAAGTTCAAGCTATAATTGTCTACAAATGTATAGGAGGATAAGGCCCAGTCTGTGCATGCTCTTTGGTTGTGGTTCAATCTCTGTGAGCCTACAGTTGACTCTGAAGGTCTTCTTATGGTGTCCTTGACCTCTCTAGCATGCTCAATTCTATCTCCCACTCTTCCACATGACTCAAGAAATTAGACATCAACAAATCAAGTAACCCAAATGAAAACTAGATTACTGATTAAACATAGAATTCTCAAGAGAGGAATCTTGAATAGCCAAGAAGCACTTAAATAAATGCTCATTGTCCTTAGTCATTAGTGAAATGCAGATCAAAACAACTCTGAAATTTCATCTTACACATGTCAGAATAGCTAAGATCAAAACCTCAAGTGACAATACATTCTGGTAAGGTTGTGGAGCAAGGGGAACACTCTTCCATTGCTTGTGGGAATGCAAATTTTTACAACATCATTGGAAATCAGTTTGTCACTTTCTTAAAAAATTAGAAATTGTTTTATACCAGGACTCAGCTATACCACTCCTGGGCATATCTAAAAGATGCCCCACTATATCACAGAGATACTTGCTAAACTATATGCATAACATCTTTATTTGTAATAGCTAGAAACTGGAAACAGCCTAGATGCACCTCAACTGAAGAATGATGAAGAAAACATGCTAGATTTACACAACAGAGTACTATTCTGCTATTAAAAACAAAGAGATCATGAAATTTGCAGGCACATAGGTGGAACTTTAGAATAGCACTCTGAATGAGTTAACCCAGACCCAGAAAGACACTTTGGTATGTACTCACTTACAAGTGGACATTAGCCAAAAAGTGCAGGATAACCATGCTACAATCTATAGACCCATAGAACTTGGGTAATAAGGAGGTCCCAAGGGAGGATGTGAGAATCCCACTCAGAAATGGAAATAAAGTAGTCATAAGAGGTGGATGGAGAGAGTGAACTGGGTGGAAGAGGGCGTGAGGAGGGAATGGGGTTGTTGATGAGGTGTGGGTAGAGGGGGTAGGAGAGGGGCTGAAAGTGAGAAATGGAAATGGGGGGCATCTCTGGGACTCACTAGAGGCCTGGGACTGTGCAGGCGATGGAAAATGTATGTGGGTGTTCCCATCTGAGGTTCCTGCCAGTGGGGAATTTGGAGCCTGAAGAAGCCACCTCCTGTATCCAGACAGGACTTGTAGTAGAGGAAGGGGGACATCAACCCACTCACAAAACCTTCAACTCAAGATTTGACCTGCCTACAAGATACACAGGTTTAAAGATAGAGCTGAAACTGAGGTAACAGTAAACCAATGACTGCCCCAACTTGAGACCCATCCCATGTGAGAAAGCCAATCCCTGACACGATGAATGAATGATACTCTGATCTGCTTATGCTTTCAGACAGGAGCCTAGCAGAACTGTCTCCTGAAAAGCTTTATCCAGCAGCTGATGGAAACAGATGCAGAGACCCACATCCAAACATCACATGGAGCTTGGGGAATCTTGTGCAAAATCACTTTCTAAATAAGTGACTCCTAAAAACAGCATGCTTCTGGATAGAAGGGGGCAATATTGTAATCATTCACCCCATCTTGTGTCACAATTTACATGATTTCTTTTTAAAAAATCCTTGGCAAATAAAACATTTTATTTGACAAATAAAATAGTTTATGGATTGGCATTAAGGTCCAAACTTTTTATTTGCAATCAAATTACATCCTTGCCACACATAGGTAGTTAGACTCCAAGAGCAAAACACAAGAAAGGCATGACCCAGAAGACATCTCTATTCTTAGAGTCTGGATAAACAGAATCAAATCGAATCAAATCAAGCTCTTCTACACATATATGTGATACACTTATGCCAGGAGGAACAAATTTATATTTGCCCAACCAGGAGTATTACCAAAGTCTAGAGTGAAATTTCCACACACAAACTGCACACTGCACTGATGCTTTGTAACATCCATCAGTATTACTTGATAAAGGCACTTTGCTTCTATCTCATACTGCTTTCCCAATGATCCCACTGTTCGTCATTAAAATGCAGCTGTCTCAATTGGCTTCTTGCCATCAGTGTGACTTGTATCTGTGTTTGGTTAAGATGAACGCAGCCTTGGAAGGAGTCTCTGTAACTCTGTTCCACCAGTGACAAAAAGTGATGAGTTTTATAGCAGGAGACAAGTTTGTTTGTTTGTTTGTTTGTTTGTTTTGAGATTTTCCAGGGAAACCAGTGCCTTCTTAGACACTTAGAAACACTCTGCTTCTAAGACACTAAAACTGTTCTGTAGCTTCAACCAGTGCTGGATACAGAGACATGATCAATTTTCTGAAGCTTATACTTCTAATCGCATGGAACGCTGAAAATAGTAACCATCATGTTTGTTGTCTTTTTTGTTAATTATTTTATTTATTTACATCCCAAATGTTGGTCCCTGGTTTTCCCTCACAGAGTTCTTACCTAATCCTTATCCTGTTTATCTTGGAGAGGGTGCCCCGTCCCCAAATATACCCCAACCATGGGGAATCAAGTCTCTACAGGATTAGGCACATCCTCTTCCCCATTGAGCCAGCCAAGGCAGCCCTTAGCTACATATTTCCTGGGGGCCTCAAACCAAGTTGTGTATGTTCTTCCTTAGATGATATCATTGGGAAATTTTTCTTTCTTTAACGCATCATCTGTTTTTTCTCCCTTCTTTCTTTTTTTCTTTGGGCGGTATAGGGCCTTCTGCAGTATATGCTGATCTTTGGGAGGTATAGGGTCTTCTGCAGTGTATGCTGATCTTTGGAAGGTATAGGCCCTTCTGCAGTATATGCTGATCTTTGGGAGGTATAGGATCTCCTGCAGTGTATGCTGATCTTTGGGAGGTATAGGGTCTTCTGCAGTGTGTGCTGATCTGAGACTCTCTAAAAGTTGACTTTGAACTTCTGATTCTCTTGTATCCAGCTCCCAAGGTTTTGGGATTACAGGCATGTGCCACCATTGATTACAAAATCAATCCTTTTGCACTAAAAAAATTTCACTAGATCCATAGCAAATGTATAGGTGAATTGAAGTTGTTAGGCTTATATCTAAGCTTGACCCCACAGTTACCTGGCAACAGCCAACTATGCCCCTCCCCACTGTTACCTAGCAACAACCCACTATTAAAGGGGCTTCTTGCTCCTCCCTCTCTTGCTTCTCTTGCCTCTTACTCTCTTAACCTCTTTCTTGCCCACTTGGGCTCTGCCTTTCCCCTTTTCCCTCCCCACCCTCTACATGGCCATGGCCAGCCTCTACTTCTCTTTCCTTCTCTCTGCTTTTCTTTGCCTCTACAACCCTTTTAACTCCCCTTCCCATTCCCTGAATACACTCTATTCTGTACTATACCTTCATATGTCTGCTCCCTCAGAGGAAAGGGATGCCTTGGCATGGGCCCACTGAGGCACCTTCTTCCTCCATACCACTGTAGAACATATTCTTATGCCTCTTTCTCTTTTTGTGATCACAACAGTAGTTAATAACTACTATAATTTAATAACTATGTTTATGCATGAATGAACTTCCTTTTGTGTCTTAAATATAACTTTGAATGAGCATATAATATAGGTAGCAGAAATAAAATGCAAATTTAACAGCTAACGACATGTTAGCTGAGATGAACTGACCAATACTCTTGATAGCACACAAAAACAGATAGCAAGTTTAACAGAAGTTCTGAGACTGACACACAAGGTTGATATGTCTTATTTGTGAGATGCACATGAGTCACGTGTATCTGTCAGGCTCTAAAGATCAATGACCTTTCAGCATGTAGAACTGCGGAGTGCCTTCTAGGTCAGAAACCACTAGCAATCAGACCCACACATTGAAAACCACTAGTCTGTTCCAAGCCTTAAATGTTTCCAATCTTATGGGAAGACAAACCAGTTTATAGATGGCTCTCAGTGTGCGGATGCTTGACTAATGCTTTTTAGATTTCAGGATGGTGTGAAGATGATACAAATTCTGAAGAAGCAGCACTGTGAATTTTGATTCAAAAGCCAGTTTATTGTGATCCAGCTCTCTTTCCTACTAATGCTGTGCCTGTGGCCATCAGCTAAGGCTTGCAGAAGTCTATGTGACTGCCAGATCTCCACAGTGCCCTCTGTGGTTAAGTTGTGATCTTCAGTTAGTACAGTATTTTTGATGGTGGTGGTTTTCAATGGAAAGGGTTTATTTGCTGTTGCCTACTGTCAGTCAAGCAGATTCCACTACAAAGTGAAGAGCATATTAAATACAGAGAGGTGGCTGACAGCTCTCTTGCTCATTTTTGATTACAATTTATTTTTTCCACTTTATTATTCTGACCAGAAGTTTTTTGGCATCATATTATACATTTACTAGATCATACATTTGTATTTCTTTAGAGATAGGGTCTCACTATTGTAGCCTTGGTTGGCCTAGAACTAGCCAGATTTCTGTGAATTGGTCTCAAACTTGTCTTGATGAGTTTATGCTTTTTAAACCTATTACTTTGTATCTATACAGATAATTCATAGGAACATTATGTTTCAAACCAGCCCATGTTACTGGTAAAACACCCTGAGGTTTAGAAGATCGAATTAATTTATATTATAACTTTTTCTTATGTGGCAATGATAAGCTTTATACAAGGTCCTTGGGACTAACCCCTGTCACCAGCTTGTATTCTAAATGTTTTGGTAGGAAACACATGGTATTTAATTTTATATTCTTGTTTTGAAAATCCTCGAGTATTTGCCATGTTCTAGAAAAAGGGACAAGTGTTTTGTGTGTCACATAGATCTTTGTGCACAGTCTGATCTTACTTCCATGTCCTTCAAATTTCACACTTCCTAATTTATTCTACTTTGTTGAAATCCAAGCTGGCTTGGAAACTCCTGCACTTATATTGTAGAGTGTTCTGATCTTCCTTATGAGTCACTTATTCTTCCATGTCCTTCAGACTTTGAAAACTCTTGGAATGTGCACCAGAGGAACTGTCCACACCATTATCTGCTCCAGCAATGGTCAATACATGGAAAACCAACAATTGGTAAAAGTCTCCTTTAAAATTGCTCCTAAAACCATGGATATGGTTATCTGTAACCAGGCAAGCATTGAGCTGGGGGGCATGTCTTGAGTTTTCAGTGACACCATTTACAGCTTTAATAAAAATCTCTTTACTTAATTTTATTGTATGAATGGCTTCCCTGCACGTATGTCTGCTTGCCATGAATATGTCTGGTCTTTCAGAAGAGGACATCAGATCTGGAAATGGAGTTGCAGTCAGCTGTAAGCTGCTATGTACCTGGTTGCTAGGAATTGGGCTTGGGTCCTCTGCAAGAGCAGCCAGTGCTCTTAATCACTGAGTCATCTTTCTAGTCACCCCTATAAACCGCTTATATCTTTACTTAGTGAGTCTTTGTTGAAATATATGTTCATGAATTTATATTTTACAAATATATACATAAAGTACAAATACTGCCATTTTATGAAAATTAGAGGGTCATATGAGACTCAAGATGGTACTGGAAGTGCCTCAGTTGCCTCAGTGAAGGCTGCCATCCTGGGGAGTAGGAAGATCTGAGATGATAGGAACCTTGGGGAGAGAGGCTCCAACTGGCCCCGCCATCCTGCTCTCTACATTCATTTTGCAACATCTCTTCTACTACAAGTTAGTATATATTTGATTTCAAAAGATAAGGCACATTGCAAGGCATAAGTTAAGTCAGTGAATAGCTTGTCAGTGGCAGTTTTTCTTACAGTATTTATTTTTCTTCCCCCCCCCACATGCATATTTTAAAAGGGAAGAAATATACTCAATCAGATAACAGTTATCTTGGAAATTCATCTTACTTTTATTCTCTTAATATTATATGTGTTAGCAAGGCTCATGCTATGAGTTATTCTCCGGGAATGATTTTAGTCAGCACAGGAGCCCATCTTGTTATTGTTTTTATTTTTCAACAGTGTTTATACAATTCTTGACATATAGCTGGGAGGATAGCAGTCTAAGAGAAATGTTGACAATTAAGGAAACTCTACTTAGTGACTCAACCACTGATGGGCATGTGGACTGCTTCTATTACAAGCAACAGTATACTTTGTATATATAATGATCTCCTTGTAATGAATATTTTAGTGATATTTGTTGCATATATTCATATATGTACAATATAAATGCAATAAACACATATGTCTCTTTTTCTATACATATGTATATACATATATACATATGTACATACAGACAGACAAATAAATATACATGCATATACATATATGCATATATGGCTTTGATACATATAATGACATTTATTTCAGAAAGATGAGTCCCATTTCAACATTGCCTATCAGTGTATAAGGGGGACTCAGTTTAATTTACTTTTACAACTTTCAGAAGTTGTTCTTAATCATACTTTATCATCCCATTGTGACACTTGATTTTTACTTCTCAACTTTTAAAAACATATCTACCTAGAAAGTAGGGGACATATTTATTTTTAAAGACTTTTACTTAAACAATAAATAGTTGTGAAGCCATATAAATTTATGGTAACTATCTTGGACTATGTACTGAATTATAATTTGGATCTTTTAACAGGCAGTCAAATAGGAGAATAGAAACTTAGAAGTAGGTAAGTATATAACTGATGGGTATAATGGAATGATTTATAGGAAGGAAAGGGATGGAATAAATATCCAAGGCAATGCAGAGGCTGTGTGGTAGAGCCAGCCTTTGAATTTAATATTGAATGGTTGAGCTTTGTGATGGTTTGTATATGATTGGCCCA
This sequence comes from Apodemus agrarius, assembly GCA_964023405.1. Classification (NCBI taxonomy): domain Eukaryota; kingdom Metazoa; phylum Chordata; class Mammalia; order Rodentia; family Muridae; genus Apodemus; species Apodemus agrarius. The sequence continues at coordinate 131,492,438 of OZ030006.1, forward strand.
GGAAGTGACCTTATTAGGAGGTGTGGCCTTGTTGGAGTAGGTGTGTCACTGTGGGTGTGGGCTTAAGACCCTCCCCCTGGCTGCCTGGAAGTCAGTCTTCCATTAGCAACCTTCAGATGAAGATGTAGAACTCTGGGCTCCTCCTGCACCATATCTGCCTGGATGCTGCCATGTTTCTGCCTTGATGACAATGGACTGAACCTCTGAGCCTGTAAGCCAGCCTCAATTAAAAGTTGTCTTTTATAAAACTTGCATTGGTCATGGTGTCTGTTCACAGCAGTGAAATCCAAACTAAGACAAGCTTCTAAGAAGAGCAGAAAGAAAACAAAGACAGAATATGTGGCCAAGGTATTTATTTGTTACCAAGATGGTCCAATGAGCATCATTTTTAAAGGGAGGGTTAAACCACTGCAGGAGGTGTATCTTCACTGGAATTTTATGTGCTGAACCCTTGCTACCATCTATGTACCTGACACTTAACTGTATGCCTACTATGTTGCATAAATATTGTTCATCTATAGAGAAGGAAAATACCAGTTCAATATAGAACAATAAGAATTCTTTCTTTCAGGTATAGTGGTACCTTATTATTGTGTATATTGGGTTTAGAGATAAAGCTAGTTTCATTTATTTATTTATTTATTTATTTATTTTAAAATGAATCTTTTTTCTCATACAATACATCCTGACACTCAATTTTTCCCTCCCTAATTCTTCAAAGCTCTCCCTATTCTTCTTTCTTCCCCAAATCCACTCCTCCTTAGTTTCTTCTTCAGAAAAGAGCAGGCCTCCAAGAGAGGAAAGAGACCCATAGCCAGACATTATGCAGAGAAAGAGTCTAAGTTAGCGGTCTCCATCAGGGCCCTCCCTCAGGGATGAGGGAACCCTATGGAAAGAGGGGGAGTCAGAGGGAATGGAGGACACCAGGAGAACATGGCTCACTAAATCAGCTAAGAAGGGCTCACACAGGCTCACGCAGGCTCACAGAGATGGAAGAATAAAGCATGTGACCAGCATGGCTCTGCATCAGGTCCTCTGAGAATATGTTTTAGTGTGTTTTTGTAATTCCTAACTGTGAGTGGTCATGTCTCTGACTCTTGCCTGCTCTTGGCATTCTTTTTCCCCAATTGGATTGCCTTGTCCAGCCTGGACGTGAGTGCTTTGCCTTTTCTTATTGAATCTTGCTTCATCCTTTTTGGTGGTGATAGCTCTGCTGTGACTTACCTCAGTTCTGGTACCCATCCTCATGACTCATCTACACCCTACTCATACATGACCTTTGACCTCTGACTATGACCGTTGCAAAAGAACCTCCTCAAATTCCCTGAAATGAGGATGCCACAGTTTCCTGATGAAATGTTTACCAAAGCATTCCCATTCTGATCATTGAGGACATAGGCTCACAGAGAAGGCAAGAACAGCACCCAGATCCAGCCCCAGTGTCTCAGAATTCAGAGCCTGTGCAACATTACCTTCTCTAACCAGCAACATTACCTCCATATTACACAGGGAAGGCAAAACAGGAAGAACTAGATACTAATTAGGTCATTTTAATTTCATGAGCAAATGTTGTATTGCTTCTTTCTCTTGGTTTCCTCAATAGTTTGCCTGTAGTTTGACTCTCAATGGTCTCTTGGAGGTTCTTTGAGCATCATGTCACATTTTCAGGGTAGCTTCCAAGTTTATAGTAACTTTACCCATTGCTACCCAACTGACATATCTTCTCACACTGATCTTTTTCCTAATTTACATCATTTATGCTTTCTGAATTGCAACTTTCATATATTTATTCATTTCTTTAGTGTGTCTTCTCACCGTTGACCCACTGGCAGGTCCCAAGGGCCAGGGACACATGGCCATGTTTACACTGACATTTCAGTAATGAAGCTGTCATGAGGGATTTCCTGCCAGCAGCCATCATGTACACACAGCGACAGAAAAATGAAGAAATGAACTAAAAATGCAGGTATTCAAGTTTATGATCAACTTGGATAGTTGACGCATAAGAAGCTAGAGACAGACAGACAGACAGACAGAAAAAAAAGAAAGAAAACAAAAGAAAGAAACAGAGTTTATTTTTTCATTCCTTCTTTCTAGAACTGCAGCATTGGAAAGGAAAAGTAGCAGAAGAGAATGGATGCTTTGACATGTTATACTCTACCTGAATTTGTGTTCTAAAGGTGAAAAGGCATGCTTAGACGATTCTATTATCTTAAAGAACCATCTCATTACTGTTATATTCAGTTTTACCACTTGCAATTACAGTGACAACACAAATGGCTTTGAGTAAGAGAAATGGGAATTTGTTCCCGCAGCTTAAGAAACACATTGGTAAATCTCCCACACAGAAAGATGCTTCCTGTCATTTTCTCATTGTGAAGCGGCAGTGTGTTGGCTTCTTCATGGCTGTAGACAAAAAGAGCACTGGGGCACAAATTAAATGGCTTTTGGAATGGATGTCCTTTTAAATCTTTGTCCTTTGAAATTCAAAGGTCAATGATACTTTCTATATGCAAATTTAGTTGTTAAATGCATTGCACATTACCAGTCCTGGCAGAAGGGAAAATCCACCAGTTTATCTCCTGTGATGGGTCAGGAACATGCTGGGTCATTATGCACACAGTATGACAACGAGACAGTGTAGCTTTAATTCTCTGCTTTCCGTGGTTCCTAGAAAGCCCAGGTTTACTTTCCCCACGTGTGTCCAAACCAAATTCAATATCTTTTTGACATTGTAATCGGTTGCAACCCTTCATCCTGTTGAAGATTAAGCTGAACTTCTGCCCTTTAATAAAAACTTTAATAAAAACTCTCCTGGAAAATTTCTTGTGGTCAAGGCTTATTTTCAGTCTTGATTTGGATGCTTTCTACTGAAACTAGACAATTTGAAGTGACAGGAAGTGCTGTTATGGTAATAGCTGAAATTTGATATGATACTTTCTTTTAAGGAGCATGCAGTGCTTTCACATTTTTTTATTCTCCACGATCAGTGAAATACACAGATATTGGTTTATAAATCGCATTCTTTGATGCTTGATAAATATTTCAATTGCATGCACTAGAAGTATTAATTTGAAGCATGGCAGATACATGTAGAGGAAAGGAAATGGCCGTGGGTATTGCTGAAGCTTAGATAATGTGAGATAGTCCATTGCCCTGGGTTATGTAGTAAAGAGAGTAGTTTCAGGCTTATGAAATTCAGGAGCTATTTGTTCCTGTAGTAAGGCCTTACTTATCCTGTTCATACAGACTGAATAGTATTATCTGCATAAACACACTCCTTTGGGTGCCAGAGAATTTAGAATACATACTGTTCTTTCAGAGGTCCTGAGGTCAGGGCCATCAGCCATATAGGGCATCTTACAACTGTCTGTAACTCCAGATCCAGGGGTTCAGATGCCCTCTTCTGGCTTTTGTAAGTACCTGAGTCATATCCACACAGATATACATACATACATATATATTACATATATATATATAATTTAAAATTTGAATAAATATAAAAATACTCCTGTACATCATCTATAAAAATCATTAAACTTCATCCAAATTCTGGACTCAAATCATATTTCTAATATTTACCCACTATATAACTAGAGAAAAATATTCAACATTCCTGGTCAATTTCCATCTTTATCACCTAAAGTCAAATTGTATCTTTCACATGGTTGTAATAATTAATAGAAAATCATGGTTACAGATATTATTTATGGAGACTGTTTTAGGTAGAATCTATAAATACAGAGTCCACAACAGACAGTGTAATGAGGTATCGACCATCACTGAAATAGGTCAGATGGGCTCACTATGCTCATCTTCCCCTGCCTTGCTTCTTTTTCCTAAAAAATGGATGCCATCAGTTATCAGGATTTCAACTATTCAAAATTTGTTAACTATTTTTGGCAATCACTAGCAACTATATTATTGCCTCTAGATTTCTGAATATTGAGTTTTTAGCCATCAACTGCAATTAGAAGGCTTTTTTTGTTATTACATATAGATGTGGCTATGCAATTGCAAGTACTCAAGGGTGAAAAGTCTCTCCTATCCTGGTGAATATTTAGCCGTTCTTTTCCCTATCGGAAAGAGGTATTCAATAACTCTTTATAGTCTCAGGTGTCTTTCTGTATGACAAGTAGCTTTTAATACTGATCTGTTGTTGTCTCCTATTACTTAAGAAGGACAATAATAGACTTTTATTATTTTAAGAACTTCAGTGGTTTTACCTAATTTTATTATCTGTGTGGAAACATACATATTTTATAGGTCTAGAGTGAATGTACTCTTTCGGTGGGAAATGATTTAGCTGGACACGTGTGGCACATGCTTGCAATCTGTGTCTTCTTGAAAGTTCAGGGCCAACTTGAACAACACAGTAAATTCCAGAATAGCTGGGACTACAAAGTCGGACCCTGGGTCTAAACCAATCAACCAACCAACCAAACAAACAAACAAACAACTAAACAACCAAACAACCAATAAAGCTCCATCCTCCAACCCAAAAGAAGAGAGATAATGAAAAGGTTGAAAGGTAGAAAGCTTTCTCCCTGGAATCAGGACTAAGAAAACAAAGTCTATATTGTCATTATTAGTTCCTTTTCACTGGACAGTCTAGTATCCAAGTTATGAGGAAAGAATAAAACTATCTACTCAAAGTTGGCAGGATTTCATATAGGGAACAAATACTAAAGAGTCTTCATTTAAAAGTAAATGAATTCAGCTTCCAGGTACAGAATGAAAAAGCAAAATTGGGCTGTATTTCTATACACTAGCAATGAACATTCTGAAGAGGAAATTAAGCAAACAATTCTGTTATAACAATATGAAAAAAGGATAAAACAGTCAGGAATAATTTAATCAAAAAGCTCCTGGAGTTGAACATTGAGAACTGCATTCTAAACACTTATACCTACAGAAAAGTATAGCTTTCATGCCTCATCAAAGAATCATTTTTTTGTTTGCTTGGTTTTGGTAGCATATAGGACATGTGCAGTTTACAACTGGTAAAAATGCAGAAAATAACTAACTAAGCTATTCAACCTCACTTGACATGCCCATCACACACAACCTCCATACTGAGGAAGAGGGGTCACTGACCTCCACTGTGGCTGAGCGTACATTCCCACCAGAGATGGATTAATGGTGCCATTTTGTCCACATTTTAGTAGGATTTGTTTATTTGCTTTAATGATGCTCCTTCCTTTAGACAGGAGCAATTCTGGATTAATATTTTGAGATGGGTGGGCAACCCCATGCCTCAATTAGGGGGCCATGTCTTGCCTCTGGATACGGTCTAGACAGGTTCTCTGTCCCCTTTGTTAGATATTTCAGCTAATATCATCCCTGTTGGGTCCTGGGAACCTCTTGCTTTCTTGGCATCTGGGACTTTCTAGTGGTTACACCCAGGTCCCCATTCCCCACTGCTACATACCTTTGTTCAATTTCCTGAATCTCTCTACTTTTCCCCTGTCTCCTCCCACACCTGATCCTGCCCCCTTTTCCTCCCCCCATCTCCTCCCAAGGTTCCTACCTTCTTTCACCTCCCATGATTATTTTGTCCCCCCTTCTAAGCAGGACTAAAGCATCTATACTTTGGTCTTCCTTCTTCTTGAGCGTCATATGGCTTGTGAGTTATATCATAGGTATTCTGAACTTTTGGGCTATTATCCTCCACTTATCAGTGAGTGCATACCACATGTGTTCTTTTGTGACTTGGTTGGCTACCTCACTCATGATGATATTTTCTAGTTCCAACCATTTGCCTCTGAATTGCATGAAGTCATTGTTTTTAATATCTGAGTAGTACTCCATTGTGTCAATGTACCACATTTTCTGTATCCATTCCTCTGTTGAGGGACATCTAGGTTGTTGTAGCTTCTAGAGATATAGGGACAAAGAGAGAGAGAGAGAGAGAGTAGAGACTGAAGAAAAAGGCCACCACCTGGGAATCCATCCCATCTGTAGAAACCAAACCCAGATACTATTGCTGATGTCAGTAAGCACTTACTGACAGGAGGCTGGTAAAACTGTCCCCAGGTCATTGTCCCCCGAACAATACAGATACAGATGCTTGCAGCCAACCATTGGACTGGGCAGAGGGGCCCCAATAGAGGATTTAGGGGAAGGACTGAAAGAGCTGAAGGGATTTACATCCCCATAGGAAGAACAACAATATCAACCCTCCAGACCCCCGAACTCCCAGGGGCTAAACCACCAACCAAAGAGTACACATGGAGAGACTGATGGCTCCAGCTGCATATGTAGCAGAGGATTACCTTATCTGGCATCAATCAGAGGGGAGGCCCTTTGTTCTGTGGAGACTCAATGCCAGGGTAGGGAGATGGGAGTGGGTGAGTAGGTCAGGGAGTACCCTCATAGAAGCAGGGGGAGGGAGATGAGATAGGGGGTTTGTGGAGGGTATAGTTTGATTTCCTTGTCTCTAATGTCTAGAGAGGTTGAACATTATTTTATGTTTATTGGTCATTTGTATTTCATTTAAGAACTGCCTGTTCATTTCATTAGCCAATTTATTGACTGAGTTGATGTCTTGTTGTTTTTTTTAATATATAAATGTAATAGCATGATGTCCAAACATAAAAAAAAAATAGGTGTGAGAATCCCAAGGGCAAGGAAGTTGCTGGAAGAATGTGTCTTCTAGATCTGACAGGGAAGCTATACCCATGAATCTTAAGACTATGGCTGCCTAAACAAGACCTGCACAATTAAACACAGGTTGATAGCTCAGCATAGATAGGAGAAAGCCCACAGAGACTCACTGACTCCTAGATGAAAAGGGACAGGCAATTAATGTCTTGCATAGAAAGAGAGAGAGAATTAGTCTTTCATATGGAGGAACCTATAATTCATCATCCAACAGCAAGTGAATAGTCTTAGAAATACAAACACACATAACACAAAATGGACCCAAAAGTTTGTATTCACATGTGTAATCATATGTATATTATGCATACGTAAAATGACAATTTTTATAGAAAAAGAAGTCATGAAATTAAAAGAGGGAGTAGGGTAAATGATTTAATATTTTAATTAAGAGTTAAAAAACTGTACAGTTCTACTGTAAGAAATTAAACCACAAATAAAAGGAAACTACCACGGCCCCACCCTGTATATTCACGTTACCAGTTTGGAAGAAATTATTTATTTTTCCTATCAACTATTATTTTTAATAATTGGTTACAGGTAGGATTGTCTTAATGTTTGGCATTTGACAAGTAACTTCCCTTTGAGTTTCATTTGCCTATAAGATGGAGATGATGTCAGGATCACTGAATTTTGAAGCACTGAAGGAGTTATATACAACCTCTAACACATATAATTCTGTGACTGTCATATAGAGTGACACCTGCCTAATATTTTTCTATAGTTTAATTATAATTTTCATTGTTGTTCCATAAAATTCAACTATAGCTTGTCATTCAAATACCTCTCAAAACATGCTGGGCTTTACATGAACTAACCCTGACTTATTCCTGAGTTGTCAACTGACTTTTCTCTTGTAGGAAAACAAGATCAGATTATTTATTTAAATTTTCAATCACCTTAAAAATGAACATTTTCATGAGGCATCACTTTTTCCTATTTGCAATTACAATCTAGAAATTTCTAATAAAACTTATTGGAGTTATACATCTTCCATACATCTTAATACTATGGCACCTAGTGTGCCTTAAGTCAAGGCAGAAGGTTTAATTCTTCTTCTGAACACTTGGCCTTCTGAATGAATCTTCTTTTTGTGGGAGGTTTTCTCTCTGAGGCCAGGAGAGGTTGCTGAGCCAGTGGAGAGTAAGTAGATGCCACACCTGCAACTGACTGTGATGATGGAGATAAACTTTCTGAGTACATACCATAATTTGTATGATATTTTAAATGAAAAAAAATGTATGGAATGTAGATTATCTCAATCAAGCTAATAAAATACAACAATATATAATATTAAGATGTGATAAATCTCATGAGTGGGGAATAGCAGGGGGGAGAGGAATTATGGGACATATGGTAGGGGGTAACTGGGAAAGGGGAAAGCCTTTGGAATGTAAACATAGAATATAGAAAATAAAAATTTAAAAAAAGATATGATAAATCTCAAGGACAAAGACAGAATAAAGAGATAAATGAAGACTTTATATACAGAATATTTTGGTGTAGGGATATCCACAGGGAGATGTAACAGATGCTGAAGAGAAATGGAGTGTCTGAGACATTCTTTTGTGTTATTATGGGATGTGATTGTGATTATCTGGCTCCTAACATGGCATACGTTATGTAGCTCTTATTCCAAAGACCTGAGACTTGAAACCTTTAGATTTTAGAATTTTAATGTATAAATTTCATTTAAATCTAAACTTTGAAAATTTCCAAAATCTGAACCAATCTACTCCCCCAACAAGGTTTAAATTTGAGAGAACTTCTCTTCTAGATCCTCCTTTTAACTTCAGAATGCTCTGTGCATGGCTTGACTTTGGACAAATTTATCCACAGTTGGAATCATCACATCCACATGTGTTACTCTAAAGAAAGCAACATGATTAGTAAAAGTACCTGCTTCTCTGCCTAATGATGCTACCCCAAAACTGCATTGCTCTCCCACTGACTCATACCACCATGCCAAATGAAAAGAGATATTTAGTGTCTGTCTATACTTTACAGTTCAACAACAAAGAAAGTCCCTAGTAGAGATTTTATGCCAGATAAATAAAAAGAATAATTTATTGTGGGTGGAGATCTAGAGTCCTTACTAAAACCTCTGAAGCTGCCTGCTTACTTCTGCCTACAGATACTTTTATACTTCTGTGGGCATAGAAAATTTCCAGAATTTTCTTCTCATTCTTATAGATTCTATTCTGATTGTTCAATATATACTATTGCATCTCAATTAGGGAACAGGGTCAGAAATAACATCGAGGACATTTTAGAAAACTTAAAATTCACAGCATTATATGATACAATTTAGTATGGGGAACTCATACAGTTTTAACATGAAATATCACCCAGAGGCTCATGTGTTTGTTTATGTGGTCATCAACTGGGAAAGTTTTGGGAAATTGGAACTAAGACCCAGTTAGCAGAGGTCGAATGCTTTGAAGTTGATATCTACTTCTAGACCTGACTGGACCTCTCTTATTGTATCAATTGAAATGTTAACAAATCATATGACACACTTCTGTCACCACAGACAAAGCCTTTCCAGCTGTCATACTGTTCTCTCTGTGATGGATTGTATACTCTGAAACCATGGCTCAAAAGAAACATTTCTTCCTTGTTTCTTCTGTTGGGTATATTTTCCTGGAGACAAGGAAAGTAACTACTACAGTAGACAAATGAACTGTGCACTGAGTCTCTGATAGAAACCACCCTGCTTAACATTGCAATTGGTTCTCAGTCCCCAGTTATTGTAACATGAAATTTGGGGATCACTGATTAAAGAGAGCTCAAATATTTAGAAAGTCAGAAATACGAGTTTCTATTGAAAAACTGGATTTGTGAGAATAGTTTCCCCCATTAATGTTGATGCTAATGTTTAAAATAAAATTTGCAGTTTGCCAGTAAATCATGAATTGGATGTATTTGTCTGAGGACAGCGGCACAGGAATGTTATCAGCTACTTGAAAACAACTGGCTCAACAGACTGTAAATAAACATCACGGTAAAATGATAATTAAGAGTGCGAAAATGAAGCTTGATTTATTGCCATTGTTGCATATTTATCAAGTATTAGACTATCCTCTTCACTGAACATTGAGTAGTGTATTTCTTTCACATTTATTATTGTATCTCATCTCCACTAAAACATTGCATTATGTTTTCTGTGAATAGGGCATGGACTGCAATCGAGGGCCACAATGCTTAAATAACATGCCCATGGTTACACAGATGGCAAAGACAGAGCTGGGCTTTGAAGTTGGGTCTGTATGATATCCAGGCCCATCTTCTTAATTGTAGTGTCAATATTCAGCCTTCTCCAGGATGACATGTTGTGGCCTTGCTAAAGAATGAAGGTGAGCTTATGACAAGTTATAGTAACATCTCAGTGTTTAAAGAGAGTGACAGCCCTGCCCTAGACAAAGCATGGAGGACACAGGCAGGAGGGTTCAGCAGAGTCCACAGAGCTTCCAGAGAAGGCATTTCATATTTTATCACTAAGCAACATCTGGAGAGCCTTTGTGCCATTTATCCCATTAAATGGAAAGGAGAATTTGATGGTTACCATTTCATGGCTTTAAATCCACAGTAGAGCCGTGCGGCTTATTTAGCACAGGTGCTTAATTGTGATGAATTGGAGAAAATCCCGGCATTCAATGGCCCTCAAACTCACACTACCATCTGGGTGGTGTAGGGTAGGGTTTTCTGTCAACACACTTGCTTATAAAATTTCCAGGATGGTAGCCTGTTAGGAGGACTCTGGAGGCAATCCATGAACTCACACATCCAAGAGAGAGGAAGAATACATTTCCATTAAGAAGAAAACTAGGCAGGACAAAGATAACAATTTTGCCTTTTTTGATCATGTGTTTCTTTTTTATGCAGATTAAATAGTGAAAACATTTGGGTCTCCTGGTGAATGATTACTCTGTCATTTCCTGTGTTGAAAGAACACGTGGAGGAGTAATTTAGACAAATCTTTCTATTTAGGACCACAACACAAATCAATGAATGTTGTAGTTAATCAAAGTACCTGTACCTTAGGAGAAGGATTTGTAGCTACTGTGAGGTAACAGGTATTAGATTTATTGTTTTCAAGTGCAACATGTATGTAGAAAACCTGGATAAATTTTATGAACCCATGATTTTCAAAAGAATGGAAATTAAGAATTGGAAGACAGTTGTCTTTAAAGGGTACAAAAATCCTAAGAAAAGCTTTATATTTGACATTGTTAAATGACAAGAAGTTACAAGTCACAATCAAGGTAGAGAATACAGAGTTAGAACTTGGTGGATGTCTTAACTTGATGAGATCCAGTGGAACACAGGGAGACTGTTGATGTTAGAGTGGGCAGAGGGTCAAGCACCGGAGAGATCCAGTCAGGGATGATGGTCCTGAGAATGGTGTGGAATCTCATAAGAATTCAGTTAGAACTGGTAGATGCTTGTATGTATGTCAGAAAATTTAAAGAAACCCAGAAAATGGTCACCTGTAAGAACTGGAAAGAAGCATTTGACAGTATGCAGAGAAAGCTGAAGCCTGTCTGTCTTCCAGGCATACATCAGAATCATTATATGGAGGATATTGGGTATAACACTCAGATCCTTCAAAAACCTCTGAAAAGACAAATCAATTGAACAAAACCAAAACAAACATGCTCCAAACAACCAAACTATGCATCAAAAGAAAGCCTTGGAAGGGTACAGAGTGATTAAAGTACCCAGGATACAATGAGAGAGCACTCACAATTTATGGCCTTGGACAAACAGTTGCCATGCATGAAAGAACACAGGAAAATAACCCAATTATGAGAAAAGACTTCAAATGATAGAAGGTGCACAGATGTAGACATTTGAATTAGCAGATATAGACATTAAATCAGTTATACCAAGAAAAACTGTAGTATGTTCCAATATTACTCTTCCCCAAATTAAAGCTGCAGTCAGCCCTTTGTGAACATGGATAGAAACCCAGCATATTGAAGGCTGAAGCAGAACTGTAAGTTGAAACCAAGTGTAGTGCAGTGATTCCAGGTCAGCTTTGGTTACATAGTAAAGGTCTATCTCAAAACAAAATTACACACACACACACACACACACACACACACACACACGATTTGAAAATACAGTGAAAATTTCTTTTTAATTGACAAAGTTATTCTTGACGATGTGTAAGTATTATAACATGAACTTAAAATTGACAAAACAGTGCTGGAGGAAAAAAATTATCGGCTATAATACTTGAGGCATTGGAGTATGAGAATCAACTAAAGAAGTAGACTAATGGAAAAGAATGGAGATTTCAGGAATATATCCATGAATATAAATCAACTACTTTTCAACAAAAGATGAAGAAAAAGAATTATTCATCAGACAATGCTGAAATACTTGTTAGCCTTGTACAAATCATCTTTGCCATATACAATCATGAACTTGAGATGAATGCAGAAGTCAGTATGAAACATAATAAATATGAAACATAATAAACAAATGTTTAAAATTAAAGTTAAGAATAAATTTAAAAATGCATAACTCACTAAAGAAAATATCTTGAAGGGCCAAATGAAAACAGAAAAGCTGTATTCAAAAGACAATAGTGATGTAAGAATCCATTGACACAAAGAAAATATTTACAAAGTATCTGTCTGATAAATGATATCCAGATTGTACACCGATCCCTTGTTATACTCTCAGGAATTGATTTCAGAAACCCCAAGGTCAATAACTCCCAAGCATATTCTAGTCTCTTAAGTAAAATGATGTACAATTTATATTCAAACTACACAAGCAATCTGCATGATTTAGATCATCCTTCAATCACCTATAAAATTCAATCCAATGTAAATGCTACATAAATTATTGTTATATTCTGTTAATGAGGGAATAATGACATGCTCAGAACAGGTACATTTCTATAAAGTACTTTTATTTGATATTAGCAGTAACCCCAAACCCCAAACTGAGAATACAGACAGTCTGTCCACAGATTAGCATTGCTATTGCCTTGGTCAAAGAAGTCTCTTTTTCAGTGGATTGTGGTCACTACTGAGACTTACGAGGCCCTTTTCTTCCCTTCAGCTGAGGATTACAGCTGAGAGGAGGGGCATTTTCTTTGTTGGTATAACCATTTTGGCAAATTGTCTATTGTCTAGTAAATAACCCTCACCAATGTTTATGCAAATGAGAAACTGTAATTAAACTCAATAGGACACATACATGCACACACACACACACACACACTCACTCACACACAAACACACACAGACACATGAAGATATGAAAATGGAAAGATAACTGACTGGAAAGTGGAGGAAGGGGATATGAAAAAGTCATTGTGGTCAATCTGATCAAAATACATCATATATATATATATATATATATATATATATATATATATATATATATATATGAAATTCCCAAAAAGAACAGATGGAATAAGATAAATTCACATATCAAATGATGCCCAAGAAGAAGGAAGGTGAGGCCCCCGGTCCTGGAAAGACTCAATGCACCAGTGTAGGGTAATACCAGGACAGGGAAGTGGGAAGGGGTTGATTGTGGAACAGGGGGAGGGAAGAGGGCTTAGGAGACTTTTAGGAAGGGGGGAGCCAGGAAAGGGGAAATAATTTGAAATGTATATAAAGAATATATTGAATAAAGAAAAGAGGAAAAATATCTCTACAAGTATGCTAAAACCTTAAATATGCATACAAGTCCAATATTCTACTCTATTACAGAAGTAATAATAAAAGCATATGCTATACAAAGATAAATATTCACAACGACCTTCCCTATACTAGTCAATTGAAGAGGATTATGAATAAAATATTGTTATATATCCATATGGTGGAATACAGTTCAATAAGAACAAAGAATAAGCAATGTGTAGGTTCAATAGTGTAAGGAATTTCTTTTTCTGAGTTTATGTCCCTTAGACACAAATAAGGGATTTGAATAGATATTACACTTATGTTCACAATGTCATTATTCATATTAGCCAAAACATGAAAGCAATGTCCTTTCACATGAAAGCAATGTCCTTTCATCAAGAATCAGAAGTTAATAAGCACACACACACACACACACACACACACACACACACACGGGGGGGGGGTTATGCAGTCTCCTTAAAGAATGAAATTTTGATATAAACTATAACTTAGATAAATCTTTTATTAGGTTTATTTTATATGTATTGAGTGGTTTGTCTTCATGCAAGACTGTATACCATGTATGTGCCTGGTGCCTGTGGCGGTCAGAAGAAGCTATCAGGAACTGGAGTTACAGATAGTTGTGAGCTACCATGTAGGGACTGAGATTTGAACCTGGGTCTTTTGCAAGAACAACAATGTTGCAGGGTCACACTGTGAACCCTGAGATTATGGTATTTACTGAAAATACTTGTTCAAATTGTATGTGGCTCAGCCCTTAGCATATAACTTTAATTCCTCGTGTTGGAATACAGACACATCTGTAGTATATACCTTTAATCACAAGCAATGAAAGTAAAGCTAGTTTGTAAAAGGAAGAACACATGTTAAAAAGTGATGGCTCATTGAGAAGCAGATGAAGGGACAAACCAAAAAGATTTGACAGAATAGGATGTAGCCAATTCTCACAAAAAGAGAAAAAAGAGGCTACTTAAGAGAGAGCAGTACAAATAGACAGTCAGAAAGGAAGAAAGGAAGGAGGGAAGGAGGAAAAGAGGAAGGAAGGAAGGAGGGAGGAAGGAAGGAAGAAAGGAAAGAAAGAAAGGAAGGAAGGAAGGAAGGAAGGAAGGAAGGAAGGAAGGAAAACAGTTTTACTGGAGAGATTTTACAGAAACAGGCTGAAGAGAAAACAAGATACAAATAGCGGAAGACACAATGATCCAAAGAATAAGAAGGAAACACAAGATTAGAATAGATTGCTAGAATTAATATGAGGCCAAGCAGAACAACTCAGGAGAAGCAAAGAGAGAAGTCAGATTGAATTAGTCAGCTTGGTTTGGAGTTTAAGCCAGAATAGCCAAATTGAAAGAGCTAGCCAGAGCTCAGAAAGAACAAGGATGAACTTATTCATCAGTTACATCTCAGAGACTGAAAGCTGTCTAGGCTTAGATTAGATTTTATGGAAGCTAGACGCTTCCAGGTCTAGGCTTAAGCTAGCAGACTGAGGCAGAAAGCCTTCAAGATGACAACTACGTCAGGTGAATAAAAGATACGTTTATTCAACAAAGTGTTCTTGATCATTGAGCCACCTTTAATGTCCTACTTGATAAGTCTTAAAGAAGTAAGCTAAAATAGATAAACAAGGCAAACGATGACAGTATTGTATATATCTACTTATATGAAGCTCTAGTCACAGAGTCAAGAAACAGAATAGAAGGTTCTATAGATTAAGGAGATGGAGGAAATTAGAAATTATCTTTTAATGGCTATAAAGCTTTAGAGAAAATGAACAAGTTTTTTGAGAGTTGGTAGTGATGACTGGACAAGATGATGAATGCTCTTATTGCCAATATATTTCACACTTACAAATGGATAAACTGAGGATTTTGTGATATATATATTCTAAGATAAAAATGAGAGAACGGAGTATATACTACATGAATCTATGTACACAGATTTCCTAAAATTCAAACTATATTACATTTTAACTTAAAATTTTTAGTTGTTTTAAAATTGTTTAGAATTATTGGGTACCACATAATGCTTTGATATATGCATATATCATGTAATGTTTTATTTGGGGTAAATGCATCTATTACTTAAATCATTCACATTTATTTATTGTGAAAATAATAGTCTTTTCTTCTATTAAAAATATATACAATGTTATAACTACCTATTTCACTTATTTCTCTGCAGAAGGATCCAAGAATTCCTTACTCCTACCTAGTTACAACCTAGTACCATTGATTATTCTTTAAACCAATTTATATTGATATACATCAATTTGCCAGAGAGAAATGTAGAAGGAAGAGGTTTCAAAAGTGCATTAGAAATCTTTCAAAGGCAATGGTAACGTTCCTTGTCTTGATGGGGGCAATGTCTTGGTGAGTATAAACCTATGCTCAAACTTTCACAGTTGCACATTAAGTACATAAAGCTTATTATACATCAATCATGCTCTGCAGAACTGCCAGAAATTGATTAAGAATGAATAGCCTTTGAATCTGAGACCTAAATGAAAGTGCTAAACCCATATAACTCAGAAGAAAGTGTGGCAAATGTTTCTTGACAAGGTCAATCCTCTCGACTCAAATTTGACAAAGAATTCTTAAGTATGACACAAAAAAATGATAAGTAAAATATAGGTAGATGAGTTTAAAATCACAGCATTCATGTTTCAAAGAAGGCCATCAAACACTAGAAAAACTACCCACAGAATGGGAGAATGTATTTACGGATCATATAATCAATAAAGGACTAATTCTCAGAATATGTGATGAATCATTGTAACTTAATATCAAAAAATAAACCAGTTATTAAACTATCTGTGTTCTTAATAGACATTTCTTTGTGGAGAAATATAAATTATGAGTAAACAAAAGAATAAATACTGGGAATCATTAGCAATTATTTGGAAATTGAATCCACAGTGAGATACCACATCATACCCATGAGAATAGTAGAATAAAAGTTAGATCAGAACAATCAGTGGTCAAAATATGGGGAATGCAGAACATTGCTAGTGACTGAAAAATTTTCATAGGATTATGAAAAGGAGTGGATGCAAATGTTGTAGCCACTTTTATACACAATCTGTCAGATTTAGTACAATCTGATGAACTGTGGTTTTTAAAGGTAAGAGTTGTCCTTTGACTCCACATTTTCATTCCTAATTACAGAAGTGAAATGACAACAATTTGTACATGAATGTATGCCACTATTAGTCATACAAGCATGAGCACTCCAAGTGTGAACTTGCAAAAGCTTATCAATGAATAAGTAAATTATGGCATATACCAATAAGGCATTATTCAACTACAAAAAGTAATGTATTGACATGTGCAAAAACAGATATGAATCTTGAAAGCATCTGATGACAAAAAACACATATTATGATTTAAACTATGAAAAACAACAAGAACATGGGACTCTATAGCAATATGATAGATTTGTTAGTGA
Organism: Apodemus agrarius; assembly: GCA_964023405.1. Taxonomy (NCBI): domain Eukaryota; kingdom Metazoa; phylum Chordata; class Mammalia; order Rodentia; family Muridae; genus Apodemus; species Apodemus agrarius. Next base: position 131,509,210 of record OZ030006.1, read on the forward strand.
TTGCTGGTCAGGTGTTAGTTAGGTGGTGATAGATAAAACCCATGGAAGTCTTTTTCAAGCTGATGAGCAGATTCCCTATATGACTATAGGGTTGGCTGCCACTATCTGTAAGTATACTAAAAATCATTCATTTTAAGTTGGTGGATTTGGGCTGAACAGATGGCTCAGTGGGTAAAATCATTTGATGCCAAGTCTGATGACTGTAATCTGATTCATTGGACCCACATGTTGGTAGGAGAGAATCTATTTCTGCAGGTTGTCCTCTGACCTCTACGAATACATTAAGGCATCTCTGCCCTCCATATATTAAGTAAATGGAATGCATGAATATTATAGTATGTGAATTACAACTCCATAAAAATCACTTTAAAACAGTAAATAGAATTATATATTGATATAGCCATAACAAAATCTTCTTTCTTTCTTTCTCTGTCTATGTAATAGAGGATTGTAACTAGAGCTTCATCAGTAAGGGTACTCTAGGTACTCTGGGCTACCATGCAACCTCCCAATCTGTCCTGCTTAAAACATTACAGACTGTGTTTTGCACACATGAGCATTACTAGCTTGCTATCTTTTAAGCTTCATTGGAGGATGCTACTAAAGGAAACATCATCTCAGAGAGAGAAAAGAAAAATTCTGAAGAGTCTATCTGGAATTAGTCCCCAGAATTGCTTCTTCTATAACTGAGACCTAATGTCATCACACAGTCTTTCTTAACTGCAGGAGAGCAGGACATCTCACTGGACTTCATTCCAAACGTGAAGAGTAGGAAATATTTGATAAATTATTCCAGCAGCCATGGATAAAAGCAGCAGGGTTTGCTGTGTGCTGGAAAATCTCTAGCATGAGTTTTTCTATTTGCTAGGCTCATCATCAGCATATTATAGGAGAGTGGTCTGCAGCTTTGGAGTAGAGCTTTTTTTTCTAAAGTTTAGCTAAACATCTACCAATTGGGGTTTTAATGGAGACATGGACACAGACCCCCTACATTATTTATTTTTATGCAATTATTACTACCCTGCAAATTACAAACAACTGTCTCTTTCCTCTTAACCAAATCGCCCGTAAACTCCAAACAGGTACAAGGCTGTAATAGTCTCACATTATTTGCAACAGGCTTCCATTCTGGTCTGCAGGTTCTGCTTCTGGTCTTCCTGAGCACACTGATGATTTTCTTAGAAGCCTATGGTTCTCCCAGTCACCTCCCTCCTGCTGAGGGATCTCCTTGCTTCACACAGAGCATTCCTGCTTCATCCCCTCTGTGTCCACTTAATGTGATTTATTTCTTAGCTGGCAAATCAAAGCTGATAAAAGTACTATGAACCACTCAAGGATCCCTACCCCTGTTCAGACATAAACTCTTGGCGAGGGACAGCGTAGAGGAGTGAATAAATAAGGCTCCTCTTCTATAGCTGCAGTTAAGGATGCCTACTTTTATGCCACAGTAAGAGCTGCTGTTTTGGTAACACTGTCATCACAGGGAACATTGAGGAAAACACAGGAATACATAATTCATAGGGAGAATCATCTCTGTAGGAGTTAGGAGCAGTGAATTATACTACTAACAAGAAGCAAGTCCGAGAAAACCAGTGCTTAGCGTGGGCATATTCAGATGTAGTCTTTGTTGAATTAGTGCCAGCAGTTTGGCCTCAGGGCCTTGTGTAGTGTTTGGCACACAGAAGACACTTAATGATACTTCTTTAGTGTTTGAACAAATGAGTAAATACTAGGGACTAACTGGATGAATGCTTAATGTTATCTGGAATAGGACTGACCCTGCAGAGATTGGAATGGAAAAAAAAAAAAAAAAGCCTAATGCTGCAGACAAATAGAGCCCATTCAAATAGGGCAACTTCCTGAGAGTGTACCTCAGTGGATGCCTGAAATGTTGGGTATAACAGGGCTGTACCTAAGCTGTGTGACATTTTACCATAGGCCTTTGAGATTGCAGAGGATGACTTTTTCCTTTGGGTAAGTCAAGAATTTATATTGTTTTACTTGAACTTCAGCGTCCTTACTGGTGAGTTCTCTTGGGCCCATATGGCTCACAGTGATCACAGCTTAGGCTTTTGGACCATAATAAAATGAGGATGACCGGAGCCCCAGCACTGTGTGTTAAATTTGGACAAGAAATCTAAGACCTAAGTCCAGTTTCAAAGAGTTTCACAGAAGGGCGCTATATATAGTGCGGGAGGGATGGGAGATTCTGACATGCCCTCTCAGAAGAGTCACAATTTGCAATTTTATGGATTACTTACTTCTAGAATACCATCGAGTATTTCTAGACTGCAGTTGACCCTGGGTAGGTGAAAAAGCCTAAAGCAAACCTGCAGTGAAGGGAACCTGCTGTAGAACTTCCTGTTTGTTCCTTCCAACAATATGGTTTCCAATTATTCTAATGCCAAGGTTTTCGACCTTCTTAATGCTGCGACCCTTTAATACAGTTTCTCATATTGTGGTGACCCTCAGCCACAAAGATATTTTCACTGCGACTTCATAACTGTAGTTTTGCTATTGTTATGAACTGTAATGTAAATATCTGTGTTTTCCAATGGTCTTAGGCAACCCATGTGTAAAGGTCATTAGACAACCCGCTTAAAGGGGTCGAAACCCACAGACTGAGTCTGTTTTAATGGACAGCTGATATTTTGAAGAGATGATTATGAAGTGAGGAATCTGCAGCAACAGCCTCTTTGCCACTCATTAGTAGGATGAGAGCTGGTGGGAGAAAGAAAGGGAGGAGTTCCCCAAATGGCATGCAAAGGAGAGCATCTTTTTCAAGTAGGTCTCCTCGGTCTCCCCTTGACTGGAGGAGCCAGTCTAATGTGATAAAAAGCTCTCTCTAGGGTGGCATCTTGAAAGGAAACATGCTTTGTAGTGCTGTGACCTTTCAGAAGTGGTATCTCTGCAGGGATCCTCAGCCTTGGTGAACACCCTCCAGCACTATGAGGATATTTTTGAAGAGACCCAACTTTGAAGCATGGCTCCTGAGAGCATGCATACACAATTAGGGAGGAACCACCCAAGTCTGATTTCCAAAACCCAGCTGAACTTTTGCCTACATCTCTCCTTTGATAGAGGCTGCCCAAACCCCTCTGGAGATTTCTCAGAGGCAGTGAGGAGCCGCTGGAGAAGCGTAACTTTTATCAGGCTGCTAGGAATGGGAGTGCTGCCAGTGGCAAAAATAATGAGCAGAGAAAGAGAATTCTGATCGTCCTGCCAAGAGGCTTGATGTTTCTGTGGCTTCAGGCCAGGCGATGGAAGGGAAATTAAATGACAAAATAAATAAGAAACATCTTCACCTCCCAACTTGTGTGAAGGGACATAACGTTGCCTGTTTGAATTCTCCTAAGATTTTCTCTGTGTAGCATTGAAAGCCGATTTTTAGTTCATTATTGTAATTTTCTTTCAAGAACTTTGTTATAGTTAGACTTTAATGCAATCTCTCTCTCTCTCTCCCTCCTCTCTTCTTCCTCCCCTCCTCCTCTTCCTCCTCTTCCTCCTCCCTCTAATGATAAAGCAAACATTCTGTATGGGTTGTATTTGTGATTTTCAGTTATCTTAGAGGCATATCCCTTGACAAAGATAAAAAAAGGATGACTTCAAAAGATTTTAGAATCCAGGAGATATCACCTTTCATATAGGAAAGAAGGAGAAGTTCAGAGACACCCTGTGTAGGGCTGTTCAGGAGAATTCCAAGTAACACAACTGCCCGCACCTAGTGCATGGGAAATAATAACAGTTTTGTGAGGACTGTGGTCTTCTTTTAAGTTTTATACTATGCTAGGTACTGGGTTGCAAGTTTTATGTACACAATCTCAATTGATTTGGGAACAGAAAGGGAATACCACTTCCTGGAAATGCATTCTTTTAAAATGGCTTGTCACCCTGGATGCAATGTGGAAGTTATAATACTCAGGTGTTAGTTATTAGTGTGACATTCATGTTGTATGCTCATATTTTAATGCATCCATGCACGTGGATTTTATTCCCAATTATTTTCTTTCCTCCTCTGATGTTTTCTGTGCAAGTGAAACTAGGAAGTACCATTACTTCATGGAAAAGCTAGTATGGTAGAGAAACAGAGAAAGAGACCTAAGAGTTTAAAAGACCTTCAAGACCAGTAACAAAATCAACAGATGTGGGAGAGAAATGATGAAAGGATCCATTTTGTTCTATTCAGATAAGAAGTTTGTTTCCCTCTGATTTAAAGAATTGGCCTTGCCCTTGGTCTCCAAATATTGAGTGGCAGAGACCTCTGGTGAGTTTTAAGGGATGCCAACAATAGGGGGAGGGAAAAGGGCATGTGGGACCTTAGGGGGGGTGGGGAACCAAAAAAAGGGAAATGAAATATAAAAATAGAATATATCCAATAAAAAATTGTTTTGAAAAAAAAAAAAAGAAGTCCTATGCTTCCTATCATGCTCCACTCTGGAGGAGCAGATTACCTTGTCTTAGGGCTTTGAGTGACCTCATAATTTTTTGTGGAGAGGGTTGGAAGTTGACTACAGGGTCATGTAAGGGGATAGGTTCGAGGCATCCACAGGAATCTGCTTCAGGTTTCTTTTACCTGGATCATAAAGGTAGATTTCCCCCTCACTTATGAGTGTCATGGAAATAGTGAAGGGACCAGAGTTGATGGGAAAAGGAAGGGCACTTATGAAACAAGGCTTCTCTATTAGTTACTTCCTATTGCTCTGAATAAAACCATCATGAACGAGGCAACTAGAAGTAAGAGTTTATTTGAACTTATGATTCCAGGGAGTTAGAGACCATGATGGCAGAGTGAAGGCATGGTGGGAGGAACAGGAAACTGAGGGCTCATGTGTTGAATAGGAATCAGAAAACAGGGGTTGGGGAGAACACTTAGAATGATATAAAGCTTGGAAACCTAAGGCTGAAACCCAGTGACATACTTCTCAACCTCCCAAACAGTGCCACAACTGGGGACAAAATGTTCAAATGCCTGAGACTATGGGGTGAGAGTGGGGATAGGGGCATCTCATTTAATCCAATATGCTCATGTGGGAACTTCAGCCCAAACTAGCACAGATATAGGACCATATCTTGACTTTATTCCTTGGCATGCCACACTCCCACCCACAAAGGAAGAAGCCAAGGAATTGGGACTTAGTTGGTCTGATAATTAAAACAACCTCAATCAAATGAAGTTAATTCTGTTTGCCATAAGAGACTTTGAAAGGGCCACTGAGCTGAAGCATACAGACATAATAAGGGCTTCCTTTCTGTCACCCAAGATGACAGAACTTATATACACTTATATACACTCCAGGAACTGCTTCTGGCCTCCCACTTTGTCTTAGTGCTCAGGGGTGTTGTGTAAGACAGCATTTAGGAAACACTCATCACCCCCCTGAGGGACTTTGGGCTATATAAGGTATGTGTCTAGTGTGTGTTCTCTCATATATCGAAGGAAAGGATTAGGCTGAATAAAATTATATGTAATTACATTAAGACCTGTATAGAAGAGGAGAAAGTAGCAGGAGGAAATCCTGCCCCCTCAATCTTCTCAGCCTGAACCTCCATGCTTGACTCGAGTTTGTTAATAGTTTTCCTTATCAATTGGAGCTGCAGTAGCAGTCATTTTTCTCTTCATTCCTGTCATATTTTTGCCATATAGTCTAAGATAGTATATTGTCTTGTGTACACTCTAAATGTCCACACATTAAAGGCTTGGTGCCCATTGTAAGGGGTAGTAGAGTCTAATGGGTGTGGCTCATGAAAAGTCTTTATCCCATTGTGAGACAAACACTTAAAGGGCACAGTGAGACTCATCTGGTCTTCCCTTTGTTCTCCTGTTTCCTGGCCATGAGGGGAATATTGATTTCCATTGTACACTCTCTTTCTGCTATCTAACAATCTGCAGGGACCTCATGGAATGGGCCCACCCATGTAAGGACCAGAACCTCTAAAACTACAAGCAAGCTAAATTCTGACTCTAAAGCCGATTATTATCTCAGGTGTTTGTCATAGTGACTGAAAGAAGATGAGCAGGACCATCCCAGACCTCTTATGAGTTCACTTTTCTCTTCATCACTAGGTTTCTGTCTCAAGCTCGCTACACATCCTCAGCAATTAGGACTTGTTCCATTACCAAATAAGGAACTTGAAAACCATTTGATTCCTTAACTTGCTTCTAAGGTTCTTCCCACCATCTATAAACCAGGAATGTATTATTGGTTAAACTGTGAAAGAAAGAAAAGTGATATGCTGAAATCCAAGTCTTTAGTAAACTTAGACCTTAGGTGGAGTTAGGTCCTTTGTAGCAATAGTTGCTTCAGATGAGTCTATCTGGAAGTAAGTTAGTCCCTACTGCAACACAACTGGTACCTTTATGAGAGTATAGAAGTCAAAAGACAGATATACACATTCTCATGACCAAGGCATCATATTAAACAATGTCAATTTCCTTCAAAACCTAGGCTGAGGTATAACAAGTTCCTTTACAGTTTGCAGGCAGTATGACTTCACTAACAGCTGGAGCTCAGACTTCCAGCCTCCAGTTTGGTGAAATGGTAACTTTCTGTTATTTAATCGAGTCCGTATGTGGCACTTTGTTATGGCAATCATAGGAAACTGTTGCAGAAAGAATTCCGAAATAGGAACTGAGGCTACAGTAACTCATGTTCCTGCTCCTTGGTGAACAGCAAGTATTTCAACATGCTCCTTACTCATCTTTATTTGATCATTTTTTCCTTTCACTGTATTTATGTTATACTTCTTTTCTTCTTTCTGTATAGTTTATAGTCCATAACATACTACAGGATGGGTTGCCCAAAGATTGACATCATTCCACTATTGTATAACTCGTCTTTTTTTAACACAATTCTCATAAGGAGTAGAATATATTATTTAGGCATATACATTTCCACACATGACCAAAAGTTGCCATTCTCAAGGCTTATTTTGCTGCTGGCCTCTGGAGCAGGGTTCTAGAATTTGATCAGTTTTTGCTCTCTTAGCAACTGGTTAATTTGTGTTTGGCAACATCACACACTTGATGTTTGCCCTGGAGAGAGACAGCAACATAAATTCTAGGCTGAGAGGCTCTATTCTGGAAAGCTCAAGTATCAGAGGCAGCAAAATAGCATCCAGAGAACAAAAGCACGATGATTCTGGGATGGTGGTGAGCCTGTTCTATCTTGTAGATTATTTATATGACTAGGCAGATGGAGGCCCCGTTTTTAGGATGTGCATCACTCTATGTTAGGCCTGTTAAGTGCATGCTTATCTTGCCCTAGCACTCGAGTGGGCCTTGGCGGTTTAGTTAGGTTTATTTATGCATCTTCACATCTACAGTTCCATGCCTGCAATCAGAAAATATTTATTGAACAGTGTGGGAGACTCAGTGTGTCAAAGATACAGCAGTAAAATAAAAGAAAAAAAAATTCCCCATCTTCATAGTTTATATGTATTGACAGGGGAATGAGGCGCCAGGTAAAACTAATGAAAATATGTTTGATATTAAGAAAATGGCAGTTGTAAAAAAAGAAATAATGTTGGGGGGAGTGATGATAAGTACTCAAAGGAAATGTACAACTGATGATTTAAACAAGGAGACCAAGAAAGGCCTACTGAACACTCTATTGAGAAAATAAGACTTGATATTTCTATAGTAGCACTGAAATAGTAATGAACGTGGAATTGAAGACATCGGGTACCAATCTTAGGGGAGTAAATTCTGTCTCCTTCAGATTTGTATGCTGAAGTTCTGAGCTTAGCAAACATGATGCATAAAATGAAGCGTAACGTTAGTGCAAAGTGACCAGTACAATCTGCATAGGGCCGGTAATGGGGAGGAAGAAGCAGTAGAGATGTGTAAACAGACAGTGGGGAGTAGTTGTCTATGAGACAAGGAGGCAGGCTTTAAGATACCAACTTGTGCACAGGGCATGTGAGCTTTCTGGCCTCTGAAACCATGAGGAAGGGACTGTCTTGGCTTTAACTTACATCACCTGTGCTGTTCAGTGTGTCAGTCTGAGCAGAGAGAGAACACTGAACTCAGACACATGCAAGCTCTATGTTACCAAGAGTTTGTGCCCTTGTTGTCCTTGGTGGGTCTGCAGAAGCAGTATGGCTGACCTCATGGAGGACTGGAGCATCACACTGGTGAGTTATGACACCCAGCTGACAGAAGGTGAGAGGGTCTTGTTCCTTCAGACTTCGCCAGCCCTGACAGTTACTAACCGTGTCTGACCCTACTCCCGAATGTCTACCTCCAAATGCAGCAGCTTTCTTGACCTCTACACTGGGAATTTGACTTCCTAACCCTAAATGTGTCCCAAATAGAACTCACCAAACTGTCCTCTGTAATGTCACGGCATTTACACAGCCTTTATGAGTTGTACCATCTGCGCTCCAGCATTCTAGTTTCCAGACAAAAACAGTACATTTATTTTTGTTTCCTCCTTGTCTCAAAAATGATTCTAGAATGCCTGGAAATCCCAAAGGCCATGCTTTCAAAAACAATGCCCAGAATGCAGGTGCAACTTGCCACCTGCCCCAATCAAATGAACTCCTCTGCCTTGGGTTTTACAGTAGAGCCCTATTAGGTCCCCCAGATGAGCACATTCCTCCTCATGATCAGTTTTAGCCGGATCCTGGAATGACATTTCTGCCTTCATACAGCCTCCTGAGCCAAAAGCCTCTAATCATAGCACAATTGAAGCTTTCTCCTCTTCAGTACCACATATCTGTCCCTCTCTTCTGCCTGCCTCTGCATTCTGGTCAAGCACAGGGGAGGGCAGCTAATCCCCTCATCCAAGCAAATGCTAATGGGCATTTTTCTTTAGTCTCATTTTGGTGGCCTTCCCTTATTTGTACAAAGTCATGTTTAAGATATCTGATAATGACACAGACTGGCTTTATGGATCACAATAAATATTCCTTAGCATTATCTTTGCTATATAAAGTGCTTATTTTGAAGATTAGAGTGTTTTTTTTTTTCAGAGTCAAACAGAAAGCACATTAAGAATAGATAAGCAGGCAATTATTGGATTAGATGGAAACTTTTGTGTTTCTATTAACCACTTCACCATGGTGAGTCATCTCTGGCATTACCTATACTTCCCTAACATTTGGAAAGAGGAACGAGTTTATTAACTATTTCAGTATTTCATTCTAGTGATATTTTTTTCTGTTTATAATAATGCCCATTCCCTTGCTCTCCATCCCTTGTTTCCCGCCCCCCCCCCACCTCAGCAGGGATGTAGACATGGTCCATAACCAAAGCTTCAAACATTTGACATGTCTGTCCTCCTGGTCACTTCATTTATTTTCTCATTATTAGAAAACTACTTTTGGTGTAATTACTGTTGCTTAATTCAGATTTTCTGTAAAGCATGTTTTTGCACGATGATTACACTTAACTTTACCTATCCATCCATGCAAAGCATCCTGCAAGTTTGTGTGTAAGTATAAGCTCAATCACATGACTTGGGAGTTTACTATGCTAGCAATACCCCAGATCTTTCAGACTACCTTCAAGTTAATGCTGCACTTGTTCCAACCTCTGCCTAGTGACATGTGACTGAAAAATGTATCTCCCAAAAGCACTTGGCTTGTTTGTTACGAACCCAAGAGTCAGTAGTCAGAGACAGAATCCAGCTCATCCTCTTGTAAAATAGTAAAATAATCATTTGTTCATTGGAGCATTTTTGTGATCTCAAATACGGATCAATGATTTATCTTCTAAGCCTTTAAAAGCATGCAGCATCTTGATTGGGTCTTGAGGGGCAAGGTCTTAGGGCTCACAGTAGCTGTTGACATACTTCTGCATTGCATTATCCTACTAAATAAGATGTGCTATATTTAACACACTTTAATTAATGCTGAGCCCCAGATGTCACTGTGTACAAAGCCGTTCAATATTATGAAACTGTTTAATAAAACTTGATCCAACGCATTTCCACTACGGCCATCATATGCCTGCGTCTTGCATATTTCAAGCTCACAGTGTTAGCATCTCAAGTTGATTGTCTGCTTCTCTCATTTTCACCTGCATTCTCTTTCTTTTCTCTTTATGACTTTATCTTTCCTCCTTAGCAATTGGAACCTTCAGGCAGAGGCTCACGCTAGGTAAATAGATATGTATTTGTGTACATTTTCAATTTAGCAAGAGAGAACGAAGATTGCTTATTTGCTACGAGATAAAAATCCAATCCCATTTATAGAAAATAGTAACCTCTTATCTTCGAGATACTTTATAATTTTCAAAGCACTCACATATGTATTACTTCACTGCAGTGCAATAATTGTTATAATTCAGGCTCCCGGGAGAGGCAAGTCTGGAGAATGATCCAGAATGATCTCTTTCTAATAGTCTGACAAGGAGGATGTTAACTTTGCTTCTCTGTGCCTTGTGAAAACAAAGAAATAATGCATTATGTGGTTGCTATGAAGGAAGTGATATAATATAGAATGCTTCAACTGCTGGACATGGTAGGAAATACCTACTACCCCAGTACTCTGGGAGCTCAGTCAGGAGGATCTCAAGTTCAAGGTTAGCCTGTGTTAAATAAACAGAAGCTGCCTCAAACAGCACAAAATAATACTATGAGATAGAGATCACTACAGAAAACTACAACTAATTAAAAGGCAGAAGTGTGGTATAAAGTCTGCACTCTATACCTATAAAACATTCCTACATTTAAGGCTTGGGGAACATTACAGAAGAGGAGTTAGATAGACTGAAGGGCCAGGGCAGCTTACCATAAGATTGTGTCTCCTAGTAATATCAGAAACTACATCTATAAAGTCTCACCAATGAGCATGCTAAATTAGATGGGGGAACGCCCACTAAGCCCAGCTTCACAGAAAGGACTATGGGCATATGAGGAAGCTGGGAGTGGAAGAGGAGCTTCTCCCCAGGAAAGAGCACAGCAACTGGTTGTGTAGCTCTGAAAACATATGGACAACCAACATTGTATAGACTGAGCAGGTTATATTCAAGACTATGTATGCATATACATACATGCCTGTAATAACAATTAGTGAAAGAAGAGGCCGTAAATATGAAGGAGTGAAGGAAGAGATATACGAGAGGAAAGAGAAGGGAAGAGGAAAATGCTGTAATTATTTCATAATCTTGAAAGTAAAAAAAACCCATATATAGCACCATCAATAACCAAGTCTCAGTTAAATATTTGGTTCATTCTTAAGTTTTCAGTTAATTTCAATAGTATTTGTAAGTAGAGGTATGGGATTAAACACTTAGACATAGGAGGCATGGATATTACATCCTTTTGGAACACATGAACATTCATGCTTCTGCAGATACATGAGTTATTTGATATTTTAGTACCCACACCTTGACTCTGAGAAGATCAACCTTTCTAAAAATAGGTATAGTTAGCAGAACATGGTTGAAACATAAATGTGTAGGGTTGGGATGTATGTAATTTGAAGTTTCACATAATCTTCTGCATTATTCTGATGGACTTGCTTTTCCACAAACATTGATGAAGGTCTAGAATGAACAGTGAGTCATTGATATAATTTAGGGACTAATTGGAAGATGTGTATAATAATTGCTTTTATTTATCACTTGACTGAGTAAAGACATGTCCAGATAGCATATTAAACATTAGTTTTTAGTAATGTTTGTTGCGATAGTCCTCGAAGATAGTTCCATTTTCTTGAATAGATCAGAAATTATCTGCCCTTATCAGTTAATACTGGTAGATATCATCTACTACATCATCCATATTCGTTTTCATATTCTCACATTCCCTCTGTGTGTCTGTCTGTTTTCCTCACTGAGCTGGATCATCCCTTTTATGGTGCCCTCAGACACAGAGCCCTGCCTAAAGCCTTAATTCTTGGTCTGTACTCACTTCCTTCCTCCCTGCCCTAAACCCTCAGGCTCTCAGTTTGAGATGTCAAGTTGCACCACCAGCTCCTCCAGTTCTTGAGCTCCAGAAAACAGCTTTGGTCACTGACTTGTAGGACTTCTTAGTATCCAAGATCCTTGAAGTCTATTTCCACAACAAACCAGCAGTCATCCCCTTCACTGCTTCTGTCATCTAGAAAACCCAGGCTAATATGAGGCTCCTTTGCTACAATACTGCTACGCATAAAGCCTACTACAGGAAGCCATAAATGTTCCTTTGGCACCTTTTCTAACCTGTTTATTTCTGGTAGCCACGACCATGTAAAATTTAAGGAAAATATTTCATAGCTCTCATAATATGTTATAATTCAGATCCTGCCTAGTCCTCGAGCTTGTTGTATATCTACATATGAAGTAGTCCCTAAGCCCAGACTTCCTCAAAAACAGCTTCTGAGCTGCCATCCTTTGTCTTGCTAAGCCAATGTATTCACCGGCTATTCAGACACCTATAGCCCTCGGTCCCAGGTGAGGCTCATGAATTATTAATAAGGCTAAGTAGAAAACAAGTCCAGGCTTACCTAACATAGGAGATTGTAAGGTATGGTCATGTAAATTATCCCTGCTTAGCTAGCTACATCCTTTACTATGTTAATGTCAAGCATTTGAGTGCAGAGATTTCCTCTGAGCAGACAAGACATAAGACTTAGAAGAGAGTTAGTTAGTGGGAAGATGAGTTAGACTAGAAAGCAGAGTTTCTAGGGCCAGGCAATATGCCTGGCTCTGAAGAGAGCTTCTTAGTTGGTGGGAACATGAGTTAGTTAGTGAGAGAATGATTTAGTCTAGAGAGCAAGATTCCCAGGGCCAGGCAAGATGCCTGGCTCTGAGGAAAGCTTGCTAGTGGGAGAATGGGTTAGTCTAGAGAGAAAAGATTCCCGGAGTCAGGCAAGATGCCTGGCTCTGAGGAAAGCTTGCTAGTTCAGAGAAGAATCTTGCTAACTTAGGCAAGATCCCCAGCTTAGACAGAAATGGCTTAAAATGTTTTAGCTTATAACCTAAGGGCGCTACCTATGTAAGCTAGCGTGCCTCATTTTTATTATGTAATTGTCAGAACCTGATGCTCTGAGTAGGGAGCCATAAAACAGGGCTCCTCATTAGAGAAAATATAGATTTTTCTATAATATGAAGTATCCTGCGTCTGTGTCGTCATTCTCGCCGATTCGTGCCTTCCTGACCCCGGGATCTTGGTCTCCCCTGCAACCGAACTCCCACGAGGAGCTACGGCTTGCAGAAGGCTGCAACCAAAGCTGCCACGAGCAGCCGCGGTCCGCGGCACAATACTGTGGTACTTCTTACCTGTGGGCCCACAATCTAATCATTCCTCGATCTCTGCTTTGTGGAGATAGGGAGATCACTAAGAACTTCCAGTGAATATCCATAAACATATCTTGCCTTTTGGTGGAACAGTAGAAAGATATTCATATGAGTGGATGTCTCAGATCTGCCTACATGGATGTTGAAAATTAAAAAATAATGAAAACATATGGCCTTTATGCATCCTAATCTTAGTGTTTTGTCTAGACTTATCATTAATTGTTGTTACACAAGATTTGGGTGCTGTTGTTATACTGATGTTAGAATTGGAGGCTGGAGAGATGGCTCAATGGTTAAGAGCACCGACTGCTCTTCTGAAGGTCCTGAGTTCAAATCCCTGCACCCACATCGTGGATCTGTAACGAGATCTGATGCCCTCTTCTGGTATGTCTGAAGACAGCTATAGTGTACTTACACATAATAAATAATTAAATTTAAAATAAACAAATAAAAAAGGCTGGGCAGTGGGAGAGGCAGAGGCAGGTAGACTTCTGAGTTCAAGGCCAGCCTGGTCTACAGAGTGAGTTCCAGGAAAGCCAGGGTTACACAGAGAAACCTTGTGTACTGGCTGGTTTTGTGTGTCAACTTGACATAGGCTGGAGTGATCAAAGAGAAAGGAGCTTCAGTTGGGGAAGTGCCTCCAAGAGATCCAATTGTGGGGCATTTTCTCAATTAGTGATCAAGGGGGAAGAGCCCCTTGTGGGTGGTGCCATCCCTGGGATAGTAGTCTTGGGTTCTATAAGAAAGCAGACCTAGCAAGCCAGGGGAAGCAAGCCAGTAAGAAACATCCCTTCATGGCCTCTGCATTAGCTCCTGCATTAGTTCCTGACCTGCTTGAGTTCCAGTCCTTTCTTCCTTTGGTGATCAACAGCAATATGGGAGGTATAAGCTGGATAAACCCTTTCCTCTCCAACCTGTTTCTTGGTCATGATGTTTTGTGCAGGAATAGAAACCCTAACTAAGACATCCTGTCAAGAAAAGAAAAGAAAAGAAAAGGTAAGGTAAGAAAAGAAAAGAGAATATTAGAATTGACTAAGTGTGTTTCATGTATGAATTCTGTGGGGCTAGAAATGGCTGAGAGGTTAAAAGCACTTGTTGCAGATTTGGGCTTGATTTCCAGCACTGACACCTGTCTGTAATTCCAGATCCAGAGTTCTGATGGCCTCTTCTAGCTTCCATAGACATGCACATGGTGCATGCACATACATGCACATGACACATACACATACATGCAAGTTAAACACTCATACCAATCAAATACAAATGAGAAATGGCTCAGTAGTTAAAAGCACTCTTTCTGAGGACTTAGTTTTGATTCCCAGAACCGACATGGTTGTTCACAACTATCTGTAACTCCAGTCCCAGGAGAGCTGATGCTCTTTTCTGGTCTTCAAAGCATGACACAAGATAGCATAGAGATACACATTGAAGCAAACACTTACACATCTAACATTAATAGGAATAATATTTTAAGCATCATTTTGTAATTCCATTCTCACACCTAACAGGTCAACTGAGGTTTGAATCACGCTGAATAGACTCAGCTAGTCATTGGATCCAACTTAATTCCCTGAAACTCTTTTCCTACTCGAGTCAGCCTTGTATTGTTCTCATCACAAAATGCATTAAATAGAGCAAGCCAAATCGTAACAGTACATTCCGAGCTTCTGCTCTGCCATATCTGCTAATATGCTACTCACTAACACGGGTCAACTGGCCAAGTCTAAAGTCAAAGGGTCAAAAGATTATTGTAACTATGGAGTCACTTTGACACGTAGCAATAGACCATGAGAAATGATCTAATCTACTGCAAAAAGAGTAATTGCATGAGATCATTTTATTTAATTCTACGAGAAAATGGTTTTTCAGCTCTCATAGTCTCTTAAGTATAGCAAAATGTAGAGTAGTGATAAATTTAGCACAAGTTTATGAACATGATGAATATGCCATACAGTCATAGTTGGTACCCAGGAAATGAGTAGTTCTCAAAGAGGTGTCACGGGACTGCAGCTTAGAGAATATTGTCAGTAGAGAACAGCATACACTTCCAGAATAATATGAAAAAGGAAAATAATCTTAAGTTTGTAGAGTGGGAAGCTTGTGGAAAGGTAAAGTGGATAAAGTACACTACGTCAGAGATCGTGATGGTATTTAATGGCTAACCTCGCTCTCCCTGGTGGGTAGGGCTGGAGACTAGGATAGCTTTGTGTTCATAAATCTGTGTCCTTGTAGATGACCCTTCTGCGCTTGCTTCCCCAAATGGCTACATGACTGCTCGGTGCTGTCTCACCTTCTCTGTTGCATGTGCTGGTCTCTCACACCTCTAAGACAGTTTCTTTTGAAGTTCAAAAAGTCCAATATGAGAGAATATAAAGCCTGTTTTTTGGACCATTGGTCTTAATTCATGCCATCCAGTTAGCTAGGAACATTGTCTCCAGAAAGATAATAAGAGGGATTTCTAGAATGAGATCCAGATTACTCCATATTACAAAGAAAAGGAAAGGTGAGCTCATGTTACAGTGTAGAAGGGTTTATGGGAATTCATGTAGAAAGATTCTTAAGATCTGAGAGGAAAGGTTAGGGTTTTGTGTGTGTTCCTCTTGTAATAAAACATGTAAATAAAAGGAGTTTATAGGTATCTTATGTGTGCAAAATGGATTTTCCATTTAGGGCTTATAACAAATGGCTCAAATATTATGATTTCCCTAAATTCTGTCACTGCTTTGCTGTCAGTTTGGAGTTAGTAACTGTATCAGACTGGTCACAAAGTCTTTTTTTAAAAGGAGTACTGAGTAAACAGATTTGTGGTTCTATTCCAAGAAAACACATTTCTTTGTTTTCGTTTTATTTTCTCACTTGCATTTTAGAGGAGGTCATCAGATCTGTCAGCCGGGTCATTTCATGAGTTACAAATACTTTCTGGACTCTAAGTAAATATCCACTGAATGTTAATTGTTGTGTAATTTGAACTTTAAAGGATTGGGAGAAGCAGAGAGGCCATGAATGGGAGTGAAGTCTAATCATGTTTTATGTGAGAAGATCCATGTGAGTTTGGAGTGTGAGCTTGAGGGAGGGCAGTGCCTCCTATATGACCTGTCTTAGCTACTTGGTAGGATAAGACCTGACTGTGAAGTCGTCACATTTGTACAAAGCACACTTCTGCTCTCAAGGGTGTCAGCATCTATTGACAGCATACTCATGCAAATTAGGTAGCTCTATGGCTTAAAAATCAAATACCCACAGAATAAAAGGTAGCTTTCCCCCAAATTTTCCTTTGGAATCCAAATGAATGACAAACACTGACATAAACAGAGATGATTGACATTACATAGTCCATGAGATTTTCCTTTTCAAAATCATGACATTTCATAACACAAAGAGATAGTGATTATATTATGTGCTATGCAAACTTAAAAAGAAAAAGAAAATACTATTGGGAAAACAAAAATAATATGCCCTACAACGAATGGAATTAGGCAACATTACATTAGAGAATCCCCAGAGGGTAAGCCACAGGGCTGATTGCTTGAATTTAATTTGTTGCTTTTGATAGTACCCCCTTCCCACTTTAGTGATTCCATAGAGATCAGCTTGCAATACCTTCATTTTAAAATGAGCCTAATTTAATTTTTACATCCTGTATGATAAAATACAAATACTCAGTATGATCACCAGTCTTGTAGCATCCTTAGCATTCCTAACAACAAAGTAGCAGTACTGTACTTGATATCTAAAACCTTACCCATGCACTAGCTCTAGACCCAGTGGGGAAACTTACTTAATACTGTATTTATAAAGGATACGTTCTCCAGAGAATGGATGTCCTGGTTAGTTTTTTTGACAAGTTAACACAAACTAGTGTTATCGTGGGGAGAGGAATGTAAATTGAGAAAATTCCTCCTACTGATTTGCCTGTAGGCAAGTGGGGGGCATTTTCTTGAATGATGATTGCTATAGCATGGTCTAGATCATTGGAGTTGATACCACCCCTGGGATGGAGGTCCTGCATAAGATATGGGAGTAGGCCAATAAGCAGTGTTCCTTTGTAGATTCTGCATCAGTCCTGCCTTTACTTCCTGCTCTAAATTTCTGCAGTGATAGACTATGACCTGAGAGTTAAGGTGAATTAAGCCATTTCCTCCTCAAGTTCTTTTCTTGTGTTTCAGAACAAGAGAAACCCTAACTAAGACAATGGACAAACCTGACAAGCAGAATGAGACATCCTTTTATACTTTCTCCACCTGCTGAAATATCAGCATTTTAAATAAAATACTAAGAAATTATGAATAATTGAGAGATGTTGTTGGTTCAGAAATGCACTGAATAATGAACCTTGCAATTAACCTGTTGCTGAAGCACAACCTTTAGAGATATTTTCTTTTAAATCACAGACATTTTAGAACCATGAGCTTTTCTTTTATTCTCACATTGCTTATACTTTCAGAGATTATCCATAAATACTATATCACCCTACTTGGAGAACAGAAAAGATAGTAAGAACAGTGAATTTGGGAACTAGAAGGCTGAGTCAAGTGAGGAAAAAAAAATCTAAATTCAGATGCTAACAGCTAGGGTATCTCTTGTCTTTGTATAGCAACCACTAGATAAATGGTAACTTTAAAAAAAACATGATATAAAGGATGTGATGACTTTGTTTAGGTTGTTCTGTTTGTCATTGCCTTGTTTGTGGTATATGATTTATAATACTATGCCCTGTGTAGATATTGAAAGGGAATTTGCAATCTGTGTATTCCAATAGTGTGTATTCTTAAGAGAGAGGATGAGGGTGAGGAAGAGAGAGAGAACATGCATGTACATTTGCTACATATTTTATTATGTTTACTAGTTTAAAGATCTTAAATGGTTCTCTATGAAACAAATTCTGCCTAGTGAGAAAGCTCAAGAGACAAAAAGGCTTGCTTTGAAAATTTGATGACCTAAGTTTGAATATCATGTATGACTACAAGTGCCTGTAACCCCAGCAGTGGGAGGCAGAGATAGATCCAGGGAACCTCCTGGCCAGGCAGCATTGCCATATGACAAGCTCAGTGAGAGACCCAGTCTCAAGACAATGCAGTGGCAATGGGGAGTGACAGAAATGTGACACTGACGCCTTCCTCTGGCCTCTACATGCTTAGACATGGTAATAGCCAACACACACACACACACACACACACACACACACACACACACACAAACACACACACATCAGAAATTGAGATTCATCCATTCAATTCACTCTTCTACAGCTAGATACTATTGTCCTCCTCCTCAGTGCGAAGTCATGTTTTCCAATGATTTATCCATTCTTGTTTCTAAATTCCTGGATTTTTTCCTTCTAATAACTTCCAAATTATTTGTATCAGTTATTGTTTTTATCTTAGGAGTTTGAAATGAATGTAAATGTGGAGCTGCGTGTGGGCATGGGAAATAGAGGCAGGAGGACCTAGTTCAACAATATTCTCAGCTTCACAATGAGTTCAAGGTCAATTTGGGCTCCATGAGATGCTCTCAGGGACAAGAAGTTGATAGGTTATCCAGTCACATGTGTTTATCTGTAAGCACATATACATATGAGCAACACCAAATGGGCCCAACAGATTGTGTGTACGTGTACGTGTGTGTGTACGTGTGTGTGTGTGTATACGTGTGTGTGTGTGTGTGTGTGTGTGTGTGTAAAATAATTAAAGAAAAGGTCCTGAAGTTTAGAAGAAGTAGGACAGGGCATAGGAAGATTTAGAAAAGGCAAGTGTGTAGTAGAAATAATGCAAATACAGTACTTACATATACAAATTTCAATAAAATGAATGTTGCACCCAACCAATGGACAGAAGCTGCTGGCCCCTGTGGTTGAATTAGGGAAAAGCTGAAAGAAGCTGAAGAGGAGGGTGATTCTCTAGAAGGACCAGCAGTCACAATTAACCTGGAACACCAAGTGATCGCTCAGACACTAGACTACCAATCAGGCAGCACACACCAGCTATATGAGGCCCCCTACTCATATACAGAAGAGGACTGCTGGGTCTGGGTTCAGTCAGAGAACTTGTACCTAACCCTCAAGAGACTGGAGGCCCTAGGGAGTGGGGAGGTCTGGTGGGGTGGGGGGAGGGATGGGGATCATCCTCCTGAAAAGTGGGGTCAGGTAGGAGGTATGGGATGTGGAACAGTTGGAGGATGGACCCTGGGAGGAGGATAAAATCTGGAGTGTAAAAAAATGTTAAATGAAATTTTAAAAATGAATAAATTAAAATTAACTGTAAAGTTTATGTGAAAATCCACATTTATAGAATAATTTATATGTATAAAAACAAGACAAATATCAAAATTAAATTCAAACAGATGCATTTACATTCTTTTTTTTACTTCTATAACCCTGTATTTTAGTTTAGAATGGTTGCTTTTATACTGTCACATTTTACAAAAATAAGTGTATTCAGTCTCTTGCAAACGATCTTTAACACCAGTGTCTTTCCCACAGCTACTTCCTTTAGCTCTCTCAAGAAGTCTTGTGACATCTTCATTTTCTTAAAAAATTATTCAAGAGTCTTGGAATCCATAATGCTTTGTCTCTACACACCTTATCTGAATCCACAAAGACTCGTTTATATAACCCAAGGAAAGATTGCTTTTATTCTGTAGATTTAAAGTCAAGCTTTCTAATTGCTGGTGGACTTTAAAATGATCTTGACACTTAAAAGTAGATACATCTCTTGAATAGGATCCCAGCACATATATGTAGCTCAAGAGATGATCTGACATCTCTGGCCTTTGTGAACAATGAACACACACACACACACACACACACACACACTTTTTAAAAATTATTTTTATTATATATATTCTTTATTTACATTTCAAATGTTGTCCCCTTTCCTGGTCCCCTCCCTCTGAACATCGCCTAACCCATCCCCCTCCCCTTGCTCACCAATCCACCCACTCCTACTTTCCTGTCCTGGCATTCCCCTATACTTGGGCATCTAGACTTCTCAAGAAGCACACACTTTTAAAAATTAGTGCTTAAAAATAAATAAATATAATGATTTTTAAAATTTTATTTATAGTATATGCCAAATGTGTGTGCAATTGTGAAGTAAAACCTGTAGGAATACTTGTGTCCTGAATGAGATGGATATCTCATTACACTTGTGAGCATTTCCAACACGTATCAACTGAGGTCACTCTTGTTAAAGTAGATTTTTAAAGTTATGTTTGGTTTTGCTAAAGAGAAATCATTAGATTTGGTAAGTTAATTAATGCCTCCCTATTTCCTCACTAGAAGATACCACACTTTATTTTGAAAACTGGGGATGTGTTATTTATATAACAAAAGGAAATTAAGACATTCATATAGACTAAAGTTTGCTGATCAGCTGGCTGCTGATCAGGAGAATTGATCTTGTATTCTTCATCAATGTCCAAAACAACTGCAAGGGCCCTTGGAAGCAGAAAGGGGGCTCAAGAGTATGTCCGAAAGAAAGCATGGCAGAGAAGGCTGCAGAGATTTGAAGCCTATGAATTAGTTTGGAAAATACAGAAGGTCACTTACCAGTTCAAGTGTCAGGGTTTCTTCCCCAAGCTTGAAACAGCCCTTGGCTGGAAGACAAGAAAGAAACAGAAAGCTCTATCTTACTCCTGCAAGAAGGGGTATTATGGCTATCAGCTTGCAAACATAGGATTCTTGTCTAGAGTCAGGAGGAAAAATGCAACTTGAGAATACATTGGCTTTAGCCATATGCAAATTTTGCTGCTCTTCTTGCCTGTAGAATTGGGGTGGGAAATTTGCTTATTTTTAACAGTATCATTTCCATGGCGATACATGATTTCTATTAGTTAAGAATCAGATTGATAGTATGCACAGGGCTCAGCTGAATTGGCAAGAAGAAATATGTCTTTCCTTCAAAATTAAATAATATGTATCTCCCAAATGTGACATGGTATAAAGTATTCCAAAACACACAGGAAGGTGATTTTCTGTTTGCATACAAAAGTACAAATGAGTATAAAGGTATGTAAAGATCAAAACAGTGGGGAAGACCAAAAGAGGGTAAAAGAGGTGCTAAGGAAGTTGGGAAGAGGACAAAAGGATACATAGAAAATAAAAAGCAGGATGGACCAGGGGGTTACAAGGTATATAGAGAGAAGGGAGGTGGGGCAGGAAAGGAATCTACTGACATAGGCTTTGTTTGAAAACAGTATGATTTCTTTAGCTGTGTATGCTAACTTTGAAAATAAAATGCATTTCTAGAAAAGGCTTTAAGGTTTGTTTTGGGGGAGGGGTTGTTAGTTTCTTTGGTTTGGTTTAAAATGTTTTAATGTCCTATGGCCATGCAATATAAGAACAAATTAGTGAATTTTGGTTCTCTAAGCTAGGTTTCTCTTCTATAGGGAATCTTAATAATAACATAATCTTGATATTATGTTTTCGAAGTGAAGAAAACATAAGCTATTCTGAAGAGTGGCACATGGCCAGACTTGATAAGATATGGGTGGTATTCTAGAGTGAGTAATGAGATCTTGGGCACAGCCAATCAGGAAGTGCAGCCATTTTGAAATGGAACTCTTCAGGAAGGGATCCAGTCATGGAACTAGTTCAGGGGAAGACCAGGATCTGGTGTGAGTTAAGAAAATCTGTTTTTTGGCGGTGGTGGCGCTCGCCTTTAATCCCAGCACTTGGGAGGAAGAGGCAGGCAGATTTCTGAGTTTGAGGCCAGCCTGGTCTACAAAGTGAGTTCCAGGACAGCCAGGGCTACACAGAGAAACCCTGTCTCTAAAAACCAAAAAAAAGAAAAATCTGTTTTAGAGGATGTAATGAGGAGAATGTTGTTACTGGAGAGTAGACCTTAAACCACTTTGAATCCTCATTGTGATTTACAGGTCATATCATGGGATTCAATGCCCATAGAAGTACTGTGACTTGTTCAAGGTTATGAAACAAATGGTCACAATGCTAATACTAGAGTCATGGAGGAAAAAACCAGGTTCCTTTATTTGTGAAAATAGTCTTGAGGCTGCTATTATGAAATATCTGGGACAAGAGTCAATAACAACAATTAACTTTGAGGGTTAAAAGAGATTAGGATCACATGTAAACTTCAGTGTTCTTTTATTAAGGCACACAAGGTTTCTAGGGATCTCAAAGTAGCAAACTCTCTCATCATTTTGATTAAAATGAAGAGAAACAGAAAGGATTCCATATTGCAAATATGGAGGGAAAGATTTCGAGTCCATTTTACATTTTGCAAATGAAGTAATGAATACCCACTTATTGACTACTCAGCCTCCATCAGATTAAACATAACTCACAACAATGACATAATGGGATAGTCATCATTATTCTAAAACAGAGATCAGAGCATTGTACATGAGTGCCAAATCTACTATTTAAAAGACATAGGAACTCCTTCTTCTACGGCCCTTAACCTGACTGTTATATGAGTGCAAATGGTCACCTAAAGAGAAAATATGATAGTTGCCCCTATTTCTGGACTATGTGTGGGTGATGATCTGACAGTTAGGGCTGTCACTCTGGACAAGGACCAGTTCATCTTACAGCACGGTGGGAGAACAGTTTCTCAGGCTCAAGAAGACATAAAGATCACACACAGAGAAGCTCCTCTACCTCCAGAAGCTTCCGATAAAGCTGATTTAGACCACATTGAGGTACAAAAATGGGTTCTTCTGTCCCTCTTGTTTTGATCACCTCAAAAGGCCATCAACTTTACAGGCAAGCCTTAAACTTGATCTATTTGTTTCTCTGGGAGCCTAACGATCTGGCAAAC
This sequence comes from Apodemus agrarius, assembly GCA_964023405.1. Classification (NCBI taxonomy): domain Eukaryota; kingdom Metazoa; phylum Chordata; class Mammalia; order Rodentia; family Muridae; genus Apodemus; species Apodemus agrarius. Next base: position 131,532,214 of record OZ030006.1, read on the forward strand.
GGCCTGATTTTGTCTATGAGAGTTGGATGGCTGCTCAAAAGGGTCCTCTGGGGCTGGTGACTCTTCCCAGCGAGGAAGAGATATGGGCGGCTCATGGGGCTTTTGAATAGACAAGAAAGAAAATGCCAGCCGCTGGATTTTAGTCTTCTATCCGTCATCTTGTAAACAGGCTTCCTTCTTACAGTTTACTCTCTGATATTTTTCTTCGCTGGTCACTATTTCCTTTGACAATAAATTCAATTTCTTTCAGCTTCTGGTAGAGAAGCATCTAAACTGTTATTGAACTTCTTTCCACCCTCAACTTCAGGCGCTTGCCTTCCTGACCTGATAAATAAGATACTATAAGGTAACTTTTGGCTCAACTTTCCTTAATGAGAATGTTTACAAAAAAGGCATTTTCCGGGGATGTGCTTGTAAAGTTTCCTTTGCTCATTTGATGTGGCCTATTCTTCCTCAGCTGCTTTTGCTTTGATCTTCAAGAGACTAGCTTAGACACTTAGAGATGGTTTTAGAAGTCAAATGAATCTCAGAGATCACTTTAGCAACAAACTTCAAATTTATTTCACCCTGAGGTCACCTGAAATTTGAAGTCAAGTAGGTATTTTGAATCACAGTGTATATTCAGCTGCACAACCTCCTCTGATTAGTCTCCACCACCTCAGCTGTGCTTAAAGCTTAAGTCTTCAATTATGGGTAACATTCTCACCCCTGGAAAGGTGAAATGCCGCAGCCAGCGTTGCCGAGGAAGCAGCCGAAGAGCATCTCAGTACAAGCTCTGTTCTTTTTATCAGCCCCATTGCTGAGAGGACAGATCTGTGTGGTTTTGTTAGCCAGCTCTCTACTTTACCATAAACAAGCACACTAATAAATACGTGGTCTTCCTGAACTTGGAACATGTATGTTCACAGCTGGCTATCCAATGTGCTCCACGAATCTAGCTGTCCGCTCCCATAAGGGCTGCAATGAGAGACATGTGGGACTGTACCCAGCTTTTTTGGTGGGTGCTAGGGATCAGAACTCCGGTCCTCATATTTGCGTGATCTTTCTCCCCAGCTCAGGTATGTTTTATTCTGATAAGTAACTCTTGTTCAAATTATGTCTTCCAGGGGAGAGGAGCCTTTTTATACTTATATTGATATGTGAGATAACCTGAAATGACAGCATATTAAAGAATGAGAGAAATGGATTTTCTATCTGGGGGTATTTCATTTGTGTAATAAACTGATCATATACCTTGTATCCTTTTGCTGTGAGGCTATGGGGGAAGTATGGTGTGTTTTGTTAATGGCTCGTTTCTCATAGAAATAACAGATGAAGGCTGAAATAAAAGATTGCTTGATTTAAATAGTTTGAAGTTGCATCCATATCTATATCAGCATCACTTTCAATTTAGGACACTCTCGACTAGGATTTGGCAAGTTGAAGCTGTTTGAGACATATCCACTACAAAACTCCTTTGCATAAAGTTTTATTTAAACATTTATATCACCTTATATGTCATGTAGCTATTTCGTGTCACAGTGAGAACCCTGAATGAGTGAAACTGACCAATTCAACTTTAAAGCTGAAAACATTTTTCATCTGGCACTTCACTAACAGGCTTGTTTCCTTGTTGGCTCTAGATTATTAATAGACTTGAAAATAGTCAATGCCTGGTTTTTAATAAGACATAAACATTAGCCAGATCTTTACATTGCTGTGACAAATGCTTCAAAGAAACAACTTAAAGAAAGATTTACATGGGCTCATGGTTTCCGGGGTGTTAGTTAATGACTTTCTGGCTTCTTTGCTTCATGCCTTGTAGAAAAGGAGAAATACCATAGAGAAGAACAGAGCAGAGGGGAACTATTTACCTCATGCCTTGAGAGCTCTTACCTCATGGCAGGGGAGAGTTATTCACCTATGACAGAGGAAAGCTACTTACCTTGTGGGACATGAAGATATTTACCACATGTCAGAACAAAGGCATCTCATCGCATGGCAGGGGAAGTTATTCACCTCATGGCACAGGAATACTATTTGCTTCATGACATAGGAAAACTATGCCTCATGGGAAAGGAAAGCTATTTGCCTCATTGAGGGTGGACAATAGACCATGAGTATTCCTATGCTAACATACATCTTTCCTCTTGTCCTTATATTTCAGGAAGGCCCCTATCATATTGCATGGCCTGGCTCACAAACACAATGGGTTATTGTTCCATAGCTAAATCCCTAGAAATGCCTTCATGGGCAGATCTAGAGTGTGCTTAACTGATTTAGGTATGTCCCAGTCTATTCCAGTTGATGTCTAAGATTCATCATTACACGGCGTTAAAGATAAGATTCTAAAATAAGTTTTTACACAAATACCCTGCATATTCTTTAGAATGCCCAGGTGAAAATTTCCCAGTAATTTTCTCATCTATTACATAAATATTTTTACATACCTACTATGTGTCTGTTGTCTTCAAAGAACATATGATTCATTATTGAAAAAACCTTAACCCCTTGAAAAGTCATAGTAATAGAGACAGACAATAGCCAGTAACAATGCAAAGTAATTGAGGCACATCTATTAGAAGTGCTGTAGCATTTATTACATAAGTGTTGTTGTGTACCTGCTATGTGTCTGTTGCCTTCAAAGAATCTGTGATTCATCTGTGAAAAAAAAAACATGCTCTCTATAACTCCTAGTGACAGAGAGACAGTATAACCAGTAATAATATAAAGTAAGCAAGCTACATGTATTGTGCTACAGTAGAAGGAGACAGGATGGAGGGGTTATGGGCTTGTGTGGAGATCAAGTGGAGGAAGAAAGGACACATACTTTTCTAGAACATAGAAGACATAGCACAAGATAGCTCTGAGCAATAACTTGAGAGTAATTAAGCAGTCTTAGGGGAACTAGAGTATAATAATAAAGACAAGAGATACAGCCAGCGTAGGAGCAGAAGGAAGGAGTGAGCCTGCGGTTCTGAGAATAACTCAGGGGTTCACTCAGCTGACAAAGATGAAACCATTGGGTAGGCATCTGTGCCATGTATTGTTTTAACCAGAATATCGTATTCAAATGGAAAGACAGCAGGCTATGTTCTAAATTTTTTTTTGGGGGGTATATAATTTTAGAAAATAGCATGCTATGGGATATTGTTTAATGGATTATACTTTTTATGAACTCACATTTAATTTTCTCTCCTCATACTTTTGAACATTAGTGCTTGGCTTTTTAATTGTGAAGTCCCCAAACTGAGGGAATGCTGCCCATGCCTGTACCTCTTATCCTCAGATCTCAAGAGAGGTCTTTTCAGGAAGGAAACTTCCAGGGCTAGGAGGGTAACACTAGCTTCCTGCAATGGTATCGCTGAGCTTCATTGAGCCTAAGTTTCCTCATGAGTGAAACTAGGAGGAGGAGGAGAACCCAGTTGTGAACACTGTATGTCACAAGAAAAGTGAACCCCGAGCACAAGCTTTGCATGCCTTTCCACAGTCTGGTGTTATTATCGGTGTCATTTCTGTTCTCTGCTTGATCTCTTCCAGCAGCAGGGAAATTTATTTTCTTTTGTGGCAGCTCATTTCTCCTTTGGGCAGGGCAGGTACGATTGTTATAACACCGAACCCAAGTCTACCTCCTTTTAATTTGCATTTGGTGCCCCTAGTTCTATACCTTAAGGTCAAATAGATTCCATCCATCTCCCACTTGAAAGCTCTTTGGTGATTAGAGGTAATCATTACTGTATCCCTCTCCAGTCTGTCTGCTCCCTCGGCCATGCCTCATTTCACTCTGTTTTCCTTTCCCTCACCTCTCTAGTTTTTGTTCCCTTTGACCTTGCTCTGATTTCACTTACATCTATCTTAAATCACCTTTACACTCCTTTCCTACTTCTCTCTTTGCCTATTTTCTACTTGAATTAATTACATCATTATTTCTACCTGTTCACATTTATAATGTGCTTTCTGTCTTGCCATCCCGATTCCTAAACTTCTTTAAATGTTTTGCTTGTGTTATTTTGCTATCTTCTTTTTTTCAATTTGTTAAAAATGCTAAAATCTGGTTTGACAAGTGTGAAGGGCGGGCATGGAATCTGATCCCCATCGTCTTCATTTCAACATGTTAACACACCAGTTTTTGCGCATACTGTGCCAAAAGATAGCATACGTCACACAGTTCACACGCTGCCACTCTGCTACATATGTCTGATTTTACCTTTGTACAATAAGCCAGCCTGTGACCCTGAAACAAGACCTCATTACAGTGTTCCCCTGCTGAAACACCTCAGCTCTCCACGTTTTTCCGCACTGTGTCATGACCTTTTGCTATCGCTATTTTCTTAGACTGGTTTGAAAAATTCAAGGACATGGTTTCTCAGTCTTCTTTCAAACTGTTGACTTAAAACACTGAGCATCTCATGGGCCCATGAGATGACTCACTCAGAAAAGTCACTTACTGCCAAACCATAGAATCCAAATTTAATCCCTGGAACCCATGTGGAAGAAGGAGAGAATGAATTCTTGAAAATTGTCCTCTGACCCACTTCCTCACACACTGTGGCAATATGTACATACATAGACATCCATAGAGAATAATTAAGGGCATTAAGTGCAAATATGTACATATATACATGTATATGCCCTTATGTACATACTTACATATATGGACATATGTCTTGAGATGAAATTGAGCCTCATGACATGACATATCTTCACTTTGATCCCCTTGCTTTAACAAAATCTAATTGGATAAGATTACTCAAATATGTTTTACTACACATTATACCCTAATGTCTGTATTGTCTTTCAGACCATGAGTATATTTTTGAGGAATTTTTAAAGTATCTTTCCTCTGCTTGAGAGGAATACCATAAGTAGCATTGTGTGATTGACAGATTCCTAAAGAAAAATGCCATTATACTAGTCAATCCTGGATTTACTTACCAACCATTTAGAAAATCAGGTGGCATATTGATCTTATCCACAAAAACTTGGTAGTTTTGTCAGAAAGAATAATGCCCATCAAATATGCCATTCTGTTCCCTGCCTTTTAGAGCTCTGCCTTAGTTGTAGCTGTGCATCTAGTTCAGACAATGGCATGAAGAGTAGTGGCATGTGACTCTCTGGCCAAACTATACAATCCTTCTGCACAGTCCTAAATTTTCTTTTTTGCCTCAGGGTGATCACTTGTCTAGGTGTTACAGCTAAAGAACAGCACAGTCTCTACTGCCTGAATCCCTGGACACCCGTGTAGAGGAGATTTGGGGCTGCTTTGTTACTGCATTTAACATTCTCTGACACATGCATTCCTTTTTTCTTCTCTGAAAAGCTAAATTCTCATCATCCATCAGCAGGATCAGTTTGACATGATCCCTTCCCTCTGTGACTATCCAGTAGCTACTTCTCCCTACCTTTCTCTTCAGTCACAGTGATTTTTTCTAGCTTTTCTAGATTTGACATCTTTATACATTTTTGTCCCAAAGATGTAAAAATTCTTTACCTCAAATGCTGTTCTTTCCCATAGTTCCCTCTAACTGTTAGAATTCCTATCAGATGCTTTCTAGCATTTTGTACCTCTTCACAAAGCAGTTTATGATTTGAGATGCCAAAATGTGCAACCTTTTAAAAATGTATTTTTTGCTCAAATATATATATATTCCTTAAAGTCAGCTCTTTATTTACTTTATGTTTATAATCCCAGCATCAGCACCTTTTGTAGTGACCTGTACAAAGACCTTTATGTTTTTTTTTTAACCCCTACTGGGTATAGCCATAAGATTACAATATAAGATTACAAAGACTGAGAACAAAGAAGTTCACATTGATTTGTGAGTTCCGTTGGTCTAACCACCTGGCTTATTTTGATAATACAAGATCAAGATCCTTATTGTTATGTTTGAAATACAATTACCTTCTCTTTTTAGATTGACTTTGTTAAGATCTCCCTATTATGTATTGGATAGAAGAGAAATGAGGAAAAGATGATAAAAACCACCTAGTCAGTGATGTGCTATGTCATGAGAGGGAGAATCTCAGTCTCCCACATGGTTCAGAGCTATGTGGTTACTGAGGACAGAGTTTCTGTTTGTGCTAATTACTGACAAGGGGTTATGATATTTAAGACCATTTCTCATCCCATGGGCAGTCACAGGAAAGATCCTGTATCTGGGTACAATCTACATATTGTAAAACTAGAATCTAGCTACAACCATGAATAGGACCAGTCTAGGAGTCAGCACATCACTCAATAAAAGCATCAGTTGCTCTCCCAACACCTGCTTTGTGTTGGTGTAAATGGATGATTAGAATCTTGACTCCATTTTTTATAATACTCTTTATATATATATATATATATATATATATATATATACACACATATATATATATATATATATATATATATACACACACACACACACACACACATACATATACCACTCTTTAAACTCAATAAAGATAGTTTTTGTATCAGTTGGTAGAACAATCACCATGACTTGAAATTTCTCACCTGAATCTAACAAGTATCACCAAGATGAAGAAGTTTCAAGGTTAAAAGTGGCTTTTGCACATTATTTACCTCTGTAAGTACCTAAATGTCCATGGTCAAGAAATAGGGTCCTATTGCTCAAATGCTTAACCCTGTATATAGAAAGACATGTAAAACTGGATATCATGGAAATATATATGTATATTATATATAAATATATATGTATATATAATTCATGTACTATAATTCATATATATGTATTTCTAAATACTTTCAGCCATTTTCATTAATTAGGTATGATATACTAAATACTGACATCCTCAAAATAAAATAAGAAGCTAATCTATGTTTATATATCACCCTAAACAAAATATATAGCCAAATCTGAGATTGAGATGAGGGGACTATTTTGCCAAGTACAGCCTATACAACTATTTTAAAAATTTAGTCTTTGAGAATGTCATCCATATATAACAGTGACTTATGATCATATCTACCTCTTTCCTACCTACAACCCTCTCTTGATTCCCCCCAACACATTTCTCTCCCAATTTCCATGTATTCTTTTGTGAAAAAAAAACCTCATTAAGTCTAAGTGGTTTTGTCTCTATGTGCATGGATATGAGGCCATTCCCTGGAGGATTGGAGCTGTACCCCAAAGAAAAATTATTCACTCTCCTATAGGAGGTTTGAGCTGCCAGTAGCTGCTCTATTAAGGGTGGATCCTGGGTGAGCATCTTCCCATCTATGCTGGAATTTTATCTATCTTGATTGTATTCATTTCATGTGCAGGGAAACAGGACTGCTGTGAGTTCATAGTGTAATAGCCATGTTGTATTCAGATGACAGCATTTCACAGAGTTCTTCCCCATTCCCTGGATTCTGCAATTTTCCTCTCTCTTTTTGATGATGCTCCCTGAGGCTTGAGGTAGGTAGGTTTGATAAGGACCTCACACTGAATGTTCTTTAGTCACGTATTCTCAACATTTTGGTCAGCTACTCTGATAGAATTTCATTGTTTGAAAGATTTTTGGTATTATTAATTTCACCAATTAATTTCTCAGTATTTATAAAGTACCTACTATCTGCATGATATTTGATTATTGCAAACAGAAGCCAAAGCAAGTAAGAGAAAGAATACCCCCATCATGATCTTTGCATATTCATTTCTATCGAATGAAGTGGATGGTCTTCACTTCTGAATGTGGGACTCAAAGGAGTTGGCCAGCTGATTCTCATAAGTCAGGTAAAAGTACAACCTAAACAAAACAGTGATTTCTGACTCATGAACTATAAGCAGAGAATATATCAACCAGGCTGCATTATGAGCAGAACTCTGAGGTCACACATGGGATGTATCATGAGCCTCTCCATTGCAGTGCATTGACATGAAGCAATTCAAAAATAATATAGAACCAAAGTAAACAATAGGAACCTAGATTTCAAAATGCCTTAACCTTAAACTGGAAATCTAGACTATCCATTATTAACGTCCCTCTGAGTGGTATGTGGGGATGTAATCATTATTTATTTTCATTTAAAATTGTGTATTTGTATGAGTGTGTGTGTATGTGTGTGTGTACTTAAGCATATACATACACATATGTGTTTTCATGTTTGGAAGCCAAAGTTTGTCTTGAGTACACTCCTCTATCATAACTATCACAACTTCCTTATATTTTAAGCTAGAGCTCTCTTGGTTTCACTTAGACTGGTTGGCCAGCACGCTCCAGCGATGACCTGTCTCCCCAAAACTAGGTTTAAAGTGTGTGCTGTTAGGCCTACCTTTTTTTGACATTGGTGTTGGGGGTTTGAACTCAATTGTATAGCTTGCACAGTAGGCACATATCCTACTTCCTATTTTCCCAGTCTCATTTTTGAGTTTTTGGACTGTCAATAAATGTCAGTATTACATTCATTTTGGTTTACTGTTCAGTAAGTTCTGACTATGTACTAAACAGAGGCTTAGAGGCATAATATAGACTCTGGTGATTTCGTGGTAATAGCCATAGTATGAGCAAGAAAGAAATCACAGAATAAGTGCACCCTCCACATTGTATGCAACCGCACACAGGTAAACAGATGACTGGGTTGGTACAGTGCAAGCATTCAAGACTTCTTAAAGGAGAGAGTAGCAAACATACATCTTGAATTTCAAAAGATGTGGTGGTCAACACTCTTTATTATAACTCCACACAATTTCTTCCAGGTATTATACTTAATATTTGTGTATGATTTAGTGAGTTTAAACATGAAATTCACTGCCTTCTCTGAAACTCTGAGACCAATTGTACAAAAATTAAAAAAGTATGACCCTTCAACCTCACCTTATTATTCTGGAAGACTCTTCACTTGATTTCTCAGAAAGAAAAGTCTTAGCAGTTGAAGACTTTGACAAACACCTACTTTTAATGAAAGTTAAAAGACATTTCCTTCCTATAGTCTTCAATGCATTTGTACTGGGTTTGAGAAAATAGATATTGGAAATGATGAAACAATTATTATATTCCTGTAAATGCAAGAGTAGTAAGGTAACAAAGCAGACCATATGGAGAAACTTAGCATTGCAGCCCCTTACAGTCACAGTAGGGTAAGGAGGGAGCCCAGAATCTGGCTGTGTACAGACAGGCATAGCTTACATTCTCATTTGACACCTTTGTACTTTGGAAGACAGTGAAGCTATCACATTTGCTCTCTAATTTTCTCTATTTTAAATGCAGTTCCCTATTTCTTTTTCTCGTGAAAAGCAAATTGCCCTTGAGTTTTATGAGATTTTATTTTTCAGAATTATACCAGAAGGTCCATGTATGAAAATTAATTATTGTACAAAAATTATTTAGTGTAAACAGAGGTATATATACATGTCTTCTTACTTTTGCTGAGTTATTTATAGCAGGTCTGATTTGTAATGTGAAAAATAAGCTGGAATTTTGACAGATGATACCTTTCCAGGTTCTTCATGGCTAAGATCTAAGAATAACGACTATTGATCTCTAGTCTGCAGCATGGGAAGGAATGCAATCTGTCCCCTGGCTCAGTATTAATAGGTCTCATATAATAATAAACCACACAACTCAGGTTGAAAGTTGATATTAAAAGGCTAAGAATGAAAAACAAACACATAAACTATAACTGCAGCCAGAGTAATGAATGAAAACATACTAGAGTGTTTGAGAATGACCGCCATAAGCTCATATGTTTGAATGCTTGGTTCACAGATGGTGAACTGTTTGGGAAGGATTAAGAGGTGTGTCCTTATTAGAGGAGGTAAAGCACTGAGGGCAAGTTTTGAAATTTCCAAATTCCGCCCCCATTTCCACTGTCTTTTTTTCTGTCTTGTGTTTGTGTCACATGATATATGTTCTCTGTTACTGTCCCAGTGCCACATCTGCCTACCTACTGCCATGCCCCCTACCATAACAACCTTATGGTACATACCATGACTAACACTATGAAACTGTACGTCTCAAATTAAATTCTTGTCTTCTGTAAATTGCCTTGCTCATGTTCTCTTACATAAGAAAAGTAAACACAAGAACAGCTTTAAGGGAGAAATTCAGCAGCAATTAGCTGGGTATATTTACAAGTTTATGCTGCTTGTACAGTTCTTAGCTACTCTCGATAAGTCATTTCGGCTAGATGATATAGTGGAAGGTGGGACTGATGATTATAGACTGATGTCTCAACTGACAACCACTGGTGTGCTAAGTAATAGGGTACTTATATCCAGGCAGACAGAAGATCCTGGACTTAATACCCAGTAATAAAATAAAGCAGGGAAAATAGAAAAGAAAGGAGAAGAAGAAACAAAACCATCTCAATATGCATTCCTATTTGAAAGTTTCAGAGCTCCTCAAATGGACTTCAAGATATCCATTTGGTTAAAAATTCAAGTGTTAGACTTCTTGACAATTTAGATAATATGGCAACAATAGTGAACTAATTTAATGTTTTAACGGCTTTGGACTATAACAAGAGAACATGAATACAAGGAAATGTGACATAAAATAGGATGGTTAGGATAGGGGGAGCTAATATACCGAGTGTGTAAAATATAGCTGAGCAACCAGAAGGTCTAGAGAGGCTAGCAGATGAATTACAAATCTGGAGGGGACAAACAAAATGATCTTTGTACTTATCAGGCTTGTTTTCTAAGCACTTTGGATAAATCAACTAATTTAGCTCCCAAACAAAACTACATGTAGAAACATTTGTGGTCATGTTTCCTATAAAGGCATCGAAGACTGCCTAAGTATCCCCAAGTTGTGTTCAAGAAGTGGTGTCATTGGATTGGCCCTCACAAGCCTGGCACCCCCATTTGCACATTTCAGGTATAGATAGTATCTTAGCTGATTTGCTTCTCAGGTATGTATTTGTGTTAGTCACGATAAATCTACCACATTTCCAATGCCATGCCTCTGAGGGTGTGACATCCATGGCACAGATACTCATGTAGAAGAGAGAGTTATTTACCTTATAGGTCTGGAGTTTCGAAGTCCAAATGACACAGTGCAGTGTATTTCATGAAATGGTCTTTGGCTGGGTTGCCTTTAGGGAAACATCCATGGCAGGAGTGTATGTCTGATCAAGAAGGTGCTATCTGGAACTATGAAGGAAAGAGCTAGGTGAGGTCAGCTTGCTCCTTTAATAATAATCATACAAACAGTAGAAGTTTCAAGATAATTACTTTTCACAAGTATGCCCCAGTGACCTACTGACCTTGCATTGACCTCCCATTTTAAAAGTTTCCTAAGTATCTTTTAACACTGGTACCATGGTGACTAAGCCTTCAGCCCCTGGGTGACTTTGAAACTATATCAAAACTATAGCAACTTCTGATAAATTATACACCTTTGTTGAGTGCGCTTATGTTCAATATTTTTTATCTGTATATTGAGAAGAATAGCATATTGGCAATAATAATTGCCTAATGATGTAGCTGTGAAGACTGAATATTATCTTGCTTGCAGGGATTCTTATTTAGGGCACACACTTAGTTAATACCTGGCACTAGTATAAACAGAAAAAAAACAGAGTCATGGATGAGCCCTGATTTGGTCAGAGAGGCCCAGCTGCTGGGATTGCTATATATGAGCAATTTATTCCAAGGCCAGCCATAGTACATTTTGGGAGTTGTTGAAGAAATCAATTTAGGGTCTTGAATCTGTCTGGTGTTGAACTTAAACCACCAGGTCAGGAAGGAGAAACAGATGTGGAAGATGGGGTAGATGCCATGGAACTCAAAAGGATGCATCTCCATACTTGTATGGTGGGTAACCTGACTTGTACCAGGTTGAAGAAGCCGGCTCCTCCTGGACATGGCTACATCAACTCCTGGTCTAGGAACTAGAAGGATGGAAGGGAAGCTGAGGCACAAGTGCTTCCCCAGTAATGTGTCAACAGCAATGTGGACAAAGCTCATGGCAACTGGCAGGTCTATTTTGTCATTTATTTATGCACATGTGACTGCTGTTTGACTTTTTTGGTCCAAACACAGCAGAAATTTATGTGTAGTTAGTGCTGAGGCTTACAATATAGAGAGGAGAATTCTGGGAAAAGTATCTTGCAAATCTGCTAAATTGACACAGCACCGAGCCAGATGGCTAGTGATAGACACCTTATATTTTCAGTATCGGCCAACTCTTTTGTATGTATCTTCCTATAATGACATTGTTAACAACAGGTTCTCACTTGGAGGTGCGTTGGGATTGGCAACAATAAATGTGAACCTGCTGCCAGGAACGTTCAGAGTCCAGGACTATGACAAAAGCTGTATTGCTCCCCAGCTTCAAAGCAGTTATCCCCAGCACTGGGCTACTGCCTGGAGAGCTGAACAAGTTACACAGACAAAACAGCACACCGTTTTACCAAGCGCTTTGTTTTAATACCTCTTATCTTTTCTAACAAGATGATCAAATCCAGATACCCTAGGCTGTCTATATCCTGGTCAGTCACAAACTGCTTATCCAACAACATATTTTATAGAATTTGTGTCCACTCCATATCACTTGGCTTATATTTTAATGCTGTTCTTATCCGATCATATTATAAGGCCTCTTGGTATGATGTTTTCACCACCAGACAATAAGTTGCTTGTGTTGGGGCAGAGGATGAGCTTGGTTCAGTAAAAGGTTGCATGTAAGAAAAAGAATAAAAGTTGCTTAATTCTATTTTTCCATACATTTAGCATACTGATTTATACTGATGGTTGTCTTAGGGTTATTTATTGCTATGATCAAATAGAATGACCAACTGAGGAAAGCCAAAGCAGAAACTCAAGCCTGACAGCAAACTGGAGGCAGAAGTTGATGCAGAGGCCATAACTTACTCGATTGTCCCTCATGGCATGCTCAACCCATTCCCTATAGAACCCAGGATCTTTAGCCCAGGGATGACATCACTCACAAGGGCTGGACTGCTCCATCCCCCACCCCATCAATCACTAATTAAGGGAAAGCGCTATAGGCTTGTATATAGTTGGAACTCAGGGAGTCATTTTCTTAACTGAGTTTCCCTACTCTCAGGTGACTCTTGCTTGAATCAATTTTACATAAAAGCTAGCCAGGACAATTGACTCCCCCACTTATTAAGCATAACCTTTCTTTTCTTGTTTTCACCAAGATCTTCTGTTACTATTACAATATAAACCATTTTACAAACATTAAAAGTCCTACAGTCTTTACAAATTCAAATGTTTTAAAAGTTCAAGCTCCAGTTCAAGTTTAAAAGTTAAAAAGTTCAAGTCTTTCTAAACAATCCTTTAGAAGTTGAAAACCTCTCAACTGTGGGATTCTATAAAATAAATCAAAACAAATTAAATATTTTCTTGCTTCAAAAGGGAAGAATTAGGGCACAATCACAATCTTAACAATGGAAAATCAAATGCCACACATGCCATCTAGCAAATCTTACAATTTTTTCTGTCTCATGAGGTACAACTTATGCCACCTCCCCTCTGGAACATAGTTTGTGTTGACCCTGAGGAAGTACTTTCCAGAAGAGTTCACCTCAGTTATGCTGGTCTCTTTGTAATCATCACTGATTTCTCAGCTGTAGCTAACCAGCATGGATTGTCTCAGCAAAGGAAAGAATTCACATTAGTGTTTCTGCTATCTTGATAATTGTACCTCATTCTTTAGCCCCAGCTGAGCACAATCACAGATTATTAACGCAAACTCTGCAATGGCCCTTACAGAGTCATTGAGTCACTATCAAACTTCCATCTGGAATTCCATAAGCCAAGCATTTCTCACAACATGCTTGGGAATTTTTCAAGCTTCTACAGAACAACTCACCAACTTTTGAATACTCAATGCTTTTCTAGTTTAGAGGTCTAAAGGCCTTCCACAGTCTTCCTCAAAACAACATGGTCAAGTCTGTCACAGCAATACCCTACTATCCTGGTACCAAATTTTTTCTTAGTTAAAGACTATTGTTGCTTTGATAGAAAGACCATGCAACTTGGAGAATAAAGGATTTATTTTGGCTTACTTATTCTAAATCAAAGTTCACTGAAGGAAGCAAAGGCAGGAACCTAAAACCAAGAGTTGAGGTAGAGGTCATGAAGTTGTGAGTTTCTTTTTGGCTTATTCCTTATGACTTGTTTGCTTAGCTTGCTTTCTTATATAATCCAGGAATAACCACCCAGGGTTGTAACAACCAAAAATGGGCTGGGCCCTCCCACCTCAATCACTAATTAAGGAAATGCTCTACAGGTTTGCTTATATCAGGATCTTATGGAGGCATTTTCTAAATTAAGGTTCCTTCTTCTCAGATGACTAGTTTGTACCATGTTGACAAAAACCATCAGGAAAATGGTATTCTATGAACCAGCTACTCCCTGTCTCTCTTTAGTAGACTGAGGAACAATAAACCCAACTTTTATGGAATATAATGGTAAGCAACAGGATGTGGATAAATGAAGAAACGGTTATTATGATAGGGTTTTGGAATTTTTAAAGGCCATTATTCTCATTTAATAAATTCAGTTTCAAAATGACTGTCTGGGTAAGAAAAGTTTGCTCAGAAGAAAGCAACATATGGGCTGGAGACATGACTTAGCATTTAAGATCACTTGTTGTTCTTGCAGAGAACAGATATTACATTCACAGAACCTACATTGTTGCTCATAAACATCTGTAACTCCAGTTTCAGGGAACCCAGTGCCTTTTTCTGACCTCCATAGGCACTAGGAACACATGTGGTACACATACAGGCAAACCACTCATACACATTAGATAGACAGGCAGATAGATAAATAGATTATAGATAGATAGATAGATAGATAGATAGATAGATAGATAGATAATTTTAGGAGTTCAAAGGGATACAAATTGGAAAGGAAAAAGTCAAATTAACACTATTTGCAGATGATATGATAGTATACTTAAGTGACCCCAAAAAACTCCACCAGAGAACTCCTACAGCTGATAAACAACTTCAGCAAAGTGGCTGGATATAAAATTAACTCAAGCAAGTAGACTTTCTACCTTCAAAAGATAAACAGGCCGAGAAAGAAATTAGGGAAATGACACCCTTCACAATAGCCACAAACAATATAAAATATCTTGGTGTGACTCTAACCAAACAAGTGAAAGATCTGTATAACAGGAACTTCAAGTCTTTGAAGAAAGAAATCCAAGAAGACCTCAGAAGATGGAGAAATCTTACATGCTCTTGGATTGGCAGGATTAATATAGTAAAAATAGCCATCTTGCCAAAAGCAATATACAGATTCAATGAAATCCCCATCAAAATCCCAACTCAATTCTTCATAGAGTCAGAAAGAGCAATTCTCAAGTTCATCTGGAATAATAAAAACCAGGATAGCTAAAACTATCCTCACGAGTAAAAGAACTGGGGGAATCAGTATCCCCTACCTCAAGCAATACCACAGAGCAATCGTGTTAAAAACTGCATGGTATTGGTACAGTGACAGGCAAGTAGATAAATGGAATAGAATTGAAGATCCACAAATGTACCCACACACCTATGGACACTTGATCTTTGACAAAGGAGCTACAACCATCCAGTGAAAAAAAGATAGCCTTTTCAACAAATGGTGCTGGTTCAACTGGAGGTCAGCATGCAGAAGAATGCAAATTGATTCATTCTTATCTCCTTGTACTAAGCTCAAGTCCAAGTGGATCAATTACCTCCACATAAAACCAGACACACTGAAACTAATAGAAAAGAAACTGGGCAAGAGCCTTGAGCACATGGTCACAGGGGAAAATGTTCTGAAAAGAACACAAATAGCTTAGGCTCTAAGATTAAGAATTGACAAGTGGGACCTCATAAAATTACTGAGTTTCTGTAAGTCAAAGGACATTGTCAAAAGGACAAAATGGCAACCAACAATTTGGGAAAAGATCTTTACCAACCCTACATCCAACAGAGGGCTTATAGCCAAGATATACAAAGAATTCAAGAAGGTAGACTCCAGAGAGCCAAATAACCCCACTAAAAGTGTGGTACAGAGCTAAACAAAGAATTTTCCCTTGAGGAATATGGAATGGCTGAGAAGCACCTAAGAATGTTCAATATCCTTAGTCATCAGGAAAAGCAAGTCAAAACAACCCTGAGACTGGTGAGACCTCGTACCAGTTGTACCAGTCGCACCAGTCGGAATGGCTAAGATCAAAAACTCATGTGACAGCAGATACTGGTAAGGATGTAGAGAAAGAGGAATACTCCTCCACTGCTGGTGGGGTTGCAAGCTGGTACAAACACTCTGGAAACCAGTCTGGTGGTTCCTCAGAAAACTGGGCATGATACTCCAGGAGGACACCACAGTGCTATACCACTCCTGGGCATATACCCAGAGGATTCTCCAGGTTGTAATAAGGATACATCCTCCACTATGTTCATAGCAGCCCTATTTATAATAGCCAGAAGCTGGAAAGAACCCAGATGTCCCTCAATGGAGGAATGGATACAGAAAATGTGGTATATATACACAATGGAATACTATTCAGCCCTTAAAAACAGTGAATTCATGAAATTCTTAGATAAATGGATGGAATTGGAGAATATCATTCTAAGTGAGATAACCCAATCAGAAAAGAACACTCATGGTATGTACTCACTGATAAGTGGATATTAGCCTAGAAGCTTGGAATACCTAAGACACAATTCACATATCAAATGATGCCCAAGAAGAAGGAAGGAGAGACCCATGGTCCTGGAACAGCTCAGTGCAGCAGTATAGGAGAATACCAGGACAGGGAAGTGGGAAGGGGTTGATTGGGAAACAGGGAAAGAGAAGAGGGCTTATGGGACTTTGGGAGGGGGGAGCCAGGAAAGGGGAAATCATTTGAAATGTAAATAAAGAATATGTCGAATAAAAAAACCATAAATTAGCCCAATGGAGAATAAGCATATAAATAAATGTGTCCTTATCAACACAGTGGTCCACATAAGTTCAATCTCCACTCAATCACAGCATTCTTCTAGGTACTATAATAGGCCCTTTAAGAACTGCCAGTTGACCTGGAGGAAATGAAAGCATAGGCTTTGAAACTGTCTGTGTGCTATGGCTGGGATAAATCACTATTATAAAGTATTAATCTTTGGAGACAAACATCCAGAGCACAGAGATCAGGGACATGATATAGGATTTTAGGAAAGTTCTTACCAGAATGAAGAGTCTGCAGAAGTGTGTAAGAATTTAACATGATCAGTCAGTTTGGTAACATGACAGCTGAGTTTCAAGCAATCAACTTTATTATTTTTTTGGTTTCCTTCTGAATTTCTATATGTAGCCCTGGATGTCCTAGCACGTGCTCTGTAGATCAGAACCTCAAACTTCCAGATTCACCGACCTCCATCTCCTAAGTGCTGGGATTAAAGGAGTGTGCCATCATACCAGGCTAAAGCATTGATTTTTTATAATAGGAGTTAACTGCTGATTTTGTATCTAGCACATACAATTCCCAGTTGCCAACTGGGAGTGCCAAAAACAGATGCATGGAGAACAGTGGATATGGTGTGATAACTCTTGCTATTTGTATGCCTTGCTTGCCAAAATCTCTAAAGACTTAGTTCATCACCATGGAGCAATTCCTCCAACAAAGCATGTCTTTCTCATCCCTTAATCCAAGCAACTCATTTACTCTTCATTGTCTTTGTATACTGTTTTTGTCAAACAGCGTTCTCTTCAGGATTTTCTTTTCTAATCACTGTCCTTTTGATCATATGAGATACCTGTGAGTAATTTTGAGAATTAAAAGTGTGTTGGTGAAGATCTAAGTTTAAAACTCCCCTGACATCTTATTTCTTTGTAGATTTTCCATTAGGTTCATTTACTTTTTGCTTTCTACTTTAACTTCAACTTGCCATGAGGAAAGCAAGACATTAAAACTACATACAAAAATTTAGTAGACAGAGGGTTTATACAATGTTATGTTTAATAATATAAATTGGTATGCATTAAGTGACTAAAAAAATACATTTTGAACTGGAAGGCATGTTTGTTTATGGGTCTTTTATCCCAACTTTGGTTCATATGCATCTACAATATAAATATATATCAAGTATATTTTAGGTACCAGGTATCAGCAATCTAGGGTTGAATAAGTTAGGGCTGGTGCCTGATTTCACAGTAATAAGATATTGAAAAGATTACAAAAGTTAATAAAATAGACTATGAGACTCTGTGTGTGTCAGCACACACACATACAAACACATGTATTCATGTACATATATATAAATGCGAATAGGGATCACAATAAGTCCTAATGTCTCTGGGACTGTCTTTCAGAGAGTTTGGCATCTATATCTGTCACTTTCCTGCTGCTGAGATAAAGTATCCTGGCCAAGGAAACTTAGAAAAGAAGCATTTACTTGGACTTCCACTTCCCAGGAGTAATGTTTGTGATGGAGCAGTGGAGGATTGGCAGCAGCAACAGCTGGACACTCCCATCTTAAGTGGCAGGCAGCACACAGCAGGCAGAGAGCACCCACTAGGAATGGCACGCATCCTTGAAATCCCAGAGCTGGAACCCAGTGGCACAGCTCTTCCAATAAGGTCACACCATCTAACCCTTCCCAGGCAGTTCTACCAGACCAAGTATTCACATACATGAGGCTGCCTGGTGTAGTGTGTGTGTGTGTATTCACATACATGAGGCTGCCTGGTGTATTGTGTGTGTGTGTGTGTATTTACATACATGAGGCTGCCTGGTGTAATGTGTGTGTGTATTCACATACATGAGGCTGCCTGGTATAGTGTGTGTGTGTGTGTGTGTGTGTGTGTGTGTGTGTGTGTGTTTTCTTATTCTACATCATTATACAGAACTCCTCATATGGGTTGCATTAGAGGTAAGATCTGAGGGCTAGAAACCAGTTGTGAAAGGATCTGGGGAAATAACATTTTTACTTGGAGGAGGAATAAGGCTCGAAGGGAAAAGCGAGTTTTGTGTGACTGAGGAACCAAAGGTAAATCCAAGGGAAATGAGAGAGTGATATGGTTGCAAAATATGGTTCAAAGTGAAGGAGGAAACTTGGGCTTGAAAGAGGTCAGGCAGAATTTATTTCTGAAATGAACACCTTGAAGGATCCAAGACTTATAAGGACCCACATATCTTAGATACTTGGATTAAAAAAAATCAAATTTATTTTTTTTTATCTAGGCATACCAAGGAAGTATCCAAGGAAGTCTAGGAATCCAAACCTGTTCTCCTGTGGTTTTAATCACACCTAAGTGTTATGTTGAATGAATAAAACTATGCAGGCACACATACACTCATGATTGGTTTCTTTCATTGTCTTAGGATATGTCTGTATTTTTAAAAGATCAGTTGTACAGATTGTGCCTGAGGTGAAAGTGCTTGCTGCCCAGAATGAAGAAGGAGTTGAGTTCATGTGCCCAGCTGCAGGTCTGTGGGTGTCAGGGCCAAAGACCAGAAGATTGTGGGATTTTCCTAACCACCAGTGTCTTAGTCAGGGTTTCCATTCTTGAACAAAATATCATGACCAAGAAGCAAACTTATACTTCCACATTGCTGTTCATCACCAAAGGAACTCAGGACTGGGACTCATGTAGGGCAGGAACCTGGAGGCAGGAGCTAATGCAGAAGCTATGGAGGGATGTTGCTTACTGGCTTGTTTCCCCTGGCTTGTTCAGCTTGCCTTCTTATATAGAACCAGGACTACCAGTCCAGGGATGGCACCATCCACAAGGGGCCCTCCCCCCCTTGATCACTAATGAAGAAAATGCCTTACAGTTGGATTTCATGGAGGCATTTCCTCAACAGAGGCTCTTTTCTCTGTGATAACTCCAGCTTGTGCCAAGTTGACACACAAAACCAGCCAGTACAAACAGTCTAGCTCCTGGTTCAGTAAGGGAACTCAGGGAGCTCATTGAAGCCTGATAAAGGAGGACACCTTGCATCCTATTATGGTCACCATGCACATAATCTCACACACTTACACTTATATCCCCAAACACACACTTATTACTGATAGTGGCTTCTGCCTTTTCTGTTATATTCTTAAGGGCACTGTTCAACATATATCCTTTTGACAAATCTGATTTATTTATTATGCAAATCCTATGAAGACACTCATACATGTACCCCAAACACACATATACAGGCAATATTACTTTTTACTTATTCCAATCCTAAACAGTTCCCTAGTAAAACCTTTGATGTTTTTAAGGTTTTGATCCTTTTTAGGGGTGAAATAGAAATATTTCATTAAATCATGCCAGAGTTTACTGAGTTCAACTTTTTTGGGGGTGGATCAAACTTGATTAGGTGTTGTTTTGCTCTTGAACTCTGCATTAGGAGAACATTGCCTAAAGTGAACTAAATAGATTATTTTGAGCCCCTGATAATTATCATGAAGTATAATCCTTTTCCTGATTGGCACTGCCAGTGTTTGACATCTGTTACATGCCAGCAATGAGGCAGATCTATGATGCTCCATTCAATATTCCAAACAGATGATGAATGGTAACACTTGCAGTTTACAAGAAGAATGGCCCAATTTCAAGTGTCCTTTCTGGAAGTTCTATGAGTGTTTTGGGAAAACTTCCTAAAAAACAAAAAGGCTGTAGACACAAGAATATCAGGAGTGAAATATTATAGCCTCGTCCTTTCTCTTATGTTCGCCAGCATAATGTTCAGCATGTATCATTTTGACAAATCTGACTTATTTATTAAATAAAACCTATGATCACTGAAGAGCTGTGCAGGCCCCGTGTCTATGAATGCTGAATTTTGAGGAAATTCAGAATACTAAACAACACCATTTTAAGTGTGTTATCTCCATATATCACACTTCCTAACTTGACTGAAGTGACCAGGTCCTGCCACAACAATAAATATTTACATCAACTTTTATATTATAGAAGAGAAGCCTGTTTGTAAATATTCTGCTGCAGTGACTGGTTAGAATTTTTTCCATTGATTACTTATTTGTCTTCAATATATAGCACAATTTTAAAAGTAGGATCTAGCAAAAAGCCCATCAGAGAATCTATTGATACATAATGCAACTTACAACTTGCAAAGAAAGGTTAAATTTTAACAGGCTATTAACTTCTCCTCTGAATCAGTAACACTCATTATCCAATTATTTCCATTATTGGATAGAATGAAAGACATATTGCTCTGTGTTATATTTTAGAAAACATTTTCTCTAGAATCAAGAATGAGAGCAGGGATGTTTGGTGAGTTGGACAGTGGAATTAGGCAGAAGGAAGGAGACAGATGACAAAGTAGTTGTGTGGTAGGGACCTGCCACAAAACACTTTAAACATCAGAAGATACAGTTAGAAGCTTATGTTTATGTAGTGAGAACCAATCACCGAGACTTTTATTCACGGGTCTAGTTTAGTGAAACTGGCTTCTTACAATGTTTTATCCAGCCACAGTCAGCAATAGAGGCTGGGACAGAAAGTGCTTTTGCTTGTGCAGTGCAAATATGACCTTGGAAAATCCCTCTCTGGAGAGCTGGAGTCTGTTTGCTCTTCTTTGGCTCTGTGCTGTCTGGGAGACTTACTTTGGAGAAATTGCGGAGGAACTGGTACGTGAGAGGCAGGGAAGTCTCTGAAGTTGTCTTAAAGCTCTGCCTCCATGCACAAAGCAGGGGAGACTCTGGAGAACAAGGCAGTAGCAGAGAGAATCTACAGAAGGGAACTCTACAAAGCAACTGTAAGCACACAGAGGAGGCCTCCTTGGCTTCTTTATCCTTGGTGAACACCACTGCACAAATGACAGAAAAGGCTATCCCTCAGCCCACCCACAGAATCTTGGGAACTGACATCTAGAGGAAGGTAAATATTCCAATAGAACGCCAAAGCAGTATCTCACAAAATGTTATTCTCATCATCAAACCCAGGAGACAAGCTCCAGATGGGGCCATGGAGACCAATCAGAACTACATGTCAAGAAAGGTTTTCTGGGTTAATCTAAGAGAGAAGACAGTGGACAATTTATGCCCAGATTTTCTTCTCTCAGCAGGAAGGAGGTACTCAGTATCACACAGGGTTAAAATGTTGAATTTAAAAGTTATAACAAACAGGGAGCAAAGCCTGGTGTCATTGAGGCAGCATGACAAGACAGAGAAGTTGTAGGGACACAGAAGAGTAAGGAACCATTTTTATCTCTGGGGTTTGGCATAGCTTCTTGCCTACTGAAAAGCAAGAAAACCTGCCATCAACAACCTTTGCTGTGGAGGACGCTGATAGAGACCATGCTCCTTCTGTATAGAAGCACTTTATTTTGGAACAGAAAAACCAAACTCAACAGTCTGGCTGTTTATGTCCTTGGGTAAGGGCCTGATGCCTTCTGGAGATTCTCTGGGAATACAAATAAGTCTATTAACTTTGTTTACAGCAAGGCTGTCCTATCTTCCTGCACCACTGTAATCCGAAGTGTTACCAATTGTAATCCTGTCAGGAGCCTCTCAGGAACCATCCTGTAATCTCATTTAGATCTTTTAGCAACTGTTTGCATATAATACCTTCACACTGAACTCAACTCCTATATGTCACTATTGTAAAGATGAAAGTAACTCTCAGAGAATCACACATTTGTGCCCCTTAGCGTATATTACTTTACTAATTGAGCAAATCTTTATCATAATTCTCATGTGTAAAATCTATAATGAAAATATCTAATAAACTGCAGCTCTTCCTCCTATTGACTAGCCATGAAATTCTTCTCTGTCTAGAAGCAAAGAGTCTGTGTTTACCTGAGTCCAGGTCCCTGAAGGATTAACTCTTTGGGGTTCTGAATAGGGATGTGATGTAATGCCTTCTGTCCATGGTTCCTGACGTCATACTTCCTGTAAGACAAAATTTCTTTCTCTTCAAATAATAAACCAAACAATGACCCCACATAAGGAACCATTGCGAGGATTTAATGAAGGGCCTATGAAATCACTTAGCAAAGACTTTATTGTATGTTAAATTCACAATAGAAGTATTAACACACCTTCAGGTGTCTCTGCCCCATCACGCAATATAGCTGCTCTTCCTTGTTGCATTTTATCTTTGGTAACTCCAGGAGGGATGGTGAAGTAAAAAGGGCATAGAAAATAGAAAACAACAATTCTTGACTTTCAAGTTTCAAAAGCACAGGGGATCTGTGCTTCAAAAGGCTCTGCCCTGGGGCCAACTTTCCATGCTTCTTCTAAGAGAAAGGAGGAGTTTCCTTAGTTTTCCCTACCCCATAACACAGACACTAGAACAGCTAAAAATATTAGAAGTCAGATTCTAGGCTAAACGTTTAACAAGGGTCCCTGTTTTTTGACTAGCATCTATATACTATAGGCAAGCTACATCCTATGATTGCACCGACTGGAAACTTAAATGAACACAAGATAGCTCAGAAAAGAGAAAATTGCATCTCCTCTCCCATTTTAGGAGGAAGGTAACAAGCCTCACTTTTCTCTGTGTACCCAGTTTGTTTCTATCTGTGAAAACGGAATAAAACTTAAATAGACAATGAGAGTGCCAGATATCCTACCCACAAATCCTGGGTTCCTCTGCCTTTCATTGTCTTTCAACTACTTTATAGCTCTATAAATTGCACTCTACTGGGAGGAAGGCCAATAATTCTTAGTCATACAAATGCAAATTGTACCCAGTAAGATGAGCTGACTATTGCTCTGTGGATTTCTCCAACTTGATATATATTTGTAAATTCACTTTAGCCTTCCTGATGGTCTGTAACTCTGCCTGTACTTCTGAAATTTTCCTAGAAAGGGCTGCAACATGTGGTCATTTTCACTTTTAGTGACAGTCATCAAATCACTGCATTAGTTTATCGCAGCTGCTTCATAAAATAGCGTACATGCTGCTGAAGGAAAATGAAACTCAGTTCTGGAAACTGAAACCCCGAGAACAGTGCATACAATGGGGTTCGTTCTGCAGTCTCTTTATTTGGCTTATAGCTACATATTTTGCCCTCTCTGTGTTCACTTTGTATCCCTCCACCCTCACATGTTCCCAGGATGTCATGATCCCTTCTTGGCTTCTTAGTCCCCTTGCTTAAAGGTTTTAAGGATAGATTCAAAGGGAAGCTGGAGGACAACTTTATTGGTGTTTGAAAGGAAAACCTCAGGGATGACAAACTGCAAAATTGGCCAGGTATCCAGAGAAAGAAAATACAGAAGATGAATAAAAAGCCATGCTTTGATTACAAACACATGAGGGACACAGTGCTATATGGTGGGAAGGTAAATCTAGAGAAAACAATGAAAAAAAGTCCAAGGTACCTTGGGACCATCCAAAATAAAAATAGAGAAGATATGAGGGATATGTGTGTATGTAGGTATGCATTATGTATATATATATATATATATATATATATATATAGAGAGAGAGAGAGAGAGAGAGAGAGAGGAGGAGGCAAGGAGAGAGAGAGAAGTAAAGGAAAGATTATGCCTTTCTAGCTCAGAAAGGAAGATTGCCCAACAGATCACTATGGTAGTACTGCAATGACTGCACTGGGTTGAGACTCTGAGGAGGAAAAGCATATTATCTCGTCGAAGGGATAATTATTCCTCCTATCTCTTTAGCACAGCTTCAAGTGAACCTACCTACCTGAGGGGTGCTTCCTTGACCATTCGATTAACTTGCCTGATTGGATTAGTTCTTAAGGGATGAAACGATGGCATGTTTTCTTCCAAGGATGAATTCCATTCTTTGCTGCAACACATGGGTGGGTATGTCTTTCCTCATCTCTACTTCTTGTGAGCATTCTAGTTATGCTGATTGCAGATTCATGTATATGAGCTTATTTTGCACTGATTATGCCTTTAAATACCCTATCAGTAAATATTCACAATCTGAGACTGTAGGGGTTAGGGCTTCAGCATATGAATTTGCGTTGACAATGTGTTTTTATAAAGAAGTTTTTTTTTTAATACTTTGAAGTGCTGACTTCCCAAGACAGGAATATTAAAAAATATATCCAAAACATCATAAAACTTGGATGACAGTAAGACTAAAGATGAAGGACTCTTATCTATCACTTGGCCTAGTATGTATTATTTTATATTTTCCACTATCTTCAGGGTGAAGGTCTTCTTTTTATTAGTAGCATACTACTCCAGTTCCACATTCACATCCAATCATCTACCACGGAAAGTTGGCAGACTCTATTTACAGAGTCTCTTCTCTAAACAGTGATGTATCCATGCATTTTTAAGAGTATACAGAATGGAGAAAAACTGTGCTGGCTTAAACTAGAGATAAGGTAAGCTAAGGACTTTAATAAGAATTATGAATATAATGAAAGGTCATAGTTCCAGAAATCCAATATTCTGCTTTTCCTAGGGCAAGTCCCAAATGACATCTACTGTCTAGGATTCTCCCTGTTACCCTGTTTGTGAAATGAACTTGATAGCACAAGAGCACCTTCAAATGATAACACAAGCAGAAACTCAAGGTATCAACAGTCTCTTCTATTGCCTGGTGGTTCTTTCGCTGCTATGGTAGAATAAGTCTGAACTTAAGAGGTCAGAAGTTGAATAAGTCTGAACTTAAGAGTTCAGAAGTTTCTAGAGATGTGGCAAACAGATCTGGTAAAGACAGAATGAGATTATCACTTTTATCCATGTTCAAACCCTGGTGGCATGTGTTTCAGGAATTGCCTACTTTTTCATTGTCTGATTTCCCCATCTATTCTTAGGATAGATGTTTTAGGATATATGGATCTGATCTTGAACATTCAGAGCTATCTCTGTAGAAGAAAGGAAATGGCTGGGGCATGGGGTGTGTGGGAAGTTTCCTGGAAGGATCCATCATTTACACTGAACTTTCTGCAAGGCTGACTGATTAGAATTGCAGCAGTTGGCCAGAGAGTGGAATGTCACAAGTCGAAAGATGCGTTACAATTTATCTTGTACTATCTTTCACCAAAGCCAAAGTCAAGAATATTATCAGGTAGCATAGGGAGATTATAACAGAGATGTTCCTGCTTTGCTGTAACTCACCTACCTGATATTTCTACCAATGCATTTTCAAAGTGTCCTGGTTTATGATTTTCCTTGTTCTCTTACTATCATAATTTATGAAATTGTTACCATGTGGTAACATGAAATTTGGGATAATCTGAACCTTTTGTTCCTGGCCCATGGTCACTTATAACTGGGCCCATAATAAACTAGTTTTAAATCTCTTTTGAACTGAGGTGTGTGTGTGTGTGTGTGTGTGTGTGTGTGTGTGTGTGTAGGTGTCTGTGTGTGTGTAGATATTCAGTACATATAATTAAATGGAACATCGGAAAATCACTTAACATCTTTGAATTTTATTTTATTTATTTAAAATGGATGTGGGTAGCAAATGTCTACATGATATTCCTGTGAGGGTTAAACTTAATATATGTAGAAACATATGTTAAACATAATATATGTAGAAAGTATGCCAGAACCCAGCAAGACTTTCTGATTTTCTACAGAATGTTCTGTAGTCCTGCAATTTATTTTAACATGTAGCCATGAGGATATCAAGCATTTCTATACATTTAGCTTCCAGTTTAGACCCCTCTGTAGTTAACTGCTAAGGAAATGTGGTTTATTTCTTCACCAAATGAAGAGTCCAACAAAATTATTTAAAACATTTTTATTCAAGGACTAAAATTTGTCATGGCTGTTACCTTTAATATCTACTCAATAATTGCTTGCTAAGTGAGTGAATGAACCACCAGCTTTCTTTGCAAAGCATTGTGCTCCTTTCTCTCCTCAGTCAAGAAAACTTCTTTATAAGAATGGAGTTCCACCCTGATCACAGATATTAATTCCTTTTTGTCCCCTGATGAGAAGATTCCAGATTTTGACACAGGCCCAATGGCCGAAGGGAAGTTGCCAACATGTGATAATTTGCCAACAGCCCCTGTGCTTCGGGAAGATTCTCCTATATGACCTCTGCAAAGTGACAGTATCAGTTCTGATGGCTACTGCTCATCACAGTAGCCTCAGCATGGAGAGAGGGAGCAGGGGATTTCCTTCTCGACTCCCTGGAATGTCCAGAAAGCTTTGGCATTATAGTTTTAGTTGGTAAGAATTCTACTTAAGGCCACCATTATTGAACAGAAAATGGAAAATGCCTAGAGCAATAAATAACCTGTTGAGATAGGGTACCAACTACCTTCACTCTCTTTTAAGTGTCTCAGTGCTAGAAAGGCACAGAGGACCAGCGCTGTTGGTGCTGAATGGACGTGTCATGTTATATATCATGTAATCTGTACTACCATCTGGATATAAGTGGCATAGCACTCAAATCGGAAACTTAGAAGGAGAGAGATAGAGGGAGAGGGAGAGAGACACGGGGAAGGAGAGAGAGAGAGAGAAAGAGGGGCAGAGACAGAGAAACAGACACAGAGAGCAGAGAGAGAGACACAGAGAGACAGAAACAGAGAGACAGAGACACAGAGACACAGAGAGAGACAGAGATACAGAGAGAGACAGAGACACAGTGACAGAGAGAGAGAGAGGGAGGGAGGGAGAGAGAGAGAGAGAACACAAACCTATCCCTTTCCCAACATAAAGCACCTTCACAGAATTCAAGGTCCTTTTTGTTTTAATTAACTGTTTCCTCTGCTTTAGAATCACACCCAGGAGGAACTTAAAATCCTCAAACTTTACAATATTCAGATTCTACTGAATCTTCTTCTGCTGTTTTTCATTTGGGACCAACCATGATCATTTCAACAGGAATTGTTTTAAATGGAAGAATCCATAAGAGACAGCCCCTGTATTTTCAGCTTTTGTGTCTTTAAAGGCACTGGAGACTAATAGCTTCCATAGTATTCCCTGGATCCAGCAGAGAATCTTTGGAAATTTCATTAATTCTTTTCAGTGAAGCTTGGACCCTGACCTCCACGCCACTGGGCTGGCTTCATTAGATGTCAGTACCTGTAGGTAGCCCTGAGATTGAAAAGGTCAGAATGATGCATAAGGTTTCTCTTTGTGTTGGTCTCAATGGCATTGGAGTTGAACAGCATGGTCATTATTTTCTTTCTAAAATTATTTCTCTACAAGAATGCCCTTTCCTTAAGGAACAGAAGAATGTTTTCGAGTTTGGATTAGAAGTAACCTACAAAAATTGAAGTGAGAATTCAGGAACAAAGTCTTTAAATAATTTGGGTGATTCTCAGTCCTCTTCAGGTTCTGCACCCACAGATTTAAACAATCACAGTTGGGAACTAATTTTAATTGCTTTTGTACTGAGCATGTACTGACATTTTCCCTTTGTCATTATTCCTTACACCATATAGCATAGCAATTATTTACAGATCATTTGCTCTGTAAAATGAGCAAGTTAGAAGTTATTTTAATTATATAAGTGAATATGTATAGTTTCTATATAAACCCTATAGCATTTGACATTACAGACTTGTGCATCTGCAGATTATTCCATCAGTTGTAGTCATGGACTTGATTCTTGGCAGATACTGTCAAATGTCAACATATTATTCAGATGGGGCTTGTTGATCGGGGATCAAGTTGTAAAGCCATCAAGGGAAGTCCAGAGAATACCCCAGCAACTTTATTTTTAAACAAGCCATAGGAATGAAACTCTTTTTAACCATCTCATAAATAGTTCAAGTTAGCTTTGAAATAAGTGACTTAGTAGCGGGGAAACAGAGGAAAAAGTGGGCGTATGTTTAAGGACTTGGTACATGCATTCCTGTGTGGGGATATGTAGTGTTGAGAATATTCAGGGTTTATTTTGATTAAATATGGTAAAACATGTAGATGTGGATATGATCCTTGCCATGAAAGAAGTTTGTTCAGTTTCCTAGGAACAAGAAGCAAGACAGAACACAGAGAGTCGCTCTGGAGGTGAGTGGCAGAGGGCGGAGGGAGGCAAATGTGGACAGTGAACAAGGAATTTTACTGTGGCTTTTACAAAAGGAAGCAGCTAGAGTTGGAGGATCTCTAGTCTGGAGAATTTTGGTTGTCATGGATAGAACCTTTCTCAAACTGTGCCCAGACTTGGGGTGATTAGTGAAGATGGTGAGAAGCCAAGTGCCAGAAGTCAGTGATGATGGTTAGGCTAGAAGTTGTGCACACTGAAGACATACTTACTAGACAGTCATTTTTGTAATACAGATGAAGTAATTAATACTTGGGAGGAGTAGATGCGAATACAAAGTGGGGATATAAAAATGTGTATGTGTGCAAGTGTGTGTGTGTGCACATGCACATGTGTGAGTGTGTATCTGTGTGTGTGTCTGTGTGTGTGTCTCTGTGTGTGTGCGTGTGTCTGATTCTTACTGTGTCCATCAAACAACCTTTACCTTTTCATTTTAGTGCATCCATGCTTTCATAAATGCAGAATTCCATTGCTGCCACTACAAATATCAGACACTGCTCTTCTACAATCCAGGCAAAAGTACATGGTCCAAGTGAAGGTAAACTTTCTCTCCCAAGGAGCTTAATCTGGGGGTAGAGTCACGGGAAATGGAAATATCGCTACTACTGATTCATACCAATAGCCTCAAATGTCAACTGTTAGCTTCAAATCTGATTTCTAAAGCTGCTTTGTGATTGGCTCAACCCAAAGTCCAGCTCTTTAAAGTGTCCCTCATCTGAGCTTCCTATTATACATTCAATAAACAAAAAATGGATAAACCTACATGCCATTTACAGCTGATTTCTGTTGTTCATAGCCAGTGGTAGAGCACATGTGGCTGGTTTGGAATCTTTTTGCAGCGATTGAACAGAGTTGTTTGTTTTTTTCTTTTTCTGATTCTGATTTTCTATGCTCTATTATCAGAAGATTGTGTAGCAATTATATAAATTCACAGACTTTAGTGGAACATAACTTTACTTTCTATTGCTCATAGAGTAAAGTACAACTTTCAAGTTTGGTCTCCAACCCTGAAGACAAGAGTGCCTACTCACCATCAATGACAGTAGCTTGCCTCTGAAACCCCCAAGTGGAAGTAGAAGGTACTGGCTCCTAGACTCCATCACTCACTGAAGACCAATACCAGAGCCAAGCCCTCACCACTCTCAACTTCTTTTTCAAGGTCTCAATGACACTTACTGAGTTGGAAAGGTTAACACAAAATTACTTTCTGGAGCTTGTGGCCATGGCAACCAGAAGAGAGCCATGTGAATGGCTACCCTGGCAGCTACGAGGACATCCAGGTTGTATCTCTTGACAAAAAAAATATTTATATATAGCAGTTCAGGCCCTCTAAACCAGATTCTTCTTAGCTGTCAGACCACAGGGTCTGTGGTCAGATGTTTTTGTACTTCACACATCCATGAGTGAAAGAGCCTTGTGCTCTGTTCAGACAATGGCTGAATTGGGTCCTGAGGCAGACAGGCTTTTGACAGCTTGAATACATGCCAAAATGACAACAAGGCAACTCAGGATTTAGGAGATCTGCTCAGCTGTGTTGAATTCTGTTCTTTTATTACTCCAGGGGAAAAGTGAATGCTTTGTCACACTCAGGGGCATTTCAAGAGACTGCAAAAGGCTGTCCAACATCTTACCTCTGGACAAAATAACAGATGATGTAAATCTAAGCTGTGAGACAGTGCTTTTCAAAACATGGTCTGTTGAATGATGAGTTCTGATACATTTGAAGAAGATACTGTCAGGCTGGGTCTCCGGAAAGGAGAGAAGAGTTTGATTCGATTCTCCTTTGTTCCCCAGTGCATTTCTAAAGAAAACATTTATTAGAAGACAGAAAAGCAAACATGAGTCTTGAAATCCCCATGTTTCAGGAAAGGTAAACATGAAATCCTCTATGATGTAAACACACCAGAAATATTAGTTGGAGCTGACTGAACAGTGCTGGCTTGTTGCCAGAAAACAGACACTGGGAGATATTTTTTTTTCAATGCCAATCAAGAGATTACATTAAAGCATAATTAGCATCAGACAACACAGGAAAAAATTTCATCTGATGCTTCAAACTCATCAACTACTTAGACCCTGAATGCCGTAGCTCCATGAAGTAAGATGATTGCCATCCTGAGTTATGCTCTGTAGCTGTGCAAGCTAAGTCTCTCTGTGTGGGAGTCCAGAGCACTCGGTTGCACTATAGCAAGGTCTGATTCTATTAACCTTTTGTTCTCTTCCTCCTTAAATAGGAAAGGCAAGAATGTGTCCTAGATGAGCAATAGTGGCCCAAAGTTTTCAGCCTACTTATCTTCGACGACTTTGAATGCTCTGCTGCCCACTCTGTGCTCCTTGCAGGCATCACTGCACTTAGCCTTCTGCCAATCCTCAGTCTCATGCTTTAGGTGAACAACAAAACATGAGCAACAACAGCAATGTCTCTTCCATTTGCCTCAGTTGGCGCTGCACTGAACTGCCAAGTTTCATGGATTCCAGGGCGTGCACAGTCTGTCTACTCTATCTTTCATATATAATCTATTAACGTTTCCTATGCCACACACTTTCTCTATTACATCTCTGTGTGTAGCCCTGTCCCTTATCCTTTTCATTGGTAGTTTCTCTTGTGTATAATCTGCTATGGCCATAGTTTAAAATAAATGTTAATTTCTAGAGCAAAGACCCCAATAATGTTCCATCCTCTCTATTCAATCAATCAATAGCTACTGAATAAATACGCACCTGTAGGAGAAAGTTTGGGAATATAGTTGATTCATAAAAGTTATGTTACTTCTCTGTGGCAGATAATATTCACTTTCGAGTTATACAAATTCCAGAACTCTTATTTGTTAAAAAGCTCCATTTTGTTTTTATTTATGTGTGTGTTCTTGCCCCACAGTTGTTCAAGTCCCCACAGAAGCCAGAAGAGTGAATCAGATCCTCTGAGGGCAAAATAAAATCCTCTGGGAGTGTGTACCTCCCCAAATAGGGGCTGAGAACTGAACTCTAAGCACTCTTAAACCCAGAACCATCTAATCCTCAGTCAGACTCTAATTCTCAGGAAATATCCGACATTGTTTTCCCATGACATTTCAAAATACCAGGTATTTTTCCTCTTATGGAAACTAGATTTTTATTTCATACAGTATATTGTAATTATTTTTTCCCATCCTCTTACCTCTACTCCTCCCAATTCTTCCTTACTTCCTCTTCCATTGAGAATCTCATCATTTCTGTTTCATTACAAAGAACATGGCATATAAGGAACTGTAATAAGATAAACCAAATCAAATTTAGAATAGGACCAAACAAACAAACAAAAGCCAAAAGGAAAACCATAAGAAATACATATAGATGCAGAGACTCCCACGTTTGCACACAGGATTCCCATAAAGACCCAAACTGAGAACCAAAATATATTTGCAAGGACCTGTATAAAAAGGCTCTGATGTAACACAAAGATATCATTGTGTTTTTTGTTTGTTTGTTTGTTTGTTTGTTTTTGTGTTTTTTTGGCCATATACTGCTGTGCATGGGACCTACCCTCAAGAGTGGTTTGGATCTCCAGTGAGATTCTCTTGGAGAAAACTAATTTTCATTTGCAAGTGGCTATCAATTAGAGATTGACTCTGGATTAAAAAGGGGGCAATTGTCCATATTTGCTTTTAGCTCTAGGACTGCATCTGGTGCAGACTCATGCAGGCCTGGTAACTGCTGCATCAGTCTCAGTTCTATGTGTACCAAGCCATTTTATGTCTGAAAGGCCTTGATTTCTTGGCATAATCTATTCTGCTGGCACTGACACTCTTTCTGCCATCTCTTCCACACAGTTCCCTGATCCCCAAGGTGAGGAGTTTGATGGAGACATTCAATTTAGGGCTCAACATTCCAAGGTCTCTCACTCAGTGAACATTGCTCTGCTGTTGGGCTCTGCATTAGTTCCTCCCCATCTTCTGCAGGAAGAAGATTCATTTGAGAGGTCTGACTGAAACTTACAAGACCTAGGTTTCAGTTTTCCAAAGAAGCAGGCAGACATCTTGGAAAAATCATAGACAATGGACCATTAATCAAGCATGGCCTTGACCTCTAGCTGAGAGAGAGAAAGAGAGACAGTCCAAGGACTTACACAGTTCCTGGAATTTCTCAAAGGCCTAACATAGGAACCAATTAGAAATGTACTAAGGTAACTGATGCTTACATAATCAATCACATTAAAAATTACTTAATCATCCCTAAAATTCCCCTAGCTGTGTAAAATGGAGCCTGGTAGCTCATCTTAGAGTCGCCATTTTGAATAAATTATTGACCCTAGCTTGTTAGTTGTTTCTACAGAATAAATGCTCTTTGTGTTTGCATATTATTGAGTCTAAGGTTTTCCTTCAGCAATTCTAAGACCCTTACACTCTAAAATGGTTGATCAAGGCACAGAACTAGGAGTTTAACTGAACACCATTAGGACATTTTATTTCTACTTTCTGTTAGCAGAACAGTAGCATTTAGTTTTACCCTAGGTCCCTGTTCTATCTAGTCTCAGGTTCTTGTAAACTCAAGCAGTATTGAGTATGGATTCCATCTCATGCCAACTTGAATTCATTTTTCCATATATAATAAGAAAAATAAGGTGTCAATGGGTTAGGACATGGTGGCCATATCCATGAAAGCTTGTCAGACCTAACTATGTACCGCAGAAGGACCACACCAACATGGAAATGTTACAAAACTTCCCATAATAGTGAGTATCTATTGCTATAAACTAACTGGTTCCTTACAGTGAGTTATGCATAAACTTTGGAGCTTCCACCTGGGAAGTCTCCTTGATTCAGTAATTAAAGTGTTTATACTTATTAGGACCACTTCTGACCATGATGACAAGTCCTCCACACATCAGAAAGATGAATTCAGTTCTCTCATTTTTGAAGAAACACTGAAGACAGTCACTGTAGATGCCCTATTCACAGCTTGATCTACTCTTATTGCTAGAGATATAAAATGTAAGCCTCAATTCCCCATCTCCCATTGCTACAGACCTCCACTCAGTTTCCTGACCCTCTGTACTTCTCCCCTACTTGTCTCCTGCCACACCTGATCCTGTCTCCCCTTTTCCCTCTGCCTCTTCTCTCCATTCCAGATCCCTCCCTCCACCTCCAGTGATTATTTTGTTCCCTCTTATAAGTAGTACTGAAGCATCCACACTTTGGTCTTCCTTCTTGAGCATGTAGTCTGTGAGTTGTTTCTTGTTTATTCTGAGCTTTTGGGCTAATATCCACTTATCAGTGTGTATATACCATGTCTGTTCTTTTGTGACTAGGTTACCTCACTCAGGATGATATTTTCTAGTTCCATGCATTTGCCTGTGAGTTTCATGAAGTCATTGTTTTTAACAGCAAAGTAGTACTCCATTTTGTAAATGTACCACATTTTCTGTATCCATTCCTTCGTTGAAGGACATTTGGGTTGGTTCCAGCTTCTGGCTATTATAAATAAGGCTTCTATGAACATAGTAGAGAATGTGTCCTTGTTACATGTTGGAGCATCTTTTGAGTATATGTCCATGAGTGGTATAGCTGGGTCCTAAGGTAGAACTACTTTTAATTTTCTGAGGAACTGCCAGATTGATTTCTAGAGTGGTTATACCAGCTTGCAATCACACCGGCAGTGGAGGAATGTTCCTCTTTCTCCACATCCTTGCCAGTGTATCTGCTGTCACCTGAGTTTTTTATCTTAGCCATTGTGATTAATGTGAGGTGGAATCAGGATAATTTTAATTTGTATTTCTCTGATGACTGAGGATGTTGAACAATTCTTTAGGTGCCTCTTGGCCATTCAATATTCCTCAGTCAAGAATTCTTTGTTTAGCTCTCTACCCCATTTTTAATAGGGTTATTTAGTTCTATGGAGTCTAACTTCTTGAGTTCTTTATATATTTTGGATATTAGCCCTCTATTGGGTTGGTAAAGATGTTTGCCCAATCTGTTGGATGCTGTTTCGTCCTATTCACATTGTCCTTTGCCTTACAGAAGCTTTTCAAATTTATGAAATCCTATTTGTCAATGTGGAATGGGGAACTGCGGGTAGCCACTAGCAAGTCCCAGATGCTAATGAAGCAAGAGGTTCACAGCACCCAGTGGGGATGACATTAGTAGAAATATCCAACAAAGGGGAGAGAGAACTGTAGAGACCATACATAGTGCATAGGCGTGCTACCCAGTTGAGGGATGGGGCTATCTACCCATCTTGAAAATTTTAACCCTGAATTTTTCCTATATAAAGGAAATATAGGGACAAAGGTTGGAGCAGAGACTGAAGGAAAGGTCATTCAGAGACTGCTCCACCTAGGGATACATCCTATTTGCAAACACCAAAACCAGATACTATTGCTGATGCCAAGAAGTGCTTGTTGACAGGAGCCTGATACAGCTGTCTTCTGAGAGCCTCTGCCATTGCCTGACCAGTAGAATGTGCATGCTCTCAGCCAATCATAAGACTGAGCACAGGGTGGGCTACACTGACAGAATAGTAAGGGTAAGAGCTGAAGGAGCTGAAGAGGATTGCAACCCAGTAGGAAGAACAATATCAACCAACCAGAACCCCCAGAACTTCCAGGGACTAAATAACCAACCAAAGAGTACAAATGGAGAGACCCATGGCTCTAATCAGATATGTTGCAGAGGATTGCTTTATCTGGCATCAATGAGGGAAGAGGCTCTTGATCTTGTGGAGGCTCTGTTGGTGCCTCAGCCTAGAGGGATGCTGGGGCATTGAGGCTGGAGTGGGTGGGTGGGTGGGGAGCACCCTCATAGAAGCAGCAGGGATGGAGGATGGCATGGGGAATTTTCAGAGGGGAAACTGGGAAGGGGGAGAACATTTGAAATGTAAATAAATAACCAATAAAAAATAGAGTAACATAATTTTATAAGCAAAACAAAACAAACTAAGAAAAACTAAGCCCTATTAGCTCACCTACAGAATAAGGGAAAATGTCCTTTATCTGTTAAACACAATGATTGCTTATTATAAATTTCAACTTAATAATAAAAAAAGGACATGAGATTGTGAAGGGTATTTGTGAACTACTAATTGACCTGGCAAGCCTGGAATCTCTTAAATAAGATTTAGGGCTCTATAAGGGTCTATAATAGTCATTTCTCCTCCAACTTGAGCTTTTAATGTTTTTGGTCCCTGGCTTCCCATTAATACTGAATGTTCAAGACTTACTTGGATAAGCTATGAAAAGCATAATTTGGAAATAGTATGACCAACATTTAATGGTTACTGTGATGGGAATTATGCTATTAAATATATATATGTATCATCCTGGTATCACAAATCACCAAATAGAACACAACACAATTGAATAAGATAGGTAATTTTGTCCTTATTATATAGATGAGAGAATTGTGTACTGCAGGGATTTGTAACTTGTCTAAGGTTGGAGAGCTCTTAATTATCGGAGTACAGTTAAACACTCATGCTGACTACAAAGATTTTCAAACTACTTTGCCAAGATGCTTCTCCTTTTTGTTTTTGTTTTTGTTTTATTTTTTAAAGACACATTTGACTGCTTTCCTAAGATTCTATTTCAAACTTAGCCAAAGAGAAATAAAATGAAATAGTCAGTTTGTCTGGAAGTTACCTCTAAAATGAAATAATTAACTCTATTGAGTTTAATCAAACTCTATGGGGCTTAATGCAGCAATGGTTATGTTTTTCCCTTAAATATCTTCCCATATGTTCTCTTTCCCCTAGCATATGGTATTGCTGAATTTAAGATCATCTTCCTGTCCCTACTGAAAAGAAATTAAGCCTCTAGATGAATCTAAAGCCTGCCACATGGCTGCAAGTCTATTTTACTAAGATGTTGTTCCTGGTGTAGTCATCCATCCAAAACCTTAAAAGCTATATTAATTGCTTCTGGGCTCTGAGTTCATCCCTTCGCCTGCTCTGACTTATGACTACCATTAGTAGACTTAATGTGGTCATGGCACAGGCAGCCAAAATCCTGCCTATTAAAGAAAACACAAAATAAAGTCATAGGAGGGACTGTGCAGAGGAAAGAAAGGTCCTTAAGTATTATTTATGAGTCAATTAGTCAATTTTTATAAAGATGCCATACAATTAATATGTATTATAATAGATTATATTTATATGATTGTTTTGTTGATAGCTGACAGCTGGGTGGTATGGAATGGACTTCTTTGTTAGTAGGGTAATAAGTGGCTTAGGAAGTGGGTACAGAATTATGAGAGCTTGGTGATTACAGTGAAATATTCTCTCCATTTTTATATACTTAGAACACTCAAGGTGTTGTGTGAAAGACTTTCTAGTTGAGATAGAAAGAACATCTACTTACCCCAGAAAGGGAGCCTACAACAGACCCCAATATTGATACTGCCAAATTCCAACTGGGTGAACCAGTTCTTAGGGGAATGTTGGTGTTGGGGTACTTACAGGAACAGGAATGTCTCAAAGAGAGATGAAACATCAAAGTCAACCCCAGCGTGGGTGACAGCACACAAAAGTTGGAAACCTAGAACACATTGCACACAATCTACAGGCAGCTCAACAGTTTGGAGAATTTCTTTCCCTGTGTGGGGGTGGGGCATGGGGATGGGGAGTCAGTTGGCTTGAGCCTCCTCCAGGCAGCTCAGTTGCCCTTTGCTCCTCCTAGGCTGGTCTGGGTTCACTGCTGGCAGTTAGGGCTTCACTGAGGGTTCCCTTGCATCAGTCTTTACTCTTTCATAGGGAGGAGCCTTATAAAACTAGTCAGTTTCAGGGATTTTTTTTAAAAAGCAATTTTAAGTTGTTTACTTTCTGTGTTAAGGAGCATCCCTGCTGTATTTTATCTTCCTTTAGAACATTCTGTGTTTCATCTCCCTGCAAACATGTTTTTAACACATTTCCCTCCAATATGAACTATCTTAATCTAAAAAAAAAAAAACTGTTACACAACACAAGAAAAATTAAATAGATCAGTTGATAAATAATGTAGCCAGAGTATGAACTAGTTCTTCTCTTTTTAAAATATTCTTCATTGAATTTTATAGACAATGGGAAGGAGATGAAATATCATATCCTTTATTCTTCTCCAATTATTCTATTTGGCATAGAATTTGTGTGTTCCATGTGTTAGAATCTAGGTTGGGCATGACTTAAGAAGTTAATATGAATACTAACATCAGTGGTTATTGACGACCACTGTATACTAGACACAAATCATTTTAAAGTACACCAACATGTTAAAGATTGTAAGCTAATCATTACATATGTATATACTTATATACAGAGGAACTATAGAAATAGGATGCAACACGGGAAATCAAGCAACATTATCTTATCATACAGTCCACGTGGGACACACTTGTATAGCTTGAGTGATTTAATTTTTATCTCCAGGAAAGTAACATGAGATGGGTGTCACTTTGTTCTGTGTTAGTACCAGTCCGTTCAGAGACCAGTGTGCTCGTGAGTGACTAAGCCAGGATAAGAGTCTGAGATTTTTATGCCACTATCTCTCTTCTTTCACTCCATAGGAAGTTGCCTAGAAGGGCTCAAGGTAAACATGAATACTGTACAAGACTTTGAAAGAAGGATCTGACTTTCAGAAAGAATGCCTGTATCAAAATAAATGCTTTATTCAGATTCAATGAAGACTGTGGTTTTATTGTGGGAAGATAGAGTAAGGTGTGATTATGACAGGCAAGCAATAACATATTCTGCTAATACAGAGTGACATATTCTTACATGACTTCAATTAAGACAGACTCATGCATATGTGACACTGAAGATGAATATATAAAAAAGGAAAGATTTTTGTGTTACTAATTAAATTTCACATCCCTCGGAATGGTATGAGCGGGTCTTACTACATTATGATTAGTATCAAGACAGGAAAATGGAATTAGACATAATCACATCTGTGGTAAACAAGGGAAGACAATTGCAAGCTCCAAAGATGTTTATCTGCAGACCAGAGAAAGACATTCAGATTAGATCCTTACCTCAGTGCGCAGAAGGATCCAGTTCGCATCCAGATCTTGGAATTCTTTTTTTCTTTTTCTTTTTTTTTCTTTTTTCTTTTCTTTTTTTTTTTTTTTTGGTATAGAATAGAGTTTATTCAGGGAAGAGGATGGGAGTTAATGATGTAGAGGAGGCAGAGAGAGGCAGAGCGAGTGAGAGTGTAGAGAAGTAGAGAGGAATGGAGGCCGCCATGACCATGTGGAGAGAGTGGGGAGGAGAGGAGAGCCCAAGAGGGGCAGAGAGGTGAGAGTGCAGAGAGGCAAGAGTGATCAGAGAGAGCAGATCTTAGAATTTTGATAAATATAATGATTTTAAATAAATTTTGGTTGCTAAATAAACCTAG
Organism: Apodemus agrarius; assembly: GCA_964023405.1. Taxonomy (NCBI): domain Eukaryota; kingdom Metazoa; phylum Chordata; class Mammalia; order Rodentia; family Muridae; genus Apodemus; species Apodemus agrarius. The sequence continues at coordinate 131,571,346 of OZ030006.1, forward strand.
CCTGGTGTACTTTAATTTAGCAAGATCAGTATATTATAAAAATCTGCTTCCCAACTCTTCTAAGGTCCTAGTAGAAACAAACTAAGAGCCTTCTCTTACAGCTCAACACAACATTAGTATCTTCCTCCCATGGTCTAGCTTCATCATTCATGCTTCGTTCTTTTGCCCATGAACAGTATTCAGTTTGCTTCACTCATGAATAATATCTTGGCATGTTAAAATGTTCCTCAGCCCTGGAAATCCTCCTTACACCAAATAATGAACAAATCAAAGCACCTTCCTTTGTTTCTTTGTTTACATAAATTTAATCACCCCTTTCCATGTCCATTCAGCTTTATTTCATTTTGTGTGTTTCCTTTCCTTTCTTTCCTTTCAAAACACTATTTAAGATTGAACCCCCTGGTTCTTATTTGGGTCTCATATTTTATATGGATCTTGTGTCCTTGAATATAAAGAATATGAAAGTCCTTGAATGTAATAGGAGGAAATAATGGCTTTGGATGGAGTTTTTTGAAGAGCAGTAATGAGAAGCAATCAAGAAAGTAGTTTGGACAGAGGAGGAACTGCAGTACAAGCAGAAGTGGTCTTTTGATGCAGTGAAACTCCTTAGGTCATAGTTCTTGAGAAAACAGGAGAGAATTGATCTGGTCCCAGTGTCCTGAAGATGGAGGTTTTTAGTGTTCTCCATGTGAACAACCTTCACTGGTAGAATCCAGGACTGGGGAAGAGCAATTCATGACAGTCTTATGTCTTTCAAAGGAGCATTCCTTAGAGAGATAAGGAGAACTTTACGGAAAGTTCTATCTCTGAACTTCAGAGACAGGGTAACATTGTTTCTGGGGCTGCTTTATAATTCAAACTTCCCAGCATGCCAAATGGCAATATTTGGGGGCATTATTCTTTTAGCTCAATGTCCCTTATCCAAAATTTAGGATTTTATATACAAAATCACTAACTCTAGACTATTAAGAGATGACTCAGATATAGCCTATGAGTGAAAACATGTAATTTAGTACATGTAGAGTTACCGAGAGCTCTTTCAGTCTTTCATTGACAACAGTGTTCATGTTATAATCACAGACCACAAATTCAGGTAGAGTAACTATCAACTTTACTTTTTTCAAAACAACTGAGATTAAATGACTCAGAACTTTCTTCCTTTTTTTTTTTTTTTTTTTTTTTTTAGTTTTTTGGTTTTTGGTTTGGTTTTTGAAGACAGGGTTTCTATGTATAGCCTTGCCTGTCCTGGAACTCAGTCTGTAGACCAGGCTTGTCTCGAACTCAGAAATCCACCTGCCTCTGCCTCCCTATTTCTAGGATTAAAGGAATGTGCCACCACTGCCCAGCTCAATTTCTTGTCTTAAAGAATTAAAATAACATTGTTTTGTTTTTATATTGTTCTATTCCAAATTAAATGTTTATTATTTCTCTTCTTTTACACTGGCAGCTTAATAAATGTAAAAATGTGCCAATGTTGTCTAGTGTGTTACTTACTTGAGAGTCAGTTCTCTAAAGTCATCTCAAGTCCTTGTGTAAGTAGATGATAACAACAACAACAACAATAATAATGATAATAATACAGGATACATCTTAAATATCTATTGGAAGAATAAGAGGATTCTCCATCAGTTTTAGTAAGAGAAAGATGATGAAAATATTTCATAGAAACAGACTAATTGGCTAGAATTTGGACTTGCATTTAAGAATGTTCTTGTAAGTGCTTTGAGCCATACTTATTTATCTAGATTAAAACCATGTTCATCATTGAAGGTGAGAATATATGTCAGAAATGTAAAAAGGAATAAACAAGTAGAAATGCTAGGCTGAAGCCTCCAGGGGGACTTATTTTGACTCATCACACTGTATTTTACTAATTTGCATGTAAATGAAAGCATAGTACCCCCTCCTCTTTGGAACTGAAATTGGATAAGGACAGTAGACAGCAATGGATTAATATCTTATTCGCACCATAGTGTAATTTAGATTTTGAATCAAATGATTTTCCTGGAGTTCAATTCCTAGTACCCATATTATGTGAATCAAAACAACAAACAAACAAACAAACAAACAAAACCCAATGCCTATAATTCCATCCCCAGAGATTCATCAGCTTCTTCTGGCCTCTGCAGGGACATACATGCACATGCAAATATATCCAGAGAGATAAACAAGAAAGTGCTTTACTGCAGGCCTTCTTTGTACCAGAGCTCACTTTGTGACCTTATGTGCCTCATTGCCTTTCTCCTTTCCTATCTGTGGGACAGAGCTATTCAAGCTCTTGAGTGGTGGGTTGTTTATTTCCTTCATGTCTTAAGGAGACAGGACACATACCCCAGACACAGAAAACTGTAACGTAATATAAAGATTTATAGTCAGAAGAAGAGATGCTACAGGGATGCCAAAATAAATAACACCCGCAGAGCTCACTTGACTGTTGTGGAAATTCAAAGCTTTATTTATTCTCTAAAGTTCCTTTGTTTGGGCAGATAAGGTATTTTTCTATCATTTCCCCAGTCTCCTCAATAAACAAGCTTGTGAATGCCACGTGTGGGCTGAGGATGGAATATAGAGATGAGAATAATAGAGAAAAAGTCTCTGTGGCTCTTATCTTGTCCTTATTTGTTGTCTTCCCTTGCTGAATTGCTTGTGAATTATTCTATGATTATTTGTCTCATGGCAAAAGTAAAGGAAATAAAGTGGCTTCTTTTAAATGAGATTCTAAATGGCCTTTCCCTATTAATTCAGCTCCAGTACTTACATTACTTTCTAAGTATGAAATACAGGAGGGGACGGGTCCCTCCTGCTTCGTAGACAATGTCAGTGATCCTGTGTCTTATGTGGCCTCTATTACTTGTGATTTAAAAATAAAATAAATTCTTGACACATTTGATTTCTAGGGAAGGAAAGCCAGGCAATTTAAAATTACATTCCTAGTCAAGAGAGGAAATCTAAATGAGCGTTTGGATACTCCACAGTTAGATCATTGATTTTGCTGTGCTTGGAGGCATGGTCACATTACAGGAGCTTTAAATGATTATTCCTGCTGTGAAAAAACGTAAAAGACAAGACTTCACAGCCAATGCCACAGCCACATTTCTAATGCATTCTGTCCTGATTGGCTGAGTCCTGAATCTGCCTCTGCTTGTGCTTTGGACCTAATCGAGGCCACCTGGACCATGAACACATACTGTATTTCATTAGGTTGCACTGCAAACCTTATTTTTCAGGTAATTTAGAATAAACAAAATTTTAAAAAAATTTGTCTTGTTTTTCTTAATTTTGCTTTAAAACACACACACACACACACACACACACACACACACACACGACTCCTGGGGACACTAAGTTGGTGGTTTCTGACCTTTCCAATTGTCATAGTTTGATCCACAAAATCTAATATCCAAGTTCAAGGAAATGTTAGTAAGATTCGTAGTACTTTGACGGGTGCGGTCTTCAAGGGCAAGCAAGGAAGGGAAGGCCATCACAGCTGCTGTGTGCCATGCAAGTATCTGTAGAGGGAGGTGTCGATTCCTTAATTAGTTCTTGATTGTGTCAATAAAGAAGGTGGAAGCCAATTGCTTGTCAGAGGGAAAAAAGATGGGACTTCTGGTTCCCAAGAGGAAAAGAAAGCACGAAGAGAAAAATTTCTGGACCAGGTTTTGGAGCCAGGAAGAAGCAGCAGGCAAGTAGGTCTTGGGGTCCATAGAGTTTGTAGCCTCTGGTTTGAGCAGGGGCCAAGGAAGATGAAGGGAGCTAATTGATAAGATTAGGGCAGGACATTGAGTTATCTAGGTAGTTTTAAAATAATAAAACTGACCAGTATTTTCAACTGAATGTAGGCGAGAGCGATCTCTAATTGGCCATTGGCGGAGCTAAGTTCAGAGGTCGGGCTGGCAGGAGCATAATCTCAGAGCTAAACCAGAGTGAGGCCCTGGGCAAAGGAACAAGCAAGTGTGTTTTCAAAATTACACACAAGTACCCAGTGGATGTCATGCTGTAGTACAAGAGCAGGCACAACTTATGAGGCAAGTGGCTGCTGGCAAGAGTCTTCTATTCCCCTGTCCCACAGGGTCTGCCACTGCCTACCGTCAGCGCGGCCTCTCTGGCATGCAGATGTGTGTACTCCCCGAGTCTGTGCCTTCTGCTCATCAGGAGGCTGTGGTGACCTGACTGTTGTGTTTTTGAGATAGCTTGTCTTCCAGATATTCATGTGCTAGAAATTTGGTACTGAGAGGTAGGACCTGTGATTGGGTTAATGCTTTTCTCATAAAATGAGTCCTTGTTTTTATAGGAACCAATAAAGCTCTCCAAACCTCCTATCACACCACTTATGTTTGTCTTATATAGGATGGTACAAGCTGACTGTTGGCCTTAGAAGATGCCCTATACATGTGTTGCCATTCAAGTTATTTCGATACAGATAACCTTCTCCAGGTTCTACTAACATGCAGTTTGGACATTCTAGCTGTCAGAATTATAAGCTAAATAAACCTCTTCTCACAAATTAGCTAATATCAGGTATTCTCTTGGAGTAATATAATATGATTGAAGATACTACAGAGGAAGTGCACTACAGAGGAAGTACATGAGAAATAAAACTCTCCAGTAAAAAGATGAAAGGATTCAACTTTGGTGACTATGTTGGCTAGTTTCATGTCAACATGACATAGGCCCAGTCCTCAGAGAAGAGAGACCCTAAACTAAGTTAATCAATAAGATCAAGATGTAGAAAAGCCTGTAATGTATTTTCTTGATTACTAATTGATGGAGGACCCCCCCCCCCACACACACACTGTAGATGCCTCCATGGCTGGGCTGGTGGTCCAGGCTTCTATAAGAAAGCAGCTTGAGCAACTCAAGAAGATCAAGCCAGTAAGCAGTATTCATCCATCACCTCTGTATCAGCTCCTGCCTCCAGGTTCCAGTCCTGTTTGAGTTCCTGTTCTGACTTCCTTCAATGATGAACAGCAATATGAAATTGTAAGTTGTTTTGGCTGTAGTATTTTATCACAGCAATTAAACCCATAACTAAGACAGTGACCATAGTTGTACTTAAGAAGTTGATGACATCTTTAAGATGCAAGGAGGAAAAAAGAGTAGGGGAAGAGGAAAAAGGTGTGGAGGTCTTGGACTCCTATGACCTCACTGAAAACTCTACAGGAGGGAGGCCCAACCCCACCCATCTTAATTTCCATCTGAATGCCCTTTCCTCTTTTTCTTTTTTTAAACCTTCACATACTTTATTTCTTAGCATCTCAGCATTTTAGTGGATATCTTCCCCTTGTTTTGGTAATCTATTCAGCTAGATTTTTCTGATACCCTTTCCCCTCCTTTTTAAAATCTACTGTCTTAGCTCAACAGAACAGAAAACAGGGTCTAGAATTAGACTAAAAAATAAATGTAAGCTGACATTAATTAGTAGTTGGTAAAGTGGTCACAGCATTTTAGCGAGGACCACTGAATGTTTCAGGAATAATAGCAGCATCATTCAACTATTTCTCAAAGGCTAAACAAGATATAAAAAGACGCTAACAAGTTCTAGAATAAATCTGTGAGGATGAACTAGAGAGATGGCGTAGCTGTTAAGAGTGCATACTGTTCTTCTGGAGAACATGTATCAGATGCTCACAACCACCTGTCACTCCATGTCCAGGGGGATCCAACAACTCCTTCTGTCCATCATGGACCCTGCATTCCCACACACCAACCCACATATCCATAAATATAATACAAAATTAGAATGGAAAAATCTTAAAAAGGTCAACACCAGTCTCACTGGACATAAATATAGTAACACTCTATGTGAGGAAACTAATGAGTGAAGTCAAAAGATAACACAAGGCTAACAATGCATAGAAGTAAACACATGTAAAAGAGATTTCATAGACTATACAAATGAGACATTTACAACTACTTCTAAAAGTCACTTTCACTCATTAAAAAAAAGCACAAATGAAATCTATAGCATTGTCACTATCTCTTGTTGCTTGCCAAAGATACTATTGGTTAATGACACTCTCCTAAGTGAGTGTGTGAAGAGTCTCCTGAAGTTCCCACAGAAATGAAAAGAGGGAGAGAGAGTTTCTTCTGACAACTGAGTGACAGCTTTCAGAATCAAAATCTTACCTAGCTTGAGTTAGTTTATTTTATGGCCACTAGCATCAAAATATAACCTTGTACTAAGATCAACTCCAAGTCGATCAAGGACCTCCACATAAAGCCAGACACACTGAAACTAATAGAAAAGAAACTGGGGGAAGACCCTGCAGGACATGGACACAGGGGGAATGTTCCTGAATAGAACACCAATAGCTTATGCTCTAAGATCAAGAATTGACAAATGGGACCTCATAAAATTACAAAGTTTCTGTAAGGCAAAGGACACTGTCAGAAGGACAAAACAACAACCAACAAATTGGTAAAAGATCTTCACCAACCCCACATCTGACAGAGGGCTAATATCCAATATATACAAAGAACTCAAGAAGTTAGACCCCAAAGAACCAAATAACCCTATTAAAAATGGGGTACAGAGCTAAACAAAGAATTTTCACCTGAAGAAATTCGAATGGCTTAGAAGCACCTTAAGAGATGTTCAACATCATTAGTCATCAGGGAAATGCAAATCAAAACAACCCTGATATTCCACCTCACACCAGTCAGAATGGCTCAGATTAAAAACTCAAGAGACAACAAATGCTGGCGAGGATGTGGAGAAAGAGGAACACTCTTCCACTGTTGGTGGGATTGCAAGATGGTACAACTGCTCTGGAAATCAGTCTGGCAGTTCCTCAGATAATTGCGCATGACACTTCCAGAGGACCCTGTCATACCACTCCTGGGCATATACCCAGAGGATTCCCCTGCATGCAATAAAGACACATGCTCCACAATGTTCATAGCAGCCTTATTTATAATAGCCAGAAGTTGGAAGGAGCCCAGTTGTCCCTTAAAGGAGGAATGGATACAGAAAATGTGGTATATCTACAGAATGGATACTCAGCAATTAAAAATAATGAATTCATGCAATTTGTAGGCAAATGGTTGGATCTGTAAAACATCATCCTAAGCGAATTAACCCAATCACAAAAGAATACATATGAAATGCAATCACTGATAAGTGGATATTAAAAAGCCCAGAAGCTCTGAATACTCAAGGCACAATTAGCAAATCAAAAGATTCCCAAGAAGGAAGGAAGGAGAGGACACTGGTCCCGAAAAGACTGGTTCCAGTTTTGCAGGAGAATACCAGAACAGAGAAAGGGTTGTGGAGTGATTGGGGAATGGGAGGGGGGGTGGGGAAGAAGACTTATGGGATATATGGTGAGGGGGGCATTGGGAAAGGGGAAACTCTTTGGAATGCAAACAAAGAATATAGAAAAAAAGTCCACCACCCCCAAACAAAACAAAAATAAAAATAAACAAACAAAAAAAAGTCACTACCTAAATACTGGGAGCAAGCTATTTTGTAATAAAGGTTAATACAACATCCTTAAAAATACCCATCTGGAACTCTTTCCCTTTACTGGGTTGCCTTGTCCAGCCTCTATATAAGGCTTTTTGTCCTGTTTGGTTGTTGTCTCTTGGAGGCCTGCTCTTTTCTGAAGGGAAACAGAGGAGAAGTGGATTTGGGAGAGAGGGAGGTAATAGGGTGCTAGAGGGAGTGGAGGGAAAAGAAACTGTGGTTGAGATGAATTGCATGAGAGAAGAATATATCTCCAATACCAAACAACCTCATGGCATAGAAATCCCAGGTACCCATATAATATTTAAAAATGATGTGTGTGTATGTGTGTATGTGTTAAAAGAAAGCAGAATATAGTAAGACATGTTGCATTTCTTTTCTAGCTGATGAGATAAAATACCTCAGAAAAGTAACTTAGGGAAGGAAGTATTTGTTTTGGACTGTTGCTTGAAGATCCTGTGTATACTGGTGTGGTTGGTGTAGCAGTAAGAGTATGAGCGGGTTTGTCAAATTGCATACCACAGTAAGCAGTGGGGAAAAGATGGGTGCTGATGTTAAGTTCCCTTTCCATTCAAAACAAGGCTGGCAAACCATGGGAGATAAGCCTCCAGGCCTATCTCTGTGGCTTTTCTAGACTGGGTAAATTGAAGAAGGAAGACCCACCCAAAATGTGCAGCACCATGGAATAAAGCAAAGAAAGCTGGCTAAGTACCAGCGCTCCTTCTGTGTTTCCTGACCATGCAGTGTGAATGGCTGCCTCGAGCCACTCTTGCTATGCTTTGTCTGTCACAGTGGACTGAGCCCTTGTTATGGCAACAGAAGTAAATTCTTCCCACCTTAATTTGATATTGTCAGGATTTTTTTTGTCTCAGTAATTGAAAAAAAAAAAGCAACCATATCTTTATGTTAAGTGAAGTCGAGTTGCTAGCTTGAGAATTGCCATGCTTGAGATGTGGTTGAAGTGTTTAAACCTGGAGCATAGGCAAATGTTACAAACGGAGCTCTTATTCTTTCCTTATTCTTAGAAGTATTTTTGAACCATTGATCGCTACATCAGCTTATATAACTTAGCCTGTTATATATAATCAAATCCTGTGGTTCTGAGTGGGAGCTCGGTGGCTTGCTGGAGTGGAAATGGTGCTGACTGATGCAGGGTAGACAGAGACAGGCTATGGAGGTTTCTCTAGTCTTCTGGTTCAGTGACTCAACCAAGTGGCCCTGCAGGGAGCAAAGGGTTTGTCAGGCTGGAGGAGGAGTGTCAGGGATAGCAATTGCAAACGGGCAGGAAAGGTAAGCTCCAATAATGAGTTGTGACATGAGCTGACAAGACCTGAAACCATCTGAGATTGAGACGAAGGAAAGGGAAGACAAGACAAACAACGGGATGTCATGCGCTGGGCGCTGCCAACAGCTGCAGATTCCATCAAATGGAATCCATTTAGAAAGTGAGCATGTAAAGAAGCTGAACAAGCTTATGTCAAGGCTCTGACAGAAAGTAAGGGAGAGGAAGGCTTATGAACGAAGATACACCGTATACCCAAGGTCACTCTGGGAGTGTGTGGCCCAGGCTGTTCCTAAGCAGGTTTTCTTTGACAATATTTGCAAGACTGCTTTAGAGGTGTAGCTTTTTCTCTTGCCTCATCAAAACTCTCATTACTGTTTTCTTTTGTTCAAACTTAAGAAAGGCATAGTTAGTGGTAACTCCCCAAAATCTCCAATGCATGGAAAACAGATAATCTACCAAGATCTTCCTAAAAGCATTGCCTTGAAGCCCGAGTTAACCTGGTATTGATGCTAATGAGCTCTCTAAGCCAGGGCAGGTTGTAGATTTCCAAGGGGCTCAAAAATGTCTGCTAATGTTCAAATCTAAATTCAAAGTGGAAAGAAAATTTGTGTTGATTTTTACATTCTCCTGTTATGATCACAGGAGACTTTGGATCTACTGGAATATAAGAAAACAAAACAAGCTAATTAATGAACTACCTATCTACCTACCTACCTACCTACCTACCTACCTACTTACCTACGTACTTACCTACCTACCTATCTGCCTAACTAACTAACTAACTAACTAACTAACTAACTAACTAACTAACTACAAATGTATTGGCAGAGTGTACCGCAGTAGAGAATCAATTGACTAAAATAATACTTCATAGGATGGATTTAATGACCCACCCAAGCAGAGCAGCAGCTTGGGGATTCCTGTGATATTTATGCTTATTTGAAGAAAGGTCTGGGATGATACTCCTAAGCAGTGATTCAGAAAGTAATCTAGTGCAGTGAAATGAAAGAAATAATTCTGGTATGTGGTGAAAGGGACTTCTGTTATCCCAATAAGCCATAAAATATTAATATTACTAAAAGGCAATTAAAAAGCAAACAAATACCGTCTTTTAAAGGCTGCTTTTATATGATAGAATTTGTTATATGGCCAAATGAGCACTTAGCATGGGCCAGGCTTTCTTATTTTCTCTCTCCCATAGTGCCCTGAATCATTTCACATCTGCCCGGCTGCAAGTTTTAAAGTGTGTGCTAGTTTTCTGTACATCTGCCTTGTGGAGCATCTCCTGAGCTTAGCAGCAGCATTCTTCATAATTAGAAGTTCAATGACTACATCCATCCTTTCTCAGGACATCGCCATGCTGAACTCATTTCATTCCAGAGCTACAACATCACGTTGTCAAGAACTGCTCATGGCACTGGGGGAAATATGACTGTATAATTTACAATGAAATAAATATAATACAGTAACATATGGAGTTGTATTTATATGCATATGTATCTGAATTTGTATCTGTATGTATAATATACAGAGCTCTCACATACTGGGAGATATAGTCCAGAACTTGTTTCTTTGGAGGAGGTGTGTGTGGGGGGGAAGGTGGGTGTTGAGGGGACAGAAGAAAGATGAAAAGACGAAGGAAGGGAGAAGAGACTTCATTCGGAAGAACTAATTGCAGTTAGTTGGAAAAAAGAAATAAATTCTTAGAAAATAAATAGGGGCCAGAGGATATAGAAAGGTGGTTTGTGGATTCAGTCAGTTGTGAAACACTGGCAAGGGGAGTAATAACCTCTCCCAGTGATGTTTGCTTTTTAATTGGGCTAAAAGCCTTAATGGGAAGAGATGGTATTTTTATAGTACAGTGGTTGCTGAAGCTATTCAAGTATGGAACCACCTGGAAGTTATAATGTTCCCTTCAGAGCATAATGAAATATCATTACAAGTAATGTTATTGTGAATGTACTTAACAGAAACTTAGATAATTTGATTAAGTTTGTTGTACTTGAGGGTATTTGGTTTAATTAAATAGTAATGTAATAAGACAAAATCTTAAAACACACACACACACACACACACACACATACTAGAAAGCAAACACTTCCCTAACAATTCTAAAGTCCTTTGTCAATATTTGGCTTCCTCCAGGTAATCATAGAAAAATAAAAAAGAGTTTAAAGGACTTTCTACAAAGAAAGAACAAATTAAGAATATTAGCAACCCAAGACTAATTTTTACAACATTGCCTCTTCTGGTTAGAACCCAAATAGTTGGACTTGGCTTTCTTTACTATTGGAGCCATTCCAATAGATAAATCATACTAATAGTTAAGTTCTGCTGGTGTGCAAACTCTGTGCAATGCACCACTTAAGTGTGTGCACCTTAACTGTAGGGTGTTGCAAGGACCCTCATTAGAATTTGAATTCAAACAAGTTTTAAAAGAGGTGACAGTGTTTGAATTTACAGCTCCCAAGTGTCAAATACTGAAATGTATTTGAGAGCCTCAGAGGCTGATTTATAGGTACACCAAATGGCGCTGGGTTCCTTGACCCTCGCCAGCCTGTTTCCTTCCTTCTATATACAATGAGCAGTTTTAAAAGGCAACTTCATTGACCCGTGCTGCTACAGGTAATGACACCTTTTGGTCACTATTGGAAAGGCAAAATGAATTCAACCACAATGATAAATACATGAATAGAATTTATATGGATTTTTAAAAATTTTGATGTGTATTATCTGCTGCTACAGCTTTACAAAGTCAATTCTTCTGGGGTACTAGTTATTACAAATTGTAATGCAAAAGAAAAACATCATGTCTGGAGCTGCAGAGACATCTCTTAGTCTTTGAATAACAGATCCAAACTGGCAGTGCAATTCTTAGGACCGCTTGACTAGACAAGCACATCTTTCTGCTCATTCATCCATTTTTCCTCAGGTGTCTGGTTTGAAGTCAGAAGTCTTTCACAGTCTCTGGTACCTGCCTTGGTCATTTGCCTTCAGATAACAGGAAACCTTAGGCATCTTATTCTTATTTTGGTTGGCCTTCAGGATGTTATCTCTTCATAGGCCAATATCAAAACATCTTGTCTGAAGGTTCCTAGACACTCTTAAACTATTATCTTTAATAGTGATGTCCATGTCTTGAGCACCATCAAACTAGGAAGTAAGATTCTATGCACTAAAACTCAATGCCTTTGATAGCATCAATCACAACATTATGCAAACAACCTTGTCATAGCCACTTACAATTGCCTAAATCCTGTACCAATTAGAAAGACTCATCATGTTTGTTTTTGTTCATTTATTTTCAGCTTTACAAAATATAGATCCATCACATTTATCAGTTTTCATAACGAATGAAATGTGCTAGTACTGAAAAAGACGTTGATCCTAATCCTATAGTGATGTATGTAAATTGCATTATAAACAGCATCGTAAATTTGAAGATTAGACAGAAATTACTGATTGTTAAGTACATGGCCATAAAAATCCAAGTTTAAAGAGTATGTATAGCTAAAACTCCAAATGGAGGTATATTTACAGAGCCTGTATAATTCTTCTTTCAGAATGATGACTTTAATTTCCCATCATTTTATAAAGAGAGCACTTCTTCACACATTATTATTTTGTAAGTACTGCTAAGTATGTATTAGAAATCAAAGTGCTGCCATTTCTAAACTTGGTGTATTTAGCCTCAGTTCAGAAGTAAACATGCTCTATGCTAAAGCTTTAAAAACTGAGCCTTAATTAATCTGTTTATTTGCGAATTGCTTTTCAAGCATAAATTAAGTCAGACAGTTTCCTAGGTGTTTTAAATTCATGACAAGTGGGAGAGATACAGTAGAAGTAGTACTTGGGTGGAATACTGCACATCAATACTATTTTTTTAAACTTTAAACAAACAAATTAAAGCTAAATGAGTAATACCATTTGGTTGGACAAATGGAAATAACTGTAAAGCCAATGTCCTCCTACCACTACTTCCAGAAAAATTAACCTTATCATTGGAAAGCTAGCCTAATTATTGCCTCTCACACACAGCTGCAACACAGAAGTGTAGAGGTAGGCTTAGTGATGCACATTTAATCCCAGCACATGGGAAGGCTGAAGCAGGTGGATCTCTGTGAGTTCTTAGCCAGCCTGATCTACATAGTGCATTCCAGGACAGCTACAGATGCATAGTAAGGCACTGTCTCAAAACATAAACATATGAGTAAAACAAAAAACAAACAAAACAACAAACAGCAGCAACAACAACAACAAATTGAATACCAGGAAGGTAAATAATAATTCTACTTTAAATAACCTTGCTCAAAATGATGTCAGACTCTAGAAACACAAGGTAGAGTTTTTAAAAACTTTGTTTTCCTACCTCTAGTGCCCTCTTTCCCTGTTTTTTACTCTGTTTGGTGTAAATAGAATCACAGAACCTTTACAAAGTCTGAAGAATACTAGAACAGAGGCAGATGTATGCCACTTGGTATAGACACAGAACATGATGAGTTACCAACCATGTAAGGGTTACTAGATTTTTCTCAAGTGATGAGAGGCATTTTTGTTCCATCTCTCACATGCTCTAGCCTCTCCATGTGATGCTTTGTGCTGTGTTAGGGCTCCATCAACACAGTAAGCCTAATGGATGTGGTGTCTTGCCCTTGAACATGCACTCTCCAAAACCAAAATTTTGCTTTTAAAAACGCACTACCTCATATTTGACATGTGGTAATGGCAAGAGAACATGAGGCAAAGTGGTACATTACAGGCATACTCTAAATTATCTCGTGGTCATTTTGGTATTGGCAAATGAAGAAAAATTGTACTTGCTCACTTAGAATTGGACCAAATGCAGAGTAGAATGAGGTCAGGCAGACTGTAACCTGCAGCTTGCCAAAGAGATGTATAGTCAAGTTATATATACTATCAACCTGTTCTCTGTTGAAATATGAAAATATGCCATGATTTCCTTAGGGTCAATTATGAAGACATTGTTGCTTCAAATTCCTGGATGCATCATTTAGCTCAACAAAATGCTAACAACCAACTGGGTTTGTCTAACCAATAAGGAAGACCACAAGAAAGAAAGGAGAAGACAGAGGAGAAAGAAGAGGCAAGGTAGGAAAGAAAGAAGAAAAAATAGATTTGTGTATAAATTCTCACTCTTCTCCTTAATTAAACTTCATTTTGAAAGCCAAATCTTTCTATTTTAAGAAATGAATATAGGTTGATATTTGACTGAATGTTCCATTACTGGAGAAAATAAACCAAGTTTGGCATGTTATCTTCTTCTGGCAGAAGATTCTGGAGATGCCCGTATATATCAGTAAACATTTCTAAGCTGGCCTAAACTGCAGATAGTCTTGCCATTGGAGCAATATGGTGGCCCTTGGAACAGTGTAGTCAAATGCAGTACTAATCAATCTTTGTTTACTTTTTAGCAGTAGCAGCAGGTGACAGAGAAGTGTTTTTTTATTTTTTTTTATCAGCATCTTCTTTCATTTTAACTCAAGCGTTAAATTCATTAACCTGGCCTCTTGTAGTAGTACTTTGAAAGGTGATTCTCTTGTAATAGGTTCTTCATGTGAGTGGAAGATTAGTTCCAGTGAACACCATCATGAGCACTCTTGCATTGAAATTGGTCTGCAAGACATGATTTTCTAGGTAAATTTTTTTCACAGCATTTACTATTTCAGAAATCAGCAGCAAGCAGTACAGAAGTTTCTTCTGAGGATATAAGAGTAGTTCCGCATTTCTAGGACCCAGAAACTATCTCTGCAGAGCCAGGGGAGAGGAGGGCAGGTAGGTAGAGAACGGTTGGATTAAGAATAGCAGTTTTGATCTCTCCCTCTTTTCCTCCTCCCGAATTTATCTCTTTTGCTTCAAAACTTATCTTTCTATTCCAAAATGAACACAATTACATATAAACTCTCCTCTAATTAACTGAAGAAAATGAATAAACTGCTTTGATTGCATTCTAAGAAATCACATGACTGTGTGACTTCCTTAAGCTCTTTACTTTTTAATGACCTGTTTTTCTGCTGTCAAAATTTTGGTGGTGCATGCCTTTAATCCCAGCACTCAGGAGGCAGAAGCAGGTGGATTTCTGAGTTCGAGGCCACCCAGTATAGTCTTCAGATAGAAATACCAGAATCTGACTTTATTTAGTCTTTACTGCCTTTTCTCAATAGGCTTTATATCTCTCTTCTCTATGTCTCAAGCATCTCTAGACATTGAAGACCCTCTCTTCCTCTTATGAGGTTTCCTTGATTTCTCAGTGAAGAAGTGAAAATGTCAAACCCCAGGGGATCCACAGTGAAACCACAGAGGCACTGCTCACAGGAGAGTGTGACCAATAATGAAACCACAGAGTACCTGAGAGGTGCAACCTAGTAGACAGACAGGCTTCATTCTTCTGGTAATTTCAGCACAGAAGAAACGGTGGAGACAAGACTAGAGAAATTGAGGCTTCTTTCTGGAAGTTCTTAAAAACTTACAACAGAAACTTCATATTCTTTGATATTTTACTTTGAAGAGGACAAGAACTACTGAGCAAATTTCCTCAGTTCTGTGAATTTTTTTAAAACTTTATTTTCTTGAGGTGTACAGTAAACCAGAAAAGGTTTTAATTTTGACAAAGTCTGATAATTTGTGATCTTGTTGGTTAGTCATAGTTAGGTACCATTTCTGAGTTTCTATTTAATCCATGGTTAGGATTTGTTCCTAGATTTTCTGCTAAGAGCTTCATGATGTAGGCTTTTCCTTTGAGGTTTATATTTCCTTTCAGTTAATTTGTGTGGTTTGATGATGGGCTTGATGTATTTACTTTTAACAGATATTTATTGATGTTTAGTTATTGCAATGTCCCAAGACTATTGTCCCCATTTCTTCTTCTCTCTTGCCTCATCGAACTGAATTTATGCCTTGAAATCAAGAGGAAATAAATATGTATATTCTTATTCCTGAACCATCAATTCTGTCCGGACCACTTTTACACTACTTTCACCCTTGTTAGATTTTCACTTGCTCATTTAGATTTATTTTGGATTCTCCAGATTATTTGTATCTGTTTTAGGTCTTTAGAATAATTTTCTTAAGCTTTAAATGATATTCTAAAAATACATTTTTTACTACTTTTTCGGTGACCATCCCTATTTCTCTGGTGAAAGTTGCCTCTAGTTAGTTCTGCATGCTGTTATTCCATATGATTTCTCTACTTCTGCTCTAAGCAAAGGATGAGTGAGAGAAATGGAAGTGCTAAAGAAAACCGACTAAAGAAAACTGAATGGAAAACAAAAATACATAATAATAGAATACATTAGTTTAACCCTGAGAGCCCATAACAGATAAAACATACAAGATCTAAGGAAAGTGTCAGAGGACCTTAGTAGTATAAATTGATGAAATT
Source organism: Apodemus agrarius (assembly GCA_964023405.1). Lineage (NCBI taxonomy): Eukaryota > Metazoa > Chordata > Mammalia > Rodentia > Muridae > Apodemus > Apodemus agrarius. The sequence goes on from OZ030006.1 coordinate 131,587,495, forward strand.
GTTCCAACAGAACATATATCTTTATTTAATGCATACAATTAATTATTAGAAGTATAACAACACTAGAAAAAGTACAATTGTTTTCAATGAAAACAAAAAATCCAAATTTTAGATTTCAAAAGAAATTTGAAGTTTTTAGGGAGCAATTATAGTAAAACTATTGCCTATCAATTTAATATGATAATGAGATAAAAGATTGAGATGGATATGAAAATATAAAACAGCTTTTAAAATTCGATGAAGGGAGAAAAGAAATACCATTAGATGCAGAAATTTCATTGCAAATAGTGAGATTAGTACAGAGGCACATGTGTGGTGTCATTCATTGCAGGACTGTTAGCAATAACCAAGAAATATAGACAACATAATCTACATCATTTGCTGGGTGATAAAAGAAATGGAATATTAGTCAACACCAGAAGAAATTCGGATGGCCGAGAAACACCTTAACTTCATTAGTCATCAGGGAAATGCAAATCAAAACAACCCTGAGATTCCACCTCACACCAGTCAGAATGGCTAAGATTAAAAACTCAAGAGACAACAAGTGCTGGAGAGGATGTGGAGAAAGAGGAACACTCCTCCACTGTTGGTGGGATTGCAAAATGGTAAAACCGCTCTGGAAATCAGTTTGGCGGTTCCTCAGAAAATTGGGCATGTCACTTCCAGAGGACCCTGGCATACCACTCCTGGGCATATACCCAGAGGATTCTTCGGCATACAATAAAGACACATGCTCCACTATGTTTATAGCAGCCTTGTTTATAATAGCCAGAAATTGGAAAGAGCCAATGAGATAAAAGATTGAGATAGATATGAAAATATAAAACAGCTTTTAAAATTCGATGAAAGGAGAAAAGAAATACCATTAGATGCAGAAATTTCATTGCAAATAGTGAGATTAGGAGGAATGGATACAGAAAATGTGGTATATTTATACAATGGAATACTACTCAACAATTAAAAATAATGAATTCATGCAATTTGTAGGTAAATGGTTAGATCTGGAAAATATCATCCTAAGTGAGTTAACCCAATCACAGAAGAATACACATGAAATGCAATCACTGATAAGTGGATATTAATGAGCCCAGAAGCCCTAAATACTCAAGGCACAATTAGCAAGTCAAATGATCCCCAAGAAGAAGAAAGTAGAGGACCCTGGACCTGTAAAGATTGGATCCAGTTTTGTAGACCCAGAACAGAGAAATCGTGGGGAGGGATGATTGGGGAATAGTTGGGGGGAGAGGAATTATGGGACGTATGGTGGGGGGGAACTGGGAAAGGGGTAAGTCTTTGGAATGTAAACATAGAACATAGAAAATAAAAATTAAAAAAAATGTGAAACCCTCTCATTGCAAAACCTCTCTCTCATGGTTAAAACTGGAAATCATTTCATTAAGCAAAACAAACCAGGTCTTAAACCAAATGTACCACCTGTCTTACTAACATTCAAAATCCAAAAGTACTGATTACATAGAAGCTAAGAGTGAAAGAGTGGTTTTCAGGCTGGAGAGATTAAATAGAGGATATGTTAAGAAATATTAATTGAAAGACACTATGTTTTGGGACTCTGGGCTATCTTGTCTTCCTTGGAAGAAGATGGCCAGTTCAGATTTTGTATCCCCCAAATACTAAGAGAATTTCCTAGGGTCACTCTAAGTTTACAGCTCAGAGATTCAGGATACAACCAAACACAATTGGCAAACAAACAATTCTTAATAATATTCTGTTATACTCATAGATTAGTGTTAAGCCCAAGTGTCATCAAAGAGGTTTCATCCAACAAGTTGATGGGAGCAGATGCAGAGACCCACAGTCAAGTACTATGCAGAGTTGGGGAACCGTGCAGAAGAGAGGGAGGAAAAGTTGTTTGAGTCAGAGAGGTAGAAGACACCAAGAGAACGCAACATGGCCCACAGGGGCTTCCAAGGACAGAAGCTACAAAAAAGGACCTGGTGTGGGTTTGGCTAGTTCCTCTTCATATACCATAAGGTTGTGTAGCTTGGTTGTAGGACTCCCAACAGTGGGAGTCAGGATGTCTCTGACTTTTTTGCCTACACTTGGGCCCTTTTTCTTCCTACTGGGTTGCTTTTTACAGGGTTGATATGAGTCTAATCTTATTGTAACTTGTTAGTGGACATCCTTGTGAGACCTTGGTTTTGTTTTGCTTTATTTTGTTTGTTTGAAGGCAAATGAAAGAGGAGTGTATCTGGGAAAGAGGACTAGAGGAAAGGGAAATTGTGGTTGGGATGTATGTAATATATAAGAGGAAAGAAAGGAAAGAAACTATGTAAAAATTAGATGGTAAAATGCTCTGAAATTTGACTGCAGGTAATTTACCATATATTACAGCTATAAGAAGGAGTCTTTACCATATCTAAATGATAAGCATTTGACAATAGACATATGCTTACCCAGTTTCTACATTAACCATGTGTTCATACATCAATCAGAATATGACAAGCTATACTATGAATACATACAATTACAAATATGCCTAGGGTTGTTCTTTTCATACACTAAGAATATAGTCAAAATAATGTCTAATTATACTAATTAAGAATAAAAAGATGGAAATAATCACAGATAAAGATTAAATTAAAGGAATTACAAGACTAACTTTTTTGTTTATTTTTAAATGTATTTTAATTACCTCTGTCTTTCCATTTTCCTTCCTTTAAACCTTCCCAAGTACCTCTAACCACTCTCTTTCAAATTCATAATCTCTTTTTATATTAAGGTTACTGAATACATACATATATTCGTGGTTTACATATATATTCTTAAATAAAACCTGCTGAATTCATGCAATGTTTGTTACTTCTAGGTATGTTTCAGGGTTGACTGCCTTGCACTGGACAGCCAGGTGGTGTGCTTGAGCTGCTCATGAACTTCCAGATGACATTTTTACTTCTGCACACCTTCCCCATAGTCAGAGCAGCCACATCACCATCCACAAGTTGGATTTCAGGTTGTTCTCACTTCTAAGTGCCATTTGAATACTCAATGAAGATGGAAGACTGAATAAATATCTTCTCTTTCTTGAATTAAAATGATCTATGGTGATTAATAGTGATGTCAACTTGACAGGGTCTAACACAAGAGACAAACTTTTGGGCATATCAGTAGGAGAGTTTCTAGACTGAGTTCATTGAGGTAGGAAGATCAACTCCAATATAAGTGTCCTTACCATGGGCTGGAGACCCAGATTGTGTTGGGGGGGGTGTGAGAGAGGGAGGGAGGGAGGGAGGGAGGAAGAGAGAGAGAGAGAGAGAGAGAGAGAGAGAGAGAGAGAGAGAGAGAGAGAAGAGAGAACCTTCATTTATTGTTCTGTGCTTCCTGACTGCAGATTCAAAATTTTGAGCTATCTCATACTCTTAGTGCTTTCCCCACCATGGTGTCTTGGACCTTGGAGTTGGCTAACATCCTAACTCCCTAAGGTTTCTTACATTGGGTATTTTGTCACAGCAATGAGAAACTGAAATGTGTTTTATTATACCCTTTTCTCTATCCATTTTATTTATTTATTTATTTATTTATTTATGTATTTATTTATTCATTCATTCATTTATTCATTTATTACAAATGAGAGAAATGCTTAAAATTCAGAAAGGATATACCATATATTTAATTCAAAAGAGCATCTGGGCTAGACCCGAGTAAATCAGATTCTTTCCATGATTCTAATTTCTTTGTTTTTGTTTTGAAAGAAAAGAAAATAAGTTCAGAAAACTTGTTTGCCTTAAGATTACATAACACATTTTATCTGTTATTTGAAGTAGAATGAGACCATGCCACTGATTTTGGCTGTTTTAGTACCTGGAGCTTTGCATCTTAGAATGATTTTTTTTTCTTCCCACTAGTGACTGGCCACCCCAGTCTCTCTAATTCACTGCCGTGACTTACTCTGCTCCTTAACCTTGGTCTATGTGCTTTCTACCAACTCATCACTGTAGTTTGGGGAAGAAATTGAAATAAATTTATCATTATGGCCAGTGTTTTCATCTCTCAACTTCAATAGAAGGAACATTTTTTCCCAAGTTGTCTCCTAATTGTCCTTTGATGTCTGAAACAACAGCATTTCTCTGCTGTGGGTTTGTGTTTTAGTTTTAAGCTTACAGTGAGCCATTCCTCTCCAAAATTCTACTTTCCCAACACCAACTCAGTGTTTGATATTCAGCCAAATGCTATGCACACTCTAATTCACTGGATCTTAGAAGTCCTCACACAGTGATGGTCAATTTAGCAAGAAAAGGTAAGAGAATGAGAAGTGATCACGATGCTAAGAGAAGCATAACGAGAGTCACTACTGCTTCCTAAATCTGCACAGGACCAAAGTCCTGATGACCACCTTGACATAGATGACAGCTGAAATTCTAAGCTAACTCCATGAGATAAGACTACTATTGCTTCACATACCAAATCACAGAGAAATAGCTAACTATCCCTTACTTATTAATGGGTAAACAAGATGTGTATTCACACAACAAAATATTCACCGAACAATAAAAAAGTGAAATGCTGATACATAGTACATTTTAGAGGGTAGAAACCAGATTTAAAAGATTACACACTAATAGGCACATATGAAGATAGTAACATTATAGGTTAGTAGGATTGATGAGGGGAATGAGTTTGAGAAAAAATCGGAATAGGTGCTAAGGATCTTGAGATTTCTTTAGAAAGGGTGATGAAAATATTCTCAAACCAGCTTCAGTTATAGTTACATTCTCTTGTGAACAGATTACCATGGAAGTGTGTACTTTCAATGGGAAAATATTACAGCCTAGGAAATATGTCAATACATTCTTTTAATTTGGGCTGTATTATTGACCTTGAAGTTTCAGATTTCAGTTGTAGGCTTTTACCATGACATTTGCCATCCATCAACTTGTTAGCATGCACCTCCCCCCCTATTTTGCGAGCTTTCCAAATTGGTTCATCTTTTCATATTCCTCTGCAGACTGCCATAGGATGAGAACTGGGAAAAGTACCGCTTTACTATCTCATTGTAAAGGCTCAGTCTGCTGGTATTTATCAATGCCAGCTCAGTTTGTAACCTACTGAATGTTTAAAATAAAGTATTTCCATTTGAGAGGTTTCTGACCACACAGAATAGGCCTCTCCCTTAACTATCAAGGCTTTCATTTTAAACTAAATATTTTAATATTCTAGTGAACTCAATATTTAGAAGGCTGGCTATGGCCATCTGCCTCATTCTTATTTTGGAATTTTTTTCTCCTTTTGATTTTTGCACACACCCATCCATAACTCCTTACATGATCATATGTTTGTATTTGTGTTCACGTGTACATGTCTATGGGAGGCAGATGCATGCACAATGCATGAAATTGAGTAAGAAGTATACAAGCCACCATCTGTCTTCCTTGTTTTTTAAGACACAGTCTCTCAGTTTTACTTAGAAATCAATACTTTAGATAGGATGGCTACCCAGAGTCACAGGGATTTACCTGTCTTTACCTTCACTGGACTGAGATTATAAGTGTGTCTCACCACGTCTGAGTTTGTATGAAGATTCTTTACACAGGAAATAAACTGAACCATATCCTTACACTAAAAAGGGTTCTTTTTATGTGACATTTTCTACTACAAGTTGCTTCTATGCATCAGTACAATCTTAGAAACTCTCTGTAGGGAGTCCTGGACATGCTGAATATATTTGTGACATTAAATGTCAAAACATACTAAGTGAGCTTCATTTCTACATTCCTATTAGCTTGTGGTAATAACTTATAATATGACTCAAATATCAAAAAGGATATAAACAACTATGTACAGATCTTCTCCCTCCCCTGCAACCCCATGTGTTATAAAATAGTACTTGTATTAAAATTAAATTCTCCCATTATATGAGCCTATTCAAGTCTATTAATTTTACCAAGACCCTTCTTCATTTCCTACTTTCTCCCCACCACTCTCACTTCTCCATGAACTTCCCCAAAGGATAGATTAGAATCACTTATGCTGGTACAGAAGAATTGATGACTACCTGGATTTAAAAGACAGCATGGAGAGAGCCTGGAAGGGTCAAAAGACAGAAAGAGCCTAGTCTGACTAGAGAGAAGTGAAAGGCCTCTTTGATTGAGAGCAGAAGGGGAAGGTTTTTTGTTTTGTTTTTTGTTTTTTGTTTTTGTTTTTGTTTTTGAGAGCAGAGAGTTTGTTTTGAACCATACTGCCTGATAATATCAAGAAAGGATCATTCCTTATACCACTGGATATTGAATAGGACAGAACACTAGTCAAGTTGGTGACTCCAGAGATTCTATTCTCTTCATAGTCTCACTCTATGTCCCTGCTTCATTCAAGTGTATGAGGAGATAAAAAGCTTTGATGAAGAAGTCACTGTCTAGTAAATTAACTAATGTGCTAGCATTATTAAATCAATGTGCTTTAACCACAGATATACATGAGTACTAGATTTGGAAGATAGAAGCCAAAGATCAAGATGTAACCAGAAATGGAGCCACCAATAGATAAGTAGACCAACAGATAGACCAAAGAATCCTCTATCTAAGCCTTTATCATCTGTCTGTAGATAAGCATTTTCTTCCCTTATCATCTTGGCATCTTTCTTGTATGCATCTCTGTGTCTAAATGCCTTCTTTATGGAAAGATACCAGTCATCCTGGTGGCCTTATCTTAGCATGACCACCTCTATCAAGGGATTAAGAAAAACCCAGGTCCAAATGTAATCACATTCTCACCTGTTTAGGGTCCGTCAATACACTTGAGTTAGTGGGGAACATGTTAATGCACATCAAGGTGACCAGGTCTTTTTAGTGGACCTACATATGAAAAATAATAAAAGATGGATAATCTATCAAACATAAAAGTATACTTAGAAGGCACAGAAACTTCATGTAATATGATGCCCTGGAAAAAGAAAGAACAAAATGGAGGGTTGGGAGGATAGCTCAGTTAATAGAATGCTAGCCTTGTACGCATGAGAACCTGAGTTTTGTCACCAGAAGTCACTTTTTAAAAGCTGATATCATAGTGTATGCTTGTCATATCAACTGTAGAGAGGCCTAGACAGGAAACTCCCTTAGGGTTGCTGTCTAGACCATCTAGCTGACTTGGTAACTTCCAGATCACTGAAAAGGTCAGTCTCCAAAACAGGGTAAAGAACTCCTGAAGAAGCACAGATGGTTGTGTCTTCTGGTATCTACATGCACACATATGTGCATACACATGCACAGACAAAGATATAGACACAAACACAAAGACACACACACACACACACACACACACACACACAAAAGAAAAAGCAATGGGTTACCAATAAACACTCAGTTTGGTGCATGATAGTGCATTAGAGTCTTTTCCTATGACAAGTGTCACATGAATATGGAATCTCTCACTAGCAGGATAAGTTGGTGAAGAGGAATACAAGAATTCTTTATAAAGTTTGCTAAATCTTAAAGTATTTCAAAATCAAAAGTTCATTTAACAAAAGCACAGACAAGCGTTTCTCTGAAATCAATATATTAATGGCCCAAAACAAAAACAAAACAAACAAAAAAGATTACTCAACACCACTAGTCATTAAGGGCATGCATATTGAAAATGCAATTCAATGTCATGATATACATACTGGAAGAGTATTAACAAATCCAAATTGATGTGATAGCAAGTGTAACTGAGGATGTGACAGACAAAAAGCAGATGCTGATACAGGAGTTGATTTCAGCATGTCTTTAAATCTTAAGCTTGAATTGATGACTTAGCAAATTCACTCTAGTTATCTATTCAAGAAAAATTACAATGCCTTCTCAAAGCAGCACCATCTATAACAGGCAGGACAGGAGAAACCCAGCTGTCTATCAAGCAATGAGCTTACATATGAAATATGGCATATTCAAATGATAAAACATTATTTAACCACAAAATGTTATTACATGCCTCAACGTGGGTATACTTGAAAACTTAGTGTTCACTGAAAGAAGCCAGGTATAAAATTTGTGGTTATATTTATGTGCACTGCCCAGAAAATGGGAGTCTGAAAATAAACCACTGGTTCTTACAGTTTGGGAGGGTGAACTTTGACTGACTACAGATCCATTCCAGGTTTCTTTCTATAAGAATGTAAATGTTCTAATTGAACTGTTCGATGTCCACGTAACATCTGCAATTTACTAAAAATCTTCATTCATCTTCTTTTGATAGATGAATCTGATAGTGCATCATGAGTATTTTAATATAGCTATTAAATATGCTTTAGTGGAAAATGCAGATGATGAAGAAAATCATAAAGTGAGTCTACTTGTTACAGGTAATTCTATCACTTAAAATACATTTTGATTTGTTTCCTTCTCAATGTTATCATTCCCTGTTGAGTTTAATTATTAAAAAGGGTGGAACATGAAGATATTTATTTTTTCTGTTGCTATATATGACAATGCAGAGAGCTGACTGGATAGGAATTTTCCCTCCGTAGCATTTTGTAGTAGTCCCTAGGTCCCTGAGGATGTTAGTGATAAAGAGTTACTATTTCTGGTCAATTCAATAAGAGGCCTCCACTATCCCCTTGGCCTTGAACAAAGACTAAGACACTACTTTACTTCTCACACCATGGGGATTTGGCCACTCAGGAGACATTTCAGGCTCATCCTCTTGTATTTTACCTTTCAGGACAGAGTATGGGCACATTTTTTTGTGGTGTGAACATAGAAGAATGCCCAGCCTTTTCTGAGACCATTGATAGCCATACTGTGTAGGGAACAGCCTGTACAGTCCAGGAAGAAAGAGGCTCAGAAGTTGCCACAAAGGTTATCATCTATTTTTAAAATTTTCCTTTCCTTGCCTTTTTGTTGAGACAGGAAGGGAAATGTTCTTCATGCAGGTCAGGTTACTCTGAATATCAACCTAGAAACTTTTTAGCTAAACTTCTCTTTTAGTGAATCTTCTAAGAGATCTTCAACATATCCCAAGATGGAACTTGACTTATTCTGCATCTAGAAAACAATAAATGTAAGAAAACACAAAAGAAACAAAGAACCCTCCCAAGACAAAGCAAACCCCACTCAACCAACCAAACAACAACAACAACAACAACAAAAACAACCTTGGAACTCCTTTAGCAGGGAATGTAGCTTAAAGTTATTCATATCATCATGTTGGCATGTGCTGTTTTATAAGCTGGTGACAAAAATAGGTCAATCTTTTTGTTTCCAATATTTTTTTTCACTTCACATTCTAATCAGAGGCCCCAATCCCTTCTCTCTTCCCAGACATACCCTTACAAATCCCTCTTTCCATTGCTTACCACACCCTTTAATTGCCACCCCATGTCTGAGACATGTAGTCTCAGCAGGATTAAGCACATCTTCTTCCACTGAGGCCTAATCAGGCAATCCAGAAGGGCAAGGGGATCCATTGGCAGGGAACAGAGACTGAGACAGCTTCTCTTCCACTTGTAAGGGAACCCATATGAAGACCAAGGTGCACATTTGCTAAAAATGTGTAGGGGATCTTAGTCCAGCTGCTGCAAGCTCCCTGCTTGGTGACCTTCAGGATGTGGAGAGATAAATATTGAACAGAGACTGAAGGAAGAGTCAACCAATGACTACACCAACTTGGGATCCATCCCATGTGAGAGAGCCAACCCTTGACACTATTAATTATATTCTGCAATGCTTGCAGACAGGAACCTAGCATAACTGTCTCCTGAGAGGCTTCATCCAACAGTGGATTGAAACAGATGCAGAGACCCACAATCAAACATCAGGTGGAGCTTGGGAACTCTTATGGAAGAGTGGACAGAAGTGAGCAAACTGGAGGGATTAAGGACACCACAAAAAGACCTACAGAGTCAACATACCTGGGACCATGGGGATTTAAAGAATAGATAAATCTCATCCTTCATCTTAGGTAATATGGATGAAAGAAAATAAAATAAATGTTCTTTTTTAAAAGAAAGAAATAAAAAACTTTTTCTATACAAGTAAGAATTGCTCGAAACTCTTGACTTTTCTCTTGCTGTCTGGTTCTTGCTTTTTAATCTTCTTGCTGAGGACTTACTGTAAGATATCATGGTCTCAGTGAGCTAATTTAATTCCAAAGGCACTAATTAGGAAACCCAAAGCATCATTAGGAATATACCCACGAGCACTAGAGGGCAATGCTGGACAAATATTATTGAGATTCAAGGAAACTCCACAGAGTGTGGCTGGATGCTCATTAGTTTTGAATAAATAAAACTCCAGATGCAACTTTGAATATTCTGGCTGTGAGTAGCAATGAGTTTCTAGTCACTGCCTCCAGCCTGATTACAGGAACAAAGAGGGCAAGGTTTCCTTGATAGCAATCAACTCTGTTTCCTGCTTCATCAGGGCACTTTGCCCAGAGTGAACCTGGGCCAGCTTAAGAACAAGCTGGCGGAGCGAGGAGATGAGGAGAAAATGGCCCATGTCAAAGTCAAGAATGTTTCTGGGACTGGAAATCAGAATCAAAGCCTTGAATCTGCAACAGAAAAAAAGAAAAAAAAAGTACACATTCAGTTGTGTCTTGTGATTTCTAAGAAAGTGTGTGGGAGAGTAATTTATACTAGTTAAAGGTTGATTAAAATCTGATTGTCAGCTCAGGGTTTGGTGCTGTAGAGATTAATTAATAAGGAAAGTGCATGGTGAGAGAGCATGGGGAGCTGAGCATGACCCTAGAACTCACCAGGCTAAGCATGAACATGCAAATCTGTAGCTCTAGTGGTGGTGGTGAGGGGACTGGGCAGGGTGAGGCAGATCCCTGGCATTTACTGTTGAGCCAGACTGGATAGTTGCTGAGGCCTAGAGTCAGTGAGAGACCCCGTCTCAAGCACAAGGTGGAGAGCAATTAGCAGTCACTCCCATACTCACACACACTAACATGTATGTTAACCCACACACAGACATGGATTAATACACAAACGAAGGAACTCATATGCTGAGTAGGAGTCACTGGTGTTTGCAGGTGGATATTCTAAAAAATTAAACCCTGTTGTTCTCTTATTTCCCTTTGTCTTCTGCAACCTTCTTGCACTACAGAGTCATAGTTCTGCCCAGAAGATGAAGACAAACTTCTAGTAGAGATCAGACTGGGGCAAAAGATTGCCAAGAAGAATCATATGACTTGAGGTATATTTTATGTAGAATTGATTGAATTATTGTTTAGATTATAAAACTAATCATAGATTCTCATTAAACTTCTCATATTATTATTGATAAAGATATTAAAACATATGAGTGTATACTTCATTACCTTACAAAATAGATTTCAAAGAGAATGTGTGATGGCCTCAAACAACTTGCAGTGAATAAAAAGCCATGATTTCAACCTAATGCTTTTCCAAATATAATCAATATTCTCCCTATATTATGCCTGTATATACTGTATATGAATCTCTTTACAAACACACCAGCCCAATGGCAATGTAAAAAAAAAATAGGGAAAATTATATTCTCTCAACCTTTGTTTGTGTTTGATGAACAACAGGTTTAATTGGAAAACTAGAAGCAGATGGAGTTTTCTAGAAAGTAAGAAGAAATGTTTGGATATTTTGCAAGAGAAGGTGAGGTCATCCACATGTGCAAACAAGATGATGGGAAGAGACATAAGTGAGTCCATAGCTGTGGCATTTATTAGACTAGGGACATACGGTGAAGAAATTATTTTCCTACACAAGAAAGAAAAGATGGGGGTCATGGTTGGGTTGCTATAAGATCATCAAGCAACAAGGTAAAAGATTTAGAAGTGCTGGAAATAACAGATGACTGTATAGTAAGGCCGATACTATTGGTTTCTTAACACTTGTATCAGAAACTGGCATTTACACATTCTGAGAAGTTTCAGTTTCAATATGGAGGCTTACGATGGGCACTGTAAAATGCCAACTTGAAATAATCTAGCATTACCTTGGAGACAGGTCTCCAGGCATGCTTTCCAGTATGCTATGGCTTTTCTTCCTGAAACACAAAACTCTTACACATTCCAGCCACAGAAGAGTTCCAAACGCCTAAGAACCAGTGATTGATTGATTTTACCACAGGCCCTGCCCAACTTCTAGGTACAATGTTGTGTGTTTTTTTTTTATTTTCTATATTCTTTGTTTACATTCCAAAGGCTTTCTCCTTTCCCAGTTACCCCCCACCATATTTCCCATAATTCCTCTCCCCCCATGCTATTCCCCACTCTTCCCCCCCCCACACGATTTCTCTGTTCTGGGTCTACAATACTGGATCCAATCTTTACAGGCCCAGGGTCCTCTCCTTTTTTTCTTCTTGAGAGTCATTTGACTTGCTAATTGTGCCTTGAGTATTTAGGGCTTCTGGGTTCATTAATATCCACTTATCAGAGATTGCATTTCGTGTGTATTCTTTTGTGATTGGGTTAGCTCACTTAGGATGATAGTTTCCAGATCTAACCATTTACCTACAAATTGCATGAATTCATTATTTTTAATTGCTGAGTAGTACTCCATTGTATAAATATACCACATTTTCTGTGTCCATTCCTCTTTTGAGGGATATCTGGGCTCCTTCCAATTTCTGGCTATTATAAACAAGGCTGCTATAAACATAGTGGAGCATGTGTCTTTGTTGTATGCAGAGGAATCCTCTGGGTATATGCCCAGGAGTGGTATGCCAGGGTCCTCTGGGAGTGGCATGCCCATCCGACAGAGGGCTAATATCCAATATATACAAAGAACTCAAGAAGTTAGACCCCAAAGAACCAAATAACCCTATCAAAAAATGGGGTACAGAGCTAAACAAAGAATTTTCACCAGAAGAAATTCGGATGGCCAAGAAACACCTTAAGAGATGTTCAACATCATTAGTCGTCAGGGAAATGCAAATCAAAACAACCCTGAGATTCCACCTCACTCCAGTCAGAATGGCTAAGATTAAAAACTCAAGAGACAACAGGTGCTGGCGAGGATGTGGAGAAAGAGGAACACTCCTCCACTGTTGCTGTGATAAAATACTGTGACAAAGCAACTCTTGGGAGAAAGCGTTTGTTGTGGCTCAAAGTTAAGTAGTCTTTCTCTGTGGACAAGTCAGAGCAGTGGGAGCTGGAGTAGATGATAAACACATCCTATCCACCATCATAAAGAAGAAAGTGATAAATGACTATGGTTCTCAGTTTATATGATTCTGTAGCATGGGAATGATGCACCCACAGTGCATGGGCCTTCCCATCTCTCTTAAAACAATAAAGCTAATCTCCCACAGAGAACTACTCCCAAAGTGATTTTAGATTCTTCCAAGCTGCCAGTTAACACTGCCCATCACAGGGATAATATCTGAGACCCTCATATAACGCTAATGCATAATGGATAAGAGACCTTGTGGGAGACAACTGAAGGTCTGAAGCTTGAGTGACCAGAGATGGAACTCTCCAAGGTATGCCCAAGGGATGTAAGCTATGCCTTTGTATTGTAGAACTTCATATACTTTTGGAAGAAGGCATGAGTGAGTTAGTATATAGGGGGGGGATCTGAGATGTTCTGGGCTAAATGGAACCTGATGATTCTCTGTGGTTATTGAGAAGGGAGGATAAAATGGTTGTATTTAGGAATGAGTTACATTCAGATTATGCTGTATAAGCCAGAATATTGATCCTTTTACCACCTAATTGCCCTTCAATAAAATGTTTCTCATCAATGAGATTTTAGAGATACTATCTTTTGGGGCCATTAAAAATTGATAAGGATTGTTTAAAAGGAGAGATAAGAGCATGAACTTATGAACTTCACACAAGATAATTTCCACTACACAAATCTTAATGAGTAAAGTATAAGGAATATATGTTGGAACTCAAAGACTTGAGCCCCTGAAAAGTTTGGACAAGCCATGTTATAAACTTCTTTGCTGTACAAATGCAAGACTTTAAAGGATGAATGCTTGGCAGACACTGTTATCCTGAAGTCACAACATGGGTATCATTTGTTAAGATACCATTTCTTATGTCCTTACATCTTTTTTAAATTTTATTTAACCTTTTTATTTCACTCCAGCTTTTATCCCCCTTCTGCTCCACCCTCCAATTGTTCCATATCCCATATCTCCTCCCCCCTTTTATGACTTTTGTTAAAGAGTTTCACAATCTGAAAATGGTAGTGTATTAATGTTATACAATGTTTTTCAATTTTATTTAGATTATAGGATTTTCTGCAAACCTTGTCTGCCACATACAGTTTTTGGGAAGAGTCTATGTATCATTCTTGAAAAATGTATTGAAGGGAAGATCTTATAAAATAATTTTTAAATGCCAGCACTGTGGCTGCATTATGAGTTAGAACATCAGTTACTATTTTAGGAAACATTTGGAAGTGAAGCTGCACATGGAATTGTGACTGTCCCCCTCTTACCTTTGATAAGTGATTTAGGAGTTGGTACTGAAATGGAGCTATATTCCTTATTGCTCATGTTAAATAAAATGGTAAATCCTGTGGCATGGCTAAGCAATGGCCACAACAATCTTTTTATTCTTTATTTTTTTCTATTCTAGAACTTTGTGTTGTTTATTTCCTCTCTGAGTGTGCAGATGACTGCAGCTGCTTATAGAGCATTTCCAATGTATTTGACTTCTCAGACTAGCTCACAGATTCATTCAAACCAACATGGGGGATTCTGGGTAACCTTGAAGCCATCATAATGGAGCCATTATGTGGAGAGAAGAGAATATTGATTTACAAGACCAAGTCATTATAGTTCCCAGCTGCTAGTGTTTTCCAAGCTCAGGTATGAGATGTTTAAGTGACAGAGCTTTGGCACAGGAAGTAGCCATATTTGTAGGACCACCAACACAACTGTAGAATCAAGAGAACATAGGGTTATTGTTTTAAGACATCGAGTTTTAGAAAGATTATTTTGTTTCTTTGTATAACCAGAAGAACTGCAGAAAATCTACACATGACAAAAAATACAAACAACAATGTTATTGATCAGTGACAAGAACATTTTCTGAACACCTCACATAAAATCTTGGCTTCTGCCATTCTTTGTATATGTTTACTTTTGAAATCACTTTTCTCCATAGTAATTGCCACTTCCTGGTAGGATTTATGTACTTGATTAGTTAGTAATTTTTGTGTCCTTCCACAAATAGAGTAAATTCTTTTCACACCAAACAGACATTAACAGGTGTTCTATTAAGAATGTAGAATTACTAACACATTATGCTAAAGAGTAGCATATGTGAAAGATACTTTATACAACATTTTTTGTTTGTTTTTTGAGACAGGGTTTCTTTGTGTAGCCCTGGCTGTCCTGGAACTCACTCTGTAGACCAGGCTGGCCTCGAACTAAGAAATCTGCCTGCCTCTGCCTCTCAAGTGCTAGGATTAAAGGCATGCACCACCACCACCTGGCACAACATCATTTTTTACTGTAAGAGTAAAAAATAAATCATTTATGAATTTCATGAAACTTCATTGTTTCAGATTATGTATGCAATTTGTGTTAAGTATTTCATATGTGTCAAAAGATAATGCTCTTGAGCAACTCTATGATAACAAAAAGGGGAGAAATCAGTTTGTTTTTACTAATTTCTTCTACTCTTCAATCCTATGAAGTACATGAATGATTTGAAACAATTTGAAGAGATTTCTTGTCTCATCAAGAAATTTGGTGGGTTTTTAAAGAAATGTATGTGTGACAAATTTCTCAAGAATCTAATAGATGAAATCTTTACAAAGACACTAAAGAAATTAAACAAATCATTGACTTTATGAAATCATCATTGGAATTTTAGAATGTGCTAGCTCATGCTACAGGAGCAGTAATCACAGGTGGTTCAGGGAATAATCCATGAAATTTGTGTGTATAAATCTATATAATATGTCAGTAAAGGAAGTCTCAGAAGAAAGTACTGAAATAACAATCTTATTGTAATAAATAAACATTTATTTATATAGTTTGTGTCTGAGCAGGTATGCATGCAAGTGGAGGGTCAAAGGACAAAGTGCAGAAGTCATTTCTTTCCTACCATTCCAGTCCTCCTGGTCAAACTCAGGCTTAGCTCCAAATGCCTTTACTTGTTGAGCAACGTCCCTGTCCCCACACACTTTTATTTAACAGTGACATGAAGCCAATTTTGTTCAATTTTCTTTTCTGATTTCAAATTTCTTAACGTTAAGCTTCAAGTATTCAAGTGCTTGCTGAAAGACTCTGCTAAGCAAGGCTATTAAACTGGAAATGGACAGTTATTTCTTGTGTGTCTGATCCCAGTCACTTCAGATATTTAGTTTTTCCACAGAGAACAAATGAAGTCAGGAGCTTGAAGCAAAGGCTCAATTTTCAAACCAACGCTCCTGGAAATGATTAACGTTTAGAGGCCTTATAATAGAAATAGGACACTGAACAAGACCATGAGAATTTTCCTGTCCATGTGTCATTCATAAATGACTAGGAAGTCTCATAATTTTTATCTAATGTTACTAAGTATTGTTGCTACAGAACTCATATTAATAAAATACAAATATTGTAACAACTATACATGCAAGTCATGAGACATAAACCTCAAATATTTTATATTTCAGTTTTTGGAAACAAAAGAAAGCAACCCAACTTTCTGATTCCATGCCCATGACCTTTCCCTGTTTCCTATTAGAAGGTTTGAGCAATGCTGAAAATCCATCTCCTGAAATGCTGACCTAGCATACACACCAGGTACTATGCGAAGGTCACTAGCAGCAGCACAGGAAATAACACCAAAAATTCGAAGGAACAATTAATTCATAGATCTTTGTCTTTACTCAAGTTATTTAACCTAGCAAAATTGAATTTCTTAAATTAAAGAAAATGACCATTCATAGAGCTGGGTGTGGTGTCTTACACATGTAATCTTTCTAAATGGGAGAATGGGGCAGGGGCATTCCATATTGGAGCTCGGCCTATGTAACATGAAAAGATTCTAGTTAAAAAAATAAATCAACACTAGAAATCAATGATTATTAATTCTAGTATCATACTTTCACAATACTTTGCAGCTACAGATTTACATTTGTTTCCAATTCAGTGTATTAGACTCCATACATCCTGAATGCTATCGGAATTCAACATCATATTTTAAAAAAATTTGTTTACTCATTAAATAATTTTTAATTCTTTGCTGAAGAGTAAAATTTAAAATGTTTAATATATGATCATTTATTTATTTATTTATTTATTTATTTATTTACTTACTTACTTACTTACTTACTTATATATTTTAGACAGTGTTTCTCCTTATAATAGTCCTGGCTGTCCTAGAACTTGCTTTGTAGACCAGGCTGGCCTCAAACTTACAGAGATCCACCTGCCTTGTCTTTTCTTTCTTTCTTTCTTTCTTTCTTTCTTTCTTTCTTTCTTTCTTTCTTCCTTCCTTCCTTCCTTCCTTCCTTCCTTCCTTTCTTTCTTTATCTCTCTCTTTCTGTTTTTCTTTTTGTTTTGATTTATTGAGGTAGAATCTTTCCACATAGCCTTGACAGTCTTAGAAGTTCATTATATAGACAAGGATGTCTTCAAACTCACAGAAATATGTCTGCCTCTGCCTCTCAGGTGCTGGGATTAAAATACTTGGTTACCATTTAGCCATTTTCTTTTTTTTTTAATTTTTATTTTCTATATTCTATGTTTACATTCCAAAGGCTTTCACCTTTCCCAGTTCCCACCCACCATAGTTCCCATAGTTCCTCTCCCCCCAACTATTCCCCAATCATTCCCCCTCCCCCCTCGGTTTCTTTACTAAACTGGATGCAAACTTTACAGGCCCAGGGTCCTCTCCTTTCTTCTTCTTGGGAATCATTTGTCTTGCTATTTGTGTCTTGAGTATTTAGGGATTCTGGGCTCATTAATATCCACTTATCAGTGATTGCATTTCATGTGCATTCTTTTGTGATTGGGTTAATTCACTCAGGATGATATTTTCCAGGTCGAACCATTTACCTACAAATTGCATGAATTCATTATTTTTAATTGCTGAGTAGTATTCCATTGTATAAATATACCACATTTTCTGTATCCATTCCTCCTTTGAGGGATATTTGGGCTCCTTCCAATTTCTGGCTATTATAAACAAGGCTGCTGTAAACATAGTGGACCATGTGTCTTTATTGCATGCAGGGGAATCCTCTGGGTATATGCCCAGGAGTGGTATGCCAGGGTCCTCTGGAAGTGGCATGCCCAATTTTCTGAGGAACCGCCAAACTGATTTCCAGAGCAGTTTTACCATTTTGCAATCCCGCCAACAGTGGAGGAGTGTTCCTCTTTCTCCACATCCTCGCCAGCACTTGTTGTCTCTTGAGTTTTTAATCTTAGCCATTCTGACTGGTGTGAGGTGGAATCTCAGGGTTGTTTTGATTTGCATTTCCCTGATGACTAATGATGTTGAACATCTTTTAAGGTGTTTCTTGGCCATCCGAATTTCTTCTGGTGAAAATTCTTTGTTTAGCTCTGTACCCCATTTTTTGATAGGGTTATTTGGTTCTTTGGGGTCTAACTTCTTGAGCTCTTAGTATATACTGGATATTAGCCCTCTGTCGGATGTGGGGTTGGTGAAGATCTTTTCCCACTTTGTTGGTTGCTGTTTTGTCCTTCTGACAGTGTCCTTTGCTTTGCAGAAACTTTGTAATTTTATGAGGTCCCATTTGTAGATTCTTGATCTTAGTGCGTAAGCTATTGGTGTTCTGTTCAGGAACTTTTCCCTGTACAACAGGAACTTCAAGTCCTTGAAGAAAGAAATCGAAGAAGACCTCAGAAGATGGAAAAATATTTCTTGCTCCTGGATTGGCAGGATCAATATAGTAAAAATGGCCATCTTGCCAAAAGCAATATACAGATTCAATGCGATCCCCATCAAAATCCCAACTCAATTCTTCATAGATCTAGAAAGAGCAATTCTCAAATTCATCTGGAGCAACAAAAAACCTGGGATAGCTAAAACTATTCTCAACAATAAAAGGACTTCTGGGGGAATCAATATCCCTGACCTCAAGCAATTGTGTTAAAAACTGCATGGTATTGGTATAGCAACAGGCAAGCAGATCAATGGAACAGGATTGAAGACCCAGAAATTAACCCACAGACTTATGGTCACTTAATCTTTGATAAAGGAGCCACAACCATCCGGTGGAATAAAGATAGCCTTTTCAACAAATGGTGCTGGTTCAACTGGAGGTCAACATGCAGAAGAATGCGAATTGACCCACTCTTATCTCTTTGCACTAAGATCAACTCCAAGTGGATCAAGGACCTCCACATAAAACCAGACACACTGAAACTATTAGAAAAGAAACTTGGGAAGACCCTGGAGGACTTGGCCATTTAGCCATTTTCAAATGACATAAGTTCATTAACTATGTTTTTCAACCATCACTATCATTCATTCTGAGAACCCTTTCATCCTTCCCTATATAAATCTTATACCTACTAAGTATCAATTTCCCTCGACAACATTCTCTACCTCCATACATAATAACCTTCATACTGTTTTCTGTCCCTGTGATTCTTAATATTTGTGGTTTTATGGGTAACTTATTTTGCTACCCTGTTTTAAATATCTATTTTGGACTGTGGACATAGCCCAGGGGTAAAGTGATATATTCTGGTATGCCCAAGAATTAAATTTAAGCTAAGGCACAGAAGAAGAATGTCCAGTCACAAGTCATGAGACAAGAAGTTTGCTTCTGAAAAGGAAGAGGATGAGTAAACAGACTGTCTTAGAGAGGAAAAGTGAGTCAGATAGATCAAAGCTGGAACAGGTTCACTCAGTCATGGTAGAAGTCTCGTGATATGGACTGTCCTTACTGGACACTTTATGAGCGAAAAGTATTGTTCATTTTTACTGTATTCAAGGTCATTTCTATCTTTTTGATTTCTTTTATTATTTAGAGCCAATAGCTCCCACAGGTAAACACACCATAGCCAACCTTTCTCTTTTTTTTCCTGGATAACTTCAAATGCAAGTTTACATGAATAATTAACATTTTAACTATTAGCCTTGACAATAATCCATACTGACCTGCTGATTCTATACCATGATTTACTCCATCTCTATAGAATGATTTCCAAATGAGAAATAACTAAAGAAAATAACATATTTTATAACAGAAATATATCAAATACTGCAGTAATATATTCATGGCAGAAAGACTATGAATCTAAAAAACAAACTTAACAAGTTTCATGATGTTCAGGAGGCTCCCACATACTGTACACACAGACACACAGACATCACACTCACACACACACACACACACACACACACACGTCCATTAGTACATCATATAAATCTATTTATTTATTTATTCATTTGTTTATTATTTACTTTTTGGTATGTACAATGGGGAATAAAGTAGATTCTGTGTCTTATTCCAATGAAGAAATTAAATAGTTGACCATGAGGTAATCATCTAATAAAATATTGGATATGGTACTATCTTCTCATGGAAAATCATGAGAGTCAGAATGATCATATTAGCCTGTTAAGGACCAAGGAATTGCATCAGAGAAGTAATATCTAAATGGCAATGCATTTGTGTTTGTTTATTTTGGGGACAGTTTCATACTATGTAGTCGTGTCTGGTTTGGAACCTGCCATGTAGTCCAAACTGGCTTCAAACTCACAGAGATCTATCTGCCTCTGCTTCCTAAGTGCTGGAATTAAAGATGAGAGCCACTGCACCAGACTCAACATATTTTATAAAGGAAGGAGTTTTGAAGAATCATTCCAGCAAACTAGACTGAACCCATTACACAGTTCTTTCTGCTTGGGATGCTGTCATTGAAGATAACGTGAGGGTTACTTGTGAACATCCTCTTTGGAGATCATGCAGTTATACTGGGACTTCCATAGTCAACAACACCTCAGGTAACGTCTCCTACTACAAACAGTGTTTTGAAGAAATATTCCAACTTGTGTAGTGCACTTCTTCACAGAAATATCTCAGCGTGTGTGTGTGTGTGTGTGTGTGTGTGTGTGTGTGTGTGCGTGTGTACTGCATGGAGAAGAAGAATAAGCCAGAGTTTGGCTGAGAGATTACAAAATCTCCAGGGAAATACTAGATTCGTTATTTGCTTCAAGTTAAAGTATTTTCAAAGGGTTTTCACCTTAGTGACTGAATCAGCTCTGATATTCTCCGAGTTGATGTTTATAATCTTTCTAGTGACATGGGCTTTCTAACTCCTTCTCTTTGTGATTTTCAGCTCCACAAATGCCTTCACCACACATGCGCAATACATACATAGTCACACACAGATTCAAACACACATTTTCACATACACGCACTTGATTATATATCTATCAGCCAACCTCCATTGTCCTTCTTCACCTCTTTGACCACTTCATGCAAATACATTTATTTTTGTCATAAGCTTCCTCTATGTTGAATGAGAAAGACTATAATCAGTTAAAATATTGATTTGGACATCATTGCTAAGCAGCAGGGGCTTCAACAACTGGCATTTGTACTCACATACAACTCCTTATCAGCAATCAGCCTGATGAAGAGAAGAGGAATTGGGACAAATAAATGAAGGACCTCATTACACTATTTGGAAGTGCGATTATCAGTTCTATTCCCAGCAGGCATATTATGGGGCCATCTCACATGCCATGTTTATCATCTCCTGCTCTGGGTTGATGTCACTCTCACCCTCAAGTACAGCTCTGAATTACGGGAAAGGTAAGCAGATCTGATAGAGTCATCAGATGCTTTGCCTAGGGTAATTACTTGACCTCATTTTGTGATTATTCTTGTTCAGATGACCTTGCTAAATCCCCAGCACAGAATGCAGTGCTCCCTGGCAACTGACATGTATACCTGAAGAATTCCTCTATACTGGGAAGAAGAAAAACAAACATGTCAGTTTAGCTAACTGATGAATACAGGTTCACTAAAAGTCCCTTTCTTAAAAATTAATGTGGATAGCAATTGAGGAAGTCACCCGATGTCTGCCTCTGGTCTCTATATATACACACAGAAACATGCACATTCTCACATGTACACACACACACACACACACACACACACACACACAGAGAGAGAGAGAGAGAGAGAGAGAGAGAGAGAGAGAGAGAGAGAGAAATACTTGCCGATCTAGTCATTGAATTTAGGTTGATATGAAAGATTCTTGAAAAGATCAATTCAGCCCACATACTTATCTTTATCTTATTATCATTCATGCTTTTCTTTGTCATTCTTTTTATATTTATTTATTCATAGATGTGAATACAGTTGTCCCTTGGTATCTGCAGGATATTAGTTTCAGGACTCCCCCTCCATTGCCTAAATATTTGGAATTCTCAACTCCCTTAACATAAAATGGCACAGCATTTGCATATAACCTACAGACATCCTCTCATATATTTTCAATCATCTCTAGGTTACTTTTAGTATAAAATACAATGCAAATACTATGTAAATATTTGTTATACTTCATTGTTTCTGTGACTATCACAAGAAAAAGCCAATACACAATCAGCACAGATGCAACTTTTTCTCCAATTGTTTTAAATCTAAGATTGGTAGAGTTTACAGAGGAGGAACTTGCAAATACCCAGAACTGATTGCCTAGTGCTTAGTAAGAAAGACATAGTAACACTCTTCTTGGAGTCAATAATCTAAAGATAAATATTACAGATGACTGACTTTGAGGCATTAAGCATTCATTATTTATTTTATACTAATAAAATATCAATTCTAGCAATAATGAGGGCTTATATTTCTTGCAGAGTTGGCATGAGTCTTGGAACTGTTCTAGGGCTATAAGCATATTTAATTGTCATAGAAATTCTAATGTGTGTATTCTTAGTATTCTATATTTTTATACTTGAGAAAACTGAAGAGGAAGGTGGTAAACTCTGACTATTATTGCATACCATATAAGCAAGAGTAGTTCCACCCCAAGAGTCTAGGCTGTGTAATGCAAGCCAATGCTCCATCTGGCCTCTCCCTGTTTATGCTGATTGTTTTTGTTAACCATGAACCTGGTATGCCTTCAAATTCCAGATTGATTGCAGGGAAGGCAGAACATACAATATCATCATAAGATCAATAAATCCATAAACCAACTCAGGAAGCAATAGGAATAGTCAAAAACTGACTAAAATAGACAAAACTGAACAGATAGAGGGAAATAGAATTTTCATTAAATTTCAACTTAAAAGAAAGTCTGAAAATGTCCTACTGTATATGTAAGTGGTTATTGAAAACTACCTGTGATTTAACATCTCAATAACTGAAGACCATCTGTGATCTAATATGTCAATAATTCAGAGATACCACTGTGAGCCTTGACTTATCATCAATGATTTTATAGTTACAAAAGTGAAAGAAGGTTAGTAACTTTTTTTAATTCAAGCTTTGGTGCCCAGTAACATTTCCCATCACCCCCTTTATTATGAGACTAGGGATTACAAGTCTATCTTTGCAGCAGAATTTCCTGTGACATTGGTAAACTTCTAAATTCTGATAATTTAGGAACGCAACCAAATTTCTAGTATTGTATCTAAAACTAGGTCAACAGAAGTGTCTAAGAGATTACAAGAACTTCCATTTTCATTTGGTCAAAATGATAATTATATTGTTCCATATCAACCACATGGTACAACTGACAGAAAGCAAGACATGGATGGTCTCCATCAAAGAAAGAACTGTAGCACATATGAAATTATTTAAAAAGTAGAGATATAACCTTTGCCTAAGAATGTGTCTTCTGGTATCCAGCTGGCCTGTTTTTAAAGAGGGTTTATTCTCTTCTCTTTCTGGGATGGCAGGCTGCTTTCTTTCTGCATGGCAACTTTGATGCTGCTTTAGAAGATTTGTGCACAGCAGAGTTGAAAAGAAATATGTGCACAAAAACATGAGCAAAAGGCAAATTTCAGTATTTGTAGTTTCCAGATGGCATAGTTGCTATGGTTTGAATACTATTTGTTCCTGAAATGCATACATTGAAATTATCATCCTACGGTACTGAGAAGTGATTGTGCCAGGGGTTTGCAACCCCCCTGAATAGAATTCATGTACATGTAAGGATATAGTAAGAATAGGCTGTGTGTCATGTCAAATTCTCAAACTTGCTTAGAGTTAGAGACCTAGTCAGGTCTCTATTACTGGAAGAAAATACCCAAGGGAGAGAGTATCTTACTTAACTTTTCTCACTGCTGAGACAAAATATCTGCCAAAAGCTAGCTAATCCCTCGCAAGCATAGGCAGAAGCTGACCAAATGTAGATCATCCCTCACAAGTGTGCCCATATGCTGGTCTCCCAGCTGATTCTAGATCCTGTCAAGCTGATAATCAATATCATGGGTAGTCAACTTAAAACAAGGAGACCTATCTTGACACACAGTTCAGAAGTTTCAGTTGATGGTCAGCTGTCCCTGCTGCTTTGGGCTCATAGTTAAGTAATTCTGGAAGAAGCCTGTGGCAGAGGAAATCACTCAATTTAGGTCAGCCCTTCAAAACTTACTTTAGCGTCCTTGATTCCTTCTACCAGTCTTTAGCTCCCCCATTAGTGTCATAAGCTAATGAATCTTCCAACCTAAGGCCCGTGGACTTAGTCTAGATAGAGCAATTTTCTCTTGGATGTTACAGCCTCTAGAACTTGGAAGAAACAAATCCATTGTACCCTTTATAAGCTATTGTTATCACTGTATTTTGTGACATCTCTCCAAACCAACTAGGACAATAGCAGCACTACAAAGTCTACAGATTCACAGCACCTATTCTGAGTCACCAGATCTAAAAGATGACTGGCTGAAATATGTTTTTTAGATGTTATCTTTCAGTAGTTATAGAAACAGATATAGCTTATGGTTGTCTTGGATCTGTGACACAGATAGGAAGAGAGATGAAAAAAAAAAAAAGCGTCGGATGAAGTGAAAAATCCACAATGGTTTCTTTGTGCCCCTACCAATGAGACTGTGCAAGCTGTATTTTACTGTGAAAGTTCACCATGAAGTGAAATCCAACCTCATGCTTATAATGGCACCTCCTGGATTGCAGCGATGGTTCACATGTTAAGAGCATTTGCTGCTTTTGCAGAGGAACCAAGTTAAATTTAAAGCACCAAGTGAAATTGAAATTGAAATTTAAATAGCAATTTAAGTTGTTAGGTGGCTCATGACTGCCTGTAACTCGAGCTGCCAGGGATAGAATGTCTTTCATGGGCACCTACACTCACATGTACACAACACACATATGTACACACAAATATTCACATAGTTAAAAATAAAGTAAATCTAAAATGACCAAGTAGCACAATAACTGGAATTGTGACTATGATTAGTTTATTTCTAAATTTTATATGAAAAAATTAAATACACATGTAAAGCAAGTTCCTTGCAGTTCTCCACCTGGCTATAGAAAGCACAATCAATGAAGAAAAATAACTAATTTTTTTGGGAATAAAGCCCATATTCCAAGTTCTCTAAAAAGCCAAATAGCAATCTCTAGGGAACAGAAAGCAATAAGGAGACAGACCAGAAACCTGTCTTTACTTCATTATCCACTGGCCCAGAATCGTACTGTGGAGGAAACAGTCTCATCTCCGAAGCAAGAGGAAAAGAAGGGTTAAGGGAATGCAGTCTCCCCTTCAAAGGCTCCCATGACCAGGTTCCACCTCTTAAAGATCAATGAACTTTAAAATAATGAAGATCATCTTGATAGTATTAATTGACCTCTTCCCATCACCGTTAATTTAACCAGAAGTCCCTATTTTCGGTGGATGCAAAGAGCTTAAAATACGCTGACTTCATGCCGATGCTAAAAGCGAGCGACTGTGGGTGTGATGGTGACATTTCTCCAGCTCTTTAGTATTTTGTCCATTTATATACCATCACCATGGCTACTGTGATAACATTTAAAATAATTCCAATGTAAATCTGACAGCACCTCGTTAGGTTCTCTCAGAATCCCGTAATTAGGTAAGAAAAGACTGCTGATTGAGAAGGTTGGAGCCACGTGGGACAGGCTGCCTTTCCCCATTAATGATCACAATGTCCCTTCTCCAATGTTTCTCTGATGTGGCTGAGGCTTCTTTCAGGCCTGGAATCTGGAGCTGGTGCTTTTCAAACTGAGGCAGAGGTGGTGTGTGTGTGTGTGTGTATGTGTGTGTGAATCAACCAAGATTCCATTTCCTTTCTTTAGATGCGGGGAACTAGGAAGAGATTTCCCCCCTTTCCACCCCTTAAGTAAGGGACTTGAGGATGAAGCTTCAAAGCTGCTTTCAGAGAAGCTCAGAATCCTGGAAGGGTTAAGTCCCTGGATCTTATTATTGTAATTTACCATGTTTGTTTTTCCTAACAAATTGAATATAATTATAAAAGATAAAAGTGCTATTTAATCAAGGTTCTTTCTGGACAAAAGGCCACCTACCAACAGAACTGGAATGAACCTGATTCATATTCTTAATAATGCTTAAATCTATGGCTTGTTCTGGACACCAGAGGTGAGTTTAAGTAATGTATAATTTTTACACACACATATTCTGTATTTTGATGAGGTGAGCCACATGAAAGCTATTTCAGCCACCACTGCAGCTGTGTTGTTTGAAAAAAAAAAAAGCATCATAAATGCTCAGTTTGACATTCTTTGGGGTTTTAACTAGAGGAGACTGTTTACACTCTTGAAGTCGTCTGTAATGAGGACGAATTTAGACTAATTGGCAAACCTAATAAGGGAGCTGATTAGTTCATACAAATAGCTCGAGTCCATTATTTGACACAGAATTCACAACTGTGTCCTGCTCTAAGAAAGTTCTGTGCCGTTTTATAACAGTAAGAAAGTGAGAGAGAGAGAATAGACATGGCAGAATAGCATATGGGCTGAATCAGTTATTCATTGTTTTTAAAGGGGCTGCTCCTCAGCATGGAATGGACTTGTGCAATTTGTGCTTAGCATCAAATTATCCAATCTGAGACGGGAATCTGCATGGACGCAGTATTCACAGCATGAGAATGAACAGAGGAATTGGCCTAGAACCAAACTGTGGCATGCATACATAATAGTCAGGTCTTAGCGCTCTCTATAAAATTCATATTACAGCAGAATGCATTTCCCATCAACAATATCATATCATTCTCTCATTTTACTCAAAAGAGATGTGAATTTCCTATTATACACTTTTGAAATGTAGAGACATAGAGGTTGATAATTTTAAACTATCACAACCATGATTGGATTTAATCAATAGTTAAGGAGAAAGGTGCAATTTAATTATTTCCAAAATTACATGTTGTTGTTATCACTAGGAGAGGTAGGTCTACTGGTATCTTGGGAGCAAAGGCCATAGGTGCTGTAAGATATTCCAGAGTGCCCAACGTCAGCCCTGATAATCTTTGAGGTTCAGATCTCTTGAGGCCTCCAGCAATCTGCCAGAAAACAATATTCTTACCAAAAGCAACTTGTGCCTTGGGAGGCTTCACTGCCATCCCACACAAAGACATGAACGAACACAATTCTAAGGCAAAAACCAGCTCAGGTAAGTATTTCTCATAACAACTAGAGAGACAGGTCAGCAGACAGCCTTGAAAAATGTCACCAGCAATGAGTAGACTGTGAGAAATCAAAGCAGAAGGGGTCTTTGTTTTAAGAGCAAAGGAAAACATTGCTGAGAAAGCACATTGGAGCTGTCCACACATCATTTCTGCTCCAAGACAGAGATGAATCTGATTTAAACCAAAACACTGGGGGAAACGGATGGCTTACATGTCACGACAAACATTAAGTCAGAATAAATTTACTCTTAACACAGCGGGTTCTGCGCTGGTGATTCAATGTGCCTGCTGTCACAGGTCACACCATTCGAATTAACACAAATATGCAAGTATTAAATTATTTCACCAGCAAGGCTAAAGCCTTGCTGGAAATAGGTACTCTGATCATATATCTACCTATCCTATCTAACTCCCTGACAAAATGGTTTAGAGACCATGGGAATTATTGCTCCAGAGGGAGGAGGCTTATGAAGTAGGTATTTTAAATTCAAGACTGCAATTAACTTAGCTCAAGTTAATGTTTCAGGATTTATACCAACACTGGTTTCCAGAAAAAGCTCAGCTCACACTGTGGACTGCAATATTTTTTTAACTGTGTTACCCTAAAAACACAAAGCAGCCCTCTTTGAGCTCCAATCTCAAAAGGGTGAGGCATGTGAACATAGTTAATTTCAGTAAATGACTAGGTACCATGTTACAAAACTAAGTCTTTCCCAAGTTCAATCATCTTTGAAGCAAGAGCTATGAAGCCAAAGGTCTGTGCCTACTGTTACAAAGTTAATGGAGATGGGGTAATTAGAGGGCTCATTGACTGATGGCTTTCTCCAGCAAGCTTAGAAATCTGAGTTCAATTCACAGGACTCACAAGAGAACTGACTCTCACAAGGTGTCCTCTGACCTCCATATGTAATCCTTGGCACGTCTGAACCTTCCACCCCTTCCTTCCCAACAAAATAAATAAAACAAAGGAAAACAATTAATGAGCAGCCCACAGATTAGTGACTAGCAAGAATTTAAACCTAGTCTTTCTATCAGAGAACATTGATGCTTCCTCAACTCAACCTTCCCTGAATCTCTGTTCTACAAGCTCTTCTCTTCCCACTGGCACAGGGTGGCTTGGATCTTATTGGACAGGCTTTCCTTAGTTAGAGGAATTAAATTCTTCAATGTGCAGGCATGCATGCATTTCTATGCACTGTATTGCACCTTCTTTTTTACACAATAAATAATATTGCATTTCTGTTACCCATTTATCTGACAGTGTTTACAGCCATAAGGTAAGTGATAGTAAACATTGTTATATGACAAAGGAAAAAGAAGAGATTTGTGCAAGGGAGTTTGGCAACACTCTTGTAGACCCTTTGACCATCACAAAATTCAAAGATTATCCTTTCTTTTTTCATGGTGTCCCAGGAATATAGAAAACCTTACTAATGGACTGCACATCTGTAGTATGGATTCTTGCTCCATAGCACAAAGTTGTATGAAACATTCAGAAACTCAGCAAAAAGCATTACTTTGTTTTCCTAATAGAAAGTTAGTATTGTCTGGGTTATCTGATTCTATCAAATCTCGTTTCATGTCTTTGAATTACCACACAACTCTGTGAGCTGTAGAATACTGATAACTGTAAAAATAGTTCCTGTCCCATAGAAGTGCAAATTTTGTCCAGTGGAGATACAGTTGATTTCTCTGTGTCTGCTGATTAAACTTATCATTTGTGAAGCAAATTCACTCCAGCATATCTGATGTGTACATGGATCTTCTATATGGATTTTCCTGTAAATTAGTAGTTACATGTATGTATCATCTGTGGTTAAATTACCTAAAATATCTGACATGGATTCATTTTATGTAAGTACACCATTGATGGCTATATTTTCCTTTACAACTATGTTTTAATGCATTCACTGTTCTAATATTGGAAGACAATAGCTCCGATCAAGTTCAACATCTCCTTTAAAAAATTAGAAGTTTCAACAATCATAGTTTGGGCAATTTTGTTAAGATAAGTAAGTTTTTCTTGACTCATGTAAACTCATTTGGAGGGAGATGGGAGCAGATACCACTTCTTATTTCTACAACCTCAATTAGAATTTAATGGTATAAATATTTTTTAAAAAGTGTGTGTGTGTGTGTGTGTGTGTGTGTGTGTGTGTGTGTGTGTGTGAACATGTTAGGATACTTGCAGAGCCCAGGTAAGGGCACTGGATTTTCCTGAAGCTGTAGTTGCAGATGGTTATGAATCATGCAAAGTATGCTGAGAATAGAACTTGGGTCCTCTGGAAAAGTAGATGTTCTTGATCACTTGAACCATCTCTCTAGCCAAAGGACTATATCAGTTTACACATTTGACTTTTCAGTCAGGGTGATTCTCTATTAAAGTTTTACTTACCTTTGAAGCAAATATGTTGGCCTTAAGATACACAGAATTAAGTTGCTTGCACATGTGAATTCAGGAAACAGAAGCAAGCATGTATGTGTCTCTATCCCGATTTCCTACCTTTACCACATGTGGATCTCAGGGCACATTCTGCTCTATGTTACTTCATTTTGGGTGGAACAATGACTTTCAGTCTGGCCCACGCCCTGAATGATTCTGTTTTACATAAGAGAAGTTGGCTCCATTTTCAGTGTGATTGCTGAGACAGAATGTTTCTGAGTCCTGTTTATGCAAGTAAACAACCTCCATCTGTCCAACACAAACCACAGCACATACTTATAGCTAATTTATTCATGCAAGCAGACTATTACCACCTATGAACTTACGGAATTAAATTAGGTACACATGGGCACATGAACATATCAAAACCATATAAAAATGAGGACTTTCAAAAATACAACTCTCTCTCGTAGACCATACAGAAGAAAGGACACTAACACCTTACATACCACAGTCCAGAGCATCTGACATTGGTTTGCTTGATGGGTCATGACATCTTCCTTCTGTCCCCAGGTCTTTAACTTCAATGCCATTCTTCTTAACTCAGGCAGCCCTATGCCTCATGTTACCCAGCTTTGCCTTCAATAGCGTCTGTGTCCTCTAGGACCTGTAATTCAATTAATAATTTAACCAGAATCTTGCAGTGGCTCTTTGTGTCTGTATCTGTTATCTGTAGCCTTTATAACCCTTTGTGCAAAAGAAATGCTCATGTACATACATACATGAGCACATCACTGTATGAAGTATAATAATGGGTTTGAATTCACTGTAGAAATTTTGATGAGAATAAAAGACCTGTGGTTCCCAGTGACACATATAAAGTAAAATTGGGACTATTTGGTGAGTTTCAGCTCAAAAATCATTTGTGAATTTATTGGTATCCAGTCAATGAGAACATTGTAGAAATACACAGCATCCTGTGTCTGACATCATATACAGAGGACAGCAAAAGCATCCCCTCTAACTATATTTAACAAGTGTCTTTCAAGTCCATGTTTTACAGAGTTATTTAGCTATCTGTCTCTTTACATATATGGACATTTGCCAATGCATATAGTTTTTCTATATATTGCAGTGCATGAAACACAAACATCACTTTAGAGGGCATTTTGACACAATATTGTGTTTGAAATCTTTTGGCAATGTGTAAAGGTCATTGGTTATGATGGCGGAATAACACTTTATTAGGTATACACATTTCTTTCTACCTTCCTCTAGAAATAGACACGAATGTATCTATATAACACTGTACTGCACTGAAGCATGGGCACCATAGCAATTGCTGGAGATGTGCAATGGGTGGGAGAGTTCTGTGCCTATTGGTAATTTTTATGTGTGATTATTCTTAGAAGGATTAGGTGGATTTCTATTTATTAGATACTATTTTCCAAACACAGCTCTACGAGTATCCTAAAGCCTTAGTATTTTCAGTGGTATAACAGTTTTATCATTTTATATGTTGCCACATTTATAATTTATCTTTTTTGTGTTTTAATTTGAATTTTCCTTATCTAATTCACTTTCTTCTTGTTCTTAAGAGAATGGAAGACAGAGAAGAGAACTAATAACTGAAAAATACATACATGTCTTATTTAATAAATTAGTTTCTTCAAATCCAAGGGCAAAAAAATTATTGCTACTATCTTTTTTGGATCAGATCCAGGAGAAACAGAATATCTGACTCATTCATCAAAAAAAATGAAATGAAATATATGCTTATTCTAAAATGACAGGCAAGTTTATTAAGTATTTAAATATTCTACAAGTTGCCTAGAGTAAAGCTTTTTTCAAACTCACCGGCTATTTTTCTATTTTTCACATATTGTGAAAATGTGAATTTTTATTGGATGTTTTATTTATTTACATTTCAAATGTTATCCCCTTTCCCAGTTTCCCCTCTGGAATCCTCATATCCCACCCCTCCACCCCTGCTTCTATGAGGGTGCTCCCCCGCCCACCCACTCTTCTCTCACCACTCTTGCATTCCCTTACATTAGGGCATTGAGCCTTCTCAGGACCAAGGGCCTTTCCTTCAATTGAAGTCATCCTCTGCTCCACAGCTGGAGATATGGGTCCCTCCATGTGTACTCTTTGGTTGGTGATTTAGTCCCTGGGAGCTCCGAGGGGTCTGGTTGGTTGATATTGTTGTTCTTCCTTTGCAGTTGTAAAGCTCTTCATCCCCTTCATTCCTTTCCCTAATTCCTCCATTCCTAATTCCTCCCATGCTCAGTCTGATCCTTGGCTGTGAGCATCCACATCTGTATTTGTCAGGCACTGGCAGAGCCTCTCAGGAGACAGCAATGTCAGGCTATTGTTGGCAAGCACTTCTTGGCATCAGCAATTGTGTCTGGGTTTGGTGTCTGTATATGGGATGGATCCCCAGGTGGGGCAATCTCTGGATGGTCTTTCCTTCAGTCTGCTCCACATTTTGTCTCTGTATTTCCTCCCTTGAGTATTTTGTTCCCACTTCAAAAGACGGAAGCATCCATACTTTATGCTTCTTTCTTCTTGAGCTTCATGTGGTCTGTGAATTGTATCTTGGGTATTCTGAGCTTCTGGGCTTATTATCCACCTATCAGTGAGTGCATACCATGTGTGTTCTTTTGTAACTGGGTTATCCCACTCAGGATGATTTTTTTTAATTCTATCCACTTGTCTAAGAATTTCATGAATTCATTGTTTTTAATAGATGGGTAGTACTCCATTGTGCAAATGCACCACATTTTCTGCATCCATTTTTCTGTTGAGTGACATCTGGGTTATTTCCAGCTTCATAAGGCTGCTATGAACGGAGTGGAGCATGTGTCCTTATTACCTGTTGAAACATCTTCTGGGTATATGCCAGGAGTGGTATAGCTGGGTCCTCAAGTAGTACTAAGTCCAGTTTTCTGAGGATCTGTCAGACTGATTTTCAGAGTGGTTTTTACCAGCTTGCAATCCCACCAGTAGTGGAGGAGTGTTCCTCTTCCTTCACACCCTCTCTAGCATCTGCTGTCACCTGAGCTTTTGATCCTATTCATTCTGACTGGTATGAGGTGGAATCTCAGGGTTATTTTTGCTTCTTGGTCATTCGAAATTCCTCAGTTGAAAATTCTTTGTTTAGCTCTGTACCCCATTTTTAATAGGGTTATTTGGTTCTCTGGGGAAATATTTGGTTTTATTTTTCACATATTGTGCATACTGATTATTTCAACTCATTTTACTAACAAATAGGGACAACTTCTCTATCCGAGTAGGAGAACATAGATGTTTTAAATATTTTAGAGGCATAAAAAACTTTAACATGTATTAATACTTGTATACACATACATGCACACACACACACACACACAGTTCTTCCTATTTTCCTCTAGAAATAGACTTATATCTGTGTCTTGTGATGACAATGGATCTGACATTGCATACAGTGGCTGCTTCATGCTCTGTTATGGCAGTGAGTGCATGTTTAACAAATAATCACTTTCTCACTGACCACACAAAACTCCAATAATTTACTTTCCTTAGATGGAAAAACTAAAGAACAGAATACCCATGATTTTGCTTATAACACCACCACCATCACCACACACACACACACACACACACACACACACACACACCCTGGGAGGCCTGCTCTTTTCTGAAATTCAATGAAGAAGAACTGGATCTGGAGGAGAAAGGATGAGGGAGGAGAGTAGGGAGGGGAAACTGTGGTTAGAATGTAATATATATGAGGTGAATAAATAAATAAATAAATAAATAAATAAATAAATAAGTTTAAGACATATTAATTAGAGAGACTAATTTAATATGTTATTTCTTTTAAGGAGAAAGGACCTATGAAAGCACATATGCCTATTCGTATACAATGTGATCATGTGGCCATGATTTTATAGTAATATAAAAAGTTAGTAATTTGAGAGACTACAGAGATGTACAGTGTTATGTACTTAGTTTTATGATATCTGTTTATGATTGGAAAAGCAATTTGTGAGATCATTATTTTATAGCAAATAAAACTTCATCTATGTCTATATTTCATAAAGCATACATTTTCTAGGAATCTGTTCAGTGATGCCTGGGTTTGATTGTCTTTAGGGCTTCGTGGTTTGAGCTGCAGCCGAAACCAGAAG
Organism: Apodemus agrarius; assembly: GCA_964023405.1. Classification (NCBI taxonomy): domain Eukaryota; kingdom Metazoa; phylum Chordata; class Mammalia; order Rodentia; family Muridae; genus Apodemus; species Apodemus agrarius. The sequence continues at coordinate 131,621,527 of OZ030006.1, forward strand.
GTGGAGCAACTGTCTCTTTGATGGATAGAGAGTTCTTCTGACATTATTCTAATGTAAGTTGACACATGACTCATCGATCCACAGTATAAATCATTCCTTGTACATGCCTCTAAAATCTCAACAGATTGGCACTTTGAAACCTTTAAGCAAAATCATACATAGTCTACCTTTTTCCTCTGTTAGACTATCACTGCAAAAGTAAGCATTGTGTGGTCTAAACATGTACTTAATTCCATATTATAGTAGAGCATGAAACAGCCATTTGAAGCAATGTCAGATCCATTCAGATGTCATCAGGAGACACAGAAGTGCAGAAGAAAGATGGTTTCAACACCTTTAGTTCACCTCTGGGATTTTCTGTTCACCTTTTTTGGATTAGTTGGCACAATACCTGAACCTTCCACTTCACATGAAGTCCTCCTGTAAACTCATGAAGATACTTTAATCTCCTGTACCTTTCCTGTCTAGTTGAAACACTCAGAAGATCAGTTACTATTTCCAGCTCCATTCAGATGCCCCTCTAGTACTTACCACAGTTTTGTCTAGATTTTTCTCCCATTACTATATTGATATTACAGAAGGCAAGGACGATTCTATCTTAAGAATGATGGTCCTTACAGATATTTAGATTATTCTTTATCCTTATCATTAAAAAAATAAAAAAAAATAAACAATGTAGCTATGAAGACAGATTTTCTCTAAGCATGTACAGGTGTAATTTTTCTCAGATGTTTTAGGAATTAGAATTGTGCCAAAATATTTTTTTTAAGTATTTACTACCAGTGCCTGGGAAAGGGACCATACCGATTTGTATCCTTCTTTATAGAAACTGCTAATTGAGTACTCTTTAGTTTTAGAAGGGTCCAGCTTTGCTGACTCCCAAGTTCTACTACAAATGGATATAATTTGGAGACCTACTTAAAATATAGTCTTCCAGGCCATGTTGGACCAGAACCTAAACACTCTAGTTATAGATGATATATGCACATGCAATATGCATATGGAAACACACAAAGTAGAAAGATTAACATCAATACATTAACTTCCTCTCTATATCTAGTCCTTTTGTCTTCTCAATCTCAACCCTTGGTGCCCATGTGAGAAACTTTCTTCCTTCCTTCCTTCCTTCCTTCCTTCCTTCCTTCCTTCCTTCCTTCCTTCCTTCCTGTGTTGCTACTCATCTATTACAAAGTCCCACATAAAGCTTCTACATAGTTATACATTTTCCCACCCTATGCCTATAATTGCTACTCACATTCTGTCCCTGCCACACCTCCAAAACTCTTAAGGCACATTTATAATTGATATTGAAGTTTTGAACCCTTGCTTTTTCTCCTGCTCATTGCTATATCCCACCGAGGACAATCACCAAGCAGACACAGGCAAGGAACAGCTTGCTGTAAAGGCACTCTGTGATTCTCTGTACAGGCAGACTTCTCTAATGCGAACCTCTGCTCAGCATTCATTTTCCATCTCTTTCTTCTTATACTTCATAATAAAAATTAAGCATGCTCTACTTTCCAGATATAAAATATTATGTCTTAAGGCTGGTGAGAGACATAAGTACATAAAGACACTTGCCACAAAGTATAATGACCCAAGTTCAGTCCCAAGAACGCACGTGGAGGAAGGAAAGTGCTGACCTCTGCATGGCATGTATATACATAGTCTCCCACCTCCCCCCTCTCTCTCTCAGAGAAAGAGTAGAAGACAGAGGGAGACAGAGAGAAATAAAGATGTAAAACATTATTTTTAAAAGACCTTTTAAAAAAGACTCATAACTCACCATATTTCCTTTATCCAGAATGCCAGGCTCCTTTTATTTCAAGAACTTATTTAGGTATAAAGCCTTGTCAGAATCTTCTTTGCATTCCGGTTTGTATAGAATGTTCCTTGTTTTTATTCCACAACCACTCATTTCTACTTCTTTCTTTCTTTTATTTTACAATTGGGAACAAAGCAATCATTGTCCATGGGCATCTTCATGAACACTGAAAAATCCATCTAGTATGAAACAATCTCTCTCATTTCACAGTGGAATCCCAGGATTTGTTACATGAAAGGAATATATATATATATATATATATATATATATATATATATATAATTTTCTATATTCTTTGTTTACATTCCAAATGATTTTCCCTTTTCCAGTTCCCCCCTCCCCATAAGTCCTATAAGCCCTCTTCCCTCTGCCCATTCTCCAATCAGCCCCCTCCTACTTCTCTGTCTTGGTAATACTCTACAATGCTGCATCAAACCTTTCTAGGACCAGGGCCCTCTTTTTCCTTCTTGGGAATGATTTTATTTGTGAATTGTGTCTTGGGTATTCAGAGCTTCTGGGCTAATATCCACTTATCAATGACTGCATTCCATGTGTGTTCTTTTGTGATTGGGTTACCTCACTTAGGATGATATTTTCCAGATCCAACCATTTGCCTAAGAATTTCATGAATTCATTGTTTTTAATTGCTGAGTAGTAGTCCATTGTGTAAATATACCACATTCTCTGTATCTACTCTGTATCCATGTTGCCTGTCTGGGCCACCCCATAGTGAATATGGTAGATGCCGTGAGGAACCCCTCCAAGCACCGATCACTCTTCAGGGCAAAAGGCCCAGGACAGGGCTTGCTGCTGGATTTCAAAAGCTCTGCTGATGCTGGTTCTTGAATGCCTCGCTTCTACCTAATAACCTGCTCCTGTCCGTTCTCGAGAGAGTATCAGTAAGTAGGATCTTCTTCGTGTTAGATGTGGCACAGGTCTACCACATCCTATGGAAAGGGGCCGTGGCAATTAACCTGCTCCTGCTGGTTCTCTAGAGAGTATCAGGAAGTGGGATCTTCCATGTCAGATGTGACACAGGTCTCTGGCTGAGCTGGCTGCTTGGTCACAGGAACCAAGATGGTGGTGACCTCAGAAGGCAGGGTTTCCCCTAACCGATGGACTCCCTGCAGGTCAGATGCTCCCCTGCGGGACACAAGCCCAGACAGCTGTATACTTGCCCAGCTCCTGCACGCAGAAGGGCAGAAGGAACCCAGGCAGGCTGTGGTGTTTCCTGTGCACCAGGCCGAGCTGGCTGCTTGGCCACAGGAGCCAAGATGGTGGCGACCTCAGACCGCAGGGCTCCCTTTGGGACATATTTTCTTTTTATATCTGTCTCATCAAACATGCACCTTTACTTTATTAGCAACATCTTACTAATCACCTTTGGTTCTCCTTTTTGGACTAGGCACTCAATGTTTGAAAACAAAAATATAAACATTTTCACAAAGATGACCCTAACTGTTAGGAGTTAGGGGATTCAGAGGTGGCCTCGTGATCAAAATTGTTGCTACACAAGCATGAAGATGTGAGTCAATATCTCCCAACAGCTTCATAAATGGAGCAGGCCACACTGATGCCCTCTTGGCATGGAGAGAGTGGAAACAGATGGATCTTGGAGCTCACTGAGACAAGCCAGCCTAGCCAAGTCATTAAACTCTAGGCTCAGTGAAAGACCATATATCAAAAAATTAAGGGGGAGTGAGATAGAGGAAGATACCCAGCATTGGTGTTTGCCATTCAAATGTTTACATGTACTAATACACACTCACACACCCTTACATACATGAACGCCAACTCATGTACAAATGAAAAGCTAGCTTTAAAAATTAGCTAAAAATTTTATTAGTATTTGAGGTGAGTCCTCAGTAGCATTTTTGGAGAACCATGTTCAAAGAAGAGTAATTTGAAAAAAGTCTGGGCACATGTAGGTAGTTCAGAAACACCCTAATCTGAATCCTTTAGAACAGTGGAGTGATTACTGCCCCCATAAGAAGATATTGTTCATTTTCTTTATTCTGCAGTATAAGAGGCACTTCAGCTTTGAAGTTTGTTTGTAGAAAATTTGGCACTTAATTATAACTTACAAGAGAATATCCATGGTCAATACATGCTTTAGTATTGATAAAATATGGCAGTTTATCAGAAACATCTACATAGGTCTTGAGAGGGAAGTAAAGGGCTGTACTCAGTAACAGCAACTCTCCTGAGCAATGGAAGGGTTTGGTGTTTACCTCTGAGTTCATTTAGAGACCTCTAGTTTTTCTATATTCTTAAAGTAAGCACATTGGGTTTATCTGAAATGCCAGATGCTTCTTCACTGTGAGGGTTCAGGAAGTGTGAAGATGTGTGTTGTTGAATTATATTTCTATAACATGAGATTCAGGAATATGACTTCAGGTTTGGGGAAACTGGTATTAGGTCATCCTTTGGTTTAACATTTTCAAACTGCAAAGGTGTTCTCTGAAGTTCCAGTACTACCTAGCATTTTCAAGGTACCTACATTTCCATTTCAAAGAGAAGACAGGACATCTCTGGGGTCAAGGGGTCTGAACACAGCCAGCCACACAACTTTTTGGTAGAGGCATTTACAAGAGTTCTTCAAACAGTAAGAGTGATGTAGCAGATGTTAGTACAAAGGAAAGAACAAATGAGGTGTGAATTACGGGGTGACGAAGCTTGTATGAATCTCATTTGTTTAACCATCTGAATGGTATACTCCAGGTATTAAATGAGCTAGATACGATCGCACACAATTTTCTGAATAGTCAGGGAAGGTGGCTTAATGAACTATGCCCACTTGAATGTGGTCGTATCACCTCACTCCTTCAGCCAGCCATAGCTTACTTAACATTTCTTCCCAAATCCTTTAAAGCAATGCTTTGTGTGATTATGACCTTGTCATTCTATTTTCCAGGTAATGGAACATGAGGAATTGTTAAATGATTAGTAATTTAATTAGCAGGTGTATTAACAGAGAATCTTTTGCAAATTAAAAATGTAATTTTAATAATCACTGCTCATAGAAAAGAGACGACAGTTTGAGGCATGTGAATTTATGTGTTTTACTCTGTCTTAGTCAGTTGGGCTGCAAGCTCAGATACGCTTGACTTAGTAAAATGTTTCTTGTCTGCAAATAACACTAGGGCTTGCACAGTCCTTTCCTTGACTTAGTGACTCATTTGCATTAGTTATGCAAAAGTATCAACACAGGTTCTCTTCTCTCTTTGCTCTCACTCTTACTGATCTCATAAGAAACTAGAGGAAACCATCTATTCTTGAGTAGTGAAGAGAGACTATAATTTAGTTTGGTAGGAGTAATGGATAGTTCTTGGTACGTTTCTCATTTGCTAGATTGGTTCCCTTGTTCCCAGGTGAGAATTTTAGTGGTATGGTGGGAGAAGTTAATTTTAACAGCTCACCCACAGATCTACTATTGTCCATCTACTTTTGGGAAATAACTGGATAAGAGAAAGAATGTTTTTAACATATAATGTTGTTTCTGCAAAGCCAATGATTTTAGGAAAAAAAATCTGACTTGTAGACAGTGTGGGTTGTTTAATAATGCTTTAATTAAAGGCAATTTTACTGGTGTCATAGATGTCACATACTGAATATGATTATATTTTCCTACTCCATTAATAGTTGTATCCATTTAGGTATCTATTAACATAACAGTGCTAGTGTGAATAGTAAGGAAAAGTTGGACTAATTTTACAGATTAATGATCAAACACAGCTGTACTTAAAACATTCTGAGAATTCAAAGTATCCAGTGTTGGCAGACATTCCAAGTTTCTGAAAAATGGAATACAGGGAAGGAAGGAAGTAAAGACTGGGGAAATATGGTAAAGAGAAAAAAAAGAGTACAAAGAACAACAATGAGGCTAGTATTCAAGGCTTGACAACACTTAAAGTGATTAAGAATTATTTACATATAGCTTATATACCATTAGTCTGCTGGACCCAGGTCCCAACCTTATGACTGATACCATTGGTTGCCTAAAATTGCCCATGGGGGTTTATGATTACTTTAGAAATAAGCACGGTATGCCTCCTTCCTTCCTTCCTTCCTTCCTTCCTTCCTTCCTTCCTTCCTTCCTTCCTTCCTTCCTTTTCCAAGAATGCCACGGGATCACACCTAACAATAATAATTGAGGATTTGAAATTCATCAAATCTGTTGGAACAGAGCCAGGGTTGCATCAAGTCTCTTGTTGAGGAAAATAAAAAAGTAGAACCGGCTCGTTCCTTTGTTTGAGCCTTTGCCTCTGCAGTCTGGCTGGCCATGTACTGGGCAGGCAATGGCTGACCTGTTTTTAATCTCATGGAGATTGACTCTGAACTCCACAGTCTTTCAACCCAGCTTGATAGGTTCCCACTTGTGAGTGGCTACCACACCAATCCAGTGCTTCAAATCCCACAAGGCCTTTGTGGCACACCTCAAGCAAATCCAAGCTTGGGCACCGTACATTTCTCTCTTGAACCCAGACAAGCCACCGCGTGAAGGACAACGCAACACAAACTTAGTTCAGAAACAATGGTAACTCAATCTCTGGGTGCAACAACTAAAACCTAGTCTTGTAAGGATTATTAAAATCTGATTCCACCAGCTCTCCCAGTGATAGACTCCTTAATTCATTATGGGATTGGTTCACAAGTAAAGCACCAGGCCCATTCACACAGTCTCTTCTCAGTATCTCTTCTCACCTCTAATTTCTTACTTTCAAATTTTTATTTTATGTTAGTTATTGAGACATGGTGTCACTCTCAGTCCTACCTGGCCTGAACCTTGCATGGAGACCAGGGTAGTTATGAACTCACAGAAATTTGCCTGCTTCAGGCTTCTGAGTGATGGGAATAAAAGTGTGTGTCACTCTGGCCCTGGTATTGTTTTCTGACCTCTCTGTGGACTTACATTGACCTCAAGTACAAGTCATTTACAGAAAAAAAGAGTAAAATAAAATTTTCTTTCTAACTGAAATCCTGACAGTACAGAGGGTTGACAAAAAACACCTAATGGTACAAGAAATTGATTGTTTCCAATGACATGGCTTTTACTCTTGCACTTATATCCAATTTTTCCATAAAAAGCATTCAGAATGGTCTTTTAAATAACTAAGTGCAGTAATATCATGTTCGATTCACTCTTATAAATGAATACTACTAGAGATAATAAACTTGATGTCCTTACCTAGACTCAGAGGACCCCTACTCTGATCACCTCTCTCTTGCTCATTTTATTTATTTTTGGATTGAATATTTTCTTTATTTACATTTCAAATGCTTTCTCCTTTCTACGTCTTTACTTCAGAAACACCCTATCGCATCCTCCTTTCCCTGACTGTATGAGGATGCCTCCCCCACCCCACTCCTGTTCTCCTGCCCTGGCATTCCTCTACATTGGACATCAAACACGCTTAGGCCCAAGGGACTCTCCTATCACTGATATCCAACAGGGCCATCCTGTGACACATATGTGGCCAGTGCTATGGGTCCCTCCATGTGTGTTTTTTGGTTGCTGGTCCAGGGCGTCTGACTTGTTGACACTGTTGCTCCCTCCATAGGACTGCATACCCCCTCAGCTCCTTCAGTCCCATTTCTAACTCCTCCATCATCGACCCCATGCTCAGCCCAATGGTTGGCTGCAAGCTTCTGCCTCTGTATGTCAGACTCTGGCAGAGACTCTCAGGAGAGAGCTATATCAGACTTCTATCAGCAAGCACTTCCCAGCACCCACAATAATGTCCACTGGTTTGGTGGCTGTATATGAAATAGATCCCCAGGTAGGATCCCAAGTCTCTGGATGGCCTTTCCTTCATCTCTGCTCCATAATGTGACTCCATATTTCCTCTTGTGAGTATTTTATTCACCCTTCTAACAAGCACTGAAGCATCCAAATTTTGGTCTTCCTTCTTAGGCTTCATATTGTCTGTGAATTGAATCTTGGGTATCCCGAACTTTTGGGCTAGTATCCACTTATCAGTGAGTACATACTGCCTTTGTTTCTTTGTGAATGAGTCACCTCAGGATAATATTCTCAAGTTCCATCTATTTACCTGCAAATATTATGAAGTCGTTGTTTTTGATAGCTGAGTATTATTGCATTGTGTAAATGTACATTTTCTATACCCATTCCTCTGTTGAGGGACATTTTGGTTCTTTCCAGCTTCTAGCTATTATAAATAAGGCTGCTCTGAACATAGTGAAGCATGTGTCCTTATTACACGTTGAAGCATCTTCTGGGTATATGCTCAGGAGTGGAATAGCTGGGTCCTCAGGTAATACTATGTCCAATTTTCTGAGTAACTGCCAGACTGATTTCCAGAGTGGCTGTACCAACTTGCAACCCCACCAGCAGTGGAGGAGTGTTCCTCTCTCTCCATATCCTTGCCAACATCTACTGTCACCTGAGTTTCTCATCTTAGCTATTCTGACTGGTATGAGATAGAATCACAGGATTGTTTTGATTTGCATTTTCCTGATGACTAAGGATGTTGAACATTTTTTTAGGTGTTCCTCAGCCCTTTGAGTTTCCTCAGTTGAGAATTCTCTGTTTAGCTCTGTTCTCCATTTTTAATAGGGTTATTTGGTGCTCTGGAGTCTAACTTCTTGAGTGCTTTGTATATATTGTATATTAGCCCTCTATCGGATGTAGGATTGATAAAGATCTTTTCCCAATCTGTTAGATGCCTTTTTGTCCTATTGATAGTGTCCTTTGCCTTATAGAAGCTTTGCAATTTTATGAGGTCCCATTTGTCAATTCTTAATCTTAGAACATAAGCCATTGGTGTTCTGTTCAGGAACATTTCCCCTGTGCCCATGTGCTCTAGGTTCTTCTCCACTTTCTATTCTATTAAATTCAATATATCTGGTTTGATGTGGAGGTACTTGATTCACTTGGACTTGAACTTTGTACAGGGAGATAAGAATAGATCATTTTGCATTCTTCTACATGTTGACAACCAGATGAACCAGCACCATTTGTTGAAAATGCTGTCTTTTCCACCAAGTGGTTGTAGTTCCTTTGTCAAAGATCAATTTACCATAGGTGGGTATGTTCATTTCTGGCTCTTCAATTCTATTCCATTGATCTACCTGCCTGTTACTGTGCCAATACCATGCAGTTTTTATCACTATTATTCTGTAGTACAGCTTAAGGTCAGGGATGCTTATTCCTCCAGAAGTTCTTTTATTGTCGAGAATAGTTTTTGATTTCCTGGGGATTTTGTTATTGCAAATGAATTTGAGAATTGCTCTTTCTAACTCTATGAAGAATTGAGCTGGAATTTTGATGAGAATTACATTGAATCTGATCATATCTCTTTTTATGGACTTTAACTGGTAGCACTGACCATTTCTATAGCTCCTTCTGGTTATTTCCTCCTCTTGCTGTATCTCAGACACATTGGAGTCCACTGTTTGAGGGGTAGTATAAATTTGACTCTTTTTGCATTGAAACTAAGAAAACAAGCTCATATTGATATAGAGTATGGACAGGACTAGTAGCAATCAAGACTCATAGTCTTATACCTGGATGGAAGAAGATATAAGTAAGTATCTGCAGAGTGAAATGAAAAACATAGAGAAGGAATTAAAGGAAAAGCAAGAACAGCACTGTTGGACAATGAAATAGCTTCTTTGGGAAGTATTCCTGCTAAAGAAGGTTCCAAGCATCCACAAGATTGACAAATGCAGTCTGGTCACTTTGGCTTTCAAGCAATGTATGTTCATGTGGAGGAAGTCAATTTGCTATAGATAAGTCAAACATGAAAGTAGTGCATACAGTTTTGACAAATCTTAAAGTTTAAAGCCAGTAGAAAGAACATTTTAAATGATGAAAAGGGAAATATACTTTTCCATACATTATTACCAATCAGAATGAATATAAAGACATGCATTGCTCAAAAGGCTTGAGGCTGGATTGTTTATTTCTGAGATAATTAATAGCTACAGTTAGCAACAAATAACCATTAACTATGTGCCAATTGGAGTACTAAATGGTAGGCATCTATAGCTACATTCAGATACATGTAGCTAGAAAGTCACATATCACATAATAAATATACATCAGGGTGTATCATATGTAAGTGATATATTTAAAATATTATGTATTTCATAACTCTACAGAACAGATCATTTTAGCAATGATGAATGGATGAAAGAATTGAGATAATGAGTGATTAATCAATGTCCTAGTTAATTAACTATCACAGGAGTTTGTAGTATTTTAGTAACAAGGGACAGTGTATAGCCAAAGCCCACCATCCTTGCCATTGCATTATCCTTTTTGTTTTATTGTCTTAAATATATACTTAGTTTTAGATTTTAAGGTTAAAGATTTTTACTTGATGAGACTGTTATAAGCTACCCTACTGTGACTTAAGTATGGACTATCCAATCCAGGCTCATGTGTTTAATATTTCCTTGCCAGATGGTAGTCCTGTGTTAGGAACTCAAAGAAACTGTAGGAGATAGGACACGGAAGCCAGACACTGTTCACTGAGGACATGCCTTTGAAGGGCATACCTTGCTGAACTCCTTTCTTGTTACTGCTTCCTAGCTGCATAAGGTAAAAACCCTCCTCCTCCACATGTTGCTGCTTCAATGATACTCTGTTGACTCTGTTGAAGTCAACAGCAAAGCTATTATGGAATGCCTCCTTTAAAACTATAAGCAAAAATAACTCTTCTTTTGGTTGCTTATACAAGTTATTTTGTCATGATGGTGCAAAATTCACCAATATACCCCTGTTATCATTTCCTCAAAATATGAACCTAAAAAATTAGCATTTCTTTTATTTGTATACCAGCTTTCTGCCCATCCTTGCCATAGTCATCCTTTATTGCTATGGCGTTTTCTTAACTGAAGTCCTTTACAAGTCCAATCTATCAGATCATGGTAGTCCTGCTGCTTCTTTCTTCTTCAGACTAAAACATCCTGTATCAATGTTGTATTCTGTGGCCAGGACCAGTTTCATGCAATGTACAACATATTGCCATAAGATAATCATTTAATAATGCATATATTTTATGTGCAGAATTTATTACACAATTATAGTATTGTGGTTTATATCCCTTTTCTTCATTTCATGATTCTAGCAATGAATTATTTGAAAAACATCAAAGATCATCTCTAGAGAGACAATTTCTATAAGAAGATCATACCTTCTAATCCTGTCATATCCTGACACTCCATGATGACCAAGCATTCAAATCTATGAGCCTATGAGGGAAATTCTCATCCAAACCACTACAACACTGAACCAAAGTTAGACTAAAAGCCAACAGAACAAACTACACATTCTACATCTCCATGTTTGATATAACAGGGTTCTTCAGAATTCCAACTTCTTTTCATTTTGTTCACTACAACATACTTTTCTCTCTTGGACTGGTTCAATGCCTGGTCTGCAGCTCTCCTTGGCTGTGACATAAGTTCCTTAGTCAGAGCAATACTGTGTGGAATACTATTATTTTGGATGACATTCTTTGAGTCTACATATGGTGGTTTTGGCAGAAGCATTACATATAGGAAAGGCAAATCCATGACCAGAATAAGTATCTAATCAAGTAAGGATGAAGTATTGTCCTTTACAAACAGGAAGATGTATAAAGTAGCTAACCTGCTACCAGATCACACTGGGGAATGGGGTCACATCTAGGACTCAGTGTTCATCTCTGTTGTTGGCAAATCAGGCACTTAGCTGTAGTCACAGCCAGATCAGCCTTGGTGACTGGCAGTAAGTACCATTAAGCCCATGCATAACCCCTATTTCTGCTGCCATGGCTACTTTGCTCAGAAGCCTACTGGGCAATGACAGGGATGGCTGGGGAAAGTGGCTGACTGTTCACAGAATAGGTTATTCTATCCTCTTGATGATTAAACTCCTCCTCAGCTGAAGTCACCTTTTGATAAACATTTATATGGGGCAAAAATATCTTCATATCTTTTACCCATTTGGAGGGATCTAGCACATATTTTCCTCAGATGTCTTTCGCATTAATTTTGCTTTTTCCAAGTCCTTGACCAGCCAGCTAATCCATTTGCTACAACCCATGAATCAGTGAACAATAGCACGTCTGGCTCTTTCTACTTTCAAACAAAATGTATGAGCATGATTATACCGCCCTATGTTTTGTGTACTGTGAAGATTTCCTTTTGTTGGTGTCTTTCAGGGTAGTCCCCAAAAGGGGTTGTAATGCTGCGCCTCTTCACTTCTGGGTGGTGTCTGCACAGCATACTGCCTTGAGTAAATGAGATCCTAGTCTTCTCTTCCTCAGTCCACTCATCATTAGGAACACTCCACTAGATGAGAGGGGCATGCTTGGAAGCATATGACATTGTAAAAGGAGAAAACACATGCATTTGAGCAACTTGTTCATGTAACTTGTTTGTGCCTTCTGGACCTGCTCAGACACAATCAAGTATGTGCTACTTCCATTTGGTAATAAGTTGATACTGTGGGAATCCTTTATGATTTGGTGGGTCAGATAACACCCAGCTTATAATGGGCAGGTCAAGTCACATTGAACTTGGTAGCCCATCAAGCTCCAGCTGAAAATATCTGTCACTTTCCTAGTCAAAAGTCCCAAAGTCTTTCATAGACATACAATAAGCAGCATGGCGGGTCCTGTCACAGAAATAGCCCAGTCCTTGATACCAACATCTGTCTTAGTCACTGTTCTATTGCTGTGAGAGACACGATGACTACAATGACATTTTCAATAACCTTTGGCATTTCTCTTTTTTTTTCCTTTTTTTTCTTTTTTCTTTTTATTTATTTATTTACATTCCAGATTTTATTCCATACCCCGGTCCACCCTCTGACTCTTCCATATCCCATACCTCCTCCCCATCCCCTATCACTAGGAGGATGTTCCCACAACCTACCTCACACTCTAACAGACCTCTAAACCCCCTGGAGACTCCAGTCTATTGAGTGTTACAGGAATCTTCACTTACCAAATCCAGGCCTGGCAGTCCCCTGCTGTGTATGTGTTGAGGGCCTCATATCAGCTGTTGTATGCTGCCTTGTTGGTAGGCTGGTGTTTGAGAGACCTTGAAGGTCCAGGTTAATTGAGACTGCTGGTCCTCCTACAAGGTCACCCTCCTCCTCAGCTTTTTCCAGCCTTTCTCTAATTCAACCACAGTGGTCAGCAGCTTCTGTCCATTGGATGGGTGCAAATATCTGCATCTGACTCTTTCATCTGTTTGTTCTGTCTTTCAGAGTATGGTCATGATAGGTCCCTTTTTGTGAGCACTCCATAGCCTTGGTAATAGTGTAAGGCCTTGGGACCTCCCCTTGAACTGGATCCGGCTTTGGGCCTGTCACTGGACCTTCTTTTTCTCAGGCATCTCTCCATTTCCATCCCTGCAGTTCTTTCAGGCAAGAACAATTATGTGTCAGAGTTTTGACTGTGAGATGGCAGCCCCATCCCTCACTTGATGTCCTGTCTTCCTGCTGGAGTTGGGCTCTACAAGTTCCCTCTCCCCAATGTAGGGCATTTCATTTAAGGTCCCTCCCTTTGAGTCCTGAGAGTCTCTTACCTCCCAGGTCTCTGGTCCATTTTGGAGGGTCCACCCAACCTCCTATGTCCCTAGGTTGCCTGTTTCCATTCTTTCTGCAGGCTCTCAGAAATCCAGTGCTTCAGTCTGTTATTCTTTTTATCTGTTTTTTATCTTTTTATTGATTTTTTATGAATTTTACATCATACACCCAATCCCATTTATCTCCCCATTCCTTCATATCTCATGCCACCTTTACTACCTCATCCCCCCAAAAAAATAACCAGCCAAACAACAACAAAAAGAAAAAAAAACACCTCTCCATGGAAGCTTCAACTGTTCACATAGTTTACCCCATTTGCCCAAACAGTTTTACTTGCAAATGTTCATTTCAATGAGTGGTAAGTGTGGTTTAGGAACTCTGACTTCTGGCACACTATCACTATTATATCCTTACTGTGACCACAGCAAATGTTATAGAGGAAAGGATATAATTAGGCTGGCTTACGGTCTCAGAGGTTTAGCCCACTGTCATCATCATGGGAAGCATGGTGTCTTGCAGGCAGTTGCTAAAGCTTCGCTGAAAGCTCCAGTCTGATCCATAGGCAGAGAGAGGAAGAGTCTGGGCTTGGCACAGTCTTTTGACTCCTCAAATTCCACCCCCAGCGACACACGTCCTCTAATAAGGCCATATCTCCTAATCATAATCCTATCAAAGAGTTCATGTCTAAGAGCATTTGGCAAAAAAAGGGAACAGATGCATGTCAAACAACTGTTTTCCTTAATGCAATTTGACAAAATGCATATTGACAATTATTTAAATTTTCTCAAGCTTGCTATTCTAGAACTAGATCCATATTAATTCTGAGTCACCTAAATCCATACTATTGTGAATAAATTGATGTCTGATATTGCATCTCCTCTACTCCAATATTGTTATTATAATAAAAGAATTGTGCTAAATATGCTACGTTAAAAATGTGTCTTTATATAAGAAAATGAGATATCTAATTTCATTGTCACTATAAGATATGGCTTGCTTTTGAATACCTGATATTGTTTTATAATTTTGTAATTATCTTGTTGGTCTTGGTTTTTTTAATCTATATTAGGCTATTCTCAAAAATGGCATAAATACTTTCTGATGTGGAAAATTATTTCAGTCTAAGAGTACAAGTTCACGATATGTATTAAATTCACGTTCAGCAATTCATTTTCACATAAGTTTTAAAGTGTTGCTTATTTTTTCTGGATTTATATCAGTCTTCCTAATAGAGTTTGGAGGCTGCAGTTGTCACTCCTCTGGTCAAGTGTGAATCTTATGTGTGGCATTTTCCATTGCTGAATATAAATGCTGGATGTTGAGGATCACTTCTTCTTTCTGTTCACTCTCAACAAAAAGAAAGTGCTACCATTCCATTAATGATGTTTGTGGTAGGTGGTAGCAGAATGTTTATATGTGCTAGGCTACCTGCTTATAACACAGGTACATACTATATTATTCATTTCAATGTACAAACAATTGAAAAGAATTCTGGACATTTTCCTTAGACTACTTATTTTTGTCCAAATTGGAACCAAATAATCATTTCTTACAAGTTCTGACATCTTTCAGGAACATAAGTCCACTCTTTCCTGACAGGTAGATCTGGATTTAAATCTTGTCTTGTGCCACTATGGGGTTCAAACTATGTTACTTTTCAAGTCCCAGTATGAGTAATATTTTAAATGGAAAACTATTGTAAACCACACAGGGAGTGTAGTTTGAGAGAATCATTCCTTCCTTTCCTTGCCAAGTGTTTATTTACTAAATGACTACAAACTAAGGAGCTCTGCTAGGTGCTGAATATGCCACAGTGAGAAAGAGCAGTCTTTGTTTAACTATAAACAATGCTCTTTGATGCCTAGCACAGGTGGATTCTGAGAACTGGATTCTTCTTTAACTTCCAAACTACTATATTGTCCATTTTTTTCTAGCAGCAGATTTTAGGCAATGCTTTATATTATTAGTTTTTCTTTATATTTGTCTACATATAGACAAGGCAAGGATTTGAGGGCTAAGCATATAAATTACAACTATCTATATTTCATATACTGACCAGCAGTGCTGTGGACCTTGGAGACAATTTGGGAAATTGCATTAATGAAATCAGTAGTGTAGGGTTTCCCTGGGCAGAGGGAAAGAGGGGAAATTTGAAGGATAGTGGTTTTCAAAGGATAGTTACTCTCATTGACAATGTAACTTAGTTTACACATTTTATTGCATACCCCACAATGAATTTGCTGAAATATGCTTCTTAATTCTGAGGTATCACTGTTTCCATTGTGTTATTTTACATACTTTAACATGCATATGCTCATATTTGAATCAGAAAAAATTAACATCCTTTGAGTAATAGAAATATTTTTAAATAACTGTTTTTAATATAGAGTGATTTGATGTTTCTTGCCTCAAAATATATCATTACACTTAAAAATACTTAATTGCAAAATCAATTCTGTACTTAAAAAATATATTCCCCCCGATCCCTTCATATGTATACACATATGCATGCAAATATTTATGATCCCCTCTCCCTCTTCTCTCTCACCCATACAATTGGGCTCTAAAGTTAAACTCTTATCCCTATTTATTTTATTCCCATCTAGTTGTACAGTAGAAGAGTGCTAATATTGTAGTATTGGGTAAGCATTTTATCTAGAAATTTTTTGATTTATGACTTTGAATTTTCAGTGCATTAGTGTTGAATCATGTTTCATAGGTAGATAAGAATATTAAAACATTATTGTATTTCTTTTCTTTTTTCCTGTTTTTCAAGTCAGTGTGTGTGTGTGTGTGTGTGTGTGTGTGTGTGTGTATAGACCAGTTTGTCGTGGAACTCACTCTGTGGACCAAACCGTTCTTGAACTAACAGATCTGCCTGTGTGCCTGCTGAGGACTGGGGTTGAAGTTGCATCACCATATTTCTAAGTATATTTTTTCTTTTGATCAATGTCACAAAATCAATTCTAAAAAAGAATAAATATTGTTGCAAAAAGGATTATGGAGGCTTCAAAACTATATACTTGCATTCAACGTGTTCCATTTATTTAACTTAAACTCTATCAATTATGGATAGTCAAGCATACCTTCTGAAAGTAAAATTGTACTAGAGAAAGCAACATTACATATTTATGTAGTTTAGCAAAATCCTCTTTCTGAATAATTAAGTTTAAATGAAGAGAAGTATGACATAACTACAAGGCTAAGAAACATAATTATGAAATATTAACATAACCCTACTCAGAATTATTCTTTTTCAATGACCAGAGGCATTCCTTTTTCACTTTACTTTTTGATTCATGTAATTTTATGTAGCTACACACAGGGTCTTACAAATGATATTCTAGTTCTTGGGTGATGTTATCCTTTGTTGATTGACACTTACAGCTGCCAATAAGATGCTGACATTTGAACTCAAATGACTTAAATTCAACCTTTTAATAGTACTCCTCCAATCAGTTTGGTTTTTTTTTGGGGGGGGTCACTCCAAACACTGTGATTAGACAGATTATTCTAGAATCTGTATCTCCTCTCCAAACATCACCTCTTATCTTTGTAAGTAGTCAGCAAATAAATCTTTCTAAGCCTTCACTGATTTTACTGAAGTAAAAAGGTCCATAGAAGTTATTTCAATATTCTTAATACAGTGATAATAAATTAACATACAGTGAGGGCTTACACATGCATTATCTCCTTTCACAGAGAAGTCCTATTGGCATCTAAGGTACCTACAGCAAAGGGCACATCATTGTACATCTTAATCAAATTTCCACACCAAGAATGTCCACATAACTAGCATTCCAACTCTATCAGTTTATATGATGTAATCTGCCAAGGGAGTTCTGATAGCTGCACAGATATTAGCAGGCTTTGTGGCCACTATAGATGGATCTGTCTCTCATTGGATCTGGATCCCACTTTCAGCTTCTCTTGTACTCTTTAAAGGGGGGCACCATTTTACCATTAAAATATAAGTTGTTATATAAAAAGATGAAAGTTCTGGGACTTTATCAGGGCTCACCAAGGGAAACATACTTTTTGTCAGGTCAACCCCCCAAAATGGAATCTGAATTATATATTTAGCACTTGGTGAGTAACCATGGGCACATCTATGCCCGCCCCAGTTCCCGAATAATGACACAGGGGCCTATACTTGTTTAAAATGCTTTTAGCCTTAGCTTAGGCTTGCTCCCAACCAGCTCTTAACTTATCTTAACCCGTTTATACTATACTATGCCCGCTGATTACCTTTCTTCCGTTTCATATGTCCAACTTCTTCCAAGTGAATCTCCCACCTCTTAATCTTTCCCAGAGTGCCTCTCTCAGCTGCATATCCAACCTTCCTAATCTGCCTTCTGCTGTGGGCCATAGGCATTTTTATTTTAAGGAATAAGAAAGTTCCTTAGGTAGGCAAGGAAGGATAGAGACACATCTTTACACAGTGTACAAAAATATTGCTCCGACATCTGCACATCCTGATCTGTCCCAACAAATACAAGCAGCGGATTGTATTATCTCTCCCTTTAAAAATTAACCCAACTGGTCTTGTCATTCATCTGTCCAAGAAACCTCCCAAGAAAACCAAGCCACTGCAAACACAAAAAGGAAATGGAGGGAATACTTATTCCCTTAATGAGATAGTACTATACAGAAGTCCCTCTCTCAGTGTATCCATCTAGATGTCTTGGCTGTTAATCTTGTTCTCAGTTTAAACTAATCATCATCAACATTATCATCATCATCATCATCATCATCATCATCATAACAATCCTTTTTCTTTTCTTTTTGTTTTTCAAATACTAACCTGACAATCTGTCTTTTCTCAGTCTTTCTCTGACCTTCCCTTCCCTCTGTTAGGTAGTTGCTTGCTGAGCTCTCCTGCTGAACATGCCTGCTTTCTTGGATCCTAACTCAAAAGGGCACAGATCTCTCTTATTTTATTCCTTCCACCAAGCAACTGCTGAGACTTGCATCTTGCCTGCCCTGCTTCCTTTTGTTTTAAACACTAACCCAAGAGTCCTTAAGTTTCCATCTGAGTTCATCTCAAAATCCTTTTTGTAAATAAGACTAAGAACACAAATAATGGACTTACTTTACATTGGTAATGTATGATATGTTCCATGTGAAACTTCCCCAAACTTTCAGTAGTATAATTAGTACTATCAGACAAAAACTGCCCAAAATATCCTCCCTCTTTCTGCACTCTTAGATTTCTATGTCCCCTTCTTCTTTCACTTTCCTCACATTGAGCATATAGGATTCAATTACCCATTACCTATCCTATTTCTCAAGACTATATTTATGTGCATGTATGTATATCTGTGTATATGTACATGCATTGAAGGTGCATGCTCTCAGAGGTCAGAAGAGGATATGCCTCAGAGTTAAAGTTTCAGGCAGTTATGAGAGCTTTAATTGAACTCTCCTCTGAATGAGCAACAAGCACTCTTTAACCTCTGAGCCATCTCTCCAGCCCCACAAAAAACATGGTGTAGCAGTCAAAAGCCAGGCTTTAATCAAAATCAGTCTGGATTCATATTTCAACTGGCCCAATTAGCAATTATTTATAAGATGCCGAACATTACCCTCATGTGAAAGGTAGATTTACAAATAACTGTGTATTTCAGTTCACATAAATTAAAATACGAAATGTCTGGCAGGTAATGACTGTCTACTAAGTCTCACCCTAATAGGCCTCTAATGAATGCTATTCTGTACCTTTTATTTGGCTCCTAATTAACTTCAATCTGGTAGATTTTCTTCATAGTTTTCCTAAATTATTGGTGATTCTTTCTCTTCTAATGCAATTCCATTTTGTGTGTTGCCTGTGTTTCTAAGTGGGCAGTAACTCCCATGCAGAGCGGTATTGTGTTCCATGCTTATGCCTATTTCTCATAGAAGACTTGTTCAGGAGCCATGCTACATGAATTCCTGATTCCCAGAGAAAATCAATGAATTAGAAGATGCCACATGACATCTAAAAATGAGATCTAATATTAACCTGGATCAAATTTAATATTTTCTATACAATTATTCCCTCAGTTGCCTTGATGAATTTAGGGGAGGAGATGAGTTGACAAGAATCAGATTCCCTGCTCTCATTTAATTATATCACTGTAGTTCTGGAAATAAATAAATAAGGGCAATATGATTCCAAGCCACTAATTTTATTGTTTGAAAAAGGAAGAATGTCAGCTTCTGAAGAACAAGCTTCTATTTAGAGAAATGTTCAGGACTCCTGGCTGTTGTCTTTAAATTAATGATCTAACTCTTCAGCTATAAGAAGTACTTATTATACTGGTGCAAAAATGAAACAAAAGCAGTCATGTAAAGAGGAAAGAATTGCTTTTCTGGACTGGAAAGTAATCAGTCTAGCAATGTTAAAACATTGAGTGGGAAATGAATGAAAATCTTAACAAAGCATCCATACACCAATTCCTGCCAATGAACCTGTGCATTCAGGCAAGTACTGAGTACTCCAATTTAGAGACAGAGTTCTTTGGACATTTTTTACAAGAAGAATCATTTGCAAGTCATTTGAGCTTCGAGTGCTCTAAATAACCCCTCTATTTCTTGATAATATTTTATGCAGAATCATTAGAAAGAATAGATACTAACTTGTAAATAGTTGAAAAATTACTTGAGATGGAATTAGTCCTGTTCAAGACCTTCCACTTCAGAGTAATCCTGGATGGATCAAGGCTAAATAATGGAGAAATGAAAATATGAGTGGAATTAGTGCAGGGAAACTTTCACTAGAAAACCATTCATCCAGATAACAGGAGAAAATGCTACAAAGTAGGTGGGGGTGGATTAGAGTAATTTCTGTGCTTTTGAGAAGTGTAAAGGCACAGAGTAAAATACAGTAGGGAAACATAAATATAACCACTTTTGCCATTTTTTGAGAGGTATGCATAATTAATCATTTATGACCAAGTCGAGTGACACACATCTTTAATCCTGTCAGGTGAGTCTGAAGACACACTGGTTTACACAGTGGGTTGTAGGTCAGCTAGGGTTACACAGTAAACTCTGGCCAAAATCCACATATAACTCATACGATGCACAATTATGCATTAAGTAAATGAACTGTGGTAATAAATAATTGCTGGGCATAAAGGAGTTTGAAGCAGGGCAACTAACATTCTACAATAAGCCAAGATTATAGAGACATTTCATTGTCGCTGGGAACAATTGATAAAACAGCTGTAAGTTTTCAAAGGAAAGAAAACCTAATCAGAGATATATACTAAGGTAGATACTTTAAATCTTAAAACAGTAACTTTTTTTGATATTTTATACACCGATTAATTTAGCACTGCTTCCAAAATACCCTTCTTCATTAAGGACCACTCTTAACATAATTATAAGTGGTCACAGAAGACCAGACAGTGGTGGCGCATGCCTGTAATCCCAGCACTTGGGAGGCAGAGGCAGGCGGATTTCTGAGTTCAAGGCCAGGTTGGTCTACAGAGTGAGTTTCAGGACAGCCAGGGCTATACAGAGAAACCCTGTCTCGGAAAAACCAAAAAAAAAAAAAAAAAAAAAAAAAGTGGTCACTGAACCTAAGGCTACTTTTTCATTGTAATGATTACTATAAAATAACACTGTTACCTTTCCACTTGAATGAAAGTGCTGAATGCCTTTTCATAAGCTGCCTGATTTTCATTTTCACCAGCCACATAAATAGTCTGGAGAACTGCAATTGTATTGTAAACATTTGGTTTTGACATTATTTCTAAAATAATTACAATTTTCTAACAGTAAACCTAAAATTTTTGCCAGAGTATAAACAAAACCAGCTGTCCAGGCCCTTTATAAAATACGAAGAAAGACATAGAATGAACCAGCGTTCTTGGATATTTCTCAGAAACAAGAACCTAACAATTCTACTGTGTGAGCACTCTTCTTTGTTTCTGTTTTTTCTTTTACTGAATCTTGTCTTTAATTACAAATTCCATATTCCTGAGTGTTCATAATACTGCCATTGTGTTTTAATTTATAGGTATTTTTTAAGCAATTAGCAACACAATTAACTGCAGTTTCAAGCATTTGATTTAATTTTTAAGAACATGAGCTATGCAAAGATTTAGCATATGGATACTGAGGAAAGACAGAGCAGCGCTGTGAAATTTGGAGCAGTCTAGAAACGACTAGTTCAAGTCTAGAGATAATATAGCTGTCTATTAATCATAAGACTGGCTTCTTCTGCTGCTAAATTTACTTCACTTTTAAGTTTAACTGCCTTATAGTGAAATAACTAGTTGTATTAGAATACCAGAATTTCTGTAAATTTGCTAAGAACATGAATGGACGTGAACAGTCCACAGTCTTGGCATACTCCATCAGGTGTTCCGTGGTGAGACTGGGCATGACTCAATTGCTTCTTCCATGTGTCCCCTTTTAAAGAATGTGAGATATATGCAATGTCACTGTCCTGCATAGAAGCTAGACCAGTACAAACACCACAGCAATAGAGAAACAAGAGATGAAAGGCAGAGAAAGAGAAAGAATTAGGTGTTGTAGATATGGAAGACAATGTAGAAGGAGTGATTCTGAGTACAAGTGAGAGCCACAGGAGGAAGAGAAAAGGACAAAAATCTTCATAGAGCATGCATCGGGATACAAGTGGATTTAGTATACCTTTTTTTCCTATTTTTTTCATTTTAGTTTTAATGTTTTTCTAATGTTTGTGGTCATGATTTATCCTTTTGATTAAGAGATGAGTTCTTTACCATTTAGTGGTTGAACCATGTCTGTTTGTATTACACCATTCTGGGACATAGCTAGACTATGCACAGCTTTTAAAGGTTTCCATTTTCAAAGTCTACAGGTTGAGTAAATTCAGGGTCTTAAACATCTTGAATTTGTTGCATTTAAATACTGGGCTCTCAAGGATCTGAATGTTTAAGTATGAATAAGCTGATAATATTTATAAAAGTTTCTAAAGTATACTCATGTTATATATTCCAATAAAATTACTAATTGTTTCTCAGGCAGTTATGGAAAGAATTAGATTTATAAAGCAAGGTAAGCTTAAATATTAGTATCCATTGTATTTGACAGCAATTTTTAAAAATAAGGTTCATTACAAAATAAAGTACCTAGTTATTCTATTGGAATTTTATTTACTCATTCTAAAACTTAAATAGCATTGTGTGCTAAGGATCTTTACTAGCTCTCTCAGTCTGCAGGTGAAGACAGATATTTTATTGAAAACAAAGCATGCTCACATTTTAACAGATATTGGAAATAATCACAACAACATTCCCTAATAGCTTAGGGAACTATATACTATGTGTGATATAAGTTTCTAGTCTAGTCATCTATTTTTTTTTATTATTCTAGAAGATTAAGTAAATATCCAAGCTTTCAATGGTTGTAATATTTCTTTCTAATTTTCTCCCAATACCTAAATATCAGGATCTATCCTTGGTTTCTGCTTACAATACTTCAACAGCTCCTCTTGGAAATGGGAAGAGATGCTTTTCCTGACTGACAAGGTCCATGGCCTTTGAATACTGTTCATATGAAAGATAATGGCTGTAAGGTCATCCTATGCTCTTCCTCAGTTCAGAAACTTTTCAAGTAGTGAATCTTTGGGGCAGAGGACACACTGTCTTGCATTTTCACATCCTCCTTTGACTAGTTCTTACTTATTTTTCCTATTTCAGTCTAGCTAGCATATTTGAGAAACCATGTGCAAATAAGATTGGTCACATTGCTCTATAATTATCATCTGTGTCCTGACCAAACATTATGCACAGCAATTTTGAATTCAATTGCAAGTGTTTACTTAAATGTTCTGCTAAAGAGAAATGCTTCCTTTTTTATTGGATATTTTATGTATTTACATTTCAAATGTTATCCCCTTTCTTGGTTTCCACTTCAGAAATCCCTATCCTATCCATCCTCCCCTTGCTTTTATGAGGGTGCTCCCCACTCACCCACCTCACCACCCTGGCATTCCCCTACACTGGAGAATTGAGCCTTCACAGGACCAAAGGCCTCTTTCCCATTGATGCCTGACAAGGCTATCCTCTGCTACATATGCAGCTGGAGCCATGGGTCCCTTTATGTGTACTCTTTGGTTGGTGGTTTAGTCCCTGGGAGCTCTGAGGAGTCTGGTTGGTTTATATTGTTGTTCCACCTATCGGAGTGCAAATTCCTTCAGCTCCTAGAGGATAAAGTGGTAAAGAAGACTCAGTGTTAAAGAAGCATTTCTCTTCATTTCACACACACACACACACACACACACACACACACATTGCATAAACAGCAAAAGCAGGCCTCAATAATTATTGGATGAATGGATCAATAGCTGATGTTTGTGCTGCTGCTAGGAATTTAATTTGCTCTAGAAGGTTTTCCAGTGCCAAAATAATTGTCTCAGCAAGGTAAATAACAACAATTCCGAATGGAAACCATTGAATATTGCTGAAATTAGCAAAACCAAGTAGGATCCAGGCACTGTTTGCTTTTTTAAATTAGTTTTTAGCATGATCTATCCCTTGGCAAAATCCCCACAGGAAAGTGCACCTTTGTAAATACAGTCAGCAGTTTCAGATCTGCTGTCACACAATATATCTGTGGAATTATCTTGGTCACTAGCACTCCCAAACAGGAAAATATCACTTTAAATCTTCTGCTTGGAAAAATAGTTGATGGCCCCAGCATCAAGACAACCTTTCCATCAGTGGAGTGTACAATTCTTTCCTTAATTTCTAGTGGTTTTACAACAGAAGCAGTAGGTACAGAGCCAATATTCAACTACTTGAAGCTTAAATTCTTACTTGGGTTGATTATTGTTCAATTGCCCAGAAAAATTAACATCTAGTCATCTGTTCAGCAGTCTACCAGCCAACACCTGTCTGAAGTAACCATGGAGATTCAGACAATGCTGACGAGCTAAGGAGAAGAGGCAGATCAATCCTGGCTACTTCCATGTGTCAATATGTGTTTCCCAGACAGTGGAGGGCAGTAGAAGAGGAAATAAGGAGGTTCCTGTGCTAATTTAAATTTTGCCTTGTTGAGAACCAAATAGAAAATTTGAAAGAACAAATTCACACTCAGTTAAGGACTTGCTTTTGTTTCCCAAGAACTGCATGAAATATGACTTAACTGATTCATCTAATAGAACAGTTTCAGTTATCCTGTATATACTCATGAAGCTTTCCATAATTAAGGAATTACTCTAGGCATTACAAAGAAGAACTTAGAAAATATTGAAAAATCCAGCAATATAAATAATCTATTACAATTAAGGAAAATGTAACAGTAGACTGGGGAGGTAGATCAGAGGTTAAGAGCATACATTGTTCTTTAAGAAGATGCAAGTTCAGTTCCTAGAATCCATATCAGGCAGTTCACGAATATCTGCTTCTCTAGCTGCAGGAAATCTAATGTCTATGGCCTCTGTAGACTCTTGTACTTATAGCACATAATTAAAAATAGAATTAAAAGATTAAATTACTTTTTGAGATTATTATATAATTACATATTTTTTCTTTCCTTTTCCTCTCTGCAAGCAGTCCCATATATTCTTCTTTGCCTCAAGGATTTAAATTCCTGGCCTCTTTATTTTTATTACTTGTGCACACACACAAGTGTTTCTCTCTCTCTCTCTCTCTCTCTCTCTCTCTCTCTCTCTCTCTGTGTGTGTGTGTGTGTGTGTGTGTGTGTGTGTTTGAGAGAGATGAATGCATAAATATGACATACTTAGTCTGAATAATGTTACTTATATAGTTAGTGTGCTTTCCTGGGAAAGACTATTTCTCTCACTTTCAGAATTTGTTAGTTGCCTATAGTTTGCTGTAAAGGGTCCAGGTATCAGTACACAGTCTTTGGATTAACAATAATCTCACATTCATTCCTCTTGAGTGGACATGAACATTAGAAAGATTAAATATCCACCAATTACCTTTAAGCTTTTGAGGGAGGTGACATCATAGCTGTAACTGAATTTTGTTATAAATGTTGATAAAATGTTTCCAACTTACCTGTTTTTTCCTATGAGTACCATTCATTTGAAACCTCAGTGCTATTATTTTAAAGCCAGTTATAAGAAAGGAATTAGTTGCTGTTGAACTATATGGATAAAGATATAATGGGGGTTAAAGGTGGGAAAGGAATACCTAGATGTTATCCAGCTACCTTCCTATAAATATGAATTTATTTACATTGACTTTGTATTTTATCAATCTGTTAAATACTGATTATCTTTATATCTTCATTTTATTTTTATTATCTAACTACAGAAGGAATGATATGTTGATAAACATCAAGTAATTATAAATAATATCAATTAATCCATAAATATTGGTGTTGAGGAAGTTACCATTGGGGAGGGAGACAGAGAAGAGGGAGAAGAGAAAGAATGTGTGCAGGCTGGGAGAGAGAAAATGCACAGAGAGGGAGCAAGAGGGCAAGAGGGCAGCATGTCTGGATTATACAGGAAACAGTTTGTGGGGGAAGGGAAGTTCAGCCTCTCGTCTGGACAGTTCAGGGCAGAGGGCAGGGTATGCTAATCATGCCCTTTAACAGGTAGGGACTGAGAGATGCTGGGAGAACTAGGAGGCCAAGTCCACGTTAGTATGTTAAATATGTACCTCAGTCCCCTCTCCTGGGTCAGAAATACAACAATAGCATCCAAGCCTTTAAACTTGAATGTTGCTGTCTTTAAAACATCAGTGAACAGTATTACTCTTTTAAGCACTGAGTTTGATAGATATATAACAGAAAGCATTAAAGATAAAAATGCTTTAGTTATGTTATAAAAATTTATAAATATAAATTGTCCAAAAGCTCCAAGACATTTGATTTTGTTTAAGTAGCAATAAGAGCTCCTTCAGAAAAATACCCCCTCTGGCCAACACAGTAAAATCTGTGGCTTCAGTAGAGACCTAACACTCCAATTACACCAGATCAACCATGCAGCCAAAAGACTGCTCCTGTTAAGGGCAAGCCTAAAAGATAGGCTTGTGTTTGCAGACAGGAGCCTAGCATGGCTGTCCTCTGAGAGGCTCTGCTAGCAGCTGACTGAGACAGATGCAGATACTTATAGCCAACCATTGGACTGAGGTTGGGGACCCCTATGGAATAGTTAGGAGAAGGATTGAAGGAACCTAAGGGAATGGTAACGGCATTGGAAGACCAAAGGTGTCAACTAAAGTGGATCCCTGGGTGCTCCCAGAGACTAAGCCACCAACCAAAGAGCATACAGACTGGTCCAAGCACCCCCTCGTTGCCCCTCTGCATAGTCTGGCAGAGGATTGCCTTGTCTGACCTCAGTGAGAGAGGATGCCCTAATCCTGTGGAGACTTGATGCCCCAGAGAAGGGTAATGATGCCTGGTGGGGGTAGGGGTGGGGGTGAGGGGTGGGAGGGCTGGGGGGAGCGGGAGGTCCCTCAGAGGTGAAGCAGAGGGATGTGGTGATGAACTCTGAGAGAAAGGACTGGGAGGAGGACAAAATATGGGCTGTAAATAAAGTAATCAATTAAAATGTAATTTAAAAAGATAAGCAAAATAATTAGTCCAATAAAGATAATATAGTTTCTTCCCTCCCCAGAGCAGTTCTTATGAAAACACTGTGGTGGATCTACCCACCTTTTTGAACCTGAATTAGAAAGGCATGGCTTTGTCATTTGCACATTTCAGTCCTTCTTTCTGATGCTGGCTAGAACTACATGCTTTCTCTGATACTTCTGCTTTCTTTCCTCCTTCTAGAAAACTTCCCTGCCTACTATGCTGCTGCTTTTCTGCTCTATGTCTGATCTCTCTGCTGTTTCAAACTCTATGGCTCATATTATTCTCCCATCCCAAAGCCACACACTCTTTGATTCTTCACACCTGCCCCCACTCTCACCTGGTAATCTGCTGATACTTGTAGCTTGCATATGCCCAAGTCTTTTCTTTAAACGCTAATAAAATTTTCTTTGAGCTTACATTTGAACCCATTATCAAATTCTTTTATTAGTAAGGCTAAGAACTCCAGAAGAAGTCGTATTTGCTCCTGCACCAATTTCCAATCATTGTCTCCTTTAAAAAAATATTGGACTGTCTGACTTTTAAAAATATAAGTTTGGATGCCTTTTCCTTCAGTCTCTCCTCTATACTTTATCTACATATTTGTTCCTGTGAATATTTTGTTCCCCTTCTCAGAAGAACCAAATCACCCATACTTTGGTCTTCATTCTTCTTGAGCTTCATGTAGTCTGTGAATTGTATCTTGGGTATTCAGAGATTTTGGGCTAATATCCACAAGGATTCTTCCCATATATTGTCACCAAATCCCGACACTATCGTGGATGCCAAGAAGTGCTTGCTGAAAGGAGCCTGATATGGCTGTCTCCTGAGAGGTCCTGTCAGAGCCTTACAAATACAGAGGCAGATGCTCACAGCCAACCATTGGACTGAGCACAGGATCCCCAATAGAGGAGTTAGAGAAAGGACTGAAGGATGTAAAGGAGTTTGCAACTCCATAGGAAGAACAACAATATCAACCAACCAGACCTTCCAGAGCTCCCAGGGACTAAGCCATCAACCAAGTGGTCCACATGGCTCTAGCTGCATATGTAGCAGAGGATTGCCTTGTCAGGCATCAATGTGAACAGAGGTCCTAGGTCCTATGAAGACTTGATAGATATCCCAATGTAGGAGAATCGAGGCCAGGGAAGTGGGAGTGGGGTAGGAGGAGGAACACCCTCATATAAGTAGGGGGAGGGAGGATTGGATAGGGGCTATCAGGGATGGGGGGGTGCTTAGAAGGGAGGTAACATTTAAAATGTAAATAACAAATATATCCAATTAAAAAAAGAAAAAAATATGTTTGTCCTGATTTTGGATTGTTTTCTATTCACTGGGACATGGTATTCTTTTGAAGTGATAACATCCTAAAGGACATGATCTCAAACTATTCAGGTCTGATTTAGGTAAGATATTTACTAAATTACTAAACTAACATGTTTGGAATAGGACCTTGTTTTGGAAATGCGGTTTGTAAATCTCAGAATTATCCTCACTAACTTCTGTAATTTTTCTTTGAAATACTTTTGCAGGTGATCAGAGGACATGCTTTGCTGACCTTGGGCATCAATGGTGTTTGAATGCCATGGGTACTGCCATTTATAGCCATTGGGATTGGAAAATTAGTCTCTACATTCTACTCTAAAGTTCAGCAATAGCTTAACTATATCTCTGCCCGGGCGGTGGTGGTGCACACCTTTAATTCCAGCACTTGGGAGGCAGAGGCAGGCGTATTTCTGAGTTCGAGGCCAGCCTAGTCTACAGAGTGAGTTCCAGGACAGTCAGAGCTACACAGAGAAACCCTGTCTCAAATCAAAAAAAATAAAAAAAAAAAAAAAAAAAAAAGAAAGAAAGAAAGAAAAAAAATATGTGACCCTCTCACAAACACAAGCTAGCTTTCACTTTCTAACTTTACATATTTTTATTACATAAAAGTACCATTTGTCATATTTAGTAGGTCACTTGTTGATCTATCTCCTTGTGTTAGGTACTATTCTGTTGTTATAAAATGATGAAGGCAACTCTAATAAAGGAAAGCACTTAATTAATCTCTTATCATCATGGTGGAAGGCATGGCTGTATCCTGCTCCATTGGCAGAGAGAGAGAGAGAGAGAGAGAGAGAGAGAGAGAGAGAGAGAGAGAGACAGAGAGAGAGACAGAGAGAGAGACAGAGAGAGACAGAGAGAGACAGAGAGACAGAGAGAGACTGACAGACAGATACAGAGAGACAGAGAGACAGAGACAGACAGAGAGACAGGTAAACAGAGACAATGACAGAGAAAGACTGGGCCTGGCATGGACTTTTGAAACCTCAAAGCCTATATCTAGAGTTACTTCCTCCAACCAAGCCATACCTTGTAATCCTTGTAATCTTCTCAAAGAACTCCACTCTTCTGGTGACTAAACATTCAAACATAAGAGACTGGGGAGGTAGGTAATCTTATTCAAACCACCACCCTCCTCAAGTCAGAATGCAATCTTTCACAGGGAAGGGGTTTTGATTACTTTGTTTTATGTTTTGGTTTTCTTTGTTTACTTATTCCTTCTTCAGGAATTAGCAGTGGAACCTGATATAATCCATATTGATTGAATATAGGCAAATGCATATTTAAATGCACAGTCATAATCTAGAGCTTTACGAAGGTTTTTAGGAGTGAAATAAATTTAGAGTTAGGAAAGTTTCAAATGGATAAAGAAGAATAGTCTAAAATATGGAAAACAATGGAGCTAAGGTGGAAATGACTGAATGATCTCCAACAGTCTCACAGGCTGTAAAGGATAAATGAGAACAAGGAGACTTGGATAGGAGGTACAGGATGAGATAGCAGTGTTTTTGGACAGTTTGTCAGGGAATGTGTCCTTTGTAGGAAGTGGGGAGTATTGAGAGTTTGTGGGTTTGCTAAAAGATGTGTATGGCTGTAGGTGGAAAAAGCCCGACACTGTTTTCCAAAGGTTAGTTGATGTAGCCAAATCAGTCATGAGGGAAAAGAATGAGAATTTGGAATCTCAGCCTGACTTTGACCTTGTAAATCCTATAAAGTCAAATGGGGAAGATCAGTTCTTTGGAGGAAGCCATGTATTAATACAATGTGGGTAGAGCAACATCTTAATCTCTAGGATCATCCTGGAGTGTAATGCTTAGATGAAGTTCAACATTATCAAGGGCCAGCACTATCAAACAGAAAAATAAAGTTACGTGCACAATATCAGACAAAAACTTATACATGTCGATTGTGCCATATACCCACCAAATCCATTCCATTATATATTTTTCCTCCTTAGAGCTCTGTGGTTCCTTGTCCACTGCGGCATTCATATAGTTATCACACATGTGAGCCACAAAGGGTAAAATTGAAGACACTGTGTGTGAGCAACCTGCCATTCTTCTCTCAGTGCATCTCCCACAGGAATTGTATATAGGAGATTGGCATGTCATTCCTTCAGAGAAGTCTTTCTAATGTCCCTCTAAAACCCAACAGCATCCTGCCCTTATCCCTTAGCTCTGCTGTATATTTCTCAGGATTTCAGTTCAACAATACATTCCATCATCATCTGCCCTACTCTATTATAGACCCTTGATTGTTGTTCACTGCTATATCTCCAGCTCTTGTAAGAGCTTCTGACATAGTATAGGAATTCCATAAATATTGCTTGAGATATAAACTTCTCTCTACAACTATTTTGATCTGGGACATTAGAAGGAAAAATGAGAGCAAAAGATCAATATCATTAACGTATTTTTTCATATATTTTCAAGATGATTTCATCATAAAGTGAAATATTGGAATTTTTTGGTACAAATTATGACACTGAGATAAATGCTGTAATATCTTGCTTACATTTTAAGCTACACTCAAGAGGGAATCATTTCGGATTTCATCTATCATTATATATTCAGGATCTGCTACATGTTAGCATAATTTCAAGCAGAAAATGCTTAAGTTTCTTGAATTCCGGACAACTGGGCCCATTAGACTAGACACCATGAGTAGAGTTTTGAAGAAAAGCTGGTAAAAGATAAGACAGTTGGTAATAGAAAGACCTTATAAAAACCAAAGCTAGTTATTCATGCTTTGAAAAGAGTAACATTGTAAAAGGATGTAGTGGTTTAAATAAGAAATGTACTCCTTAGGTTCTATTATTT
This sequence comes from Apodemus agrarius, assembly GCA_964023405.1. NCBI lineage: Eukaryota > Metazoa > Chordata > Mammalia > Rodentia > Muridae > Apodemus > Apodemus agrarius. The sequence continues at coordinate 131,652,566 of OZ030006.1, forward strand.
GAAAGCTTAGTCATTAGTTGGTGGGATTCTCTGGGGACATTTAGGAGATGCAACTTTGACAGGGGTAGTCTTTGAGAATTTGTAGCCTTGTGCTTACCTCCAGTTTGCTCTTTCTGCTTCATACTTATGTTTGAGAAAATGAGTTCTAGCTTTCTGATTCTGTTGTCATTCATGACACTCGCTACCATAGCTTCTTGCTATGATGGACTCTCATCCCTCTGGAAACATGAGCCCAAATAAACCCCTCTTTCTATTTGTTACTTTGGTCACAGTGTTTAATCACAGCAATCAGAAAGTAGCAACGCAAAGATCCCTACAAAATGTACTGACACCTGGAACCAAATGATAGCAGTAGCAGGAAATCTGTCCTATGTGCTTAGCAGTCAAAAGATCTGAACATCAGATATCCTTGAATAAGAACTTTGTCCAGACCCAGTTACATGCAAAATATCAATGGAATTCCATTCGCAACCATGCTGGTGGTTGAGAAAAGGAAAAAGGACCATGAGAAACCCCCAAGCACAGTGGAACAGACACAAGTTTCATTTATCTATGAATCAAATGAGTAAGTTCCTCATTTTATCAGTGGTTTGTGGATTTCCTAAAGTAAGTAATGTAGTACGAATATAGGCAAACTCTAGAGCATGTGAATAAGACAAATCTTTTGATCTTAATGATAGTTAATTATGCATATTAAATATTTTAAAAATTTTGGCTCATACATGCTCAGACATTTATCTTAACTTGATACCAATGATTTACAAAAAATAAAATATATTTGTTTCTAGAGGGTAGATTGGTAGAATTCATACTAAACATCATAATATCCATATCCATTGTAATATTCATTCCTTTCTCACTGGCTGTGAATAAGACCACTACAAGAATTTAAAGGCAAATCTGAAGGAAATGTTAATTAAATACTGGCCAGAGTAATGGATTCTCGCCAGGTCCAGAGGTCCCAGGAAATGGCCGTAAGTCACATCAGAGGCTTTAAAAGGCAAAATCACAGGACCACTTTATTTCCTATCAGATTCAATCAAGGGCAAACATATATCTTGGTGTACTTCCTGCCTCTATATCCCTTGCCCCTGCTAAGTCAAGGGCAATCATACATACTGCCTAAATACCTCCCACCCTCAAATGATTAAGCACATTCAGGGTAGTTAGGACAAACATCTTGTTTGGGAGAGTGGAAACATCCAGTTTGTTATATTCCATAATCAATAGCCATCTCAGGAAGTATCTGTCCTTGGACAAAGGGCTTACAGATTACAGGCATTGTTGTTGTTGTTGTTGCTGTTGTTGTTGTTATTTATGGATCTCTTAGACACAGTTATTAAAACTTAAATCATAGCCTTGGCCATCTTACTTCTAATATCTTATCTCCTTCCTTGTCCTCCCAAACTCTAGAGATATGGGAGCAAGATCATTGTAAGCAAGGGTACAGTGAAACCATAAAACTAGGCCTTTCCATGGGTAGAAATAAAGGTTTATTGGAGTGCAAACTGTCAAGCTAACTCTCATAGTGGGTGACATGTGGATAGAGAGAAGAGAAATACGTGGAAAAGCACAGGCCTTCTGCTGGCCTACTTTGATCATTCAGGCTGGAACTTTGTCTTGTCCCTCCACCACCACTGAAACTATTCATTCTCATATTGTCACACTTTACAATAGTTTATTTCATTTCTAACTTCAAAATGCTTGAAAATGCAGGTAGAAGTTAAGATATGGGGCATAGATTTCAGCGCAGATATTCTGGAGAATGAGGCCAGTATTCTCCTGTGGAATGAATGTGCTGGAGTCAGATGTATATCAGAATACTTAGAAATATGTAGGACGCAGCGCTGACCAGGTAGAAAAGACACCAATACCTGCCACATTTTTTTTTAACCTCTTGCCCTAGCTAGTCCTGGGAGAGGATTCAAGGCATCATTGAAAAACTATGGGGAAGTGAGAGCTTTAGTACTCCGGATATAAACTGCATAGCTTGGTCTTAGGATTCCTGTACAAAATGCATTTCAAATAAGGAGATCAGGTCTAATCAGGGATTTACTCAGGACCTCAGAGTTGACTCTAAGTTAGAGTGACCTTTCCACCCTTTTATTCAATGCAGAGGAAGGCTTAAATGTCACAATGGCATTTGCATGCTAATGGAATATTCAAGAGTGAACTGGAGCCAGGAAGCAAGGCTGCAAGTATCTAGATGTCCAGGGTAGGAAAGAGGCTGGCAGAGTCAAAAAGGTCATGGATTGAAAACAAGGGACAGGTTTCTCAGCTTCTGGCTGACGGACAGTTCTAGAGCTAAGGAAAAGCAAGTACAGAATTTTGTTGTGGGTACAATTTGTACTTAGAAGCAAATATCATTTTCCCAATTAACATTCAAGGGAGTCTTGCTTTTTTCTTTCCCTGGTCTACCGACCATTTTCATTCATTTTATGCTGCCTTGCTTTCACATTTAAGCACCAGTTTCTCAATTTATTACAAAGTATAAAAATGACAGAAACAAAGATTCTAAAAGCTTTTTAGTGCAAGATTTGAACTGTAATATTTTTCTCTCAAAGCACAAATCCTACTTTCCCATTAATTACCTTCCCAAAAGTGTCAGCTCTTCATGCAAAGGGGAACCAAATCAATCTTGAGATCAATATATCATATATAGCCTATATATATATGTGTGTGTGTGTGTGTGTGTGTGTGTGTGTGTGTATGAAATGAAGAGCATATATATGAAGAGCATATCTATATCCTCAGCTTACATTTTATTCAAACTGGGACCACCTTTTAAGGAATGGCACTGCCCACAGTGGGCTAGGCCCTCCCACATCACTCATTAAAGAAGAAAAAGCCCTATAGGCTTGTTCACAGGCCAATAGATCTGGTGGAGGTATTTCTTCAGTTGAGGTTCTATCTCAATTTGACAAAAATCTTGCCAGGACAGAGTATTGCTTACTGACTTTCTCCCCAGCAAGATTGATAGATTCTCCAGCCCTTCTGAGCCAACGAAGAGAGCAGTATTCTGCTAATGCTTGGATCTTCTGAGGGGCACCAGGTTTTAGCCTTTCTTCTAGTCTAGAGCCAGTTTGAACCAAGTTTTGGACATTTGACTAATATATATGACCTTTCAACCTCATAAATATGTATATTATTGTTACCAACTCTTGATTATGAATAGTGGCACACAGATCATTAGCTTTAACACACAGCTTCAAAATGCTGAAAAAGAATTCAATTTTCCCAGTAAAAAATATGGGTGATGGGATAAAGAGATAGCTCTGTCAGGAAAGTGCTCAAGAATTCCTAGACTCGTTTAAAAAAGCTAGACATGGTGATGAACATGCCTTTAATTCCAGGCAAATTTCAACCCATCAAGCGTAGCCTACTTGAGTCCCTGGTCAGTAAGAGATCCTATCTCAAAGACCAAGGTGTAAACCAACTAATAAAAAATATAGAAGATAATTCTCTGATCTCTACATATATTCTTACTAGTATATCCCATAACAGTTGTATATGTATATACATGAACATATACATGCGTGCACAAACAGACACAAACACACACATACACACACACACAAACACACATACACAAACTGGACTGAGATAAGGAATAAGGCAAAGGACTTCAGCTAATAAACACTGCTGAAAGATTCAACTTGAAGTCCTTCTAAGATACTTCAACAGAACCAACAGAGTTGCTTATTTTCTTCTGAAAGAAAAATTGGTCCAGAGTTTAATTTCTTCTGTTTTTATATTTCCTTTCTGTGTATTATTTTTGGATGTTTATTTAGGTCATACATTTTGCATAAACAATGTTATTTCATATTCATAATAGGGTAAAGAAAGGTGAATTTATTCCCTTTTTATATAATTAGAGATTTGTCAATTTAATTAACCTGCTTGATGCTAAAGCTCATAAATAGCAAAATAAAAAAAAACCCAGGATTTAGATTTTCATTCATAAAATCCTGGGAAGTAGGGTCCACGTTTCAGGTCAGGTAACACATTGTAATAACAATGATAACAAATAAACTGTACTATTTTTTAAGCTTTTTCCATTGTAAGGATTCATGATTCACTAAAAAATGACATCTCAGACTCAAAAAAAGCATATAAAACCAAAATGTGTTTTATTCTGCAGAGGTCCAGCATGCTGGGGTCTCCCATTCAAGATGGAGAGACAACCAAGTGAGCTCCCAAGCCCGATTTAAAGCACATTAGGTGAATTCCGGGGCAGGTGATCTTTATCTTGCTTGCCTCATTTCTAGGGATATTCCAGGACCATTACTGGAGCATGGGACCTGGAATCTGTTGCTGGGATGGCTAGAAACTGTTGCTGACTGATTGTCCTTGCTTAAGGCCAGGTTGGCGGGACAGCTTCTGATGGCAGGGCAGTTTCTGACTAGTTGCTTGAAGCCTGAGTTTTTTCTAGTAACTGACATAGTTAGGCTTGCCAAGACTTGTGTGGTTCTTAGGCCTAGTCTTCTGAATTGCCAATTTGAAGCCTGTCATAGAGTCAGCCTAGCCTTCTCCATATGATACTTAACCTAATGATAAGATTAAGTGAGTGTACTTTAATCTCCATTTTAAGGACAGAACATCTTTCTTAAGACCCCATGGTAAAGGAATAAAGGTGGGATGAAACTCAGGTCAAACTTCAGGAATCAATGACTTTAAGTATTGTATTCTATTGTAACTAAGTTGATGATTCTTCTCAATCCTTTAAGGTACTACTGCTTCTCAGTCATTTGTTTCCTACCAACTCCCTGGGAACCTGTGCAGAATCAACTCTCCATAGATATGTAGTCTTGGTTGCCATCATAAGATTATCTCACTATCTTTTCTGGGCCCAATTTAATATTGATTGTTTACTTTGTATGTGTGAAAGAAAGAGGGTAAGGGAAAAAGAGGAGAGAGAGGTAGAGAGATAGAGATTATCCAGCTTTGTGTTTGTATATGAAACTCCTGGAAGCAATAATTGGCATAATCAACATTTAGTCAAAATTATGAGCAATCCCACAGTTTGGTCAGTGGTGTCTTTAATGCATAGTTACAGTGAAAGACAGTTTCTTATGGTTCATATACCACCTGTAGTTTTTCTTTTCTTTAATGGAAGTAGGTATTAAGTAAATTTAGAGCTATAATCCATAGGTTGGTGTTATTTAATGATTGTTTTAAGGAAGCATAAATAATAATGTGTTTATGATATTTTCATACACACACACACACACACACACACACACACACACATCTCCTTCTCTCCTCATAGTGGATCATTCCTCCTCTCAAACAAACCTACTGCTTTCATATTCACTTATAAAGATGGCTAATATTTCCTTCTTGAGAGTCTCTGCATTTAATCATGTCTTCTGACCTATAGAATATTAGAACAATTCTATGTTGTACCATCTCAGATTAAAAATATATTTCCCCAGTACTTAGCAAATTGCTTCCCATTTCTCCAAATAAAAGAAACTGTATTGGGGAACAAATGTAATCTTTTTGTTTATCATTTTCCTATTGTGACTTGGTATCTATGCAGAAAACAGCTATACTATCCTGTTTTTAATTTGCATATGGGAACTACTTCCAGAGTAATTTATGATGGATACAGCCTTTATTTTATTTTATGGTTGGTACTAAAAGATGCACTACAAATTAATGGAGTATTGCTAATTCCTCACAATCAATAGCATCTTTAATAAGTGAGGACTGCCCATTAAAAAATTACAGGCTGTTACTGTGAGCATTAATAACTTACAGTAAATACAATGTGAGCCCTATATAAAATAAATATTAGAAATTTACTACAAATATCTAGGAATAAACTTACACTCACCTTAGATTTGAGTTATATTTGTTGGCTTCAATCGATATGATAATGAGAGCTATTTTCAAGGCCTCTGGAGCACATTTTGCTGCCAGACACCAGAGAGTAAATTTAATGGATGCTTTTCTGATAGACTTGCCTCGTCTGTACAGCCTTCACATGAATTTTCAATTCAATTTCAACCTCAAATGGGAGCCCCCACAAATCCAAACACCTTGTTGAAGCAGCAGAAAATGAATTATGTGGATAACAATATTTCATCAAGCTCAAGACTCACCTATGTTACGTCCACAGCAGTAAAACTGTGTAAATAAATTGCTAAGTCACAATGAAATTGATGAGTTGTATCTCATGTTTGAAAATGAGGATGAGTAGTTGAGAGAGGGAGAGAGAAATTATTCTTTCAGCTGGCACATTTTATTGTCATTTTCAAGTTTGAAAAAAGCAGTGGACTAAAATTCTCTCTCATTAAATTCAAATAAATAATGTTAATCATGTTCGATAAGTAGTTATGTGTGTGTGTGTGTTTATAGGTTTTTAGAGAAGATTTGTGTTTTAAAGGTAGGTTTTTTTTCCTGCTCAAAGACTGTGAGAAAATAATTGAGTGACAGTGGTGATTATATAATGTAAAAGTAACTTTTAGCTTATTGCCAATATTTCCTTTTAATTTCATGTCTAATATATTCATCTTGTTGTACAGGAGAGTGCAGACAGGCTAAGCTCTCTATTAGTTGTCTTGATGCATTTCATACATCAAACTTGAGATTGCACAGTTTCAATTGGTTAGAACATTCAAAAACAGCAAACATCAAAGACCCAATAACAGCTTCAGAGCTATAAAAGGAAAGGAAAGGAGCCAGGACTGCACTGGACCTCAGTGGCAGAGCACATTTGCTTTAGTGTGCTTGAACCTCTGGGTCCAATCTCTGTGGTGGTTTGAATGAGAAATCTCTCCCATAGCCCCATAGACTTACTTGAACACTTGGTTCCCAGTTGCCAATGCTGCTTAGGGAGGTTGGGGAATTGTTAGGAAGTGGAGGGCCTACTTGGGGAGAGGAATGGAGAGGGGTGGGCTTTGAGGATTTATAGCTTTATTCCACTTCCCAACACCCCTCTCCCAAGTGTAGGAAAAGAAAGTTTTCAGCCAATTTCATCCTTCTGCCACCATGACGTACATGCCTTCCTGTCCTACTTAGTCACTCTGTCCCTCCGGAAGGGTAAGCTCAAATAAATCCCTTATTCCTTAAGTTGCTTTGGTCATGGTATTTTATCACAGCAACAGCTAGCAATCTAGAAAAATTCACAATATCCCAAATCTAAGTATGCAAGGATCTTAAACCTTATAACCTCTCGATAAAATTTTAAAAGACTTTTCTAAAATTTGAATCAGTTAGAGAAAGAAAGCCCTTGCCAACAATGATTTTATTTTGTTCAAAATGGCTACTCATTACTTAGGTGGAACTGGGAAAGAAGGGAAATTAAAAACCTCAAAATGAATAGAAAGAGGGGGAAGAAAATCATACTTGTCATTTATTTATCTAAGACCCTTGTGGCTGTGAAAAGCAAGTATCTGCATCTCCAAACTAAGTTCTGAATGTTCTGTATCCAGAAAGTAGGATGTATACTGAATCATTGTATACTGCATGATTCACTTGCTACCAGATGTCTTTGGCAAGAACATCCCCTACCAGTCAAATAAGAAGCTTAATCATATTATCTATCTTGTTGCTATGGCTAAGCTGGCCTAAGTAGACAGGGAGTTTCAGAAGGAATGACGAGCTCTGTAGTAAGTACCCTCTATTGGAGAGAAAAGAGGGAAAGAGCAAGACTAGGCAGAGAGAAAGAACATGAGAAATCATTCCCAGTTAGTAAAGGAGGTAGGAACTTCAACATTGACAAGCCCCTTCTCTGACCTGAAGGTAATACCTTTTAGTCCCCATGTTATTTTGTCAGATTTCGTTAAAGGTAGCGTGCACGTTCTGGTGAGGATGCCAGGCTACCTTTGGTTGCCTATAAGCAATAAAAGAGTACTTCTATTGCAGAAGGAAAGCCACTCATTTCCATTGATTCCTGCTTGGGCTATACTAACACCTGTCAATAGATGTCCATTACAAAGAGTAAATAAGAAAATGCAATATCTATGTACAATGCACTATTTTTTAAGTCATTAAGAAAACTGCAACTTAATCATTTGCAGAAAAGTAAAGGCAACTGATGGTAATCACACTAAGATAATTAAACAAATATCAGAAAAATAATTCTCTCATATGTGGGTCCTAGACTTATTTTTTTTTTTTTGCAAGCTAAAGGACTCATTTATTCTACAGTCATCTGATTTTATCCAAAGGAAAATGCGAGTGGAAGCAGGTGCCCTAGGCTGAGCCACCGATTGCATTTCAGAGCCTCTCAGACTGATGCTAATTTTGGCCATAGCCAGAAGCTGGAAAGAACACAGATGTTCCTCAACGGAGGAATGGATACAAAAAAAATGTGGTATATATACACAATGGAGTACTATTCAGCCATTAGAAACAATGAATTCATGAAATTCTTAGAGAAATGTATGAAGCTGGAGAACATCATACTAAGTGAGGTAACCCAGTCTCAAAAGAATACCAATGGTATGCACTCACTGATAAGTGGATAATAGCCTAGAATCTTGGGACACCAAAGACACAATCCACATACCAAATGATGTCCGACAAGAAGAAAGGAGTGGACACTGGTGCTGGAAAAGATCAAAGCATCAGTGTAGGGGAATACCAGAACAGGGAAGTGGGAAGGGGTGGATGGGGGAGCAGGGGGAGGGAAAAAGGCATGTGGGACCTTTGGGGGGGGCAGGGAACCAGAAAAAAGGAAATGAAATGTAAATATATAATATATCCAATAAAAATGTTTTAAGGGAAAAAAGGAATAATGGGAAGAAAGGAAGAGAAGAATAATGAGGTATACGAAGGGGTGCTCTCAGCTATAGGATAATAAATTCCATGAATCATGAACTGAGGGATGCCTCTCAATGACAGGGTAGTAGTGGTTTATTACTGAGCTCAGTCTGGTTCACTGTGCTGAGGTGTGCTCAGTAAAGGCCAGGGCTAGGCTTGATTCTTCAAAAGTTATTATAACCATGTGAAAGGAGGTCTCAATCCAAGCAAGGCTTGCTGTGAGAGTCACACCCAGGGAACTCTAAGGGCCCATTGGATCAGGGTTCCACTGGAGCAATGGTGTTGATTCTCTAAGCAAGTGGCCCTGAATGCTTTGAGCAATGGGTAACTAGGAATGCTATTGAGAGATTTCTCTCAAAGATCATTCTACCAGTACAGATAACTTTTAAGTATGATTTCTTTTTAAATTAAGTTACTTGAAGTGGGGGTGTCTATGTACAGACTATGCAGGGAGTATTTATGAGGCAGACAGGAGTACATGATAGCATCTTGAGCCTAGAACTTTTACCTTTTAGCCCAGCCAACTAACTTTTGATGATATTCCTGAAATAGTATCCATGGCCATTTTCTTCCATCCCAAGCCAGCATCAGGACCTCACTGTGACAACTTTGGACCATATGTCACTTGATCAGGGTAATGCAGAATAATTACTGGCTCACGGTTTCATTACATCACTGTAATCGGCAGCAGGTCAATGTTTCCTTATAGTTGCTCTGAAAATCAAGCTGACATGGATACCGTGATAGGAATGAGGGTGGAGTGCCCCATGCAAATGGCTGAAATTAGCGTCAGTCTGAGAGGCTCTGAAATGCAATCCGTGACTCAGCCTAGACTTTTATATAGATACGCAAAATCATGTGCAGATGATATAATAGTAGAAGTAAAAGTGTCTATCAGAACAAAAGAATTTAACAGGAAAAGAAAGGGGAGAATAGTGGGTTATGAGGAGACTGGTTTAAAGTACTACTACATTATATACTTGCATGAAACAAAACCAGGTGCGGGAATGGATCATATCTGTGGGAATGGATGTATTTCTGACTCTTAGCCTCTCACTCTTGGGACTCTGTTATTCCTATTGAGTTTCCATGTTCAGCCCCTGTATGAGGGTATTTGCCTTATTTTAGTGGATCTTGTTTTGTAGTATTTGGTTGTTGTCTCTTGGAGGCTTACTCTTTTCTGAAACTGAAGAGAGGAGGAGTGGACACAGGGGAGATAGGAGGTAGAAGGGATTAGGAGGAGTGGAAGGAGTAAAACTGTGGACAGCATTATTGTATGAGAGAAGAATCTATTTTCAATAAAAATTGATATACACACAAAGAAATTTCTGGGTAGATAAGAATAAGAATTGTGTTCTTATATCAATCTTCTTTCACTATTTTATAATTATATGTGGTTATTTTATATCTTAATGTGTCTTGTGTCTTTATATATTTCCTCTGCCATATCTATTTCTATCTATCTATCTATCTATCTATCTATCTATCTATCTATCTATCTATCTATCTATCTATCTCTCCAGTTGTATGTTTACTTTTAGCATACTCAAAGAGAATTTGTTCCCTGCCCTGAGAGTATCTCACCCAGAGTTCACGTGTTAAAGGCAGGTCTCTATCTTCCTTCCAGGATTCTTGCTTAGTGTGGGTGGAAGGATCTATCTGTGGATTTATTTACTTTGGCTTACTGAATTCCTGAGCAATGCTGTCAGTCTTGTCACTTGGAAGGCTCTAAGACATGCTGCAGTGTTCTTGCTGATACATGGCTGACATTATTGCTCTGTTGCTTGGCTGTCAAATGCTATGTCTCCATGTCTTCATTCTCAATCATTCTTTGAAGTCTCATCAATACTTTGCAAGACATGTTTTTTTCATTGACATACAATCTCGATTTTAACAACCGTCAGATGTTAATGACACTGTTGTGGCACTGAGAGATATTGGTAATATAAAGAGGTTCTCACATAACCCAAGGCTTATAGACTCCTACAAAAACTAAGAAAAATTGATTGTGGTTTCAGCTTCTCAGTTTGTAATGGAGATCCCAGATGACCTCAGTCTTACCACAGCCAGTTGCCTATAGACATAAAGAATTTGAAATTCTGAGGATGTTTAAGTAAGGTCTTCTTACTTTATTTAAAAAAAATATAGGTTAGCTTAATATTTTATATTATTATAGTTTAAAATTGCATAATCTTAAGTTAAACAAAAATTATACCCTATTTTATTAACCATCAAGTTTCTAAATAGATTTATTTATTTTTCCCATATATTCTTTATTTACATTTCAAATAATTTCCTCTTTCCTGGCTCCCCACTCCCCGAAATTCCCATAAGCCTGTTTCCCTCCCCCTGTTCCACCATCCACCCCTTCCCACTATCCTGTTCTGGTATTATCCTACACTGATGAACTGAGCCTTTCCAGAACCAGGGCCCACTCCTTCCTTCTTCTTGGACATCATGAGAAATGTGGCTTGTGTCTTGGGTATTCCAAGATTCTATGCTAATATCCACTTATCAGTAAGTGCATACCATGAGTGTTCTTTTGAGACTGAGTTACCTCACTTAGTATGATGTTCTCCAGATCCATCCATTTGTCTAAGAATTTCATGAATTCATTGTTTCTAATGGCTCAATAGTACTCCATTGTGTATATATATACACCACATTTTATGTATCCATTCCTCTGTTGAGGGACATCTGGGATCTTTCCAGCTTCTGGCTATTATAAATAGGGCTGCTATGAACATAGTAGAGCATTTATCCTTATTACATACTGGGGAATCTTCTGAGTATATGCCCAGGAGTGGTATAGCAGGGCCCTCCAGAAGGGTCTTGCCCAGTTTTCTGAGGAACCTTCAGACTGATTTCCAGAGTGGTTGTACCAGTTTGCAATCTCACCAGCAGTAGGGAAGTGTTCCTCTTTCTCCACATCCTCGCCAACACCTGCTGTCTTCTGAGTTTTTAATCTTAGCTATTCTGACTGGTGTGAGGTGAAATCTTAGGGCTGTTTTGATTTGCATTTCCCTAATGACTAATGATGTTGAACATTTCTTAAGGTGCTTCTCAGTCATTTGAAGTTCTTCAGGTGAAAATTCTTTGTTTAGCTTGGTACTCCATTCTTTGATAGGGTTATTTGGTTTTCTGGGTCTAACTTATTGAGTTCTTTGTATATATTGGATATTAGGCCTCTGTCAGATGCAGGGTTGGTGAAGTTCTTTTCCCAATGTATTGGTTGCTGATTTGTCCTTTTGACAGTGTCTTTTGCCTTACAGAAAATTTATAATTTTATGAGGCCCCATTTGTCAATTCTTGATCTTAGAGCATAAGCTATTGGTGTTCTGTTCAGGAACTTTCCCCCCTGTGCTGATGTCCTCAAGGGTCTTCCCCAGCTTTTTTCTATTAGTTTCAGTGTGTCTGGCTTTATGTGGAGGTCCTTAATCCAATTGGAGTTGAGCTTAGTACAAGGAGATAAGAATGGATCAATTTGAATTCTACATGCTGACCTCCAGTTGAAGCAGCACCATTTGTTGAAAAGGCTTTTTTCCACTGGAGGTTTTGAGCTCCTTTGTCGAAGGTCAAGTGACCATTGGTGTGTGGGTTCATTTCTGGGTCTTCAATCCTATTCTATTGATTTACCTGCCTGTCACTGTACCAATACCATGCAGTTTTGAACGCTGTTGCTCCGTAGTATTGCTTGAGGTCCAGGATACTGATTCCCCACGAAGTTCTTGTACTGTTGAGAATAGTTTTAGGTATCCTGGGCTTTTTTTGTTATTTCAGATGAATGTGAGAATTGCTCTTTCAAACTCTATGAAGAACTAAGTTGAAATTATGATGTGGATTGCATTGAATCTGTATTTTGCCTTTGGCAAGATAGCCATTTTAATTATAATAATCCTGCCAATCCGCGAGCATAGAAGCTTTTTCCATTTTCTGAGGTCTTCTTCAATTTCCTTCTTCAGAGACCTGAAGTTCTTGTCATACAGATCTTTCACTTGTTTGGTTAGAGTCACACCAAGATACTTTATATTGTTTGTGGCTATTGTGAAGGTTGTCATTTCCCTAATTTCTATCTCATCCTGTTTATCTTTTGAGTATAGGAAGGCTACTGAATTGCTTGAGTTGATGTTATATCTGGCCACTTTGCTGAAGTTGTTTATCAGCTGTAGGAGTTCTCTGGTTGAGTTTTTTGGGTCAATTAAGTATACTATCAGATCATCTGCAAATAGTGATAGTTTGACTTCTTCCTTTCCAATTTGTATCCCTTTTATCTCCTTATGTTGTCTAATTGCTCTAGCTAGAACTTCAAGTACTATATTGTCAAGATATGGAGAGAGGGGGCAGCCTTGTCTAGTTCCAGATTTTACTGGGATCAAGTTTCTCTCCATTTAGTTTGATGTTGGCTACCAGTTTGCTGTACATTGCTTTTTCTAAGTTTAGGTATGGGCCTTGAATTCCTGTTCTTTCCAAGACTTTTAGAAAGAAAGGATGTTGAATCCTGTCAAATGTTTTTCAGCATCTATTGAAATGACCATGAGGTTATTTTTCTTTGAGTTTGTTCATGTAGTGGATTGCATTGATGGATATCTGTATATTCAACCATTCCTGCATCCCTTGGATGAAGCCTATTTAATAATGGTGAATGATCATTTTGATGTGTTCTTGGTTTCAGTTGGTAAGAATTTTATTGAGTATTTTTGCATCGATGTTCATAAGGGAAATTGGTCTGAAGTTCTCTTTCTTTGTTGGATCTTTGTGTGGTTTTGGTATCAGTGTAATTGTTGCTTCATAGAATGAGTTGGGTAGAGTTCCTTCTGTTTCTATTTTGTGGAATAGTTTGAAGAGTATTGGTGTTAAGTCGTCTTTGAAGGTCTGATAGAATTCTTCACTAAAACCATCTGGCCCTGTGCTTTTATTGATTGGAAGACTTTCTATGACCCCTTCTATTTCTTTAGGGGCTATGGGACTGTTTAGATAATCAATTTGATCGTGATTTAATTTTGGTATTTGTTATCTGTCTAGGAAATTTTCCATTTCCTACAGATTCTCCAGTTGTGGTGAGTAAAGGCTTTTGTAGTAGGATCTGATGATTTTTTTTAATTTCCCCAGTTTCTCCTGTTATATGTCCCTTTTCATTTCTAATTTTGTTAATTTGGATAGTGTCTCTGTGCCCTTTGGTTAGTCTGGCTAAGGGTTTATCTATCTTGTTGATTTTCTCAAAGAACTAGCTCCTGGTTTTGCTGATTCTTTGTATGGTTCTCTTTGTTTCTACTTAATTGATTTCAGCCCTGATTTTGATGATTTCCTGTCTTCTACTCCTCCTGGGTGAATTAACGTCTTATTGTTCCAGAGCTTTCAGGTGGACTCTAAAGCTGCTAGTATATGCTCTCTCCAGTTTCTTTTTGGAAGCACTCAGGGCTACAAGTTTTCCTGTTAGCACTGCTTTCATTGGGTCCCACAGATTTGTGTATGTTGTACCTTCACTTTCATTAAATTCTAAAAATTCTTTGATTTCTTTCTTTCTTTCTTTCTTCTTTGGCCAAGGTATCATTAAGTAGAGTATTGTTCAACCTCCATGTGTATATATATATATATATATATATATATATATATATATATGTGTGTGTGTGTGTGTGTGTGTGTGTGTTAAATCCAATTGGTCCAAAGCTTCAATTAGTTTCGTGTCCCTGTTTAGTTTCTGTTTTCCTGATTGGTCCATTGATGAGAGTGGAGTGTTGAAGTCACCTACAATTATTGTGTTAGATTCAATGTGTGCTTTGAGCTTTAGTAAAGTTTCATTTATGAATGATGGTGCTCTTGCATTTGGAGCATAGATGTTCAGAATGGAGATTTCTTCTTGGTGGATTTTTTCTTTGACCAGCAAGAAGTGTCCTTCCGTGTCTCTCTTGATGACTTTACGTTGGAAGTCAATTTTATCTTATATTAGAATGCCTACTCTGGCTTGTTTCCTGAGACCATTTGCTTGTAAAATTGTCTTCCAGCCTTTTACTCTGAGGTAGTGTTTGTCTTTGACACTGAGGTGTGTTTCCTGTATGCAGCAAAATGTAGGTCCTATTTCCCTATCCAGTTTGTTAGTCTATGTCTTTTTATTGGGGAATTGAGTCCATTGATATTAAGAGATATTAAGAGATATTCCAGTGATTATTACTTCCTGCCATTTTTGATGTTATTTTTATATTTGAGTAGTTATCTTCTTTTGGTTTTGATGAAAGGTTACTATCATGCTTTTTCCAGGGTACACTTTCCCTCTTTGTATTGGAGTTTTCCTCCTATTATCCTATGTAGGGCTGGGTTTGTTAAACGATATTGTGTAAATTTGATTTTGTCATGGAATATCTTGGTCTCTCCATCTATGGTGATTGAAAGTTTTGCTGGTTATAGTAGTCTTGGCTGACATTTGTGTTCTCTTATTGTCTGCATGAGATTTGCCCAGGATCTTCTAGCTTTCAGGGTCTCTGGTGAGAAGTCTGGTGTATTTCTGATAGGTCTTCCTTTACTTGTTACTTGGCCCTTTTCTCTTACTGCCTTTAATATTCTTTCTTTGTTTTGTACATTTGGGGTTTTGATTATTATGTGTCGGGAGGTATTTCTTTTCTGGTCCAGTCTGTTTTGAGTTCTATACGGCTTCTTGTATATTCTTGGGCATCTGTTTCTTTAGGTTAGAGAAGTTTTCTTCCATAATTTTGTTGAAGATATTTGCTGGCTCTTTAAGTTGTAACTCTTTACTCTCATCTATACCTATAATCCTTAGATTTGGTCTTCTCATTGTGTCCTGGATTTCCTGGATGTTTTAGGTTACAAGCCTTTTGCATTTTGCATTTTCTTTGACTGTTGAGTCAATGGTTTCTATGGTATCTTCAGGATCTGAGATTCTTTCTTCTATTTCTTGTATTCTGTTGTTGATATTTGCATCTATGGCCCCTGATTTCTTCCCAAGGTTTCTATCTCCAAAGTTGTGTCCCTTTGTTATTTCTTGGTTGTTTCTATTTCTGTTTTTAGATCCTGTATGGTTTTTCTCAGTTACTTCACTTATTTGTGTTTTCCCGTAATTCTTTAAGAGATTTTTGTGTTTCCTCTTTCATGACTTCTGCCTGTTGTCTCAGTTTCTCCTGCATTTTTGAAGTGATTTTTGTGTTTCCTCTTTATTGGCTTCTATCTGTTGACCCATATTTTCCTGAATTTCTTTAAGTGATTTTTATGTTTATATTGTAAGGGCTTCTAACCTATTCATGTTCCTTGTATTTCTTTAAGAGATTTATTTATGTCCTTTTTGTGTTGCTCTAACAGCATCATGACCAGTGCTTTTAAATCCAAATCTTGTTTTTCTGGTGTGTTGGGGTATCCAGGACTTGCTGTGGTTGGAGAACTGGGTTCAGATGCTTCCGTATTGCCTTGATTTCTGTTAGTAACATTCCTACATTTGCCATTTTCCATCTGGTTATCTCCGGAGTTAGTTGGTCTTCTTACTGGCTTGCATTTGAAACTCCTGTGAACCTGGCATTGTCAGATCTCTCTGTTTTCTGGGAGCCAAGATGGTGGAGCATTCCTTTTCAAAGTCAGAAGAGATAGGTCCAAACAGAGGATCTCTGTGGCTCTGATCAGCTCTGGATGCAGGCTGTGCTGACTGTCTCCTCCTCACAGGCTGCTGGGCTTCCTGCACTGCTTGGAGACCGTGTGCTGTGACTGAGGGTGTTCCTGGTGCAGAGGTGGAAACTGGAAGGCTCTTGCCAGAGGCCTCCAGACTGGATCTTCCACTCTGCAGGGTCAGACTCACCTGTGCCAGCTGCCTCTTCCCAGGTGGCTGCCAGATTTATTTTTTTAAGATTTATTTATTTTATTTTATTTGAATAAGTGATTTTCCTGCATGTGTGTATATGTGACACATGTGTGCCTAGTTTCTGATAGGACCAGAAAAGTGGTTTGGATTCCCTGGAAAAGCTGGGTATGAGATACTGTGTGGCAAATGAGCTACTGTATGGGAACTGAGCCTGAGTCTTCTACTAAAAATCTCTTTCCTGATGAGCTATCCCTGCAGCTTGTCCTGCAACCATCAAGTTTATTGAGACTCACTCATCTACATAAATAAGAATTTAATTCTTAGTTATCCTTAACTAACACTGAGACTGCAGTATGGAGTGTGAGGGAGACAACTGAATCTAAGACAGTACCTGGAATTTAGTTCTCACTGAACAAACAAACACATGTTGAAAAGAAATGCATGAGTTCATAATTGTATATGATTTGACCAAACTGTACAATGTTTACAATATGGTTGTCTTAGATCAAGAATTAAATTTTATAATTTTCTATTCCATTTGTTTATTTATTTATTTATTTATTTATTTATTTTTGCTTGGTTGGTTTTTTTGTCTGGTTGGATTTTAGCATCTTTAATGCTGCACAGAAAATATGCGACTTATTCCTTTCATCCTTTTCTCCAAATGGAATAAAAGTGAAACAAATCATGAACAGGGCAGTCAACCAAATCCCATTCTTTTTAAGTAAAGCACTGTTTGTAAGTCATAAGAGGAAAACTTTGTTATAGTTCTATACCATGGAGGCCAGGCCAAACAGGTTGGTTCTCAAGACCTACTGACTTATGCTTCACAAACTAGGTGCCAGGACTTTGAGAAAATTAAAAAAAAATTCTCTGAACATTATTTGTTAGTCAGTCCCTGGAGTATATTATCTATTAACCTTATACACAGAAACAGTCATGTAGAAAAGTCAATTTCAGGTACACAACTAAAAAGGATCAGTTCAGATTCAAACATAGTTAGCCTGATTTCTTATGTCGTTAGTCACTTGAGTGTCCTGCTTACATGATACCATTTATATATCTTTATAAAGGAATAATTGTGATGAGAAAGATACAAACATGGTAGGGTTACCATTATTTTTGAGCAATTAATATTATTGCCACATTACTCTTAGCCTGATGGATGAAACCTATGGAGACAGGGGAGCTAAGATATTTTTTAACTTTCTGAGGGGCTATTATGAAGTAATAATTTGCTTATGTTGTTCTACATGAAGTCAAATATTAGGCATTATATTCAAATTTAAGTTTTGTAGTGTACATGCCAGTCTTTGCATGAGAGACACTTAATTATCTCTCTGGCACTAGATTGTAGGCTGCTTGAGCAGTCTAAATTTTTCTAAGTGAGGAAATGACAATTGCTTGTTTAGATGATTAGGAAAGAAAGTTAAAGATGAATATTTAAAAGTTGAGATTCCATTTTAAAAAAACAAAAGCTAATATAAGAATTAATGAGAAGAGAACAAGTCTTTCCATAACAATATCTCTATACCTGCCCTGTGCATTATCTCCTTTAGCATTCATCATGAGGTCAATGATGTCCATGAAGTCAGGACAGCCTTCCCATATTATACATAAAAAGGAATTGAAATCATGTGCCCATGGCATAGACATAAAAAATTAGGCTGAAAGTAGATTAGTAAATGCCCAGCTACACAGGCATAAAACAACAAAGGCAGGAATGAACCATTCCTTACTTGTTCGTGTTATATATTTAGGTGTGATCATATGTGTAAATGAGGACACATATGTATTCTCCACTGTGCATAGAAAGGTCATTCAAAACATTTAGGTGTCTTTCCTCATCTTCTATCTTGTTTGTGACAAGCAACCTCATATTTGACACAGCATATAGCAGGCTAGGGGGCCTGTAAGCTCCCAGGAGTTCTGTGTCCAGCTCCCATGTTACTATGGAAACCATAGGAGTTCAGAGGTACACTATTGCACCCAGCTCTGTGTGTGTCTCTAGAGATTCAAGTTCAAGGGTTTGCATGCATAATATGTGTTTACCCACTGAGCTATCTCCTTAACCCTGAGCATCTGATCTTTTTTACTTCAAGCAAAATTTATAAACTTCAGAAAGAAATTACAGGAGTAAAACAAGTGGAAGAGAGGTTTGATGACTACATTTAAGTTAACAAAGTAAGAGTCCATGTATGAAGTGATCCTGACCCAAGCAGAGGACATGTATATATTTTGACTGCTGGGAAGGCTTGAAGTCAATGGAAACAAAAAGATAGAAGGACCAGACACTACCCCAAACCAGGCTACCACAGTCTAGGGTTTAAAGTTCTTTCTTTAAGCATATTACTTTGGAATAAATGTATAGAAATTAAGAATCTTTAAAGAGATTAGAGCTGAGGTGGAAGTATCACCAGGGGGATTAATATTAATATTATTAATCTCCTAAATTTACTAGGCATTCATCCAAAGCAACTTTATGAGTTATGTCCAAAGAGTGATTTGTGCTGCTCTCCTATGGACAACTTGGAAGTTTGGATTAGCATTATGATACGTTCACACCCCTCTCCAACACCCAAATGGTTGTGTTCTAGATTCTGAAGACTTGCTAGAAAAAGACACAAACTGCTGGCTTCATAGATCTTACATTTAAGGAGTAAAGGAGACAAAAATAATATATAAATATTGATGTATGCTGGGAGATGTGTTATGGGAAAGCAAAATAGAACATGACAAATAAATGTCTTGGCAGTCTGCAAAGGAGCTCTACCACTTGCTTTCAACCTAGCTGCAGAAAAGGAGGTATTTCTGAAAAGACTGGAGTCAGATGGAGAAGCAAGTCATGCAAATATTTCAGGATAGATTGTTTTAGAGACAAGGAACATCTGAAGCACACATTGCTCAGACGTTAATATCTAGAAATCAGTCTTGCGGTTCCTCAGAAAATTGGGCATGAAACTTCCAGAGGACCCTGTCATACCACTTCTGGGCATATACCCAGAGGATTCCCCCCTGCATGCAATAAAGACACAAGCTCCACTATGTTCATAGCAGCCTTGTTTATCATAGCCAGCAGTTAGAAGGAGCCCAGATGTCCCTCATAGGAGGAATGGATACAGAAAATGTGGTATATTTATACAATGGAATACTATTCAGCAATTAAAAATAATGAATTCATGCAATTTGTTGGCAAATGGTTGGATCTGGAAAATATCATCCTAAGTGAGTTAACCCAATCACAAAAGAATACACATGAAATGCAATCACTGATAAGTGGATATTAATGAGCCCAGAAACTCTGAATACTCAATGCACAATTATCAAATCAAAAGATTCCCAAGAAGGAAGGAGAGGACCCTGGTCCTGAAAAGACTGGATCCAGTTTTGTAGGAGAGTACCAGAACAGAGAAATGGGGGGAGGGGGTGATTGGGGAGTGGGCAGGGGGGGTGAAGAGGACTTAAGGGACATATGGTGAGGGGGGAACTGGGAAAGGGGAAAGCCTTTGGAATATAAATAAAGAATATAGAAAAAAAGGAATGGTGAGGCATGGAAGGTTAAGGCTCTGATTAGGTCTAGCCCTGTGGACTTCCACAAGTGCATTATTGTCCAGCTTCATGAGACCATTAACCTCTCCTTCACATTCCAAAATACAGAATATAATAGGATCATATGCTAAATTTACATTTTAAACATAGAAAATAGATATGTCAATATTCTAACATGACCATGAGAAATGGTTCAATTGGGCAGATGTTTTACAAAGGGAGAGAAACAATTGCTGGTTCCAATCTCAGTAAACAAACTGAATGAAATGTTCTTCAGATAGCTACTTTCCACCTGTTTGAAAGAGAATCCCTCTCTGTGTTAGTGGCACCTTCTCTCTCTCTCCCCTCTTCCTGACACAGTTGCCACAAGATTCTTCATTCTTTCCAGCTTTGCTTTCAATTCAATCACTTCATTTGACCAATGATAAACATTTAATTTACTCTAGTCCAAGCATCTATTTTCTAAAGTGGATCCACAAAAGACTCTGCTCTTCACTCTGTCTCAACCTATAAAAAAATTCATCCAAGGAAACAAATTCCCTGAAGCTGATTATGCTGCCAAAAAAAAAAGAAAAGAAAAAGAAAAAGAAAATCTTGAGCATGTTGCTACTTTCTGTTGTTTAATCCTTAAAAAGGATTATATTAAATAAAATTTGCATCAGGTTTCATGAGAGGGAAACTGAGGTCTTTGTTGAAGATATCTCCACCCCTCACTTCAGAAAAAGATGTTATTTGGGAATTTGGAAATATCAGTAGAACACTAACTACTAGGAGAAGGGAACAGTTTATTTCTGCTTCTAAACCTAAAACCAGAATGTTCTTGAGTTATCTGTAATCATAGTCATGCCGGGGATTAATTCAGAAGTTTTTGTTCTGGAGTACCTAAAGGGCATATGATCTTGAAAATCTGCTTCTTCAAAATTTATTTAAGCAAACTAAAGTTGTAGACACAGAGAGGTGTGTCACAGAGAAGGGCGCCAGCAGAAAAAGAGGTAGCTTTGAATGAAGGAGGGTGCAGGGAAGCGGGGGAGGGGTGGGATGGGGTAGAGGTCAGGCTTTAACATTTGCCTAATCCTTATCTATTTAAACAGAAAAGGAGGCCATAACTTATGTCTCAGAAGTATCCATATGTTCTACCCTTAGAAAAAGTGGTATCGTAAGCAGGATTAATAACTCCTCAGATCTATATTATAATAAAATCTAGTACTGCAATGCTTATGTTACTAGAGATTTCGGTCTCAATTCAGGATAGCAGAAAATAATCGACACACAGAGATGGCCCAATACACATTCATTCCAGATATGCAACTGAACATTTCCAGTCCTGTTACTCACACTTGAACATAGAATCTTGACTCCACACAAGACCTTTATAATGCAAAGATTATAATCTAATCTTTGCATGCATACAGGAAAACCACACAGGTAGCAACTTGCCGCAGTAATACTCCAACTGCCCATTAAAATAACTTAGAGAAGTTTTTTTAATTTGACTGATTCAGGACATATCCCACAGAGCATATTTAAATTATTCATACCTTAGGAAATATATATCCCAAGTGATTACATTATGCAGCTAACCTGGAAGATCAGGGGCTTAAAGATAATAAGGATATTTACATTCAAAAGAGAATTGCTCTAAACTTTCATTATTATCCACCATTTTTTTCTTTCCTCTCAACTAACATATTAAAAATCACAGCATAGTCTAACTTACAGTTAGTGCTCAAATTTCCCAAGTTCTATCGATATTGATTTCAATTTGCAATAGAACTATAGTGGACAACCAGTCAGAGAAGTCCAGGATGGCTTCTTCTCACCATCTGAAATGTGGCAGTGTTTTTTTTTTTTTGTTGTTGTTGTTGTTTAATACTGTTCATAATTCACAGATATGTTTAGAATGCAATGATTATCTCTCCCTTTTTTCTCAAATCATTACTCCACAAGGAAGATAAAGAATCTTGACTTTGCTCAACATTTCCAGGCATGATTATTACACATTTTGCAAGTTAGCTTCAGGAACTGAAAAGACTTTGATGGCAAGTGATAACTTTTGTTGAAACAACAAGATTGACTGATCTCACAGTCGATGTTTGGTGCATCAATCATCTGCCCTCCACAATGGAAAACAGGGAAAGGAAATGTTCTTTTCCTCCCCTGGACTGCTACTCTGTGATAATAAGAGCAAAGAAAGCCATCTCCCTATAAGACCACAGCCAGTCTTCTAAAATATAACATGTCCATTAGAAGAGAATAAGAAATGTCAGATTAGAAACAATTGGCTAATTTGTAATTAAGATTATAGTGTATATGTTAAAGAAGGGTAAAAAGATAAACCACGCTTATATTGAGAAATGGAAAGAGAGGTGTGTGTGTGTGTGTGTGTGTGTGTGTGTGTGTGTGTGTGTGTATGTGTTGGGAGGAACGGGATCCGACTGGGAGGAAAGGGATGAAGAAACTCGGAGAAGTGGCATAGCAAGAGGGGAAGCTGTAATCAGGATATGTTATATGGAAAAAAATCAAGTTTCAATAAAAGGTGAAAAGAAGACTAGGGACAGCATTTCCTAAAATGCAGGAACTTTCCTCCTTGTCACTACTTCACATTTCTGGGATCTTTTTCCTGACAACATTTTTCAGTAATCTTAGCTATGAGTAGTAGAAAACAACATCAAATGGGCTTAAACAGAAAAGAAGGTTAATTTATTGGTGCATGCCACTAAAATATGAGTTACTAACTGGCTTTAGGGGATGGTGGATCCAGATGATCTACTGATGCTGGAAGTGGTCTTCCCCCATCAGCGGGCCCTGTCTGCACTCCACACTACCTTAATTTTTAGTTACATTTGCAGCAAATAATAGGTGATGATTTAAAGTATGTTTCTTGATGTAAATCTAATTACCTATCAGTTCCTAGTCAATGGATTATGTCCCATAGTCACAATGATACTTCCTGGCAGGACCTAAGCTTGGTGGTTACCTGTTGTGCTTAGACAAGGCTGACCCAAGTTATACTATATATACTCAGTAGAAATTAGGGTGACAGTTTTCTAAAGGATAATCAAAGGGTTGTAATTGGGTAAGTAAATGGAATGCTAGAGAGACAAAACACTACTCTACATGGAATCCTACCACACGTACCTTTAATATTGACACTCAATTTTATTCAAGAAGTTCAAGGCTAATAAGCCTAGAGAATATTCTGTTCACCTTTGTTTTATGCCCTGGAAAAAGCTCCAAGCACATTATGTATTATGTCCTTTTCATTCTAAAATGAACAATATGTATGATATTTGACACAGTGAATCCCTGGGGCACTATAATGCAGAAAGAGCAAAACTCCAGGAGAGCAGGGTCACTGTGGTTAGGAATGGTATTGAGTTTCTTTCCTTCTTTCTATTTTTGTAAATTTGTTTTATTGAGAAATATCTCTTTTGAATATGGCTTTATGCTAATTCATTATATATATATATATGTATATATATACACATATATATATATGCTCTGAATTTATCATTGATATGAAGATGACTAACCTTAGAGATCAGTAATTCAACCACGGACACTCAACTTTTAATGAAGAAATATTCCCCTTGTATTCCCCCAAAATGTAACACACAGAGAAATGGATGAGTAGCTCAGCAGATCATTTGTATCATTATCATCACACACGACATGTTGTGGGACGTTCAGGTTCAACCCCAAGAAAACAGTGACATGCCTAAAACTGACACTTCTTTGCTGTCTTATATCTCATTTTGTTAAAAACAATGAGATGGAAAAGTATTTGTGTGATTAGATAATAAAAAGAACATTGATGAAAGATTTTAGAATTATTTAAAGTTTCTAAAAAAAAAAAAACCCACGTTTCTTTCAATAATTATTTGACATTCAAACCAATATTTAAGGTAGACATATCTTACACTGAGCATTAGAAAACCAGCTTCACTCAAACTTGTGATCTTGGCAGGCTGGGAGATTCACAGTGTAGTGTTATTTATAATGATGAGCTGCAGTTCTCTTAGGTGGGTTTTTACTAGCTCAGCCCTGTTAATACTGAGTCAGATTGTTCATTATTCTTTACACTATGTTTAGCAGTTTCTCCAGCTTCTTTTAAAGGGCTGTAGAAGTCCTTAGATCTTGCCAAATGTTCCCTGGGGTACAAATTTGTTTCCCATGAATAATTACTGCTTTGGACATGGAAATGGAAATTGTGGAAAATACAAACTTTGCTAAGATAACACTTTGTAACTCAGTATATAATCTCTTTTGTGACCTGTAAATTCAGTATAATTCCTTTGCAATTCTGCACAAGTATGGTGGCTTTTTTTTAAGTTCTGAGAATAAAAGCTGAACTTGCAAAATGGGATGACATTTTTTATTACATGAACCTACATAGGTAACAAGTGAAGAAAAGTACTTCTTCAAGGGAGCAGACTCTTCAGATGTCTGCTGGTCACTATAGCAACAAGAACAGAAGGGATTCAGAAGCAGGACACATGGGCTCCATCAGGACAAGTTCAATTTAAATCTAGATTAGCAACATTATAAAAAAGGTGAACCACACTGAATGTAATGACTGAACCCATACTGTCAGCAGAGCAGTGGACTCCACTGTGAGGAGTTCCACAGCTTTCCACACCCAAACCCTGCCCAGGAGAAAGCTGGTCATGCCAGGAGTGCTGACACAGGCTTACAGGCCCACAGGAGGGAGAAGAGACAGTAATACCAACTAACACCAGAGATAACCAGATGGCAAAAGGCAAGCAACCTTACCAACAGAAATCAAAGCTACATACATGGCATCATCAGACCCCAGTTCTCCCACAACAGCAAGTCCTGAATACCAAAACACACAGGAAAAGGAAAACTTGGATTTACAATCACATCTCATGATGCTGATAGAGGACTTTAAGAAGGATGTAAGCAAATCCCTTAAAGAAATACAGGAGAACACAGGTAAACAGCTAGAAGCCCTTAAAGAGGAAATACAAAAGTCCTTTAAAGGATTATAGGAAAACACAACCAAGCAGGTGAAGGAATTGAACAAAACCATCCAGGATCTAAAAATGGAAGTAGAAACAATAAAGAAATCACAAAAGGAGACAATTCTGGAGGTGGAAAGCCTAGGAAAGAGATCAGGAGTCATAGATGATAGCATCACCAACAGAATACAAGAGATAGAAGAAAGAACCTCAGGTGCAGAAGATACCATAGAAAACATTGACATGACAGTCAAAGAAAATGCAACATGCAAAAAGCTCCTAACCCAAAACATCCAGGAAGACCAACCCTAAGGATAATAGGTAGAAAAGAGTATAAGGACTCTCAACTTAAAGAGTCAGTAAATATCTTCAACAAAATTATAGCAGAAAACTTCCCTAAACTAAAGTAAGAGATGCCCATGAACATATTAGAAGCCTAGAGAACTCTAAACAGATTGAACCAGAAAAAAATTCCTCTGATTACATAATAATCAAAACCCCAAATGCACAGAGAAGGAAAGAATATGAAAAGCAGTAAGGGAAAAATGTCAAGTAACATATAAAGGGAAACCTATCAGAATCACACCACACTCTCACCAGAGACTATGAAAGCTAGAAGAGCCTGGGCAGATGTTATACAAACCCTAAGGGAAATCAAATGCCAACCCAGGCTACTATACCCAGCAAAACTCTCAATTACCATAGATGGAGAGTCCAAGATATCCCATGACACTTTGTCAAATCTCTTATGTGGTTATGGAATCCCTCGAGCCTTTGGGGTCCTCTTGAAACACCTGGACACTGGCTTGCTCATAATACAGAGCAATGGTGACTGTGACTCTCAGAGAACAGCAACTGCTGAGAATTTTAAATATTTAAATATAAGTTGGAATATTCATAAATTCCAAGTTAAGGAACTAACATAATATAATGCCACTAGAGGTGAAATTGTGGTAATTGTATATTTTTTTGTCTTAGCAATTTTTTTTAATTTTTATTTTCTATATTCTATGTTTACATTCCAAAGGTTTTCCCCTTTCCCAGTCCCCCCCCCACACGTCCCATAATTCCTCTCCCCCCCAACAGTGTTAGAAATATCTTTCGAGACAGTAATTTATTGCAAAATTCTAATCAGAATGTTCTAAATTGAAGCAAAGAGTCGCTCCTACTCAGATTAAAAATCATTACTTAGGATATTACTTCCTGTTTGTTTTCATTTTATTTTTTTATCATTTTAATCATTGCAGTCTATTAAGGAAAATGCAGAAGGTACCTTTTATTTTGTTTTATTTTTTGAAGTGGCTGGAGTTATACTTTAGTTTAAGCACTTGGAAATTGAATATCTTACTTTAGGAAACTCAGAGTTCTGCAGGTGAATTCAAATGTGTAATTTAACCGTTTTGTTTAAGCAATAAATTTATTGATTTTTCCAACTTAACTGAACCTGAGGTAATTTTAATCTGAGCGTTTGTGCGAGGTATAGTTTCACAGAACCCGTTCTGCTGTGGCGAACTGTTCACACACTTCTTTAATATATTTGAATTACATTTTGCTTCCCTTGCTCCAAAGTGACTATTTTAATTCTAAGAGCTTCTTAAATTTTGTTTTCAGTTTTAAATTTTCAAATCAATTTTGCAACTACACTTTGGATCAAGACAGTTCAATATGCTGTCCAAACAGTGGTATAGAGAAATAAATAGAAAATTTGATAAAATGGAAAGCAAATACGGTCCTTCATATTGCAACATAAGTAATCTTGACATTATGTTATCAAACAGCGTATGCACATGTATGTAGGATATGCGCAATCATTGACCCTGGCCGCATTAATGAATTTAGATCCTTTGGAATTCCATATTAGATTTTTTATTAGATATTTTCACTTACAATCAGTAAGAAAATAATAACAAGTTGCTTTATATTTCATTAAAATATAGAAAAATGTGCTAGACCTGAATTATAAGTGACTGGCTGTAGATCAGATTCTTATGTATGAATGTGGTGATAGCTACAGTGAGGGATGGAGCTGTGTATGGCTCAGGGCTCGAAAGTGGCTTCAAATGCATAGAACTCAGTCCTAGGAAATTTAATATCTGCTTCTCGCTTCTGCAGGCACGTGTAGACACATGTCATACATGCAAACAGGCAAACATACCCAGAAAAACAAAAAAAAATAAACACTTGGAAAATAATAACTACAATGGATCCTTGAATATTGGTGATATACTTATCCAGCTAAGAATAACACAAATAACTTGCATTTGCCTTGGGACCACAATCTCATATATCTCCAAGCAACTTTTCCTCATGCTTTTTGTACTGGTTGGTTTTGTGTGTTAACTTGACACAGGCTGGAGTTATCACAGAGAAAGGAGCTTCAGTTGGGGAAGTGCCTCCATGAGATCCAGCTGTGGGGCATTTTCTCAATTAGTGATCAAGGGGGAAGGGCCCCTTGTGGGTGGTACCATATCTGGGCTGGTATTCTTGGGTTCTATAAGAGAGCAGGCTGAGCCAGCCAGGGGAAGCAAGCCAGTAAGAAACATCCCTCCATGGCCTCTGCATCAGCTCCTGCTTCCTGACCTGCTTGAGTTCCAGTCCTGACTTCCTTTGCTAATGAACAGCTGTGTGGAAGTGTAAGCTCAACAAACCCTTTCCTCCCCAACTTGCTTCTTGGTCATGATGTTTGTGCAGGAATAGAAACCCTGACTAAGACACTTTTCTATGAGAGCTTTGTAAGACAAATTAATGCAAACCTCAGTCAATTTCTCTCTTCAGTTTAAAAGAAAAAAAAATTGAAAAATTTGGGAGAGAACTTAGAAATATCTTCTTTTAAACCAATTTCAGCTATATATACAATAAAACTTCTAATTATTAATTTATGAAATCTGAACTTTTCGTGTCCAAATGTAGGATAGTCATATGGAAATGTAGTTTTTTATATTTATTTTTTTAATTTTTATTTTCTATACACTTTGTTTACATTCCAAAGGCTTTCCCCTTTCCCAGTCCCCCCCCCCACCATAAGGCCCATAAGTCCTCTCCCCCCCCAACTATTCCCCAATCATACCACCCCACACCATTTCTCTGTTCTGATCTGCAAAACTGGATCCAATCTTTTCAGGCCCAGGGTCCTCTCCTTTCTTCTTCTTGGGAATCATTTGACTTGCTAATTGTGTCTTGATTATTTAGGGCTTCTGGGCTCATTAATATCCACTTATCAGTGATTGCATTTCATGTGTATTCTTTTGTGATTGGGTTAACTTGCTTAGGATGATATTTTCCAGATCTAACCATTTGCCTACAAATTGCATGAATTCATTATTTTTAATTGCTGAGTAGTATTCCATTGTATAAATATACCACATTTTCTGTATCCATTCCTCCTTTGAGGGACATCTGGGCTCCTTCCAACTTCTGGCTATTATAAACAAGGCTGCTATGAACATTGTGGAGCATGTGTCCTTATTGTATGTAGGGGAATCCTCTGGGTATATGCCCAGGAGTGGTATGCCAGGGTCCTCTGGAAGTGGCATGCCCAATTTTCTGAGGAACCGCCGAACTGATTTCCAGAGCGGTTTTACCATTTTGCAATCCCACCAACAGTGTAGGAGTATTCGTCTTTCTCCACATCCTCACCAGCACTTGTCTCTTGAGTTTTTAATCTTAGCCATTCTGACTGGTGTGAGGTAGAATCTCAGGGTTGTTTTGATTTGCATTTCCCTGATGACTAATGATTTTGAACATCTCTTAAGGTGTTTCTCGGCCATCCAAATTTCTTCTGGTGAAAATTCTTTGCTTAGCTCTGTACCCCATTTTTTGATAGGGTTATTTGGTTCTTTGCGGTCTAACTTCTTGAGTTCTTTGTATATATTGGATATTAGCCCTCTGTCGGATGTGGGGTTGGTGAAGATCTTTTCCCACTTTGTTGGTTGCCGTTTTGTCCTTCTGACAGTGTCCTTTGCCTTGCAGAAACTTTGTAATTTTATGAGGTCCCATTTGTCAATTCTTGATCTTAGTGCATAAGCTATTGGTGTTTTGTTCAGGAACTTTCCCCCTGTGTCCATGTCCTCCAGGGTCTTCCCAAGTTTCTTTTCTAATAGTTTCAGTGTGTCTGGTTTTATGTGGAGGTCCTTGATGCACTTGGAGTTGATCTTAGTGCAAGGAGATAAGAGTGGGTCAATTCTCATTCTTCTGCATGTTGACCAAATAACCCTATCGAAAAATGGGGAACAGAGCTAAACAAAGAATTTTCACCAGAAGAAATTCAGATGGACGAGAAACACCTTAAGAGATGTTCAACATCATTAGTCATCAGGGAAATGCAAATCAAAACAACCCTGAGATTCCACCTCACACCAGTCAGAATGGCTAAGATTAAAAACTCAAGAGACAACAGGTGCTGGCAAGGATGTGGAGAAAGAGGAACACTCCTCCACTGTTGGTGGGATTGCAAAATGGTAACACCGCTCTGGAAATCAGTCTAGGGGTTCCTCAGAAAACTGGACACTATACTTCCAGAGGACCCTGCCATATCACTCCTGGGCATATACCCAGAAGATTCCCCAGCATGTAATAAGGATACATGCTCCACTATGTTCATAGCAGCCTTATTTATAATAGCCAGAAGCTGGGAAGAACCCAGATATCTCTCAACGGAGGAATGGATACAAAAAATGTGGTATATATACACAAGGGAGTACTATTTAGCCATTAGAAACAATGAATTCATGAAATTCTTAGACAAATGGATGGAGCTGGAGAACATCATACTAAATGAGGTAATCCAGTCTCAAAAGAATACCCATGGTATGCACTCACTGATAAGTGGATATTAGCCTAGAATCTTGGGACACCAAAGACACAATCCACATACCAAATGATGTCCGAGAAGAAGGAAGGAGTGGACCCTGGTTCTGGAAAGGCTCAATGCATCAGTATAGGGGAATACCAGAACAGGGAAGTGGGAATGGTGTATGGGGGAACAGGGGGAGGGAAACGGGCATATGGGACCTTTTTGGGATGGGGAACCAGGAAAAAGGAAATGAAATGTAAATAAAGAATATATCCAATATAAAAAACATAGAAAAGAACAGAAATTAGTTAAAATCCAGGATTTTACAAAGTGAGGTTTAAAAAATTATTTTGAAAGTACTTAAGATTAGCATTTGAGTGTGTGCAGGATATGCACATTCAGTTCGTAAGGAAAGCTTTACGTTTTCCTGATGGGTCCATTGAGGATAGTGGAATGTTGAAGTTCCCCCACAATTATTGTGTTAGGTACAGTGTGTGCTTTGAGCTTTAGTAAAGTGCTTCTTTTACAAATGAGGGTGCCCTTGCATTTGGAGCATAGATGTTTAGAATTGTGAGTTCTTCTTGGTGGATTTTTCCTTTGACCAGCAAGAAGTGACCTTCTGTGTCTCTTTTGATGACATTAGGTTGAAAGTCAATTTTATCTGATAATAGAAAGGCTACTCTGTCTTGTTTCCTGAGACCAGAGAACTTTTCTTCTTCTAGATAACATGAAGGACCATTCTGATTTTGAGGTATTGAGTCAGGCATTCTTTCAGAAACACATCTTCATGTCTGGTGATATTTGTGTTTACCTGTAAGTAGATTTTCTTCATTATGAAACTATGTAGAGTCATCTATCATGCTCCAGATATAGCATGAGACTCTTGCTTTGACCAGAAAGTTTAATGGGACACCCCTGCCATCAAGAACCAAGACAAATGTTTTAATAGAATATTGCAAAAATAAGCATACAAAACAAAGTTCATAGTGGATCAAATATTAAAATTTTTAAATGGGGAAAATCCACATTGATCTCAATTTATTACCAACTGGCAGTAACCATTTTCTCCCCATTCCATGTGTGTTTGTGTACATGCATGTGTGTGTTCATGTGCTTGTGTCTATATGTGTGTGTTTCTAAGTACCAAACCTAGATCCGCCTCTATCCCAGACACAGTATAAACCACTGAGCTGTATCCTCAAACTTGTAACTAATATTTTATTTTTAAACATTTTCCACATCTACGGGACTTCCATACTACGATTTAAGAAGAGTGGGAAACAACCTTGGACTTTCCTTATATGAATTGTAGAACAGTGTTACTGTGCTTGATTGGGAAACATACACATTTCAACTTCATGAGACCATAATGTATGTCTATACGCCATCAGCTTTGTGAATATATGAATCTATGATTCACCATTATTCCAAACAACATCCTATTTGAAAATATTCCCAAAGAGTGTAAAAGCTATTCTCATGTAATATTCCAGTATATTTTTAAAATCTTACATGCATAATATTTACTGGGCAAACAGAACACATTTTTACACACATGAATAACAATTACCACCTCTTTAGAATCTTCGCATTTCGAGAAAGGTAGGCTGATATCTGTAAAGTGGAAGCAAATTACAAAGCACTGTTCCAATGCAAATGAACAATACTTTAAAAGAAAAAGGCCATTGATAATTCCAAGTTTTCTTTTGTGATAATTGCAGACTTTTGGAGAAGTTACATGTCATAAAGCTGTCACATACTGTCACTAACAGGAAACTGACCTTAGTATAATTAAACATCTTGTTCATGCTTCATCAATTTTTTAAAGATACATCATTTTGGTTTTCCATCATGTATAGGTAGGTGTACGTGCATTTGCACAGGTGTCTATGGAAGTCAAAACGCTGGATCACCTGGAGTCACAGACGGTTGTGAGCCACCTGACATGGTGTTACTAACCCAACTCAGGCCCTAAATGCCGGGCGTGGTGGCGCACGCCTTTAATCCCAGCACTTGGGAGGCAGAGGCAGGCGGATTTCTGAGTTTGAGGCCAGCCTGGTCTACAGAGTGAGTTCCAGGACAGCCAGGGCTACACAGAGAAACCCTGTCTCGAAAAATCAAAAAAAAAAAAAAAAAAAAAAAAGAATAGTAGCAAACACACTTAACTACAGAGCGGTCTCTTCAGCCCTATCCATATTTTATATAAGTGTGTTTATGGTCCTTTCTGATTTTATTACTTCTGTAGATTTGTGTTTTATTCTTAAATTCCTGTATTCTCTTTATATCTCCCCATCTTGTTTTGTGAAACCAGAATTCCCATTTAACCTCTGGAAAAGAAACTGTTCTGTGTGTGTGTGTGTGTGTGTGTGTGTGTGTGTGTGTGTGTGTGAGACAGAGAGAGACAGAGAGAGAGAGAGAGAGAGAGAGAGAGAGACAGAGAGAGAGAGAGAGAGAGAGAGAGAGAGAGACTTCTGAACACTAAGATTCATATCTATTCCCAAATTCCTATCTCTTTCTGTTCTAGTGTATTCTTTCAACTATCACAAGCACTGTCCTTTAAGTGAGCAAGTGGGTAGTGTCTCTTTAAGATTATTTATTATATCAGGGCTGCAGACCAACTTGGCTGCTGTTCACTTTCTAGAAGTTCCTTGGTTATCCTGAACACTTATCAGTATCTTTAATAACTGTAATTGACATCAGGCTTCACAATCATCTTCCTTCATCTCCCTGAGATACTTGTTAAGTTTATACTTCCTTGCTTTCAGTCACGTTGTACTCAGAATATTTATAAATAAGGATATAATAAATGAGGATATGAGAAGAAACATTATTCCATGTGGTTCTTATAGTGGTATGTATGCATATTAGTGTGATCAGATATGCGTGTGTGACAGATAGCTGCTTAGTTTACTGTTAACATGACCATCTAGAAGATTTTGAGGGACAGATCTATTTTAGCACATACTTCTAGCCCCTACACTTCTTTTGACATTTAAACAAAGCCTCCACACTTCATATGTTAGAAATATCCAGGGTTCCTAGCACAAGGCTATATTTATATATATTCTATTCAATGTGAGTGAGATCTTACCAATGAAGCCTGAGAATCATGATATCCCTCATCTTTATCAACCTGCCGTGTAGTTCCTCCTTTACCCTTTCAGGAGAGTAAAATACACATGGGGAAGGAAGCAAACACTAACTACATAGAACACCACTCTGGAACAAACCAAACCCATCTGACAGGATAGCCTACTACCTGTATTAGCAAATTAAGTTTTATTCCAATACATAGTTATGTATATAGTGTCATTATATGTGAAACCACCTGTATTATGACACTTGCATTGAGTTATGTAAATGGCTTAGACACCAAACCACAGGATCCTCAGATCTACAATATTCACCTTCTGGCATTTCACTGAGAGGAAAAAAGGAATTATTTCAGTAATAACTCAGATGAGGCTAGAAAATCAAGAATTTCCTTGGATATATGGGTAATTTTATGTCTTTGTTTCCACTGTTAAATGAGTGAAATGAAAAGTAGCTTCTTTGAGTCACAAGCTAACAAGATCTCTTATGGGACAACTAGATTGTTGGAGAAATTAAGTGCATGTATTTAGCTCACTAATGAGATATACAAGTATTATACACAAGGGTGTGCTGAGATGAACATGTGGAAATGTACACAAAACTAGTTTGTAGTTTTGGACAATGATACTAGTGGCTTACAGTAGTAATTAATATCCTAAGTTTGAACATTGGATAAATGAGTGCTTATTCATTGACATGGGTGAACACATTTCCAGAAAGAATGCTAACCCTTGGGTTGTGTAATCACTTAACACAAATGGAAATAAAAGATGAGGTACTGGTTGAATACCTGTCTCAGTTGGTAGAACACTAGCCTGTGATACAAGAGGATATGTGTTTTATATGTTAATAAAACTAGGTGCCACAGATGTAATCTCATTACTGGAGAAGCAGAAGTAGGGTGTTCCATAGTTTAAAAACATCTGAAGCTAGATATGAAATTAGACCTCAAGTTTTGAGGCCAGTCTGGGCCATACAGGACCTTGTTTCACAAACCAACCAAGCAACAGAAACTCTACTGCTACTAACTAGAAATTTTGAATGATCACATGTAAAAGTGGGCTGATCAGTATTGATGTGCCTGGATTATTATGGTGAAGAATAACTATCACAACCAACTGAACAGTAAGAACCTCTGCAGAAATCCATCAAAGCAACATTGATCTATTGTAAAGGGATTCAAGTTGACTCTTCTATCACAAGCAGAATAACTGGATTCAGGAGATATCTCGATGAACATAGCATAGGGCTGATCCCAAGTTTGGAATCAAATTAGTTCTAGTCTTTGTGTGCTGTCATTCTTAATAGATGGCTTCCATGTCACAACCTGAAATGATAACTCCAGGTCTCAATGCCATTTTCATTTTCACCAAGTAATGATGAAGCAATCATTTCATTGCCCTTGAATGTCACAACCTAGAAATCCCACTTACTTCTTCTTCTTCTTACCAGACTGCGCGTGTATATATCTGTTTGCAAGACCATAGCAAATAGGATTTTTATTGGAGTAGTCATATATTTGGGAGCTTAAATTACTTAAGGAAGCCAGAATGGGCTTGTAAAGCTGCAAGCAGTTTCTACCACAAACATTAACGTAGGTGAAAATGTGAGTTTTACATCAATTGACAATCTGATATTCTCCATTATCTTTATTTCTGGATCACTGAGCCACAAAATTACATGCATATGTTGAGAACTGTATCACACTGAGACAGTTAAGATGTGAAATCCTTACAAGGATCTACAAAAGCAGGGCTATTGACCTTCTAGAGCAGCAGAAAGGTTGCAGTGCAGAAATTAACCACTGGGAGGTGCCAGCAGAAGTTTGTCAATAGGCAATGGATGCACAGAAAGTTGTTGGAAGAGAATAGCATGCAGAAGAATGAGAATTGATCCACTCTTATCTCCTTGCACTAAGCTCAACTCCAAGTGGATCAAGGACCTCCACATAAAACCAGACACACTAAAACTAATAGAAAAGAAACTGGGGAAGACCCTTGAGGACATTGGCTCAGGGGAAAAATTCCTGAACAGAACACCAATTGCTTATGCTCTAAGAGCAAGAATAGACAAATGGGACCTCATAAAATTACAAAGTTTCTGTAAGGCAAAAGACACTGTCAAAAGGATAAATCGGCAACCAACAAATTGGGAAAAAATCTTCACCAACCCCACATCCGACAGAGGGCTAATTTCCAATGTATACAAAGAACTCAAGAGGTTAGACCCCAGAAAACCAAATAACCCTATCCAAAAATGGGGTACAGAGCTAAACAGAGACTTTTCACCTGAAGAAATTTGGATGGTTGAGAAACACCTTAAAAAATGTTCAACATCATTAGTCATTAGGGAAATGCAAATTAAAACAATCCTGAGATTTCACCTCACACCAGTCAGAATGGCTAAGATTAAAAACTCAGAAGACATCAGGTGTTGGCGAGGATGTGGAGAAAGAGGAACACTCCTCCACTGCTGGTGGGAATGCAAGCTGGTACAACCACTCTGGAAATCAATATGGCGGTTCCTCCATAAACTGGACGTGATACTTCCTGAGTACCCAGCCATACCACTCCTGGGAATATACCCAGAAGATTCCCCAGCATGCAATAAGGATACATGCTCCACTATGTTCATAGCAGCCTTATATATAATAGCCAGAAGCTGGGAAGAACCCAGATGTCCCTCAACAGAGGAATGGATACAAAAAATGTGGTATATATACACAACGGAGTACTATTCAGCCATTAGAAACAATGAATTCATGAAATTCTTAGAGAAATGGATGGAGCTGGAGAACATCATACTAAGTGAGGTGACCCAGTCTCAAAAGAATACCCATGGTATACAGTCACTGATAAGTGGATATTAGCCTAGAAGCTTGGAACACCAAAGACATAAATCACATATCAAGTGATGTCTCACAACAAGAAAGGAGTGGACACTGGTGCTAGAATGGACCAAAACATCATTGTGGGGGAGTACAAGTACAGTGAGGTGGGAGGGGGTGGATGAGGGAGCAGGGGGAGGGGAAAGGGCATGTGGGACCTTTGGGGGTGGGGAACCAGAAAAAGGGAAATGAATTGTAAATATAGAATATATCTAATAAATAAAAAAAGAAATATGTAAATATACAAAGGTTAATGTAGAATGTAGACTATATAGCCACAAGAAAAGGCCAGGGAGTATCATCCTAAGGAATAAAAAAATGATTGAATGAAAGGAGATGAAACCCTAAGAAATAGTGAAAATCCTATGGAGCGATTTGAAGGAAACCTTATCCCTTTTAAAAGTATATAGTACAGTGCTGGAAGATGGCTTAGTTGGCAAAGTATTGCTATATAAGAATGAATATCTGAATCCAGTTCCAATATCTACTTTAAGGCTGGGTGTGGTGGCATGCAAATATAATTCCAGAACTGGGAAGGCTGAGGGCTTGATGGTCAACCAGTCTAGCTCTAGTATCAGTGATAGAACTGAAACATGCCCAGGGAACTGCACTAGGACAGTAAGTGCTAAAATCAGTACTACTTGCCTTGTGAGACTTTTAAACAGAGCCCATGACCGATGGGATTTAAGAAGTGAGCCGCAGAGAATACCAATCAAATAAGTACTGGTCCCTATCCTAAGCCCAGCTTGCATTAAAGCTGTTGGGTTAAAATTTCATAGGATCCTCCAAAATACAGCATCTGGCTGTATGTCACAAATGCTCTTGCTCTTACTTTAAACAAAAATCAATGTCAGGCAACCATCCTTGAATATCAAGTAACAGAAGTTCTATGTTGTGGGACGAAGATAGCAGGGCAGCATTTGAAATACTTACTAAATGTCTCAGACCCAGAACAATATGCCTGGATAGGAGTCCCTGCCATACTCTAACACACTGATGCTAAGATGTAGCAGAAAGAAAAGCACTCAGGAATCAGGCTCTTCCCTACTGACACAGGCTCTACAGGAACAAGAGCCTTTTGAAAAGCCCTCTAGTTCAGTGAAGACTTTCAGTGTAATACAACAGAAAGACCACGTGATGCCAATACTACATTTCTGCAAAATGAGGGAAGGAAACAGAACAGCTTGGAAACAAACACACTTGTTGGGCTGCAGACATCAGTGGGTTGTACACCTATTTATACCTACAACCCCATGTTGATTGTGCATCCAAACTCTCCTAGCTCCTTCTTCATGACATTTACCTCTTAGAATTCCCCCAGGATCTCATCATCTTTTATCTTGCTACTGTCACAGCCTCCTCATGGATTCTTTTCTTACTCCCACAATGTATGCCCAACAGAATAAGCAGACTTCATTTTTAAAATGCTAATTTTCCTTTTGACTATTTGAAGTTTAATGTTTTTTCAATAACTTCATAATCAGGATGAAAGAAAATCTCAAGACTAAAACAGCTCCCAGCCTCCAGAGAAGCAGCTCTGTGGGTGTTCCACCCAAGCCCACAGTGATGTCACCTCTGCTCACATGCTTTCTCCACCTGGGGTCCTTTTATTCTGCACTTCAGATCCAAGAGAATGGTAGTCCCTCCTCCACTTTTTCATAGAGCAAATGTTCCCCTATTCTTGGGTCTTATCTTAGATGTCACTTTTCTGAAATAGTACTTGTACAGCTTGGAGGGTTTTCTTTGTTAAAACCACCAGTATGCCTGTGTCCCTTTGTAGGGCAAATCCCATTTTATAATACTTTTGATTGCTGTGTAAAATTATTAAGCGCCACAAAATTTGAAAAAATACTTGTGTTATCAAAGCACTTTTGACAGTGTTTGGCATTGCTCACTGAGTCAGAGTGTAAATGCTAACATGGATGAATAAATAATCAAAGACTTGTATCAAATGAACTACAGAAGATTACTTTGTCACTGATATTTTATCTTTACAATGACTGCATTGCTATTGTAGAATGCTTTAGGCAGAACTGAATAAAATTCAGGCAGGTAAATAGAAAGATTATTTTTGGAAAGAGAACTGAAGGGGGATAATTGCTGTTAGTAATATTGAATAATTAGTTATACCCTGTAGAACAATAAGGAACTTTGTGGATAGTTCTCCTTGGTTTCTCAGTTTTGGGGATGAAAGAGCCAAGAGTGAAAGGTAGTTCCTAACAGCCAATTCCCATTGCTTCATGGAAAGCTTGTGTCTGCTTACATGATACTATACTAAGTTGATAAAATTATCCTCAAATTTAGGAATCCTACTGCTTTAAGTAATGTTTGCTTTCATTAAAATATGATCAAATTACTACAAAAAGAACTCAATTTAGATTGTTACACCATAGTCAATAACTATGCTTTGTGTAAAACTGTATCTCTGAGGCTTGCTGGTACATTTGTAGTTTGTTTTCTTACCATGGACATGACACTGGCTGATCCATAAGACAACACAATGTGAAAATTTGTCACCTAAAATATTAATTTCTTACAACCCATGGGGATTCTATTAGTTCAGTTACTTATAAACTATTTTAGTAAATTCCCAATATCTGAAAGCATTTCTTTGTCTTTTTAAAGTTATGTAGTTTTTTTTCTTCTATAGAGAAGGAATGACAATTCAAAAGTATGGTATCATTTCAAATGGGGGCAGATGTCTGTCAGTAGATGGGTCAATATGACAGGTGAATTTCTGTGCAAAACAGAGCCACTTATTATAGATATAGATTTGCAATAGAACATCTTGTAGTATGAGTTAATCTTATGGTTTTCTCATTGGTATGCAATGTGTCGCATGTTCATGGGGAGTTGTGCTCTTGTGATAGTTTGCAGACCTTAGGTTGACATAACAAATCTTCCTGTCACTGCTCTGCCTGCTAGTCACGGCCCTTTATTTTAACACACAGATTTCTGATGCCACCAGTATGACTAGTTAGGTTATTCTTATTTTTACATTTATTTAAAAAAGTGTTTTTCTATTAATGAAAAATGCAGACAGACACTTGCAGATTCAGTTTGTGCCAAAACATTTCTGATCGACAGCATTTTACTTTTTAAATAACAATTCATCTTCAATAAATAGCCAAACAACATCGAGCTGTCAAGAGATAACATTTGATGTTTTGAGTGTTAAAATTTAGTTACTAATTTAAGCTGCCTAAATAATAACAAATTACAATTTTAAAATTTTCTGTCTTAATGATGTTTCTTCATTGGTACTTGCTAGACAAAGATATATATTAAAAACAGAGGTACATATATATAATATTAGTGTTTTATATATATATATATATATATATATATATATATATATATTTATGTAATTGTTATGTTTCCTACATAAAAAATATAGTCACTGATAAATAGAGGTAATTTTTTAATATTAACCTGAGGTACCCTAATACTTGTTATTACCTAATGAGTCTCAGGATAATTTCCAACAATATATAAAATAGAAGTGGCAAATGCTGTATATTTGTGGTATTCCAATGGTAGGGAAAATACATTTGTCTTTTATCATTAAATGTGATGTTGTGCATGAGCCTTTCATATGCAGATCATTCTCTTAATAGCACATATTCCATTGTGAATTCAGAAAATGGAATAGCTTGTATAGTTTACTGAGAAAATATATTTGGAAACATAGGATTCCAAATATCATTTAAAGAGTAGCAGGATATCCCCAAAGAATAACTTGGTGGCCTTGGCCTTATTTTTCTGCAATGTGTGTAGTGCAGATATAGAAGCCAAAATCTGTACTTGTACATAAACCTCACATGCTCTACCCCTGTGGGCAGTGCTGTGCTTGCTGTGTTTACAGAACACTGGGAGCAAGACAGATCCAACACCCAACCCCCCGCTAATTTCTAAATCTGCCCTCTCTTTACAAACATCCTTCTTGAAAATTCCATTCAGTAAATTTCATTTAGTTCAATTAATTGACAGAAACCTAGTTGTACAGTCAGCCTGATGTATAAGATGGACCAAGCAATGCAATGTTTAAGATGCATACATTGCTTTTCTCAGTGAAAAATAGTAAAATGGCTACTGTGAAGTTAACTATCCAGTTTACAACTTTGAGCCTCATCATAGAAATGTAAAAAACAAATACCAATCAACCAAAACAAAATGAAACAAACAAACAAAAGAAAGAAACAAACAAAAAACCACCATCTTAAGCACATGTGTGGCTATCACTGGTAACAATTATGAATATATAGTAATATGTGTGGCTCAGAGTATTTATTTACATAAGATTCTTCCCATCATCTGCATATGGGTTAGGGTGAATATATTGGTGGGTACTGGACTAGGGTGAATATACTGGTGGGTACTGGGCTAGGGTGAATATATTGGTGGGTACTGGGCTAGGGTGAATATATTGGTGGGTATTGGGCTAGGGTGAATATACTTGGTGGGTACTGGGCTAGGGTGAATATTGGTGGGTACTGGGCTAGGGTGAATATATTGGTGGGTACTGGGCTAGGGTGAATATATTGGTGGGTACTTTCAGGCAAGTACATGCTAAAGCACATGTGTGGAGGACAATGACAGCCTCTGACACTTCTACTCATCTTCTACCTTGGTTGAGACATGATCATTGTCAGCTGCTGAAAGTGCCAGGCTAGCTGACCCATGAGGTTCTGGGAATCCTACAGTCTCTGTTTCTCATTTTGAAAAAAGGCTGGAATTACAGATGTATTCTACTACTATGCCTGTCTTTATGTAGGGACACACACTTTGGAAGCAACCATTTTCTCACTGAGCCATCTCACTTGCTCCCAAATGATATTCTTAAAGTTTGTTTTGAGTAAGCAATTTTCCATCATGTCTTAAGGAAGGCAAAAGTAATAGAATTCTGTTCTTCTAATTTAGATATTTTATTTACTTAATTCAAGAGAAACAAAATATATTTTTAAAAAATACTTCCTAGAACTTTCTACTATCTTTTTAATTTTTATTAAGATTAAATTATCAAATTTAGTAATAAAATAATTTTGTGCTAACCTTAAGAGATGCACATTTTATCATACCTTTACACCTAGTGAATAAGTCACAAAAACCTCCAAGTACTTACTCTTTCATTATGTATTAAGTTAACCTAATTTCTTATTTTTTAACAATTTTATTAATAATAATCTACACCATGCAAACTGCTGAAAACAAGAGACACTACTATCATTTTAAGGAATAAAACATTCTCTATTTACTCTTGTTTTCCTCATGCATTAGTAAAGATATGCTAATTACACAATTAGATGCATTCTGTTGCTCAAATAAAAATGCATATTCCAAAATCTCAGCTCAAGAGTGTCAATTGGTGAAACCAACTTCAGAATGCATTTCACGCTGATTGGTGTTCTTACTTAAACCTCTCTTACTTGAAGGTTTAAAGTATCACACTTCAGCTAAGTATTGTTTTCTTAGAATGCTTTTGATTTCTAACTAAGAGTGCTGAGAATGATGGCTTGCAATTAGAGAGATTCTTCGAGTGCTGAATGCTTATATATCACTGTTCTTCATCAATGTCACTAAATAGAAATGGATCAAAATAAGAGGAAGTACAAAACGGAATACATGGCTACTTAAAATACAGCTCTCAGAAAAACTAGAAAGTCCTTTATAAGACTGTATCAGTGTTTTCTCAATAATATAAAATGAGAAAAGAGAAAGAAGACTAATTCTAATACATTTAGCAAAGAATTACTTATAATCTACACATAAAATTTCATTTAATAAAACAATTGTAACCTTACATACTACAATACTGACTTGTAAGGCAAGATATATTCATTGATGCAACAGTCTCATGGCAGTTATGGGGGCAATTATCTGCTTTCTGACTGGATATGAGGCCTCCTCACAGGATGGATTTCATGCCTGGTCAAAGGCCTGTGACTGCAGAGATCATAGAACCTAGGGGAGAACCAATTGTTCCTGTTTTATTAAATGGCTATGCTATCAAACTGCCTTCCAAATATTAATATTTATGACTCTAGATTTGTGCTGCTTCTCTCAACTCTGATGAAAGGATTTTTTCTTTTTCTTATTTCTTTTTTTCCCTTTTCTATCTTGCAATGGTTAGCAGTTTATGTAGAGGCTCTTTATTGGTCAAAGAGTTGAATCTAAGTAATCATGAGCTCTTAGCTGCAGATGGATAAGCTATATCAAGTCCTCCATACTCAAAGCTCTGAAAACATTGAGGAAGACAGGATAGACAGAATTTAAGTTATTTAAAGGGGCAGTGAGTGATAAAATGCTGACCTCTCGACTTAACATGGATATTGTTCACATCGATTTACAGCATCTGTGATTAAATGTGCAAGATAACACCATCTAAAATTCTAGCACAGATGGGAGAATGCCAGTGAGGACCCTACTTGATTATCTGATGAATTACAAGTAGTTAATGGCTGTTAAAGGAGGAAGAGTTACTTTCCTTTGTGGGAAAGAAAGGCTCATATAGTTAGCAATGTCTTAGCTGTGCCGCCTACACACACACACACACACACACACACACACACACATACACACACAACTGCTAACAGGCATCTCTAATTGAACTTGGGGCTATCAATAAGAGTAAAAATGAGGATATAAATAAAGTTTGGA
The DNA here is from genome assembly GCA_964023405.1 of Apodemus agrarius. Lineage (NCBI taxonomy): Eukaryota > Metazoa > Chordata > Mammalia > Rodentia > Muridae > Apodemus > Apodemus agrarius. The sequence goes on from OZ030006.1 coordinate 131,695,096, forward strand.
GAGACATGAAGTAGTGGATGGATATTATCAAAATATACAATACACTGGATAAATAATGGACTTTTCAAAGGATAAAAATATTTTTAAATAAAAGAAACTTTAAAAAAATCACAAAAGCATCAAAAAGAATAAAAGTATTCAAGAGTATATTTACTCAATGAAGTTCTGGAGTTGAACACTGCCAACCACAAAATATTACTGAATGAACTTATGTAAGACATAAGTTGAACATTGGAATGACATTGGATATTGATGACTAAATATGACACTGTTATTAAGTATAATCAGTGTAATCTACAGGTTCAATATACTCAACATCAGAACCTCAATGATGTATTTTTTTAAACAGAATATTATCAAAAAATTATATGTAATCTTAAAGATTTATTAGTACTCAGTCTTGAAAAAGGATAAAGTTGAGGAGCTAATACTTTCTATCAGCGAACTTATAACAAAGTTACAATATTCAAAACAGTATGGTATTTAGGGTTAAAAATAAAAAAATATTGATGAGTAAAACTGAATGGAGAACACAGAATTAAACTTTCAGAATTAAACTTTCTTTACAGACAGTTTTAGCAGTAATGCCAAGACCGTTGAATGGGAAAGGATTCTTTTCAGCTAAACACTCAGTAAACTGGGTATATACAAACAGACATAAACAAACATTGGCTCTGGATGTTACATGATATACAAAAACCAACTCAAACCAAATCAAATACCTAATAAAGGGGAAGGGTAAACTACAGAACTGTTAGAGGAACACATGGGGGGTAGATCTTGATTATAGTGCATTTTAAATTTATTGATTGGATGTGATATCAATATCACGGCCACCCTTCAATCCCCAATGAGGTAAACTGAATATTAAAATGAAAATAGTTTTTGTACATCAAAAGAAATTGAAGAGTAAAAGATCATGCATATACTGCTAGAAAAATATTTGACTTAATACACATAGTGAACAAATAGCAAGCAACAAACAACAAAAACAGCAAAGCATCAGGTGGTGGTACATGCCTTCAATTCCAGCACTGGAGAAGCAGAAGCAGGTAGATCTCTGGAAGTTTGAGACTAGCCTGGTCTAAAGAGCAAGTTCTAGGACAGCTGGGGCTATATAGTCAAACTCTGTCTCCAAAGTAAAAATAAAGGGACAAACAAACCCAGGAAGGACTTGAAATGATATATACTTGAGCAATGAAAATGAAAATATGATTTACATTATTTGATGGTTTATGTTCACTGTCAACTTGCCAAATTCAACAATCACTTTGGAGATACATTTTTAATAAGTCTGTAAGAAATTGTATACATTATAGTACTTAAGGCGTTAAGTCACACTAAATATGGATATTACTATTCAATATGCTGGGGGATCTTAGACGGAATACAAAGGAAAATGTTAAGAAACATCATTTATCTCTCTTTCTTCTTGACTGTGAACCAATGTCCCCAGGGGCATATTATTCTCCCTGTCTTCTTTTCTTTCCTAAAATTATAGACTTTGCCTTACTCCAAAAGGAAAAAACAAAACAACAAAACATTTTCTTTTCCTACATTGCTTTGGTTGGGTATATTATCACAACAATGAGGAAAGTAACTAAAACAAAATAAATAGTGAAGACAGAACAGTTGTTGTAGCATGTTTAATTATGTATGTGGATCTCCAGCACTTGGAACAGATTTGTAGGAGGCTTGTGGAAGAATTTGGAGTATTGGTTGAGAAAAGTCCTAGAATACTATAAACAGAGCTCAATGGGACATTTTAGTGATGTTTGGGGAAACAAAGATGCTGAGAGATATGCAATTAGTAGGGGGTCCAACTCATATATTTTTTCAGTTTCAGAAACAAATGACAGTTCTATTAGAGACTGGACTAGAGGCCTTTCTTGCTGCATTTTACAAAGGAACATAGTGTCATTCTGTTCAAGTTCAAACAAATTGAGAGAGACTGAATTAAAAGTTAAGGAACTAATTTCTTCAAAAAGATGGTATACTGTTGAGAATAGTTTATCAGTATCCTGGACCTCAAGCGAAACCACAGAGCAATAGTGTGAAAAAATGCATGGTATTGACACAGTGACAGGCAGGTGGATCAATGGAATTGGATTGAAGACACAGAAATGAACCCACACACCTATGGTCACTTCATCTTCAACAAAGGAGCTGAAAACATCCAGTGGAAAACAGATAGCCTTTTCAACAAATGGTGCTGGTTCAACTGGAGGTCAACATGCAGAAGAATGCGAATCGACCCACTCTTATCTCCTTGTACTAAGCTCAACTCCAAGTGGATCAAGGACATCCACATTAAACCAGACACAATGAAACTAATAGAAAAGAAACTGGGAAAGACCCATGAGGACATGGGCACAGGGGGAAAGTTCCTGAACAGAACACTAATAGCTTATGCTCTAAGATCAAGATTGACAAATGGGACCTTATTAAATTACAAAGTTTCTGTGAGGCAAAGGACACCAACAGAAGGACAAAACAGCAACCAACTAATTGGGAAAAGATCTTCAATAACCCTACATCCGACAGAGGACTAATATCCAATATATACAAAGAACTCAAGAAGTTAGACCCCAGAAAACCAAATAACACTATTAAAATGGGGTACAGAGCTAAACTAAGAATTTCACCTGAAGAACTTCAGATGGCTAAGAAGCACCTTAAGAAATGTTCAACATCATTAGTCATTAGAGAAATGCAAATCAAAACAACCCTGAGATTTCACCAGTCAGAATGACTAAGATTAAAAACTCAGGAGACAGCAGGTGTTGGCAAGGATGTGGAGAAAGAGGAACACTCTTTTTCTGATGGTGGGATTGCAAGATGGTACAACCACTCTGGAAATCAGTCTGGTGGTTCCTCAGAAAACTGGGCATGACACTTGCAGAGGACCCTGCTATACCACTCCTGGGCATATACCCAGAGGATTCCAAGACATGCAATAAGTACACATGCTTTACTATGTTCATAGCAGCCTTATTTATAATAGCCAGATGCTGGAAAGAACCCAGATGTCCCTCAATGGAGGAATGGATACAAAAAATGTGTTATATTTACACAATGGAATACCTCTCAGCAATTAAAAACAATAAATTCATGAAAATTTTAGGCAAATGCTCAGAACTGGAAAATATACTAAGTGAGGTAACTCATTTACAAAAGAACACACATGGAATGCAGTCACTGACAAGTGGATATTAGCCCAGAAGCTCAGAATACACAAAACACAATCCACATATCAAATCATTTCCAAGAAGAGGGAAGCAGAGGGCCCAGGTCCTGGAAAGGCTTGATGCAGCATTGTAGGGGATTTCCAGGACAGAGGAGTGGGAAGGGGTTAATTGGGGAACTGGTGGAGGTAAGAGGACTTATGGGACTTAGGGGGATGGGGGCAACCAGAAAAGGGAAAACATTTGGAATATAAACAAAGAATATAGAAAAAAAGATTGTATAGTAAGTAGGCTTTGGTGTGGATAATATTCAGGGCTCTCATTCTGAACTTGGGTGAGAGAGAGAGTGAACAATAGGGAAAACATGAAAACATTTCAAAGAAAGTTGTACAAGAAAATCTGAGATTGATGACAAGGAGAATGCATACTGTGAAATACCTGCAATCATTTAAGTGAATGTTCATATTCTTCAATAAGCAAAAGGAATGATTCTCTGAAGTGAGGACCTTCCCTACATCAAAGGCTCCAGCTTGTGAAATACAAATTTATTTGAAAGAAGAAAGCCTGAACTGAGAATAACACAGAATTGGTTCTTTGCTCAAGAACAACTGTCTAGGAAAGTGTTTTTGCATATTCAGCCACTAAGGTCTACAAAGTCTAACTGTAAGGCTACAAGAAAGCTAGGTTACGTTTTGACCTGGCAACAGGTCATCAGTATTATCCTCATGGTACAAATTTTGCATGCACAAAATATACAATATTAGAAAAGTCATGGAGTATTATTCCACAGTTCTAGAATGCTGCTGAGTTTAGAAATATTTGTGGAAGGACTAGAGTTCCTGCAAAGAGATCCTAAGAGCCCACTGAATAGATCTATGAAGATAAAATTGAAGTTTAAATTGGAATCTCACGGTATTGAAGATGCCCAGGATCACAGAATTTTTACTAAGGAAAGATTAATTCATGAAATGATGCTGGACCAAAAGAGATATTAGGTGTGCATCAGAGAGCATAGCTGGAGACATAGGGTATTCAAGGTCTCTGTAGTCCAGATGACTTCACCATGAGTCTCAGATTCCTTACATGGAACTGATGGATTTGATGTTTTTCACCTTGGGTCTGTCTTGCTATCACTATTTGTTTCCTTGCTGTCCACCCATTCTTACTTCTCAGAAGAAAATGTGTATTCTTTGCCATCATACATTGCCAATGTTTTATTTTTTGAACCCTTTGGGTGAAAACAGAGTTCATAGATACTTGAGCCTCTGGAGAATGTTCATGCTTATACTTTTGAACAGGGTTAACAATTATGGGAAATTTTAAGGTTAGACTAAATGTATTGTGCAATGAGTTGGCCTTAATCCTAATAGGACAACTGGATAATAATGACTTAAAAGGAATATAGATGTGAGCCAAGCTGAGGAGGGGTAGAGTTGGAGAGGTTTATACTGATTGTCAACAGGCTCTAGAATCATCACGAATCATGGGCCTTATCTGGTTACTAAATTAGGTTAATTGAGATGGGGAGACTGAATGTAAATGTCGAGAGCATTATCCCATGGGGTGGGATCCTGGGCTACATAAAAAGAAAAAGCAAGGTATGAACCAGCATTTATCTCTTGCAATTCCAAACTGCTGGCACAATATTGCCAATTGCCTTCTTCTCTTGTCAGGATGCCTGCACCCCAATAACTGATTTTGCTTACATTTTATGCCAAAACAAACTGCCATCCATATGATTCTTTGGCCAGGTGTTTTGTTGCAACAAGGAAAATAACTGGAATAATAACTATAGTACTCGAGACTTGCAAATGAAGTACACAGTGAGCAGCAACTTTTACTAAGTGATTAATTTTTTACTTGTGTTTATATGCATGTGTATTCATGATATATGTGCACTATAATCATGTATGTGCTCATGGAGCAATTAGAGGGCATCAGATCCCCTGGAACTAGAGCCACAGGCTATTGTGGGCTGTCTTATGTGAGAACTAGGAGTGGAACCCACCACTAAGCCACATCTCCAGTGTTGAAGATAACTTGTTAAAAGTGATGAAATAAGAAATATTGCTGAGAAAGCAGAAACTGGATACTTGAACTGCTCTTTGCTTCCACTGAGTGCTTCTCTTATAGAAGTTCACTGGATGGTTCTTTAAACCACTAAATAAAATCACTGTACATGTTTATTTACTAGCTATAATTCTCTTCTTGGACACTTACTTTTTTTTCTGAGCTCTGGGTGGCTGGTTCAACTCAGCTGCTCTGACTCAAAATCTTCTGATTCAAATTGCCTTTTCTTGCCTTCTCACTGAACTGTTCTGCTTTGGCAAACTTCTTCTTAATTCCATGAACTGAACCTCATTGACTGCATGAACTGAACAAAACTACATGAACTCAACTGAACTCAACTGAACTCAAATGCATTCAACAGAACTGCACTGAACTCAAGTGAACTCCACTCACTGAACTACTATCTATGCTTGACTCACTCTGAACTTCTCTTAAATAGCCTCTTTCCTGTCTGTATTCCTGAGAGTTCGGCATATCCTATCTCTGACTCATTCTGTCAAATCTTTCTTTGCTTTATCACTTTGTCTGACATTCAATTAAATATCACTTTCACACACGGCTGCAACCTTTACAACCTAACATTACCTTCATTGTTTGGGACTAAAAGTGTGTACTCAAGCTAGAGGGATTGACAATTTGTCATTCCAGCTGTATTACACAGACCTAGAAAGAGCTTGGGGGTGATCTCTTGCTAGAGAAGCCATGTTGTTGGATTAAATTCCTCTACAAATCACATTCCTCTACAAATCACATTTCTATCAGTCTCTCTCTCTCTCTCTCTCTCTCTCTCTCTCTCTCTCTCTCTCTCTCTCTCTCCCCCCGTAGTGTGTGTGTGTGTATGTGTGTGTGCACATGTATGTGTGCATATGTGAGTCAGTGTGTGTGCGTGCATGTGTGTGTGTACTAATACAACAATACTCATAGGAACATATTCATACCAGCCACTAAACAAAGGAAAACCATATACCAATCAATATATAAACAGATAAAATTACATACATACACACACACTCATAATCATGCATTCACTGTGTATATAAATGCATGTAATAGACTAATTTTCACCCTTATAAAGGTATCCAACTTATCCTTTAATCACACAGAGATGTTTACAGAGAGACAATAAATATTACCCCATTAATACCAGGCAATAGAGAGGTACTTGAGAAGCTCAAAAGAATAACAATGATGAAAGATGCCAATTAATTCTACAGAAAATATAGGCGAAGTCAAAATAGAAGCAGGAGTGAGGAGATGGCAATGAAGATTATGATAGAGGAGGAAGAGCAGCAGCAACATGATTCTGATGAATATGATGACTAGAAACTCAAGTTGATTTCAATCACAGCCTATTCAACCTAACAAGACTATATCCTACTAGTGACTCAACAGGATAGCCAGTAGGTAGTTCCAGGAAGTCCAGAAGTATACCTCTATTAATGCTAATTTTTCTTCACTCATGTCAGGAATCCCATCACATATGCTTGGATTTTACATTTAGAGAAAATATATCCTGGCACTTTGCAGTGAATCACAATGTTGCCAACAGTGGAATGATGCCACCTGGAGCAGCAACACCATCTCTAATACCTAGTACCACCAGTTATGCATCCTCACCCACGAGCTGGAATTTCTCCAACAACTTAAGCCTAGGCTGTCCTAGTATGTTTTGATATAAATCGTGAAGCTTTAAAATAGTACTAGAAGAATTAGGGGATACTGAAAGCCTATATTCTATGTTTATACACAGCCAATTGCTTCAACTAGTAACACAACAAATATATCTGCAATTCAATAAGAAAAAAATAACTTAAAACCACAAGTGCAACCAGTAGACTTACCCACTAAGATGTAAATCTTAGCTACTTATATCAATGAACCTCTCTTGACATTAGCAATTCACTGTTTGGTTCTTTGGAGGTGTATGAACACAACCAGACATCCCATAATGTGAAAGAATGAGACATCCATGCCACTTTATTGTTACCATCATAGTCACCAAAGCAGGTAAGTTACCTTTCTGGAAAATCGCCACCTTACATTTAGAATATACCAATGGTATCCCTTACCACAGCAGTTCTCCTTAACCTCCAGTGAGAAGGAGACCTTAACAAAGTTGAAAGGTAGCCAATATTGATCTCCCTTTATCCAGCTACCTGAATCATAGATTAAGTCTTTGATCAACTCATGCAATTTATATGGTCAAACCTTCATTTGAAAGATTTCATGGTGAGTTTAGCAAGAGATTATAATGCATGTTGCATGGTTTCTTTTTAAAGTTCCATATAAGTCTGTGTAAATAAAGTATAATAAATATATTTCATTAAAATTGTGAAGGCACTGGAATTATTTGTACCTACCAATACAGTAAAGGCAAGTTCTCTAAACAACTGCTACACTTTTACAACCTTTCAGATGCTGTTCATGTCCCTACACCCCAGCAAGGTAAAGATACCTATACACTGGAGGTTTGAATTCAACAATATTTAATGTGTTTATAGTTCCTTATGTTTAAGAAATATGATCAAGGTCATGTGAGTATCCTGTACTGTTAAATTTTAGTATGAAAACTTGAGGGAGTGCTTACGTCTTTTATTGATTTTTTTCCCAACTTTAGATCACTGTCTGATAGGTTTGTGCAAATATGTGTCACAGCAGCCATTTAGATATTCTTTTAAATAAAATTCACAATTACCAATTTAAATAGAGATAAAGTATTTCTGAAGGATAACATATCATGGAAAAATACTGATAATATCACAAACATAAAATACTGCCACAAAAGGACAAATGTATGTTCCTCCTTACACGAAAGTCTTAGCAAGTTTGAGGAACCTTAGTAAATGCATTAAGACTGGGATAAAAAAAAAACAAAAGACGGAGGAAAGCTTAAACTGCAAATATTTTTTCCTATAGTTTTAGGAGTTGAGAAGTATAAGATCTGAGTTCCTATAGATTCTTTATCTGGTCAGGCTTTTCCCTCTCTTGTTATGTGGCAGAGGAGAAAAAAATCAGAGCCAGACAGAAAAGGAGATAGAGAAATAGGAGAGAGGATCTTTTTGAGTGCATGACCTTATTCATGCTAGTTCATCACACTGACAATCTTACCCATTCAGAAATTTCTTTGCTTCCATCATGACATAAATTGTGGGTGATTCCAGCATGTGAATTTGGGGGAGTAAAGAGATCCCAAGAGTGTAGTAAATGAGAAGAAAGACTCTCTCTGACTGTGGCTAACACCACTGCATGTGCTGGGAACTGTGATGGAATAAGACATATTAGGAGCATCCTAGAAGAATGCTAGTCCCTCTTTTCCCAGTGACTCCTGGTCTACCATTATATGAACTGCTCTGTCTTGCTTTCCCTACCATGGTGGCTTGAATCCCATTGAACTATGAATAAAATAAGTCTTTTCCCTCTTCAGTTGCTTAAGTGTGTCTTTGGTTACTGTAATGATGAGTATTAATAATACAAAGGAATACAAAATTTCTTTTTGTTTTGATCAAAAATTCTTAAGTGGGCAAACATGATGGTTACACCAATGCCACTGAACTGTGCAATTAAAACATTTAGTGTAAATGTTATATTGTATATTTTATCACTCCTTTTAAATAGGGTCCATGTTATTACATCCATGGGAGTGATTCATTTTTAAATAAGTTTGAATTTTTTTAAAGAAATTCAACAAATAATGTACATTGTATCACCCCATACAAAACAACCTAGATAATCAGTCAGATGCTATCAGAATAGTTATGGAAATTGTCACCAAGAACTTTAAAAAGTGTTTTGAGAAAGAGTATTAATTGAACACATTTGTAACATGACATCTTTTTCTGCATTCTTTTATATAAAATCAGAACTCTAAAACTGTAGTAGGAAAAGCACAGTCTACAACTGAATCAAACATAGGGAGATTACATACTAGTAGATGAAGGCTTCAATCCAAAAGTCAAACCATTCTTCAAACAAGATATGCACATACAAATCATGATGGTAAATCCTAGCCATGGCGTTTGACATCAAATAAAATTAATTTTTAAAATAAAATCAATTTAATGGGAGATGGCTCAGTGGTTAAGACTACCAATTGCTCTTTCAGAAGACTCAGATCCTATTCCCAGCACCCATATGGCAGCTCACAACTCTAAGTAACTCTAGTTACAGAGGACTTGATACATTCATCTGGCCTCTGTGGGCACCAAACACATAAGCAGGTACACAGAAATGCATTTATATAAACACCTATATATAAAAGAATTTTATGGAATACTACTCAGCAATTAAAAATAATGAATTCATGCAATTTGTAGGTAAATGGTTAGACCTGGAAAATATCATCCTGAGTGAGCTAACCCAGTCACAAAAGAATACACATGAAATGCAATCACTTATCAGTGGATATTAATGAGCCCAGAAGCCCTAAATACTCAAGGCACAATTAGCAAGTCAAATGATTCCCAAGAAGAAAGGAGAGGACCCTGGGTCTGGAAAGATTGGATCCAGTTTTGTGGAGAAACCATGGGGGGAGGGGGAATGACTGGGGAATAGTTGGGGAGGAGAGGAATTATGGGACATAGGGAGGGGGGAACTGGGAAAGGGGTAAGTCTTTGGAATGTAAACATAGAATATAGAAAATAAAAATTAAAAAAATATTAAATTTCAAAAAGCTAATAAAGAAAACCAAATAACTCATGTTGAGATTTTTTCCTAATTGAAAATTTAAATTATTTAGGAGAATTTATAAACAAGTCTGTTTCCTCCTCATGATTTTTAGTTTACTTAAGATAAAAAGTAAAGAGGGTGGTATACTTCCCAAAGCATAAGCTTCTGCAAGATTACAAAACACAGTCTACTGAACTATTTATAGTACTGCAACAACTATGGGGATTTTCTTTAAAAACATATGCTTAGCTCATTTTTCACCATATCCAGAGGGGGAATTGAACTTTAGCTATCATTTCCAAAACATAGAAACCTAAAATACAGAGGGTGGCCAATTCTATGATGTGAAATTAAAATAGCTCTTCTAAGTTCAGGAAATGTGGTCAGTGTATTCCTGTGCCTTTGAATGTAAAATTTCTTTCTTTCATGGAAACTTTATAGTTTGTCTCTGAATATCAAAGAATACCTTGCTTTAGGCTACTATGCATAGAAACTGTTTGAGATTAAAAAAAAGAAAATTGAATTGAGCTGGTAGCATATGTCAGTAATGTTTTACATACATATAGACCCCCCCGACACACACACACACACACACACACACACACACACACACACAGAGAGAGAGAGAGAGAGAGAGAGAGAGAGAGAGAGAGAGAGAGAGAGAGCTTGGAGTGCTTAAAGAGGATCTTTTACAGAAGTCTGAGTAAAAACAAAAGTGAAACTTTCATTTTACCATTTTGTGAACACAAAAAATATTTAATTGCCTGGTGGTGGTGGTACATGCATACATGCCTTTAATCCTAGCACTTGACAGGCAGAGGCAGGCAAATCTCAGTGAGTTTGAGGCCAGCCAGGCCTCCACAGTGAGTTCCAGGACAGCCAAAGCTATATGGAGAAATGGTGTCTTGAAAAACAAATTGTGTGTGTGTGTGTGTGTGTGTGTGTGTGTGTGTGTGTGTCTATGTATGTATGTACATATGTATGAATAAGTTTAGTTTTCTAATCCATCTGCTTTGAAAGTTAGAAAAGAAGCAAGGCCTACTTATATCTTGAGTATTACTACTTGGTCATAAGCACTGGGATGATTGCTATTTCTTAGTAAGAAAGCTAAGAATGGTTTGATCACAAAAATATATAAGTTTTGTGGTTCTAGCTCTTGACTTTCAAAGACCAGGAGATTCTAAGATGTAAAGGCTGAGAAAAGACTACTGCAACATTCTGACATGTCTAATTTTCTTTCATTAGATGACTAGTCATAGAAAATACAAAAAACATATTTAATATTTCCAAAAAGTATTGCATAAAAGACACAAATTAAATATATAGATAAGATTTAAAATAAATTGAACATCAGAAATACTCTCTTCACATTTGCTCATGGATATTTAGCCCAAAATTTCTTGGCCTGACATTTAACATTTTGATACTGCAACTGAGTCCTATTTGGCTCTTTCATAAACCACCACCATTTTGATCCCATCATACATGTGTGTAGGTAAGCTATATCTTCTTTGTTAGAATCTTCACATATATCGCTTCTCGGCCTTTTGGCTAAGATCAAGTGTAGAATCTTCACATATTAAACACCTCAGTGGTTCCTAGATCATAGCAAAAGTTTGGTTTGCAGTATTTATCTTACTAGTATGGAAACCCATTGCCATTTGGAAACCCTGGACTGACAGCTCACTCACTCATTTACCATTACAGGAACCTCTGAGGGGTCCATTTGGGAAAAGGTGATGCCTAATTTTTCTTTTTATAATTAATGAGGGTCTGTTATAACACAAACTAGTCTGCTTTACTTTGCCAATTGCAGCATAATTAGACATCCTCATTATCACACAGCAACTCATTAATCTAGGAAATAAAATTTTGTGTGTAATTTTTACTAATCTATAGGTACACAAAAATAAAATAGCTTTAAATTTAGTAAACAGAATGCAGGTGGCTGAGCAACTAAAACATTCAAAACATGAATTCTTGGGAACACTATTTGATATTAGATTCAATAGTCAAACATCAGTTTGCTTGTGAAGACTTTAGTCAAGCCAAAATTAAGCAGTATAATTAATGAGAAGGCAAAGGTGGTAATTTCAACTCAGAAATGATTGGCATCATGGATTACAATTGAGTTCCTTCCAAGAGAACTAAAACCCACAAAGCCACAAAGGATCAGATAAATAAATTTGATCATTGTTACATCATCAATCGTCATGGATATTGCTCTAAAAATGAAAATACACATTTTAATGGAGGTACACAAGCTATTTACAAAACAAAGATAAAATGTGTGTTCGAATGAACAATCTCTAAAATTCTCTAGGTCAAATAACATTGGATGGAATATAATTAATCTGTAAATTTATATAATGATAAATAAGTAAAATGACACCAGCTTTTGGAAAATTAAATAATTAAACTATGCTCAGGTAGTAACTCATTTATTGAAACACTATCTTTTGGAAATAATACTCAAACACATGATCTTACCTAATGTAGCTGATACAATGTATAAAGGACACTTAGCATGTTTATATTAGAACATTGCAGGAGCTGAGAATCAAAAGTAAATCTACTTGGCAAAATAGAAAAAAAGGTAAGTTAATTCCAACTGGGAGATTGAAACCTTCTGGTATTAACAAATACAGAAAGATTGGTGAGAAGTCCACAATTCTTGGAAATTTCTCATTGTCAATGCTGATTCCAAGCCCCTGAATCTGATGTTTTCCACAGTGTATTCTTCCAAAGACTTGGGAAAAGAAATATTAATTATAAAAAAAGAAGAGACAGGATCAGCCAGAGGAATGAAAAGAGGAGAAATATTCCTTGTCTCATTTTGTAGGATCATCAAAAAGTGAACACAAATCTAAACAGGAAATTAAAAGGAAGATTGCAACAAAGTTTTAACACTAAGTATGTATAAAAAGGAAACTGACTTTTTGAGCTTACCAAAAATACAATTTTAAAACTGAGTTTGAAAGGAGGAGGTAACATTTCTGAGGGGGATGAGGCTTCTCCCACAACTCATAGGTTTTGAACCAAAATCCCAGGGTCAGATCTGGGATACTTTCCTATGGTATGTTGGTCAGAGAGGTCCCAGGGGGCCTCCAAAGAATTCAGTATATTGTCATTGTGTTTGGTTAGCCATCAGAACTTGATAGTAAAACTCTACTGTGGAAAACATAGAACTCATTGGTTACAGGGCTGAGAACACTCACACTAAGACTGACCTGAAAACTTCTAGTTTGCTGGCAAGCTTTCATAGTGCCAGAAGATGTAATACAAGATGCTGGGGAGAAAAAGTTCCAACAATCATATCCAGCTCTGAATTTTGTGAACTACAACAATGAACGACATGGCAAGATATGCTCCTTGGTGTAATACAAGCATGAAAGTTATGTTGGTAACCATATCTAATTAGTTTTCAAACTGTTCCACAAAAGAGAACACATGATTGGAAAAACTGCCCATAAACTCATGGCTGGGGAGGTCATAGGCCATCAGTGAGGTCCTACTCTATTGTTTTGTTAGATATAAATATGGTAGCAAACTGCATTATCAAAGCCTATTTAGTCTACTTTTATTCCCATAAATTAGTACAGCTACCAGTCTTCATTAGAGAAGGTTCTTTGTACGGCAGACAGTGGTTATTACAGAAACTCACTTGTCAAAATGCAAATAAGTGGCAATAGTGTTTGGTCCTATAATGGTTGGTCCTAAACAGGACAAGACATCTATAATTCTCTCTCTCTCTCTCTCTCTCTCTCTCTCTCTCTCTCTCTCTCTCTCTCTCTCACACACACACACACACACACACACACACACACACACACCCCTACCTGTCCCCAAGGGTCATGCAATTCTCACATAAGCTGGAGCTTATGAGCTTGTGAGCTCATTACAGCAGGGATTACATGTAGAAGATGGTCCTATCACATTTTACCATGGAAGTAGGAAGAGCTCATGATGTCTCATAGTTCTTGAAGGACTATAGACAATTAATGATGGCTGGAAGAACAAGGGTCACATTACTATTATTCTTGTAGTCATATAGCCACTGTTGGGGGCATAGTATAAAGGTCCTTATGCCCACTGATCTCTAGGAAACCAGGAAAGCTAGTGATCTGTATTATCTATTTTACCAGGCCATATGAAGTTCCTACAAGCAGGACCAGAGGTAGCTAGCAATCTCTGACTCTTACAGCTAGGGACTCCACAGGACCAGAGATACTTAATAATCTGAAAAGCCCTTGCATTTTCTATAAAGCCAGAAGCTCCCCCAAGCTCCCTCAACCAGCATCAGAGGTGGCTAATAGCACCAAATCATGTCTATGCTGTCTGTATGACCAAGACCAGGCCAGAATCTTCCTTAGATCCTTAATCCAGTGCAAGTAGCCTATCTCCTTTTGGAATAAATGGCATGTACTTTAAGTTGAGTTTCCATGTAACTACACTTCCTTGTAAACTGGAGATTTGTTATACCAGGAAAACCTTTTTTCCAAATTTTGTTGTGTTTTAAATATGCTGACATTGGTTCTTCTGGCATTAGACTCCCCACAGTCTGGATTCAGTTAACCTGAAATGAGTTTTCATTCTCATCTATTCCCTTCCTGGATACCTGCAGACACCTCCTTATAGCCACTGCTGTGTTACCCTTGTTCCTGTAAATAACCTCCCAGCCATGTGCACACAGGCAGCACTATTACAGCTCAGCTGGTCTCACCAATACAAAATATATGAAAGTGGGAAGGAGACTTATTTAGGAGAAAAGATTTGGTAAGAAGAGTAGCAGGGATGAGGCAGGGTCATTGTGGCTGGAAAGAACTAAAATTCATTAGACATGTGCATGACCTTTTCAAAGAATAAAAATTAAAAAAAATTCAATTAAAATGAAGTGGTAAACCAGCAATAAGAATGTCATTATGTAGCAAAGATACCACAATTAGAGTATATTTGTTTTGTGAATATGAAATTGGTTCAAAGTGAGGGGAAACTGTCATTTGCAGCATTATTCATGAAAAGAAAAAGATGTCCATGCGTACAAATAAAACTTGGGATAGAATGTAGCAAAACCACACAAAATGATGAATCACTAGACACTAGATTATAAATAAGACAGAGTTGTTTTGATAATATCTCTATGCATATCAATAGATGAAAGAGTAAATGGAGTATTGGAATGGAAGAATATCTTGTTATTCCTGGAGATGATAGGAATTTGGAAGTATCCATAGATGAATTAAAGCCAAGAATAACTCATTGCTAATGAAATCAAGTTATTAACCACTTCTGGTCATGGAGGGGATTAATTTCTGGAAAAGACAGACAGGAATGAACATACTTCCCTTTGATATAGTGCAGTCTCCACCAAGTGATATGTTTAGCTTCTGAAGTTATTAGCCTATGTACTTGGGTGTCATAGAATTTTCTGCAAGTATGATAAACTCTGCAAAATAGATTTCTACTTTAGGTATTACTCAGTGAGCAACTGATATCATCACATGCCAAAGATAGTGTTGATTAATACAAAAATTATCTCAGGAAACACAGTCTAGATTTGGTACAATTTTACAAACAGAATTAAATGATTTTACATTGCTTACCTTTCTAAAAATATATAACATGATGTTCTGAACTCCTTAAAATAGCAAATTCCCATTTTGCTTACATAGTATACTGCCCTACACTTTTAATTTGCTATGGTTTCAATTTCTCTTGATGATTACTTTTGTTCAAGGTTTTGGGCGCAGGCTGCTGGTTAAACTCTAATTCAAAATGAGTCTGAATTCACAGCAGCCATGAGCTCAGATGATTACATGCCTGAAAACACCATGCTTGGGGAGATAATATTGACTGCACATTGCATTTTTCTCATATTCATGCAAGATTGACTCAACCTGTCAAATGTTTAAAAATCAAAGGCAGACTTATGGCCCAAACATATATTAAATCATGTGCACAAATGATTCATAACAAAAGCCAACCCACTCCAGTGGGCCAGCAGCCATGAACAAATCTCAGTTATGCCTGAAACCTAGGAACCACTCTTCTCATATATTGTTAATGATGAGATTACAAAGCCAGCAAAACACAGGAGATGAATGAGTGACCATAAAATATACGATGTATGCTCCAGTAAGGCCCAAAGTAATCAAAAGAAATTAGATCACGATGGTACTTCTTTCTAGCCTATCTAGCTTTTTCTTTTTTCTTTTCAACCTCCCTGCAGAAGTGAATGTTGGAGGAAAAAATATTTGCAGGCTGACACAAAAGGCAGGAAAATGTGGCCACATTTGTACAGATGGAAGACAACTTAATCTGGTTCATATGTTTAAAGCACATCCAAAAATAAAAACCCTAGACCACTTTGCAACAAGGGTGGAAGGAAAAACTATGCACAAAGTGGCAGAAGCATGCTAGCAATATAAAATTTCAATATGTCATTGCAAGTTAAAATAAAATCCAATGAGGTAATAATGCTATGTGTTTAACTTTATGATTTGATTCCTTTTGAAATGCACATTTACATTTCAAATATTACATCTGACCTAATTATTTCAAGAAGTGTTGATGTTGCTTTACAATTTCAATTACAATCCCTAGGATGTTATGTTTCCTGTTACTGACTAGTTCCTTGTTTGAATGTGCTATCAGATTACTCAGTAGCAGAGGTACCAGAAACTATGTACACATAGCATATGTATTTTTTTCATGGGAGTGGAGCCCTTGGGGGCACTTCAGCACTTAGTTGTGAAAATAGTCACTATTCTTATATTTTCTTTCATAAGTGGAAAATGTATACCAAATTCCTTCTTCATGTATAGCTATGAGTTTAAAGATCAAATGAGAACCTAGAGACATAGGGCAGTTATGAAAAGTGTTTTTATGCCAGTTTGAGGACCTGAGTTCAATCTCCAGCCCTCACCTTAAAAGGGAGGCATAGATCTATAAGCCCAGCTCTGGAGATGTGGAGGTGTACATCTGTAATACCAACACTGCAAGGAAGAGGTACACAACTGTAATCCCAACACTGCAGATGTGGAAGTGCATATGTGTAATTCCAGTTTTGAAGATGTAGAGGTACACGTCTATAAGCCCAGCTTTGGAGGTAGAGACAGTTTTTAGGCATTCTGGCCAAGTATTTTAGCTGAATTAGTGAACTCCAGGTTCAGTGAAAGATTCTATCTCAAAAAAAAGTAGTGAAATGCTATTGAAGAATATATTCTCTGTAGCCTCTATAGAGAGCTGTCCTCCACACATGTGCATGTATACACATACAAATAATAATAAATGAATCACAAAATAGTCATAGTCATATGGTTATGATATAATGTCCAAAGAAAACAAACAAGGTGTTGGAGTTTGACAATGTAACTTTTAAAAATATTAAACTGCTATTTCATATAGCATGAGGACAACTCTCCCACCTCAACAAAGAGTAAAGGCATTATAACATAAAATTTAACCAAATTCATTTTCATCTTTTGTTTCATCCCTGTTGAGTAAAACTTTCAAAGAATGTGAGCTATGTCTAATTCCAAATCTATTGACAAAATCTGCCATGGCATTTATTAAGTAGGAGATGCTTGGTAACTTTCTACTGAATGCACACGAGTCTGCAAAGTAATGCTGCCTTTAAAAGGTAGGATCAGTGAGATCAAGCTCCCTCCAAGCTCTGTGATGCTCTTAAGGAACCTGGGTGTCATGATTTGCCCATGATTAATCTGTCTTTCTTTAACATTGACTACTCACAAACACACTTTGCCCAAGACACATTTTGTGCTCTGAAGGTGTACAGGAATATAAAGTATGTGTAAAATATTATTATAATACTGAATTATAGATAAATTTATCTGAAAACTATTCTTTGCTATACATAGAATTGTACAACTCAGTAAAGATTAAAGCAAATTAGCATACTACTGAGATCAATGTATTTGTTTATTTATTACATAACTTTCCCCATCCTATACTCCCTCAAAACATTTCCATACAATCTCCCTTGGTCTCCCATGTGTTTGTTTTTTCATTAAAAATATGTATTGGCTGACTAGTTGATACTATAATATGGCATCTTCAATGATTGTCCAAGCACAAAAATATTTTGATTTTCTAAATATCAGTGTTGAGTATTCTGTTTCATGTAAATACATGTTAAAAATGACAAAAGTTGGGGCAAATAAGATGATTCTGCCAGTAAATGCATTTAGGGTCAAGTCAACATTCAAACCAGAGGAGTCATATGGAATGAAAGAACTGATGACCACAAGCTCTACTATGACTTCCACACACATGTATACTATGGTGCCATAGAGCCAAACACTAATTCAGCATGCACAATAAACAAGCAAACAAATATATATTTAAAAAGTTGTTGGACTAAATATTCCTGGAGCCATTATAAAACTCATTGAAAATTCTTTTCTAATCCCAAGTCAAATTCCACTTGCTAAGTCTTTTTTTTTTTAATTTAATTCATTTGGGTTCTTTTGTTTTAGTTGTTCATGGTTGTTTGCATTTTTGAGACAGGATCTCATATAATGCAGGCTGGCCTCAAATACTCCACTAGCTTTAAATTCTGGTTCTTCTTGCATCTACTTCCTAAGTGTTGGGATTACAGGCATTGTGGAATTTCCTTCAATGATCCTTTGGAAGATACTTTTCCATTTTAATAGGGTTATTTTGTTCTCTGGAGTCTAACTTTTTGAGGTCTTTGTATATTTTGGTTATTAGCCCTCTATTAGATGTAGCCCTCTAGCAATATAGCATTGGAAAAGCTCTTTTCCCAATCTGTTGGTTGCCATTTTGTCCTATTGACAGTGTCCTTTGCCTTACGGAAGCTTTGCAATTTTATGAATTCCCATTTATCAATTCTTGGTCTTAGAGCATAAGCTATTGGTGTTCTGTTCAGGAAAATTTCCCCTGTGCCAGTGTGATCAAGGCTCTTCTTTACCTTCTTTTCTATTAGTTTCCAGGTATCTAATTTTATGTGGAGGTCTTTGATCCACTTAGATTTGAGCTTTGTACAGGAGAGAAGAATGGATTGATTTGCATTCTTCTACATGCTAACTGCCAGTTGAACCAGCTGCATTTGTTGAAAATGCTGTCTTTTTTCCACTGAATGATTTTAGCTCCTTTGTTAAAGTTCAAGTGACCATAGGTGTGTGGGTTCATTTCTGGATCTTTACTTCTATTCCATTGACATACCTGCCTGTCACTGTTCCAATACCATGCAGTTTTTATCACAATTGCTCTTATAGTACACTGTGAGGTCCAGGATGGTGATTCCACCAGAAGTTCTTTTATTGTTGAGAATAGTTTTTTACTACCCTGCGTTTTTTTTATTATTCCAGATGAATTTGGAAATTGCTCTTTCTAACTATGAAGAATTAAATTGGAATTTTTCCAGATGAACTTGACCTGGATTTCTTCTCCTATGACTGCAATTCAAAGAATTCTTTGTGGCACCTCAAATTACTGAATGTTCAGTGTTTATGTTTGTGTATGTGTGTGCATACAAGCACATGTGTATGTAATATTTTTTCATATTTCTTGCTAGAGTATTTCAATTCATCTTCTTTACTTTTGAGTCTTGCTATTCTATCTTCAACTCAATCCATTCTGCTTACCAGGCTTTTACCTATGTTTTCTATTTGAGTTAGTAAGTCATTCAATTCCATCTTCACTTTAATTTGAGCTATCTTCAATATATTTCTTTTCAAGTCTTGAATTACCTTTCATACTTTATTCAGCTATATGTTTGTGTTTCACTTGTACATCACTCAAGTATTTATTGGTATTTTAAGTTCATTGAGCTGTTTGTGCCTGTCCTTTTAAAACTTCTTACATAATCAGATGAAGTTTGTAGTTTTTCATTCTGTTTTTCCTTGTGTGCATGCATGGTACCCAGGGAGGTCAGAAGAGTTTGTAATACACTATGGGTTTAAAGCTAATGATGGGTATAGGCTATTATCTGTGTGCTGGGAATTGAACATGTGTCCTATAGAAGAGTGGCCAGCCATTTTTTTTAACTTCATTTTTTAGAGTCATTTTTTTAAATTTTATTTTCTATACTCTTTGTTTACATTCCAAAGGCTTTCCCCTTTCCCAGTTCCCCCCTACTATAAGGCACATAAGTCCTCTCCCCCCGCAACTATTCCCCAATCACAAAACCCCACACCATTTCTCTGTTCTGATCTGCAAAACTGGATCCAATCTTTTCAGGCCCAGGGTCCTCTCCTTTCTTCTTCTTGGGAATCATTTGACTTGCTAATTGTGCCTTGATAATTTAGGGCTTCTGGGCTCATTAATAGCCACTTATCAGTGATTGCATTTCATGTGTATTCTTTTGTGATTGGGTTAACTCGCTTAGGATGATATTTTCCAGATTTAACGATTTGCCTACAAATTGCATGAATTCATTATTTTTAATTGCTGAGTAGTATTCCATTGTATAAATATACCACATTTTCTGTATCCATTCCTCATTTGAGGGATATCTGGGCTGCTTCCAACTTCTGGCTATTATAAACAAGGCTGCTATGAACATTGTGTAGCATGTGTCCTTATTGTATGCAGGGGAATCCTCTGGGTATATGCCCAGGAGTGGTATGCCAGGGTCCTCTGGAAGTGACATGCCCAATTTTCTGAGGAACCGCCAAACTGATTTCCAGAGTGGTTTTACCATTTTGCAATCCCACCAACAGTGGAGGAGTGTTCCTCTTTCTCCACATCCTCGCCAGCACTTGTTGTCTCTTGAGTTTTTAATCTTAGCCATTCTGACTGGTGTGAGGTGGAATCTCAGGGTTGTTTGGATTTGCATTTCCCTGATAACTAACAATGTTGAACATCTCTTAAAGTGTTTCTTGGCCATTCGAATTTCTTCTGGTGAAAATTCTTTGTTTATCTCTGTACCCCATTTTTTGATAGAGTTATTTGGTTCTTTGGGCTCTATCTTCTTGAGTGCTTTCTACATATTGGATATTAGCACTCTGTCAGATGTGGGGTTGGTGAAGATCTTTTCCCACTTTGTTGGTTGCCGTTTTATCCTTCTGACAGTGTCCTTTGCCTTACAGAAACTTTGTAATTTTATGAGGTCCCATTTGTTAATTCTTGATCATAGAGCATAAGCTATTGGTGTTCTGTTCAGGAACTTTCCCCCTGTGCCCATATCCTCCAGGGTCTTCCCAAGTTTCTTTTCTAATAGTTTCAGTGTGTCTGGTTTTATGTGGAGGTCCTTGATCCACTTGGAGTTGATCTTAGTACAAGGAGATAAGAGTGGGTCAATTCACATTCTTCTGCATGTTGACCTCCAGTTGAACCAGCACCATTTGTTGAAAAAACTATCTTTTTTTCCACTGGATGGTTGTGGCTCCTTTATCAAAGATCAAGTGACCATAAGTCTGTGGGTTCATTTCTGGGTCTTCAATCCTATTCCATTGATCTACCTGCCTGTTGCTGTACCAATACCATGCAGTTTTTAACACAATGGCTCTGTAGTACTGCTTGAGGTCAGGGATAGTGATTCCCCCAGAAGTCCTTTTATTGTTGAGAATAGTTTTAGCTATTCTGGGTTTTTTGTTGCTCCAGATGAATTTGAGAATTGCTCTTTCTAGATCTATAAAGAATTAAGTTGGGATTTTCATGGGGATCGCATTGAATCTGTAGATTGCTTTGGCAAGATGGCTATTTTTACTATATTCATCCCGCCAATCCAGGAGCAAGAAATATTTTTCCATCTTCTGAGGTCTTCTTCAATTTCTTTCTTCAAGGACTTGAAGTTCCTGTCATATAGATCTTTCGCCTGTTTGGTTAGAGTCACGCCAAGGTACTTTATGTTGTTTGTGGCTATTATGAAGGGTGTTATTTCCCTAATTTCTTTTTCAGCCTACTTGTCATTTGAGTAAAGGAAGGCTACTGATTTGCTTGAGTTGATTTTATAACCAGCCACTTTGCTGAAGTTGTTTATCAGCTGTAGAAATTCTCTGGTAGAATTTTTTGGATCACTTAAGTATACTATCATGTCATCTGCAAATAATGATAGTTTGACTTCTTCCTTTCCAATTTGTATCCCTTTGACTTCCTTATGTTGTCTAATTGCTGTCGCTAGAACTTCAAGTACTATATTGAAAAGATATGGAGAGAGAGGGCAGCCTTGTCTAATCCCTGATTTTAGTGGGATTGCTTCAAGTTTCTCTCCATTTATTTTGATGTTGGCTACTAGTTTGCTGTAGATTGCTTTTACTCTGTTTAGGTATGGGCCTTGAATTCCTGCTCTTTCCAAGTCTTTTAGCATGAAAGGATGCTGAATTTGTCAAATGCTTTTTCAGCATCTAATGAGATGACCATGTGGTTTTTTTCTTTTAGTTTGTTTATGTAGTAGATTACATTGATGGATTTCCATATATTGAACCATCCCTGCATCCCTGGGGTGAAGCCTACTTGATCTTGGTGAATGATCGTTTTGATGTGCTCTTGGATTCGGTTGGCAAGAATTTTATTTAGTATTTTTGCATCAATATTCATAAGGGAAATTGGCCTGTAGTACTCTTTCTTTGTTGGATCTTTGTGTGCTTTTGGTATCAGGGTAATTGTGGCTTTGAAGAACGAGTTGGGCAGTGTCCCTTCTGTTTCTATTTTGTGGAATAGTTTGAAGAGTATGGGTGTTAAGTCTTCTTTGAATGTCTGGTAGAATTCTGCACTAAAACCATCTGGTCCCGTACATTTTTTGGTTGGGAGGCTTTCTATTACCCCTCCTATTTCTTTAGGGGTTATGGGACTATTTAGCTGATCTAATTGATTTTGATTTAATTTTGGTATTTGGTATCTGTCTAGGAAATTGTCCATTTCCTCTAGATTCTCCAGTTGTATTGAGTATAGACCTTTGTAGTAGGATCTGATGATCTTTTGAATTTCCTCATTTTTGTTGTTATGTCCCCCTTTTCATTTCTAATTTTGTTAATTTGGATACTATCTCTGTATCCTTTGGTTAGTCTGGCTAAGGGTTTATCTATCTTGTTGATTTTCTCAAAGAACCACCTCCTCGTTTTGTTGATTCTTTGTATGGTTTCCTTTGTTTCTACTTGATTGATTTCAGCCCTGTGTTTGATGATTTCCTGTCTTCTACTCCTCCTGGGTGAATTAACTTCTTTTTCTTCCAGGGCTTTAATGTGTGCTGTTAAGCTGCTAGTGTATGCTCTCTCCAGTTTCTTTTTGGATGCACTTAGAGCTATGAGTTTTTTTCTTAGCACTGCTTTCATTGTGTCCCATAGATTTGGGTAGGTTGTACCTTCATTTTCATTGAATTCTAAAAAGTCTTTGATTTCTTTTTTTATTTCTTCCTTGACCAAGGTGTCATTGAGTAGAGTATTGTTCAGTTTCCATGTGTATGTGGGCTTTCTGTTGTTTTTGTTGCTATTGAAGACCACTCTTACTCCATGGTGATCTGATACGAGGCATGGGATTAGCTCGATCTTCTTGTATTTGTTGACA
This sequence comes from Apodemus agrarius, assembly GCA_964023405.1. Lineage (NCBI taxonomy): Eukaryota > Metazoa > Chordata > Mammalia > Rodentia > Muridae > Apodemus > Apodemus agrarius. The sequence continues at coordinate 131,718,507 of OZ030006.1, forward strand.
TCTGTCTTGTGACCAATTATATGGTCTATTTTGGAGAAGGTACCATGCGGTGCTGAGAAAAAGGTATATTCTTTAGCTTTAGGATGAAATGTTCTATATATATCTGTTAAATCCAATTGGTCCAGAGTTTCAATTAGTTTCACTGTGTCCCTGTTTAGTTTCTGCTTTCCTGATCGGTCCATTGAGGAGAGTGGAGTGTTGAAGTCACCCACAATTATTGTGTAAGGTGCAATGTGTGCTTTAAGCTTTAGTAAGGTTTCTTTTATGAATGAGGGTGCCCTTGCATTTGGAACATAGATTTCTTAACTTCAAATGCATATTTACAGCCCCCTGGTTGTCTTTTGCCTTTGTAATTATTTAAATGACTTTCAGTGGAGAAAATTTCAGTTGGAATAGTAAATTTTTGGAGAGGGTATACTCTCTTATCTCTCCATAAGTTTTGTGATCTTGCAATAAGTCAGGAACTTAGGACTTCTTTGCTTGGTTATGTGTCTAATGTGAGATTCTTGGTTGATTCTCTTGACTGGACATTTATTTTTGCTTTTGCTTATGCCTGGTTGATTTTAGATGAAGTATGAAGGTAGGTCAGTCTTTCATTTAAGTAATTAGAGTTGATTTTGGAATGGGTGAAGTAAAAAATCATGTAGAAGAAACAAAAGGATTAATGTATGTGGGCTGTGTGCAAACTGTCCTACCTGGTTATGCCTGGGAGTGTGAGGATGGTATGAATGTTAGGATCTTGAGAACTTATCAAGTTAAGTCACTCTAAAAGATGTATGACTGAGGCTAGGGATAAGTGCTGAGGATGGTGCAAAAGGGCAAGGTCCCAGAAATACATCAGACTGCTTTGATTTACTAGTGTGTGAATCTGGTTAGGCCTGAGGGTCGGATACAATATAGGCACGCTAGGATCTGAGGGTCTCATAAGAATGAATCAGCACATGTGATGTAGACCTTGGACCAAACCTGGAGGTGGGAATTGCTGAAGCAGGATAAGGAATATGGACTTACCACAGCAGGCAAGGACACAGAACTTGTGACTATAGCTAGGCCTGGAGGTCCATGTAGCTCTGGCACACATGAACCCTCACACGATGATGATAAATGACTTCAGTATCACATTCTCACCCACATACAGGCCATCCAGACAAAAATCCAAATAGACAGACTCTGAGGTAAATAATATAGCAAAGTAAATGGACATAGCAGACATCTATAGAACATTTCACCTAAATAATAAAGTATATTCTATCTTTTCAGCAGTGCATGGATCTTTTCTCCAAAATTTATTTTATACTACAACACAAAGCAAGTCTTAACAAATGCAGAAAAACCTGAAATAAATCCTGAGTCATATTGGATACTATTACATTGGTTTAAAGCTGGATAGAAATGGCAAAAAGTAAAAGCAGGACACAGTACTAGTTGGCACAGGGAATTCCTGTGGCTTTGTACCTAGCATGTGCGCGCGCACGCACACACACACACACACACACACACACACACACACACATGGAGGAGAGAAACTTAGAAAGGCATATAACATTAAAACCTTGCCTCCACCTGAATGCCCACAAATGCACATGAACACTTATGTATATGTGTGCATAGGCAATAGGGAAGCAGATGATCATTATCTCTTAAATGTTACAGTCTAAAATCTACACATTTCTGAGCAGTATTAACCAAGTATAACTAAGAGTGTGGTCCATCTGACTACAGCAAAGACTATAAAATGCAGGTGAATGAGGGGTTATCATGTGAGTACCATCTGTACCAAACACATAACAAAGGTGGATACCCAGCTTAACTGAGAGCAGGTGTTCTGATGCTCGCATGGACTTCAATGCCCCTGTCAGCTCTGTGTGAGCTCAAAGGAAATTTTTGGTGACTTTTCTTACCTATTTTTCAAAGCTGTCATTTAAATAAGTATAAAATACTGACATATTTGTGCTGAAAGATATTATGGTAACATTTTTCACCCTTGTGCTATGGGCTTGAATTTCTTGTCATTGGCCAAAGAAATTTATTTTCTAATCTTCTCATGATTAAAACAGGGTCATCTGAAGTTTACTGGCTCAGAGCAGATGTGATTTGCTACAGTTCCTTTTAAACAGTTAATTTTCTCTTTGGGAAGGAATTCTGTTTCTTGGGTAATCTAACAATATCCATATACTTTTGATATAAAGCTTTCCTTACATTTATCTTGTCACATTGGGATAGTTTTTATAGAATATCTTGAAATTCAACAGCCCAATGATGTTATGTATATATGTATGTATGTATGCATTTATTTATTTATTTAATGATATGGGCACATGAAAAGTTTATTGTAGCAACTGGAGAAATGGCTTTGGTGGTTAAGAGCACTGGCTATTCTTCCAAAGGTCTCAAGTTTGATTCCCAGAACCAGCATGGATTCTCACAATCATCTTTAACTCCAGATCCAAGGGATCTGTTGCTCCCTTCCACCTTTCATGGGTGCTGTTTGCAGCACACAATGCATTAATATACATGCTGGCAAATATCTCTACACATACACATATACAAAAAAGATTAATTACATTACAATAAAATGATAAAAATACTGTTCTTTCAATTTTACCACAATTTTAAAATTAATGTCAATCAAAACATAAATGTATTTTCTCATGATATTATGAAAACATAATGGTTTATAATAATATGGATTTATTATTTATCACTGATTTTGCAAGTGCTTTATAGGACAATAACTATTTTTCAAAGTAAACAAACAGATTTTTTTGATTTTATATATACAATTTTTATTTAATATTTATTTTCTATATGCTATGTTTACATTCCAAAGGCTTTCCCCTTTCCCAGTTCCCCCACCATACGTCCCATAATTCCTCTCCCCCCGAACTATTCCCCAATCATTCCCCCCCAAGATTTCTCTGTTCTGGGTCTACAAAACTGGATCCAATCTTTACAGGACCAGGGTCCTCTCCTTTCTTCATCTTGGGAGTCATTTGACTTGCTAATTGTACCTTGAGTATTCAGGGCTTCTGGGCTCATTAATAGCCACTTATCAGTGATTGCATTTCATGTGTATTCTTTTGTGATTGAGTTAACTCGCTTAGGATATTTTCCAGATCTAACCATTTGCCTACAAATTGCATGAATTCATTATTTTTAATTGCTGAGTAGTATTCCATTGTATAAATATACTACATTTTCTGTATCCATTCCTCCTTTAAGGGATATTTGGGCTCCTTCCAATTTCTGACTATTATAAACAAGGCTGCTATAAAAATAGTGGAACATGTGTCTTTATTGTATGCAGGGGAATCCTCTGGGTATATGCCCAGGAGTGGTATGCCAGGGTCCTCTGGAAGTGACATGCCCAATTTTCTGAGGAACCGCCAAACTGATTTCCAGAGCAGTTTTACCATTTTGCAATCCCACCAAGAGTGGAGGAATGTTCCTCTTTCTCTACATCCTCGTGAGCACTTGTTGTCTATTGAGTTTTTAATCTTAGCCATTCTGACTGGTGTGAGGTGGAATCTCAGGGTTGTTTGGATTTGCATTTCCCTGATGACTAATGATGTTGAACATCTCTTAAGTTGTTTGTCGGCCATCTGAATTTCTTCTGGTGAAAATTCTTTGTTTAGCTCTGTACCCCATTTTTTATAGGGTTATTTGGTTCTTTGGGCTCTAACTTCTTGAGTTCTTTGTATATATTGGATATTAGACCTCTGTCGGATGTGGGGTTGGTGAAGATCTTTTCCTACTTTGTTGGTTGCCATTTTGTCCTTCTGACAGTGTCTTTTGCCTTACAGTCTGCTCATTTTGGTTAGGAAAGATGAACCTAAGATAGTTTTGAAAACTCTTACAAAGACTCTCAGATTTTCAGTGCTTTGTATTGTGATAAATGTAACCCATCATTTATGTGTGTGAGTAGAGGAGAAGTAATTTTATTGTGAAAGAGAGGTATTTATTGTGAAATAATTTTAACCAAAATTTTACTAAATGTTGTATATAATGCCTTATGCAACAATTATTTTTCTCAATTTTTTAAATACGGGATGAATATCAGTAATAAATGGCTTCAAAATTCTTTAATTTACATATTATGAAGGACTGTACCAGAAAAATTGCTCCTGTCACATAATAATCAAAACCAGCTGGGAGGTGGTGGTGCACGCCTTTAATCCCAGCCCTTGGGAGGTAGAGGCAGGTGGATTTCTGAGTTCGAGGCCAGCCTGGTCTACAGAGTGAGTTCCAGGAAAGCCAGGGCTATACAGAGAAACCCTGTCTCAAAAAAACAAAAAAACAAAAACAAAAACAAAAACAAAAAACATGAACCCCCCCCAAATAAAAAACACAAGAAACAAAGAAAAATATTAAAAGTAGTAAGGGAAAAATGTCAAGTAACATAAAGGCAGACCTATCAGAATTACCAGACATATCACCAGAGACTATGAAAGCCAGAAGATCCTGGACAGTTGGCATAGAGACCTTAAGAGAACCCAAATGTCAACCCAGGCTACTACACCCAGCAAAACTCTCAATTAACATAGATGCAGAAACCAAGATACTCCATGACAAAAAAAATTTACACAATGTCTTTCCACAAATCCAGCCCTATGAAGGGTAATAGATGGGAAAGTCCATCACAAGGAGGGAAACTACACCCTAGAAAAAGCAAGAAAGTAATCTTCCAAGTAACCCAAAAGAAGATAGCCACACAAACATAATTCCAATTCTAATAACAAAAATAACAGGAAGCAAAAATCATTTTTCCTTAATATCTCTTAGCATCAATGGACTCAATTCCCCAATAAAAAGACATAGATTAACAGACTGGATAAATAAACAGGACCCAGCATTTTGCTGCATACAGGAAATGTACCTCAGTGACAAAGACAGACACTACCTCCAAGTAAAAGGCTGGAAAACAATTTTCCAAGCAAATGATCCCAAGAAACAAGCTGGAGTAGCTATTCTAATATAGAATAAAATCAACTTTCAACCAAAAGTTATCAAAAAATACGGAAGGACACGTTGTACTTGTAAAAGAAAAATCTACCAAGATGAACTCTTAATTTTGAAAATCTATGCTCCAAATGAAAGGGCACTTCTCAAATTAGTAGCCTTCCTATACTCAAAGGATAAACAGGCTGAGAATGAAGTTAAGGAAACAAAATCCCTCACAATAGTCACAAACAATATAAAATATCTTAGTGTGACTCTAACCAAACAAGTTAAAGATCTGTATGACAAGTATGTCAAGTATCTGAAGGAAAAAAATCAAAGAAGACCTTCAGAAGATGGAAATATCTCTCATGCTCATGGATTGGCAGGATTAATCTAATAAATATGGCCACATTGCTAAAAGCAATCTGCAGATTCAATGTAATACCCATCAAAATTCCAACTCAAATCTTAGAGTTAGAAAGAGCAATTCTCGATTTCATTTGGAATAAAAATATCCCAGGATAGCGAAAACTATTCTCATCAATAAAAGAACATCTTGTGGAATCCCTATCCCTGATCTCAAGCTGTACTGCAGAGCACTAGTAATAAAAACTGCATGGTATTGGTACAGAGACATGCAGGTAGATTGATGGGATATAATTGAGTACCACAAAATGAGCCCACACACCTATGGTCTCTTGATCTTTGACAAAGGAGATAAAAGCATCCAGTGGAACAAAGATAGCCTTTTCAACAAATGGTGGTGTTTCAATTGGTGGTTAGCATGTAGAAGAATGCAAATCAATCCATTATTTCCTTGTATAAAGCTCAAGTCCAAGTGGATCAAGGACATCCCCTTAAAACTAGATACACTGAATCTAATAGAAGAGAAAGTGAAGAGCCTCAAATACATGGGCAACAGGGAAAGTTCCTGAGTAGAACAACAGTGATTTCTGCTCTAATATCAAGAATTGATAAAATAAAATCACAAAGCTTCTGTAAAGCAAAGGACATTGTCAATAGGACAAAATGACAACCAACAGATTGGGAAAAGATCTTTACCAATCCTACATCCGATAGAGGGCTAATATCCAATATATACAAATAACTGAAGAATTTAGATTTCAGACAATCAAATAACCCTATTAAAAATAGGGTACAGTGCTAAACAAAGAATTCTCAACTGGGGAATATCAAATGTCCAAGAAGCACCCAAAGAAATGTTCATTTTTAGTCATCAGGGAAATGCATATCTAAACCCTGGAGGTTCTACCTCACATTGGTCAGAATGGCTAAGATCAAAAACTCAGGTGACTCCAGATGCTGGTGAGGATGTGGCAAATGAGGAACACTCCTCCATTGCTGGTAGGATTGCAAGCTGGTATAACCACTCTGGAAATAAGTCTGGCAGTTCCTCAGGAAATTGGACATAGTATTTCCTGAGGACCCAGCTATACCTGAGCACATACACAAAAGATGCTCCAACATATAACAAGGACACATGCTCCACTATGTCCATAGCAGCCTTATTTATAATGGCCAGAAGCTGGAAAGAACCCAGATGTCCTTCACCAAAGGAATGGATACAGAAAATGTGGTATATTTACACAATGGAGTAAAATAATTACTATTAAAACAATGACTTAATGAAATTCTTAGGCAAATGCATGCAATTAGAAAATATCATCTTTAGTGAGGTAACCTAATCATAAACCAAACCAAACCAAAACAAAACAAAAACCAGATATGGTATGCATTCACTGATAAGTGAATATTAGCTCAACAGCTCATAATACCCAAGGTACAATTCAGAAACTACATAACGCTCAAGAAGAAGAAAGACCAAAGTTTGGGTGCTTTGGTCCTTCTTAGAAGGGTTAACAAAATACTCTCAGGAGCAAATACAGAGACAAAATTTGGAGCAGAGGTTAAATAAAGGAAAAGCCATGCAGAGACTATAGCACCTGGGGAACTATCCCCCATATACAGATGCTGAAGGCAGACATTAGTATTGATGCCAAGAAGTACATTGCTTAATTAATTGAAAAAGGAAGTTGAAACGTTTTATGATAGAATTGAAAATATTATTTTTTAAGTTTTTTTAATTTTCTATATTCTTTGTTTATATTCTAAAGGCTTTCCCCTTTCCCAGTTCCCCCTTCACCATATGTCCCATAAGTCCTCTTCACCCCCCCCCTCGCCTATTCCCCAATCACCCCCTACACACACACACACACACACACACACACACACACACACACACCATTTCTCTGTTCTGGTACTCTCCTACAAAACTGGATCCAGTCTTTTCAGGACCAGGGTCCTCTCCTTCCTTCTTCTTGGGAATCTTTTGATTTGATAATTGTGCCTTGAGTATTCAGAGCTTCTGGGCTCATTAATATCCACTTATCAGTGATTGCATTTCATGTGTATTCTTTTGTGACTGGGTTAACTCACTTAGGATGATATTTTCCAGATCCAACCATTTGCCTACAAATTGCATGAATTCATTATTTTTAATTGCTGAGTAGTATTCCATTGTATAAATATATCACATTTTCTGTATCCATTCCTCCTTTGAGGGACATCTGGACTCCTTCCAACTTCTGGCTATTATAAATAAGGCTGCTATGAACATAGTGGAACATGTGTCTTTATTGTATGCAGGGGAATCCTCTGGGTATATGACCAGGAGTGGTATGACAGGGTCCTCTGGAAGTGTCATGCCCAATTTTCTGAGGAACTGCCAGACTGATTTCCAGAGAGGTTGTACCATCTTGCAATCCCACCAACAGTGTAGGAGTGCTCCTCTTTCTCCACATCCTCTCCAGCACCTGTTGTCTCTTGAGGTTTTGCATGCTGACAGGAGTCTGATATAGCTGTCTCCTGAGAGGCTGTGCCAGAGTCTGATGTATACAGACATAGATGCTTGCAGCCAACCATTGTACTAATCATTGGATTCACAATGGAGGATTTAAAGAAAGGACTGATGGAGCTTAAGGGGTTTTCAACTCCATAAGAAGAACATCAATGTCAACCAACCAGAGCTCCCAGGGTCTAAACCACCAACCAAGAAGTAAGCATATGTAACAGAGGATGAATATGTTGGGTATCAGTGGGAGAAGAGGTCCTTGGTCCTGTCTGTGAAGGTTCGATGCCCTTGTGTAGGGGAATGATAGTGCGGGGAGGCAGGTGTGGGTGGGTGGATGAGGGAACACTCTCATAGATGCAGGTTGAGGGAGGATAGGTCAGGTGGTTTCTGGGGGGTGGGTGTTGAAATCAGGAAAGGGGATAACATTTGAAATGTAAATAAAATATCCAATAAAAAAGTACTATAGGTAGTAAGGTAATTTTTTCCAAACCTTCATCTTTTACTTTTTTATCACTTTGTGTGCACGTGTACATGTCCCAATGCTCAAATGGAGTTTCTTATCTCTTTCTACTTCCTGGCAGGTTCCATAGATCAAGCATAGGAAGTCCACCCTGCACATAAAGAAATTTACACATAGAGTCAATTTACACATGGGTCTCTTCATATTTTGTTATTATTAAAAACAGACCCATTTGCTCTAGGTTGGGAGAACTATAAGACGACCAAAATTCATTTGATAATATTTACTGATTTGAAATATTCTGTGGGCAAGTGGAATTCTATATAGAAACCTTTGTTTTCATGAGTAGGTGAAGTGCTATGGAGGAAAAAGCAAACTACTTAACACCTACTTCTATGCTACATATTTTGTAAAACTCTGCAGGGACTTTCATCTCTTGAACTCTGTTACCAGAAGCAGAGAAAACACTGGCTTCAGTTGCTGGGGAACAATGTGACTTTTGGGTATACCTCATCAGAGATCATACCGATTGTCCAGGTTAGTTTACAAACAAAAGTTTCATTTCATCTCAGAATTCCAATCTCTAAAACTTTTTATTAATACCATGTGCAGGTTAAAATGTGAAATGCCCCCTGTCTCCCACTCCCAGGTTCATGTGTTTTAACACTTGGTCTCTGGTCTCTAGGTAATGATGCTCTTTTAGATAGTTGTGAAACTTTTCAGACTGACTTGGGTTGCTGGGATAGGCCTTAGAGGTGACAGACACGTTTAGTTCAAGTTACATGCTCCTTAATCTCTTGAGATGTTAATGAGATGTGTAGGAAACTCTATCAATGACATAGCATCTTCAGTTTTCTTGCCTTTCCCACCTTGAAGGTCTATATCTCTGAATCATAAACCAAAATAAAACTCTCTTCCTTTAAATTGTTTCCATTACCTTTATGATCTCAGTAACTTAAAATTAACTAAAAAGTCATGTAAGGGTTAAAATAAAATTCACATCCCTGTCATTAGTTACTCTGTAGACAGGATGGTTTGTGGATCTTTCCAGATCTTGTGTAATGCATCCCAGAAAAGGATGACTGGAGGCCTGAAAGCACCAAATGTCCATGCTGAAAATCCTCAAATCAACCTTGTGAGCATGTGTGTAATGCATGGCATGCTTGTAATGTGTAGTACCTAAGATTCTGTCACTTACCCTACAAAACATGCCACATTCACCTATATATGGAGGAGGCACAGAAATTGAACACTATTATCCAATTTTATACATGCTCCACAAATAGCAGATACTCATGACCAGTCTTCGGGCTCTGGAATAAGAGGTATATGAATTCAAGCTTCTTTCTTTATAGATATCATTTGGTAGTTGAGCCAAAGTCATGTAATTTTTGACCTTTATTATTTGCATGTATTAAACAAGATCATGTGCAAATTAAAGTAAGCAATTCTGTAAAATTCCCCAAAACATAATCAGTAAAGCAGCTATAAAAGACAAGAGGAAAGATATTTACATGCAGTGATATGAAATGCTTTATTTATTTATATATTTAGTTAGTTAGTTAGTCAGTGAGTTAGTTATTTAGTTATTTTTACAAGGGCTTTAACTAAGGGCACATTTGGCAAACCCTATATAAATGTTATACTCTCAGCCTTCAAATATTTTTACTTAAAATTATATAAAACAATATATTTTGATATATGCTTTGGGAAATATACATGTGGATACATGCATAATTGTATGTACTTGCGAGCTTCAAATAGTGAAACCAATACAGATATTTCCACTTACTTTAACCTCCTATCAACTTTTACTTATAGGACACAATTCAGATCAATACTAGGTCGATGTAGTATAGATATCAAATCTGCCAAACTTGTTCATAGAAATTCAAGTTCTATCTGCTACCCATAGTCTTAATAATTGGTAGTATTGATAACATTATACAAGTCACTAGAAAAAATGGAAATGAAGAATAGGTTTTATCTGACTTTAAAATTTTTCTAATTTAATTCTGGAGTTATTGAGCACTTGATCCTGTCCTGCTGACATTTATAGTACTTGTTTACAGTTAGAATTGATCAGAACAATGACCAAAAATGCAATAAAATGTTCAAATACTAAATAAAGTTTAATTAAATCATATCAAATATGTCATAAAATACAATGATATAGACAAATGTAATTTAAACATCACTTTTATCAATGCAGTTTAAACTGAAAGTTTAGATTAAATTTGATTTTTTTTTTAGTTTGGCAAAGTTCTTTCTTTTTTTAATTTTTATTATTGGATATATTCTATATTTACAATTCATTTCCCTTTTTCTGGTTCCCAACCCCCAAAGGTCCCACATGCCCTTTTCCCTTCCCCTGCTCCCTCATCCACCCCTTCCCACTTCCCTTTTCTTGTATTCCCCTACACTGATGCTTTGGTCCAAGTGACCCAGTCTTAAAAGAATACCCATGGTATGCAGTCACTGATAAGTGGATATTAGCCTAGAATCTTGGAACACCAAAGACATAAATCACATACCAAATGATGTCTGACAAGAAGAAAAGAGTGGACACTGGTGCTAAATTTGATTTTGTTAAATTAATCTATTATCATTGAAAATTGCCCATGGTTCTACCAGGCCCCTACACCAAAGGTCTCCATCTTGCACCCAAGTCACCAGCAGAGAGGTACAGGTAACCATACCTAATCAGGGCCTGCCATCACTCGTGGGGGAACCTGCCAGGCTTGGGCCAGTAGCCAGCGTTGGGGTGGCTTGGCAGAACACCTCCATGGCGCAGCTGGGAGCTGGAAGCTGCATGTCCTGCAGTTCTCCCAGTCCCCTACAAAGAAGGTCACCATCTTGTGCCGGGGACACCGGCCGAGAGGTGCAGGTATCAAGACCTAATTGTGCCTGCCATCGCTCTGACGTGAATCCACCAGGCTTGAGCCAGTAGCCAGAGTCGGGGGGTGGGGGGCTCAGCAGAACACCTCTTCCCATAGCGTGGCTGGGAGCTAGGGTGCCCTGCGGTTCTCCCAGGACCCTACACAAACAAGCAAATGGAAGATCTGCGCAAAACCATCCATGGTCTAAAAACAGAAGTAGAAACAACTAAGAAATCACAAAGAGAGATAACTTTGGAGATAGAAAACCTAGGGAAGAAATCAGGGGCCATAGATGCAAATATCAACAATAGAATACAAGAGATAGAAGAAAGAATCTCAGATGCCGAAGATACCATAGGAACCATTAATTCAACAGTCAAATAAAATGCTAAATGCAAAAAGCTTGTAAACCAAAACATCCAGGATATCCAAGACAAAAATGAGAAGACCAAACCTAAGGATTATAGGTATAGATGAGAGTGAAGATTTACAATTTAAAGGGCCAGCAAATATCTTCTACAAAATTATGGAAGAAAACTTCCCCAACCTAAAGAGAGAGATGCCCATGAATATACAAGAAGCCTACAGAACTCCAAACAGACTGGGCCAGAACAGAAATACCTCCTGCCACATAATAATCAAAACCCCAAATGTACTAAACAAAGAATATTAAGGGCAGTAAGAGAAAAAGGCCAAGTAACATATAAAGGAAGACCTATCAGGATTACACCAGACTTCTCACCTGAGACCATGAAAGCTAGAAGATCCTGGGCAGATATCATGCAGACGCTAAGAGAACACAAATTTCAGCCAAACCTACTATACCCAGCAAAACTCTCAATTGCCATAGATGGAGAAACCAAGGTATTCCATGACAAAACCAAATTTGCACAATATTTCCACAAACCCAGCCATTCAAAAGATAATAGTGGGAAAACACCAACACAGGGAGGGAAATTACAACCAGGAAGAAGCAAGATAGAAACCTCCTCTCATCAAATCCAAAAGAAGATAACCTCTCAAATATAAAAAATAATTTCAAAAATGTCAGGAGGTAATAATTACTATTCCTTAATATCTCTTAACACCATGGACTCAATTCCCCAATAAAAAGACATAGACTAACAGACTGGATATGGAAACAGGACCCTACATTTTGCTGCATATGGGAAACACATCTCAATGTCAAAGACAAACATTACCTTAGAGTAAAAGGCTAGAAGACAATTTTACAAGCAAATGGTCTCAGGAAACAAGTTGGAGTAGCCATTCTAATATCAGATAAAATTGACTTCCAACCTAAAGTCATCAAAGAGACCCAGAAGGTCACTTCTTGCTGGTCAGAGGGAAAATCCACCATGAAGAACTCTCAATACTGAACATCCATGCTCCAAATGCAAGGGCACCCTCATTCATAAAAGAAACTTTACTAAAGCTTAAAGCACACAATGCACCTAATACAATAATTGTGGGTGACATCAACACCCCACTCTCCTCAATGGACCGATCAGGAAAGCAGAAACTAAATAGGGACACAGAGAAACTAATTGAAACTTTGAACCAATTGGACTTAACAGATATAGATAGAACATTTCATGCTAAAGCAAAAGAATATACGTTTTTCTCAGCACCGCATGGTACCTTCTCCAAAATTGATCATATAATTGCTCACAAGACAGATGTCAACAAATACAAGAAGATCGAACTACTCCCACGCCTCCTATCAGATCACTATGGAGTAAGAGTGGTCTTCAATAGCAACAAAAAGGACAGAAAGCCTACATACACATGGAAACTGAACAATACTCTACTCAATGACACCTTAGTCAAGGAAGAAATAAAGAAAGAAATCAAAGACTTTTTAGAATTTAATGAAAATGAAGGTACAACCTACCCAAATCTATGGAACACAATGAAAGCAGTGCTAAGAGGAAAGCACATATCCCTGAGTGTCTCCAAACAGAAACTGGAGAGAACATACACTAGCAGTTTAACAGCACACCTGAAAGCCCTGGAACAAAAAGAAGCTAATTCACCCAGGAGGAGTAGAAGACAGGAAATCATCAAACTAAGGGCCGAAATCAATCAAGTAGAAATGAAGAAAACCATACAAAGAATCAACAAAACCAAGAATTGGTTCTTTGACAAAATCAACAAGATAGATAAACCCTTAGCCAGACTAACCAAAGGGCAGAGAGACAGTATCCAAATTAACAAAATTAGAAATGAAAATGGGGATATAACAACAGAAACTGAGGAAAGTAAATAAATCGTCAGATTCTACTACAAGAGGCTATATTCAACACAACTGGAGAATCGGGAGGAAATGGACAATTTCCTTGGCAGATACCAAATACCAAAATTAAATCAGGATCAATTAGATAAGCTAAACAGTCCCATAACCCCAAGAGAAATAGAAGGGGTTATAGAAAGTCTACCAACCAAAAAAGTACAGGACCAAAGGGTTTTAGTGCAGAATTCTATCAGACCTTCAAAGAAGACCTAACACCAATACTCTTCAAACTATTCCACAAAATAGAAACAGAAGGAACACTGCCCAACTCGTTCTATGAAGCCAGAATTACACTGATATCAAAACCACACAAAGAAAGAGAACCGCAGGCCAATTTTCCTTACAAATATTGATGCAAAAATACTAAATAAAATTCTTGCCAAGCGAATCCAAGAGCACATCAAAATGATCATTCACCATGATCAAGTAAGCTTCATCCCAGGGATGCAGAGATGATTCAATATATGGAAATCCATCAATGTAATCCACTACATAAACAAACTAAAAGAAAAAAACCACATGGTCATCTCATTAGATGCAGAAAAAGCATTTGACAAAATTCAGCATCCATTCACGCTAAAAGTCCTGGAAAGAACAGGAATTCAAGGCCCATACCTAAATATAGTAAAAGCAATCTACAGCAAACAAGTAGCCAACATCAAAATAAATGACGAGAAACATGAAGCAATCCCACTAAAATCAGGGACTAGACTAGGCTGCCCTCTCTCTCCATATCTGTTCAATATAGTACTTGAAGCTCTAGCTAGAGCAATTCGACAACATAAGGAAGTCAAAGGGATACAAATAGTAAAGGAAGAAGTCAAACTATCATTATTTGCAGATGACATGATAGTATACTTAAGTGACCCAAAAAACTCCACCAGAGAACTTCTACAGCTGATAAACAACTTCAGCAAAGTGGCTGGTTATAAAATCAACTCAAGCAAGTCAGTAGCCTTCCTGTACTCAAAGGACAAGCAGACTGAGAAAGAAGTTAGGGAAATAATACCCTTCATAATAGCCACAAACAATATAAAGTATCTTGGCATGACTCTAACCAAACAAGTGAAAGATCTGTATGACAGGAACTTCAAGTCCTTGAAGAAAGAAATCAAAGAAGACCTCAGAAATGGAAAAATATTTCTTGCTCTTGGATTGGCAGGATCAACATAGTAAAAATGGCCATCTTGCCAAAAGCAATATACAGATTCAATGTAATTCCCATCTAAATCCCAAATCAATTCTTCATAGATCTAGAAAGTGCAATTCTTAAATTCATCTGGAATGACAAAAAACCTGAGATAGCTAAAACTATTCTCAACACTAAAAGGACTTCTGGGGGAATCAATATCCCTGACCTCAAGCAGTACTACAGAGCAATTGTGTTAAAAACTGCATGGTATTGGTACAGCAACAGAAAAGAAGATCAGTATAATTAGAATTGAAGACCCAGAAATGAACCCACAAACTTATGGCCACTTGATCATTGATAAAGGAGCTACAACCATCCAGTGCAAAAAAGATAGCCTTTTCAAGAAATGGTGTTGGTTCAACTGGAGGTCAACATGCAGAAGAATGCGAATTGACCCACTCTTATTTCCTTGCACTAAGTTCAACTCCAAGTGGATCCAGGACCTCCACATAAAACCAGACACACTGAACCTAGTAGAAAAGAAACTGGGGAAGACTCTGGAGGACATGGGGACAGGGTGAAAGTTTCTGAACAGAACATCCATAGTTTATGCTCTAAGATCAAGAATTGACAAATGGGACCTCATGAAATTACAAAGTTTATGTAAGGCAAAGGACAGGGTCAGAAGGACAAAACAGTCATCAACAAATTGGGAAAAGATCTTCACCAACCCTACATCTGACAGGGGGCTAATATCCAATATATACAAAGAACTCAAGAAGTTAGACCCCAAAGAACCAAATAACGCTATCAAAAAAATGGGATACAGGGCTAAACAAAGAAATTTCACCAGAAGAAATTCGGATGGCCGAGAAGCATCTTAAGAGATGTTCAACATCATTAGTCATCAGGGAAATGCAAATCAAAACAACCCTGAGATTCCACCTCACACCAGTCAGAATGGCTAAGATTAAAAACTCAAGGGACAACAGGTGCTGGCGAGGATGTGGAGAAAGAGGAACACTCCTACACTTTTGGTGGGATTGCAAGATGGTACAACTGCTCTGGATATCAGTCTGGCAGTTCCTCAGAAAATTGGGCATCACACTTCCAGAGGACCCTATCATACCACTCCTGGGCATATACCCAGAGGATTCCCCTGCATCCAATAAAGCCACATGTTCCACTATGTTCATAGCAGCCTTATTTATAATAGCCTGAAGCTGGAAGGAGTCCAGATGTCCCTCAAAGGAGGAATGGATACAGAAAATGTGGTATATTTATACAATGGAATACTACTCAGCAATTAAAAATAATGAATTCATGCAATTTGTAGGCAAATGGTTGGATCTGGAAAATATCATCCTAAGTGAGTTAACCCAATCACAAAAGAATACACATAAAATGCAATCACTGATAAGTGGATATTAATGAGCCCAGAAGCTCTGAATACTCAAGACACAATTAGCAAATCAAAAGATTCCCAAGAAGAACTAATGGGAGGACACTGATTCCAGTTTTGCAGAAGAGTACCAGAACAGAGAAGGGATTCGGGGGTGATTGGGGAATGCACCCGGTCGTGGGGGTGGAGGTGCGAGGACTCATGGGACACATGGTGATGGGGGAACTGGGAAATGGGAAAGCCTTTGGAATGTAAACAAAGAATATAGAAAATAAAATTTAAAAAATTCACTCAAAAAAAAAGAAAATAGATTTATTGAGATCCATGTGAGAGAGGCACACATCCAAAATAATTGGATGATAGTCATTTTGAAAATTGTGAACACTGATAAGAATAAACAAGAGGTAAAGCACGGACAGAGGTAAGAGAACAGATAGCATCCATCAAATCAGTCAGAATCCATAAACTAATAGCACTGTAATTTTCCAATGTGAATGAATGTTGAAGAGGAACTGGTAAAATACATAGCTTTTAAGCACCTCGGGAATATCTTGAAAGTTCCAGAAAATTCATCAGTTCATTGAGTTGGTAAAACAAAACCCATGGAGTGCTTGCTTTACAGCCATTCGAGATTCCTCTGGTGTGAATTCTCAGTTTAGTTTTACACACCATTTTTTATTGGGTTGTTTGGTATTTTTTGGTCATTAGCTTCTTTAGTTCTTTATATATTTTGGATATTAGCCCTCTATTCTATGTGCGGTTAGTGAAGATTTTTTCCAAATCTGTAGGTTTCTGATTTGTCTTATTGACCATGTCCTTTCAGTCAGAGAAGATGCACCTAACCTGCAAGAGACTTGGGGCTCCAGGGAGTTTAGGTCTGGTTGAGAAGGGTCTGGGGAGTGGGGACATCCTAGTGGAGACAGGGGTGGGGAAGAGGTATGGGATGTGGAACAGTCAGTGGGGGAATAATATCTGGAGTGTAAAAATATCAGAATAGCCAAGGTCAAAACCTCAGGTGACAATACATGTTGTGAGGATGTGGAGAAAGAGGAACACTCTTCCATTGCTGGTGGAATTGCAAATTGGTACAACCACTCTGAAAATCAATCTGGAGGTTGCTCAGAAAATTAGAAATTGATCTACCTGAAGACCCAGTTATACCACTCTTAGGAATATACCTGAAAGATGCCCCACCAGACCACAGGGGCACATGTTCTACTATGTTCATAGTGGCCTTGTTTGTGATAGGCAGAAGCTGGAAACAACCCAGATGTCCCTCGGTAGAAGAATGGATACAGAAAATGTGGTTCATTTACACAATAGAATACTACTCAACTATTAAGAACGAGGACATCCTGAGTTTTGCAGGCAAATGGATGTAACTAGAAAATATCATCCTGAGTGAGGTAACTCTGACCCAAACGAACATGCACATGAATGGTATATACTCACTAATAATAAGTGGATATTAGAAAAAAACGTGCCAAATTCCCAAGATACAGCTTCACAGAACTCAAAAATGTCAACAAGCTGAAGTACCCAAGTGAGGATACCTCAGTTCCACTTGGTAGGGAGAAGAAAGCAACCACAAGGAGGGAGGGAGGGGATAGGGAGGTGGAGAGGGTAACATGATTGGGTATTGGGTGGGGAAAAGGACTGAAATCCCCGAGGGCCAGCAGAAAGAATGGAAACATACAACCTCAGGAGGTAGGAAGTTGGGGGTACCCTCCAGAATGTACCAGATACCTGGGAGGTGAGAAACCCCTGTGGTTGAATTAGGGGAAGCTGGAAGAAGGTGAGGAGGAGGGCAACTCTGTAGGAGGACCTGCAGTCTCAAATAACCTGGGCCCCTGAGATCTCTCAGATACTGGAACACTAACCAGGAAGTGTACAACTGCTGATACATATACAGCAGAGCACTGCTGGGTGTGGGTTTAATCAGAGAACATGCCTCAAAAGACTGGAGGCCCCAGGGAGTTTAGAGGTCTGGTGGGGTGGGAGTGGAAGGTGAGAACATCCTCTTGGTGACAGGGAGGCAGAGAGGAGGTATGGGATGTGGTATGGGGGTGGACTGTGAGGGGAATAAAATCTGGAGTTTAATATAAATTAATGAATAAATAAATAAATAAATAAATAAATAAGTGACAAAAATACAATTTTGATAAAAAAATACCAAGTGATCCACATTGAAACTAAAAAGTAGAGTTATTTTAAAATTAAAAACACCTGAATCCTTAAATGCCCAAACAGAAAAATTTTCTGCTTACATAGAGGTATAGTCAGCCAAGAACTGCTTCATCAACATAAACCATAAGGCTTTAGGAGTTTGTTCCAATGCATAAAAGAGAGAAAAATTGAGTATCAATGAAACAAGCTTAAAGGAGTTTTCCAAAGATAAATGCAATGAGACAAAATTTCCTGTGAGAACATAGAAAATGAGTTAGGATACAATCTTACTACAGGATACAATCTTACTGAAGTAGCTATTGGTGAGAGTTGCAAATAATGCAGATATTTTCTATCAACCCATGGTTAGTATAATAATTAAGCAATTGATAGTCTGAAGCAAAATTTAAAAAAAATATAGTTTTAGAACTGACTTTTTGAGGGATAGAGACTATTGCATTTTCCCTGCTTTCAAACATGGTAGAGGCAATAGCTGAATAGATTGTGCTTAGAGGTCAGTGTACAGCTTAGTTTGTCCAAATTAAATGTTTGCTATGAAATATCATAGATTATCAATGTAAAATCAGATCTAAGATGCAATATTAGCCTTGAATGAAAAATCATTGCCCATTCTAAATTTTATAAAGTTGCAAAAAAAAAAAAAACAAACCCACAATCCTGTTGCAGGATATTTGATCACACTCTGAAATCAAAGATCCTTTTATTTAATGGAAAAACCCAACTATTTATAGTTATGGTGTGGCTCATCTCCCAGTACAAACCTTTAATCCCAAACAATGAAGGTAAAGTTATTTTGTAGAAGGAAGCAAACACATTAGAAAGAGATGTCTAATTGAATGGCAGACAAAGTGATGAATCAGAGAAAGATTTGACAGGGTAGAATATGGCCAACTTCAGGAGAAGAGAGGGGAAATGGAAGGTATAAGGAGCATTGTAGAAGGAGGCAGGAGAAAGTTTTATTGGAACAGTTATAGAAAGATGGGTTGCAAGAGAGAACAAGCTAGATACAGGTGAAACTAGAAAGGGCCAGAGATTGAAAAGGAGTCAGGGGATTAGAAGATATTGCCAACATTAGTATGAAGTCAAGCAGAGCAATTCAGTGAGAAACTGAGAGAAGACAGATTGAATCAGTCAGCTTGGAGAGGAGTTTGATCCAGAACAGCAGTTGAAACAGCCAGCCAGAAATCAGAAAGATCAAGAAAGATTGAACTTATTCAACAGTAAGTCTCAGAGGCTGAAAATATTCAAGGCCTAGATTAGATTGTATAGAGGCAAGAAGCTTCCAGGACTTTGCCTAGGTTAGAAGCCTAGGAGATGACAATTACATCAGTAGAATAAAAGATAAGTTTACACAAATGTTATATGACCAAATGGAATATATAACACTTCACAAATATTTTTATAGAAATCTGACACCACAATCATGTTCTAGATGGCAAAAACCAGGCAATATGCCTAGCATTCTTCCCCTTGCTCAATATCCTCCCAGCATGAGTTCTGACAAAAAATCCTTATTTTGAAATTGGGTTGTTTTTTGAGATACAGTTTCTTGATTTTTTAAAATATATTTTGAATAGTAGCCCTCTTTCAAATGTGTAGTTGGTAAACATTGTTTCTAGTTCTATAGGCTGATGCTTTGTTCAGATGACTGGTGTGAGGTGGAATCTCAGGGTTGTTTTGATTTGCATTTCCCTGATGACTAATGATGTTGAACATCTCTTAAGGTGTTTCTCGGCCATCTGCATTTCTTCTGGTGAAAATTTTTTGTTTAGTTCTGTACCCCATTTTTTGATAGGGTTATTTTGTTCTTTGGGGTCTAACTTCTTGAGTTCTTTGTATATATTGGATATTAGCCCTCTGTCGGATGTGGGGTTGGTGAAGATCTTTTCCCACTTTGTAGGTTGTCGTTTTGTCCTTCTGACAGTGTCCTTTGCCTTGCAGAAACTTTGTAATTTTATGAGGTCCCATTTGTCAATTCTTTTTTTTTTAAATTTTATTTTCTATATTCTATGTTTACATTCCAAAGGCTTTCCCCTTTCCCAGTTCCCACCCACCATAGTTCCCATAGTTCCTCTCCCCCCCCATCTGTTCCCCAATAATTCCCCCTCCCCCCTCGGTTTCTTTACTAAACTGGAAGCAATCTTTACAGGCCCAGGGTCCTCTCCTTTCTTCTTCTTGGGAATCATTTGACTTGCTATTTGTGTCTTGAGTATTTAGGGCTTCTGGGCTCATTAATATCCACTTATCAGTGATTGCATTTCAGGTGCATTCTTTTGTGATTGGGTTAATTCACTCAGGATGATATTTTCCAGGTCTAACCATTTACCTACAAATTGCATGAATTCATTATTTTTAATTGCTGAGTAGTATTCCATTGTATAAATATACCACATTTTCTGTATCCATTCCTCCTTTGAGGGATATTTGGGCTGCTTCCAATTTCTGGCTATTATAAACAAGGCTGCTATAAACATAGTGGAGCATGTGTCCTTATTGCATGCAGGGGAATCCTCTGGGTATATGCCCAGGAGTGGTATGCCAGGGTCCTCTGGAAGTAACATGCCCAATTTTCTGAGGAACCGCCAAACTGATTTCCAGAGCGGTTTTACCATTTTGCAATCCCACCAACAGTGGAGGAGTGTTCCTCTTTCTCCACATCCTCGCCAGCACTTGTTGTCTCTTGAGTTTTTAATCTTAGCCATTCTGACTGGTGTGAGGTGGAATCTCAGGGTTGTTTTGATTTGCATTTCCCTGATGACTAATGATGTTGAACATCTTTTAAGGTGTTTCTCGGCCATCCGAATTTCTTCTGGTGAAAATTCTTTGTTTAGCTCTGTGCCCCATTTTTTGATAGGGTTATTTGGTTCTTTGCGGTCTAACTTCTTGAGTTCTTTGTATATATTGGATATTAGCCCTCTGTCGGATGTGGAGTTGGTGAAGATCTTTTCCCACTTTGTTGGTTGCCGTTTTGTCCTTCTGACAGTGTCCTTTGCTTTGCAGAACCTTTGTAATTTTATGAGGTCCCATTTGTCGATTCTTGATCTTAGAGCATAAGCTATTGGTGTTCTGTTCAGGAACTTTTCCCCTGTGCCCAAGTCCTCCAGGGTCTTCCCAAGTTTCTTTTCTAATAGTTTCAGTGTGTCTGGTTTTATGTGGAGGTCCTTGATCCACTTGGAGTTGATCTTAGTGCAAAGAGATAAGATTGGATCAATTCGCATTCTTCTGCATGTTGACTTCCAGTTGAACCAGCACCATTTGTTTAAAAGGCTATCTTTATTCCACCGGATGGTTGTGGCTCCTTTATCAAAGATCAAGTGACCATAAGTCTGTGGGTTAACCTCTGGGTCTTCAATCCTGTTCCATTGATCTGCTTGCCTGTTGCTATACCAATACCATGCAGTTTTTAACACAATTGCTCTGTAGTACTGCTTGAGGTCAGGGATATTGATTCCCCCAGAAGTCCTTTTATTGTTGAGAATAGTTTTAGCTATCCTGGGTTTTTTGTTGCTCCAGATGAATTTGAGAATTGCTCTTTCTAGATCTATGACGAATTGAGTTAGGATTTTGATGGGGATCACATTGAATCTGTATATTGCTTTTGGCAAGATGGCCATTTTTACTATATTAATCCTGCCAATCCAGGAGCAAGAAATATTTTTCCATCTT
The DNA here is from genome assembly GCA_964023405.1 of Apodemus agrarius. Taxonomy (NCBI): domain Eukaryota; kingdom Metazoa; phylum Chordata; class Mammalia; order Rodentia; family Muridae; genus Apodemus; species Apodemus agrarius. The sequence continues at coordinate 131,740,339 of OZ030006.1, forward strand.
CTGAAGTCTTCTTCGATTTCTTTCTTCAAGGACTTGAAGTTCCTGTTGTACAGATCTTTCACTTGTTTGGTTAGAGTTACGCCAAGGTACTTTATGTTGTTTGTGGCTATTGTGAAGGGTGTTATTTCCCTAACTTCTTTCTCTGCCTGCTTGTCCTTTGAGTACAAGAAGGCCACTGACTTGCTTGAGTTAATTTTATAACCTGCCACTTTGCTGAAGTTGTTTATCAGCTGTAGAAGTTCTCTGGTGGAGTTTTTTGGGTCGCTTAGGTAAACTATCATATCGTCTGCAAATAATGATAGTTTCACTTCTTCCTTTCCAATTTGTATCCCTTTGACTTCCTTATGTTGTCTAATTGCTCTTGCTAGAACTTCAAGTACTATATTGAAAAAATATGGAGAGAGAGGGCAGCCTTGTCTAGTCCCTGATTTTAGTGGGAATGCTTCAAGTTTCTCTCCATTTATTTTGATGTTGGCTACTGGTTTGCTGTAGATTGCTTTTACTATGTTTAGGTATGGGCCTTGAATTCCTGCTCTTTCCAAGACATTTAGCATGAAAGGATGCTGAATTTTGTCGAATGCTTTTTCAGCATCTAATGAGATGACCATGTGGTTTTTTTCTTTCAGTTTGTTTATGTAGTGGATTACATTGATGGATTTCCGTATATTGAACCATCCCTGCATCCCTGGGATGAAGCCTACTTGATCATGGTGGATGATCGTTTTGATGTGCTCTTGGATTCGGTTAGCAAGAATTTTATTTAGTATTTTTGCATCTATATTCATAAGAGAAATTGGCCTGTAGTTCTCTTTCTTTGTTGGATCTTTTTGTGGTTTAGGTATTAGCGTAATTGTGGCTTCGAAGAATGAGTTGGGCAGTGTCCCTTCTGTCTCTATTTTGTGGAATAGTTTGGAGAGTATTGGTGTTAAGTCTTCTTTGAAGGTCTGGTAGAATTCTGCACTAAAACCATCTGGTCCCGTACTTTTTTTGGTTGGGAGGCTTTCTATAACCCCTTCTATTTCTTTAGGGTTTATGGGACTATTTAGCTGATCTACTTGATGCTGATTTAATTTTGGTATTTGATATCTGTCTAGGAAATTGTCCATTTCCTCCAGGTTCTCCAGTTGTTTTGAGTATAGACCTTTGTAGTAGGATCTGATGATGTTTTGAATTTCCTCAGTTTCTGTTGTTATGTCTCCCTTTTCATTTCTAATTTTGTTAATTTGTATACTGTCTCTGTGTCCTTTGGTTAGTCTGGCTAAGGGTTTATCTATCTTGTTGATTTTCTCAAAGAACCAGCTCCTGGTCTTGTTGATTCTTTGTATGGTTCTCTTTGTTTCTATTTGATTGATTTCAGCCCTGAGTTTGATGATTTCTTGTCTTCTACTCCTCCTGGGTGAATTAACTTGTTTTTCTTCCAGGGCTTTAAGTTGTGCCATTAAGCTGCTAGTATATGCTCTCTCCAGTTTCTTTTTGGATGCACTTAGAGCTATGAGTTTTCCTCTTAGCACTGCTTTCATTGTGTCCCATAGATTTGGGTAGGTTGTACCTTCATTTTCATTGAATTCTAAAAAGTCTTTGATTTCTTTTTTTATTTCTTCCTTGACCAAGGTGTCATTGAGTAGAGTATTGTTCAGTTTCCATGTGTATGTGGGCTTTCTGTTGTTTTTGTTGTTATTGAAGACCACTCTTACTCCATGGTGATCTGATAGAAGGCATGGGATTAGCTCGATATTCTTGTATTTGTTGACATCTGTCTTGTGACCAATTATATGGTCTATTTTGGAGAAGGTCCCATGTGGAGCTGAGAAAAAGTTATATTCTTTAGCTTTAGGATGAAATGTCCTATATATATCTGTTAAATCCAATTGGTCCAGAGTTTCAATTAGTTTCAGTGTGTCCCTGTTTAGTTTCTGCTTTCCTGATCGGTCCATTGAGGAGAGTGGAGTGTTGAAGTCACCCACAATTATTGTGTTAGGTGTAATGTGTGCTTTAAGCTTTAGTAAGGTTTCTTTTACGAATGAGGCTGCCCTTGCATTTGGAGCATAGATGTTCAGTATTGAGAGCTCTTCTTGGTGGATTTTTCCTTTGGCCAGCAAGAAGTAACCTTCTGAGTCTCTTTTGATGATTTTAGGTTGGAAGTCAATTTTATCTGATATTAGAATGGCTACTCCAGCTTGTTTCCTGGACCGTTTGCTTGTAAAATTGTCTTCCAGCCTTTTACTCTAAGGCAGTGTTTGTCTTTGACACTGAGATGTGTTTCCTGTATGCAGCAAAATGTAGGGTCCTGTTTCCGTATCCAGTCTGTTAATCTATGTCTTTTTATTGGGGAATTGAGTCCATTGATGTTAAGAGATATTAAGGAATAGTAATTATTTCCTCCAGACATTTTTGAAATTGTATTTATTTATTTTATTTATTTTTTATATCCGAGGGGTTACCTTCTTTTGGGTTTGATGAGAGGAGGTTTCTATCTTGCTTCTTCCCGGGTGTAGTTTCTGTCCTTGTCTTGGTGTTTTCCCCCTATTATCCTTTGTAGGGCTGGATTTGTGGAAAGATATCGTACAAATTTGGTTTTGTCATGGAATACCTTGATGTCTCCATCTATGGTGATTGAGAGCTTTGCTGGGTAAAGTAGTTTTGGCTGAAGTTTGTGTTCTCTTAGAGTTTGCATGATATCTGCCCAGGATCTTCTAGCTTTCATGGTCTCAGGTGAGAAGTCTGGTGTTATTCTGATAGGTCTTCCTTTATAAGTTACTTGGCCTTTTTCTCTTGCTGCCTTTAATATTCTTTCTTTGTTTATTACATTTGGAGTTTTGATTATTATGTGACGGGATGTATTTCTGTTCTGATCCAGTCTGTTTGGGGTTCTGTATGCTTCTTGTATATTCATGGGCATCTCTCTCTTTAGGTTGGGGAAGTTTTCTTCCATAATTTTGTAGAAGATATTTGCTGGCCCTTTAACTTGTACATCTTCATTCTCGTCTATACCTATAATCCTTAGGTTTGGTCTTCTCATTGTGTCCTGGATTTCCTGGATGTTTTGGGTTACAGCCTTTTTGCATTTAGTATTTTCTTTGACTGTTGAATCAATGGTTCCTATGGTATCTTCGGCTTCTGATATTCTGTCTTCTATCTCTTGTATTCTATTGTTGATATTTGCATCTATGGCTCCTGATTTCTTCCCAAGGTTTTCTATCTCCAATGTTGTCTCCCTCTGCGATTTCTTAGTTGTTTCTACTTCTGTTTTTAGTGCCTGGATGGATGTGCTCAGATCTTTCGCTTGCTTGATTGTGTTTTCATGTATTTCTTTGATAGATTTTTGTGTTTCCTCTTTCATAGCTTCTACTTGTTGGCCCACGTTCTTCTGTATTTCTTTAAGTGATTTTTGTCTTTCCTCCTTATTGTCTTCTTCTTTTTGATCCATCTTCTCCTGCATTTCTTGAAGTGATTTTTGTATTTGCCTTGTAAAGGCTTCTAACTTTTGATCCATTTTCTCTTCTATTTCTTTACGAGATTTTTCTATGTGTTCAGCTACCAGCATCCTGACCAGTGATTTTATATCCAAGTCTTGTTTTTCTGGTGTTTTGGGGTATCCAGGGCTTCCTGTTGTTGGCGAACTGGGTTCAGATGCTGTCATGTTGTCTTGATTTCTGTTAGTGACATTCCTTTGTTTACCTTTTGGCTGGATGGGATGCTGCAGACAAGATGGCGCTGCCTGCAGGGGGTTCGGGGGTCTGGCCTGCGAGCGCAGAGCTCAGGCACGGCCGCTGAACTCCAAACCGCTAGGCTGTGAGCAGTTCCTGCCCCAGACCTGAGTCCCCGGAGGTCTTAAACTCGGGCTGTTTCTGGTACCTGGTTCCGCTGGCAGGGTCTCAGCACCTGGCAGGCTGGCTACGTATGGCTGACCTGCTACCTGCTGGATGGGATGCTGCAGACAAGATCCCCATTTGTCAATTCTTGATCTTAGTGCATAAGCTATTTGTGTTCTGTTCAGGAACTTTCCCCCTGTGCCTATTTTCAATATGTATTTCAGGTTTCTTTTTGTCAAAAATGTGGCATACGTAGGTATGTGGATATATGTCTGGGTCTTCTATTAGATATCATCGATCAATCATTCATTGCTTGTCAGAGTGAAAACTTGAGCAGCTACTATGGAAATCAGGGTGGTGGTTCCTTAGAAAGATGAGAATCAATGTCTCTCAAGATCCAGCTACACCACACTCTTGGACACATATCTAAAGAATACTTCCTCCTACCATAGAGACACTTGCTTAACTATTTTCAGTGCTGCTATAATAGTAATAATGAAAATTAAAAACAACCTAGATGTCCCTCCACTTATGGAAGGTTGAAGAAAATATGTTATACACTTGTAATGGAATAAGACTCAGCCATTTAAAAATGAAATTATGAAATTCATAGGCAAATGGATAGAACTAGGAATAAAAAACATTCTGGGTGAGATAACTCAGACTCAGTAAGACAAATACAAATACATACTTATATGTGGATATTAGCAGTTAAGTCAATGATAACTAAGCAGATAATCTGTAGAACTACAGACACAAGGTATAGAGTAAGGGATTATTTGGGGCAGATATATCTTTGTAGGAAAAGGAAATACAATATATAGATAGTTATATGGATGGGAGGAGCTAGAACAAGTGGAAAAGGGAAGAAAAGATGGGGATGAATGAGGGAAAAGCTGAGAGGTGCCTAAAAATTAGTAGTCATTTGAGGAGTAGTATGAACAGCTACTTCATTAGAGGATTCTTAAAATGCATGCATATATGAAGGTAATCTAAATGAAATTGCCAAATAATGGGAAAGACAGAGCCCCTAATGCATATCTTCTGCCACTAAATATAGCTTTTGGTACTGGGAATGAGATAGAGCATATTGAGTTGTTGGCCAAAACAGTTCCATAGGAATCCATAAATAACCCAGACTGTTAAGCTGCTCTTCTCATGCTAACAGCAAGACACCATTGCTGAAGCAAACACCTATACAACTCATTGAACATGGAATTGAGCTAGTGCCCACAGAGAGCCTTTACTCCTACATCCTAGTATATAAAAGTACTCTGCACATTATCAAAAAATGAAATATAAACATAAATCTAGCCATAATTCCTTCTGCCTATAATGGTGCCTTATCTACAAGATATGCTAGTTCAATGGTGGTACAAAGATTGTGAGAGAAACTAACCAATATCTGATTTGAGCTAAGGCTCACTCTACAAGATAGAATTCATGTGCAACACTGCTTAGGTGACCATGATACTGAGACTAGATAGCCCAGGACCCATGGCAAAACCCAAAATCTATTGTTATACTAAAAGAATGTTGCAATAAAATGAGTAATAATATTTCACCATACTTACAGATCAGTGCCTTGCTCAGCTATCATTATAGATGCTCCCTCCCTCAGCAGATGGAACAAATACACAGAGCCACAGCCCTACAATATGCAGAGAATGAGAGACCGTGGAACAATTAATGGTCTGTTTTCATCAAATCACTCCCCTTTAGGGCTCAGGAAACTCTATGAAATGTCATGCAGAAAGTATATAAGAGACAGAATGAATGGTAAATGCCAATGAAATAAGACATCAACATGATCAATGTGCATATGAACTCACAGAGTCTAAGGCAGCACACACCTGATAATGTCCTAGAGCTGAAAGGAGAATTGGGCACATGCTCCTATCCCTAACCCAGAAGCTATCTCCAATTGTTTATCATTTGCAAATAAAATTTAATTTTCTCCAAGGGAGTCTCATTGGGGAAACATACTATTCTTAATAGTAGATTGCATGCCCAGCAGTAGATGACCTACAAAAAAACAAACTCAACAGCATCTCTGAAGGTTTCTTGTCTCATAATGTCAGGGACTTTTTAAAATACTTAATCATATTTTTTGTTTTTATTTTATGATACACATTGTTCTTTCTTTTTATACTACATGTCCTTTATGCACACATCATTGCTTCTATTGTAGTGTTTTTGTGGGATTCCTAAGTATGTAAGAGTGAGTTTCTGTCTATATGTGTTTCTTGTGCCTTACCCTGGACTCTTTCCTTCTGTTTGTTTTGTCCTATTCTGATGTGTTACTTTTGTTTTATCAGATTTTGTTATATTATTATTTTCCAATGAGAGACAGAAAGGGATGGATCTGGAAAGGATAGGAGGTAGAGAGAATTTGAGATGAATAGAGGAAAAGGAAACTGTAATTACGTTATATTATGTTGAAAAAAGTCCATTTTCAATATTAAAAAAAAGACAATTGCCAGTCAACTGGAATGGCAGTCATTGTTTTATATTTTAACTATGTTCAAAGATGTATTATTGAGTCACCACCACTGAATCAAATGTGTCCCCAGCCTGATCTTCAACAACAGATTGGAGGCATGTTCACTTCAATCATGGTCATGTCCAGTGTAGTGTCCTTCAATAAAAGAAGAGGGATGTTGGAAAGTGAGCTAGATTTGAACAAGAATGAACATTAAACATTGATGCTAAACTGTCTTTGACTCTAGCTCTGTGTTCTTTGCTTCATAATTAAGCTTGCCTGTATACATCCATGTTCATGGTTACCTTTCAAGGAGGTACGTGCTACCTTTGCTAAAGAAGAAAAACGAGAGAACAGAGGGTGAAGTGCAGTGTATTTCTAGTTAATTTCCACATATATATGCATAAATATTCAAACCCCAAAACTCTAATAGCTATTTTTAAACCGTTAAAGGAACTTTTTGCATGTTTTTATTTATGTTGTTTTTGAGGATCCCAAATTCTTCCATAAGAAAATTAATGAGACTTTGCTATCAAATGATGTAGACTTTGTAGATTCCATAGTGAGATATGGGATATTGAAGGGGTTTCTACCAAAGAATTAGCTATAGAGTAAAAGTATTTAGACTCCTGCTGGCACACATTATTAAAGAAACAGAGCATGGCTTGAGGCTATTCTTGACATTAGTATTCAAAGTCCTATTTTGCTAAGACTACAATATTTGGTCATATTTTCCCCAATTAGAAAATTCATCAAGAAGCAGTGTATTAAATCAGAGTGCCACCAACCACATATCTGAAAGAATATTAACCAGGAAAGCTATCTTATAAAGTTTTGAGGCAGAACAGAGGTAATGAAGGAATATAGCAGGAAGAAAATGATCTCTCCCAAGAAAGATTTCTGCTTATACAGGACAAGCCATAATTGAGCGTTCAACACAGGGTGAGCAAGTAAAGCGTGGGTGGCTACATTTCTCCAGAGGTAAGAAAAATAGAGAAGGATGAGGGAGAATGATGTGATGATGATCATTTTTATTGTGCAATTTTGCCAAGGGCTTGCCTCCCCTCAGGACCTGACAATAACCAGGGTTGACACATGAGCACACAAAATGCCATGGGTGAAAGCTGCACGTGTAATCCATAAGCACCAGACCGGAGAGCACCCTTTTATGCCATGTACTTGAGACAGGACAGAGGTGACAGATGGCTCTTCCTTGGGAGCCTTGAGCAGTATTTCCTGAAGGATGTGTGTGCATTCGCAGCGCTGTGCAAGATGCAGCCATCTCTAGTCAATGCTTTCTACATTCGTTTATCTTAATGTGAACAGACAAAGATGCATTGACCTGGGGAGTTTACAGATATTACACATTATGTTCTAATTTAATATATAACAGAGAAATTGAGATGGCTCAGTAGTAAAGAGTAATATTCTGACCAAGTCCTGCAGAGATGCGATAAAATTTGTGAAGGTAAAATGGGTGTGACAACACTGAGAAAATGAAGCAATTTGTGGAAAACTGTGGAGGATTGGATCTCAGGGAGAGGGGAGGTAGAGTTAGGGACTGGGAGGAGTTGAGGAAGGGGAAGCTTCAGGTTGGATGTAATGTTTAAGGGAAGAGGAGGAGGAAAAGAAGGAGGAGGAAGAGGAAGAGGAGGAGAGGGAGGAGGAGGAAGAGAAGGAGGAGGGAGAAGAGGAGACAGAGGAGGAGGAAGAGAAGGAAGAGGAGGAAGCAGAGGAGGAGAAAGAGGAGGAGAGGGAGGAGAAGAGAGGGAGGAGGAGGAAGAGAAGGAGGAGAAGGGAAGAGGAGGAGGAAGAGGAGGAGAGGGAGAAGGAGAAGGAGTAGGAGAGGGAGGAGGAGGAGGAGGAGGAAGACTAGAAGAATTCAATTGGGGGAAAAAGAAAATGAAGTAATTTGTTATTGAGGGAGATATACTGGCCACACTACCCTTACCCTCAACAATTTGCTAATGAGTTGGTCCTTAAAATGCAGCCACTGCTTTGAGAGACAGGGGCTTGTGAGGGGTTGTAAAGTCAATGTGGTCATTCCACCAGTGAGGATTCTGGAACTTTGTTTTGGTGGAGGATCTTTTTTTTTTCTTTCTCATATAATACATCTTGATCATAATCTTCTTTCCCTGACTTCCCCACTCCACCCTCCCCCAGATACACTCATCTTCTGTTTCCCTTCAAAAAAGGACAGACTTCCCAGGGATATGAACCAAACACAGCATAGCAAGATGCAATAAGACTAGGCAAAGTTACTCTTATCTGCTCTGGATGATGCAATACAATGAGAGGAAAATGGTCCCTAATGCAGGCAAAAGAGTCAGCGTTAATACCACTGTTATTATTGGGAATCTAACAAAAAGCCTCAAGCTAAACAATCATAGCATGTATGTAAAGGGTCTAGGGAGGACCCATGCAAGCACCATGGTTACTGCTCCAGTCTCTATGAGGCCCTGTGTCCTTCTTATAGTTGAGATTTAAACCTAATCATCACAGGGAGGCTTTTCTGATCACCTCTTGCTAGGAGTATGGAAGGGAGTTTCTGTTTCAAGAGTTTTTCTGATTTTCCTTATGATTTGTTTAGTTGATTCATGGGCTGTGATCTTCTGTCACCTGTAACCCCCTTGGTTCCTACAATCCTTCCTCCACCATATTTCTGCAGGGTTCCCCCAGCCCTGTGTAATATTTGGCTGCAGGTCTCTTAAATTTTCATTCTTTCTGGTCTCTTCTTTGCTGGATGACATGTTGGGCAAGAGGTTCTATGCCTTGTCCTTCTGCCATGATGTGGGGCCTCATCACATGCCCAATGTAATCGGACCACATGGATGGGAACAGCAATAACTGTGGACCAGTTACAGATTGCAACTCTAAACAAGCCATTTATCTTCATAATCGATTGTTTTGGGTATTCTATTAATGGTGGAGAGCTGAATGGTGCACAGGACTCTTTGATTCTTAGAAATGTAGATAAGAGACAATTTTCCCAAAATCTGAAAGAGACTAGGCACATTTCAAACTGAGGAAACACACATTTCACAAGCTGCAATTATAAAATTTTAAATTTCAAAAATGAAATAAAGGGTATAAGAAGATGGTTCAGTGGGTTAAAATGTTTAGTTAGGGTCCCCACAAACCTAAGGAAATATCATGTAGATACAGCAGTCTACATATGCTTCTAGGCCCAGAAGGTAGAGCCAGGAGCACTCTAGCACAAACTGACTAGCAAGCTAACCTTATCCACAAGCTTCGAGTTTGAATTAGAGACTGTGCCTCAGTATGAAAGCAGGAGAGTGACTGAGGATGATTCACAACACCAGTCTCATGCCAGCACAAGCAGCCATATACAGGCACACACACACACACACACACACACACACACACACACACAGAGAGAGAGAGAGAGAGAGAGAGAGAGAGAGAGAGAGACAGACAGACAGACAGACAGAGACAGAGAGAATGGAAACCCATGCATGCACACATGCACACCACACACAAGCATGGGATAAATTGTAAAAATAAAAATGGAAATGTTAAAAAGAAAACCTTAAATTTTGTCATTTCTGTATACTTTAAGTTTTAGCAAATCATTTTTTTTCCAATGAGGAGCCTGAGATGTGGTATCATTATGTCTTAAAGTATAGATCACAGTAAATGCAGGTTTATTATATTAAAATCCACATGAACTCCCATTCTAGCACTGGATCAAGAAAATACCTTTATAGAAACTGATAAGCTGAGATCTCAATGGGCAGGAAAATGACCAATGCCTGAGAAACAACATTTTCCTCCCAAACCAATCCTGGTTAAAAGGTTTTTTTATGTCCTAAAGATGATGAATTATTAATACCAGTTTCTACAAAGCAGTCAAATGTTTAAACCAGAAGATAAAACCAATTCAAGCAATTTACATATGCTTAAATAGGTATGTCTCTGGGCACATACATACTGACATCATACATATTTGAGAAATGCAAATTTACTGATAAGGACCAAACTTCTTAGCCGTTAAGAATAGAGCTCTGACTCCATGTTTGGATTGAACTACTTTAACAGCTCCATAACTGTGAGCAAAATTTCACCTGTTCTCAACTCTGGTGTTATAACAAAGAGACAATTATATGAGCTATCTTACAATATTGCTATATTAAACAGAATACTATAAAAACGTAAAAAACACCGTTCCTTGGAAAGGATAAATGGAAAATAGAAAAACAGAACTGCTATTGGTAACAGTATAGTATCTTTTAAAATATTCATAAATATACAGGAGTTTCACTTTTTGTTGACTCAATAATTAATCTGTTTAAATCATGTATTCTCATATTCATTCTTGATGCAGAATTAAAATAGGCATTCAAACAATTTAAGTAGTATAGACTTACTTTATATGGAGAATTTTATACTTAATTTCAGATGTTAAAAATATTCTCGCCAATAAATGAATAAATAAATAAAACAACATCAGAGAGGAAAGGGTGGTTTATTATTCCAGGTTACAGACCATCACTTCCGGGTTGTCACATAGGGAGAAGCTTATGATATCTGGTCAAACCACATCCATCTTCAAGAACAAAAAGAAATCAATGCACCCGCACTTCTCACTTAGTTGCTAATGTTTAACTACCTTTTTCCATTTTTATGTAATATAGGGCCAAGCCTAAAGGATGGTGACATCCACCATGGGCAGGGTCAATTAATGATCAAGTCAATCCCCACATACCCACAGGGTATAGACATACCCACAGGGCAACCTGATTTACACAAGAGAATTCCTTAAATGAGATTCTTTCTTCCCAGGTGATTTTTGGTGGTGGTGGCAAGTTGATATTTAAACCTAACTGTCCCAGAGAGACTCCTCTAACCACTCTCTCTTTCAAGGATTATCTGAGGATGTTTACGTTCCAAGAATTTTTCTGATTTTTTTCTATGTTTTCTTTGAGTTAACGCAATTTTCAGACTACAAGTGCTGCTTAGGTGTAATAATGTGTGCAAGTTAGGTTGAATCATAAACTATGACAGTGTGTTTCCCATGTAAAATAGCAGAAAGGGGGCAGAGCTTATACAGATACATGGTAAAAATGGCCACCTTAACAGAAACAATCTACAGATTCAATGCTTTGCCCATCAAAATTCTTAATTTTTTATAGATATATTCTTTATTTACATTTCAAATGTCCCCTTTCCTGGTTTCCCCCTCAAAAAGCTTATAACCTATCTCCCCTATTCCTGTTCCCCAATCAACCCACTCCTACTTCCCTGACCTGATATTCCCTTACACTTCAGCATCAAGCTTTCATGGGACCAAGGGCCTCTCCTCCCTTTGGTGTCCAACAAGGTCATCCTTTGACAGGCAGGGGGCCAGACACCCATCAGAATTCTAACACAACTATTTACAGACTTTGAAAGAATAATACTCAACCTCACATAGAAAAAGAACAACAACAACAAAACAAGATAGCTAAAGCAATCCTGTACAATAAATGAACATCTGGTGGTTTCACCATCTCTGACTTCAAGCTGTACTACAGAGCAATAGTATTAAAACCTCATGGTATTGGATAAAAACAGTTAGATCAATGAAATCCAATTAGAGATTAAGAAATAAATCCATGCACTGTGGACACTTGATTTTTGACAAAGAACTCAAAATTGTACTATTGAAAATAGAAAGCATTTTCAGCAAATGCTGCTGGTCTAACTAGATGTCTGCTTGTAGAAAATGAAAATAGATCCCTATTAATCACCATACACAAAACTCAAAACCAAGTGGATCAAAGACTTCAACATGAAACAGGACACACTAAATCTGACAGAAGAAAAAGTGGGGGGACTGCCTTGAACACATTGGCACAGGAGACAACTTCCTGAACAGAGCACCAACAGCTTAGGCACTAAGATCAACAATTATTAAATGGAAAATCATGAAACTGAAAAGCTTCTGTAAGGCAAAGGCTACTGTCAATAAGCCAAAATAGCAGCCTACAGAATGGGAAAAAATTCTTTACCAACTCCACATACAACAGAGGGATGATATGAAAAATATATTTAATAACTCAAGAAACTAGATACCAACACCTAATAACTGAATTTTTTTAAATGGGGTATAAATGTAAACAAAGAATTCTCAACAAAGGAATCCTTATTGACTGACAAGCACACAAATAAATCTTTAATATTTTTAGTCATCAGGAAAATATAAATCCAAACAATTTTGAATTTCCATCTCACACATGTCAGAATGATTAAGATCAACATCTCAAGCATCAGCTCATGCTGATGAAGATGTGAAGCAAGAGAAACAGTCTTCCATTGCTTGTGGGAATATAAACTTGTACAACTACTTTGGAAATCGATTTGATGGTTTCTCAGAAAATTGGGAATAGCTCCATACTTCAAGACCCAGCTATACCATTCCTGGGCATATATCCAAATGATGCTTCATTATATCACAAGGACATTTACCTAGGTATGTTTGCAGTAGCCTTATTCTACTAAACTAGAAAACAACCAGAAACAGAAAATAACCGAGATGTCTCTCAACTGAAGAATGGATAAAGAAAATGGTACATTTACACAATGAAATACTATTGAGCTATTCAAAACAAGGGCATCATGAAATTTGCAGACAAATACATAGAACTAGAAAATACTCTCCTGAGTGAGGTAACCCAGACACAGAAAGACACATATGGTATGTACATTAGCCACTTATAGTAAAGGATAACCATGCTATAACCCACAGACCCAAGGAAGCTGAGTAAAAAGAACCTAAAGTAGAATGCTTGAATCTCACTGAAAAGGGGAAATAAAATAGACATAGAGGGTGGAGGGATGGAGGGAGGGAACTGGCTTGAAGAGGGTATCTGGAGGGGAACAGGAGGGATCAAGTGTTGGAAGGACAGAGGAAGAGAAAACTGGGATTGGTGGGATTGGTGGGGTATCTCTTGGATGAAGTAGAAACCTTCGACAATGGAAACTCTCAGGAACCTATGAAAGTGAACCTAGATAAAACTCTTAATAATAGGGGATATATAGAACTTGAAACAGCTATCTTCTGTAACCAGGCAAAACTTCCAATGAAGGAATGCAGACACCAACCCACTCACAGAACATTTGACCCACAATTTGTCCTGGCTACAAGATGTGCAGGAATAAAGATGGAGCAAAAATTGAGGCAATGATGAACAAATAATCGACCTACCTTGAGACCATGCCATGAGAGAGAGCCCACCCTTGATACTATTAATGATATTCTGCTATACTTGCAGACAGGAGCTTAGCATAACTGTCCTCTGAGAGGCTTTACCCAAGTGCTGATGAAAACAGATGCAAAGACCTACTTACTGCCAAGCATTAGTTGGGGCTTGGAGCTTAGGGAAGCATGTAGAAGAGTGGGAGGATTGAAGCATCCAGAGTGGTCAAAGACACCACAAGAAAAAGTATAGCATCAACTAACCTGGACCCATAGGGGCTCATAGAGACTGAACCACCAACAAGAGCATGCACTAGACATTGGATGGACCTTCGAGCCCTACACATATGTAATATATGTGCAGCTTGATTTTTATTTGAGACCCCTAAAAACTGGAACAGGGAATGTTCCAAAACATTCAGGATAATCTCTTTGTCTTGACTTTGATCACTTTTTTTGAGGTTTGAGAAAGTTAATTTTTTTCTTCTCTCTCTCTCTCTCTCTCTCTCTCTCTCTCTCTCTCTCTCTCTCTCTCTGTGTGTGTGTGTGTGTGTGTGTGTGTGTGTGTGTGTGTGTGTGTGCATTCTCATGGACAAAAGTGCTTTTTGGAGAGCACTGTAGTTCATTTCAGAAGTGTACTTTGCCTTTCAGCTCTTGTGTTAACTCCTTTTATTGTCTAGTCAATGACTTTCCTATGCTACTTATTCTAACCTTCTCACATTTACAAGGTTTATGTTAGTGCATATAACTATCATTTACATTAATATCTTGAGATTTTTTATAAGCCTATGATAGAGTATCTACTAGATGTAATGTTTTATGCTGATAACTCTAAATTTGTAGAACTAATCTCATAATGAGAATCAGCAGGATAAAATAACCTCAAAAATTACAAAACAAAGGTTAAAACATTCTGATCTAGCTAAAACAACAATACTTCTCTAAATGAGAACATTTAGATGCACAGGTAAAATCACAAAATAGATAAAATAATTATAATGATCATCATATTTTTTCTTGGAAAATGCATCAAATGTTGTTTTAGCTAAATGGAATTATGAGGAGAGAAAGAAGACAAAAAAGTTTGGCTATTTTTTTGCTTAAATGAGAGACAGGAATTTTAATATTAATAGATTCAAGTCTTCTGGAAGATAGTTTAGTCTCTCAGTATGATGCCTCTGAGTCTAGTGTCTAAAGATGCTATACTAGAAATCACAATTTTCCAAAAGCATCCTTTTTGCATGTGCAACCTACATGTAACAATCTCATTCCATATGTGAGATCAGGCGTGAATATGTCCTTCCCCAAATGGTGTCTTCCAGAAATCTCATAATGTGCCCAAATTTTGGAATAGCATAATTGGAGATGTAATTACTTAGAATGAGGTTAACCTATGTTAGAACATGCCCAAAGTTCAATAACTGGTATTTTTCTTTTTGGAAGAGAGGAAACCAGAAATAGACTGGGAAGGATATATGAACACAGAACTAGAGATTAGACTGGTGTAGCTGTAACGCCAGGAAGGACAGAGGCTGGGGGGAAACACAAGGGCCAAACAAGGTCAATTTTTAGTGATTTCAGAAGAGGCAGGACTCTGCCTAAGCCTACCTTGAGGTACTTTGTTGCAACAAGTATATGGTGCATGTCATATTGTGTGGGAAACATGAGGCATTTTCAGAAGTAAAATGGAATACATCTAATTTTGCAATATTATTACCTCACTCACCGACTATATTCTCCTACCACAACATTGATGTGTTTCCCTAATGCTGAGACTCCTACAATTTATTTCTACTTTTCCTTTAACACTATTAATCTTTACCTGCCATAATCTGATCTATGTCATTCAGATGGTGCTAGTCATTTTATGAGATAACAGGCTATAATACACTAATGAGCTATAGCTCTTCCTTTAATATTCCCTTTTAAGAAATGTAGTGTGCTATTTGAATATGCAAGGGTCTTTGAATAATGGGAGCAGATTTCATTCCTTTAATTTTTATTTATATTTATGCAACTCCCTGGGTCTCTTTCTTTCTTTATCCCTGACTCTCAGCTCTCTGTCTGTCTCTGTGTGAGTGCATGAAGAAGTGTGTGTGTGCGTGTGTGTGTGTGTGTGTGTGTGTGTGTGAATGCTGGTACACTCAGAAGCCAGAAGACGGTACTAAATGCCTTGGAGCTGGAGCTACTGGTTATTATAAGCCACTTGTTCTGGGTTCTAAGAACTAAATTCTGGTCCTTTGCAAGAGTACCATAGGCTTTTAGCTATTGAGCTCTTTCTAGCCTCTTTCCTTTTTCCTCATTTTCTAAATAACATTATATTGGTTATAATACTTATGTCAAAAATCTCAGACCTTTTAAAACCACAGTTCATTGCTCATTGTATACATTCACAATAAAGAGTACTGACTATATCCTTTAAACTAATAAAAACAAGCCTTTTTATTTGTGTATTTCTATGTGCATAGGCCTATGCCACTGTGCACATGTGGAGTTCAGAGGAAAATGTGTGAGTTCTCTGCTTCTATCCTGTGAGCCCAAGCAATTGAGCACAGGTTACCAGGATTAGGAACAAATATATTCACCCACTGAGCCAGCTCACTGGTGCCATACTATTTAATTATAAGCCATTTCTTCATGACCTCTCAAAGAAAGGCTATACACTAATCCATCATCTTTCTTCACTTCCTAGCCCCAGGCAACCACCAATTTACTTCCTTTCCCTATAGATCCATTTCAGATGCTTCTTAGAAGTGGAATTTTCAAATGAAATCCAGTAAAAAACAAAAATAAGACAGCTAGCTCAATGAGTTATAGGATGACTTTGAAATTTGAATTACATAAGTAGCCGGCTGTGCTTAGATGTGTTTTAAAATGTTATTATTTACTTCCAAAATAAAATGATCACTAAATATAGTTTTAATTTATTCAACGATTTATTCATTATCAGTGAAATGGTAGATTTATTTGAGCTTTAAAGTTTCATATCATTAAATTAATATCATTTCATTGAACCTCCTTATATTACTAGGTGTATAGATTGTGTTATATTATTTTCATAGGAGCCCTATAATCAATAATATATAATGTATGCCATATTACTACTCATCTCATATAAAATACCAATTATATTCAGTATTATATATTACATGACACATTTAAAAATTAATTTTTTCATACAATATATTCTGATCATAATTTTTCCTTTTCCCCGATTCTCCCTGATTCTCACCATCTCTATATACTCAACTTTATATTCGTTCTCCTCTCAATAACAAAAACAACAAACAAAAATCAAAACAAACTTAAAAAATGATAAAAATACCAAAACAAATTAAAAGCACACACACAAAACAAACAAACAAACAACAATCCAACAGACTTCTACTTTCTCGCTGCATAATGTCTGGCTGTGAGTATTCACAGAAGAGTGGGAGGAAAGACTTTATGAGCCAAAGGGATGGAGTACTCCAGAACATGGACCACTGAATCAACTAAGCAGGGCTCATTTGGGCTCAAGGAGACTGAAGCAGAAAGCACAGGTGCTTCTATACCAGGTATTCTGCTATATGTTACTGTTAGCTTGGTGGTTTTTGTGAGACTGCTAACAGTGGCAATGGGTATGCCCCTGACTCTTTTGCCTGCTCTTGGGATTCTTTGTCTCCTATTGAATTACCTCAATATGAGGGGTTTTGACTTATTGTATCATGCTTTGCTGTATTTGGTTGTTTTCTTTAGGAGGCCTGCTCTTTTCTGAATGGAAATGTAGAGGGAGTAGATCTATGGGAAAGGAAAATTGGGATTGAGAGTGGCTGGGAAGAGCAGAGGGATGGGAAAATGTTGTTGGAATTTATTGTACAAAAAAAGAATCTGTTTTCAAAAAAAAGGATCCCAGTCAAGTATGGAGTTTTGGGTATCTGGCAGACTGTTTTTGTATGGGTTTCAGCAGACTCACACAAAGGAAGGGAGATCTGGAAGCAAATACAGAGACAAAATGTGGAGCAGAAACTGAATGAAGGAAAGGCCATCCAAAGACTGCTCCAACTGGGGAATCCATCCCATCTGCAGTCATCAAACTGAGACACTATTGTGGATGCCAATTAAGTGCTTGCTGAAAGGAGCCTGCCATAGCTGTCTCCTGAGAGGCTCTACTAGAGCCTGACAAATACAGAGATGGATGCTTACAGCCAACCATTGGACTGAGTGTGGGGTCCCCAATGGAGGAGTTAGTGAAAGGACTGAAGGAGCTGAAGGGGTTTGCAATCCCATAGGACGAACAACAATATTAACCAACCAGACCTTCCAGAGCTCCCAGGGACTAAGCCACCAACCAAGGAGCACACATGGAGGGATCCATGGCTACAGCAGCATGTGTAGCAGAGGATGATCTTGACAGGCATCAGTGGGAGGAGAAGTCCTTGGTCCTATGAAGGTTAGATAGATGTGTAGGGGAATTCGAGGGTGGGGAGGCAGGAGTAGGTGGCTGGGTGGGGGAGGAACACCCTTATAGAAGCAGGGGGAGGAGGGAAGGTATAGGGGGGTTTATGTGAGGGGAGAACTGGGAAAGGGGATAACATTTGAAATGTAAATAAAAAATATCCAATAAAAATGCTTCAAGAGAGAGAGAGAGAGAGAGAGAGAGAGAGAGAGAGAGAGAGAGAGAGATAGCAGGGAAGAAATGAGGGGAACCTCGACTCTGGGTCTACAGGAAGAGAGTTCCTATTCATTTTTATTTAACAAAGAATTATATCTCTTCCATGCTTCCCAAACATTCAGCCACTGCTTCTATCATACTAGTCCCTTAAAAGTTTGTTACAGATAATAAATTTTGGATGAGAACTACAGCTCAACAGTAGAGTGCTTGTTTATCAGGTGTGAGATCCTAAGTTAAAGTCTTAGCATAGAAAGAAACTGCAGAATGCACAGCCCTAAGTGAAACACTACCTTCTGAGATTCAAGAATCAGGTAGAAGAAAGGACAGAAGTTAAAGGTAGTGGGTGGACAGTTAGAGGAAACAGTATCTTCTGGACAAAACTGGATATCTGCACATATAAACTTACAGAGATTGAAACAGTTTGCACAATAACTGAAATATTAGGACAGACAAATTCCTAACACTGAGAATGAAATTTAACACAAAATCAAACCCTGTTGGTGATTGTTAGCTTCTGAGAGGTAGACACTCATTTTTTTTTTCTAGGAATGTAGACCCTGGAAAGTTTACTATACTCCAGCATAATACCACAGATTCCACTAATATTTAGGCTGCATCAATGGATTGTGATAGATAAAAGCACACAAAGGTGGGGGGATAGGGAAAGGGAGCCGGATCTGGGAGGAGTTGGTGCAGGGGCTGAATATGGTCCAAACAGGAAGTGAGACTTAGGAAATTCCCAAAGAACTAAAAAATGTTACTTTAAAGATAGTCTCTTAAAAGAATAATAACATATGTATATAATAATACTCAAGGGTTCTCAATATAGGCAGGAATGGCACAGAGTGGATAACGTTTGGGCTTTGAGATTTAATTATTTAAATTGTAAAAGGATCTTGAGCCACTATAAACCAGGGAGGTCAGCTGGATCCCAGTGTAACATAATGATATATTTTTGCTTAAAATTCACTGCTCTAGCATTTCTGTTCTTTGAGCACTTGGAGATGTTGTAAAACACTTTGTTGTTAAGGACTAATCATCCGTATTTATGCACGTGTGAAAATACTATATTTTATAATTTGATTTATTAAGTCATAATATTGCCTATTGCTTGGCAAGTGAGCAGTATTTGATGAATGGTACCCATCAGTTGAATTGGGAGGAAGAGACTGACCTCATTACCAAAACAATTAATGCTATGCTTGTCCAATGTACTGAGTCTTTCCTGTGTAGAAAGCTCTGCACCAGATGTCTTACAACAATGCTCAATTAACTTGTGATGACAGAATCTCATTCTACAGATGAGGACACTGAGTTAGTGCCCTCACACAGTGAGCAGCAGATAGGAGCAAGATCTGAATCTGTCTCCCTAAATTTCCATCTGTGCTTTTAAGAGCATCTCACATAAATATCCATAGATAACATAAAGTTAAAATTAATAGCCCTAGCATAAGTAGAACCATCCATTATAGCTTCAACCTTCTGAATTTCTTTCCCACGTTATATCGGCATGGTGGAAAGTTTTAAATCCAGAGGAATGCAATCTAGACTAATGAAAGTTCCTGAAGAAGGCTTTGAAAAACAATTTTACAGTTTGAGGATGAGGAAAAGCTAGCAGGTAACTCCCCCAACACATTTATTCATCAGTCATGAGCACAAACCAACTTATCTTGTTTGACATGCATCTCTTCCTCTCTACCCATGCTTGCAGCTCTCATTTCAGGATGCTATGTTGGCAATGGAAAGTATGGTTCAAAAAGATTTATTATGTCATTAATCAATACTCAGTGCCACAGAGCAAATAAACCACAAGCACGCTGAATTTGCTAGTTCAGTTGTCTTCAGCACTGTCAACCACAGATCTGAAGGTTGTGTGTGATCTTCAAAGCTCTCAGAACTTTTATAGATGCACATTCATCAACCAAGTCTAAGGCCAGCAAAATTAAAAGGTATGGAAGAATAACATGCCACACCTTTCAGGCATGTGCAACCATGTCACAGTCCCAGGATACTGGATGGTATAAGTGTATTTTCCAAATAAGGTCTTCAGTTTAAGAATGTTTTACTATGTCATACAGTAAATCATAGCTTGCTTATGATTAAATAACCACATTGCATTTATTCCACTCTCGGATAGTTACTACCATGGTAGATACATTTCTCACTTGACTCTGATAAGTGATTGCTGTAGTTTACACGGCTATAACTCTTAATATGCCTGAAATGTGTAGCATTAATTAAAGTATGAAAAATATCATCAATTATATTATTTATATTAAAGAGAATGAGGCCTAGTGGGGTTATCGTGAAGCCTGATGACCTGACTTCTATCCCAGGAGTCTACCTGATGGAAACAAGGAAACCGTTCCTCAACGCAGTTCTCTGAATCCCTAGGATACCATGGCATTCCTGTGTGTATATGTACACATGTTTGTTGTTTGTTTGTGGTCTGTTTGAATCAGGGCCTTTCTATTACATAGCTCTGGATACCCTGCAGCTTTCTATATAGACACCAGGCAAGCTTCAAGCTTACAGAGATCCACCTTCCTCCACTGTGTTTGAAGGTATACATCTGGCCTAGATATAAATTTTAAAAATGCATAAAAGTTTCTGGGAAACAGGGTATTATTTCCTTAATGACAGTTATTCCACTTAAACTTTTAGCACCAACTATTCTACCTGCCACATAATATATAGATTATTGTGTTATAAGGCAATAAATTTTAATAGTTTAACAACCTCAGACCTTTATATAATTTCATATATTCTATGTAGAATTAATAAAACCACCACTCTGAATACTCTAAGGAAGCAAATAGAGTATCAATGACAGTAGCAAAGTGAGTTAGGAATCCCAGTAGAATAAACATAGAAAAGTGACTGAGTGGACAAGATAGAGGGATATGGGATGAGACATGGGACTTAGAAGGGCATTCCTAGAGTCAGGATTTTGGGACTCATAGATAAAATGACATATAGAAGCCATTGTGTAAAATGTTCTGGGCTAGGAAAAGAATGGTTTTAAAGTCCTCTCTTGGCATGTATGATACCCTGGGGCAAATATTTAATACCATAATAATAAACAGATAAGGAATGAAGAAGGAAAAGAGAGAAGCACTTAACTCACTTCAACCTGAGACTACTCCTAAGGTTTAAATTATCTCATTAAATTCTTACCACTTGCTTTGTAAGATGAGCACCATTACTCTCAGCCTGTAAACAAAGAAAATACAGCACAGAGCAGTCACTTCCATAAACTGATAGAGCCAGGTTTGGATCATCTGACTCTAATTGAACAACTACTTTTTGTCCAAATCCCAATTCTTCAGCTAAAGTGGTAAAGCTTAATATAGTATTTTCACAGTAGACATTTTATCTGAGTTTCAATACCACATTACCCTTGAAGAGATTTTGTGTTGCTGTATATCTTAGTTATTCCTGCTTTTGTATCTACTACCTAGCTCATGACAGCAATTTTGCTAGGATTATACCCATGTGTTCATACATATAACAAAGGACATGTAGTTAATGAGCCTTAGCAGCCTCACTCACATTGTCCCTCCCCACAGGGAGATGACAATGTGCCCTTACCACTGAAATGTACATACAATTGTGCAGTCACACAGTGAGGCACTATCTGGCAAGGAGAATGAGTAGTCAACTGTTCTCATCATGGATGAATTTTCCAATGCTTAAATACATAAACAAGGCAAACACTAGATGAATCCATGTATATATAATAGAACAGGAGGGAAATTTGTGATGTTAAAAGTCAGCACAGTAGCTACCTTTTGGCAGTTGGACTCGAAGGTACCCTGCGGAGGTTGTATGCAGACTGCTAACACTCCAAATTTCAAAGCTGAGATTATTGGTTGTATGACTATTTATACTTAGATACATTCATTGTTCTTAAGTTATAAAATTAGTGCTTACACATATATGCAGTGCTTTAATAAATACGTTAGGAAATCAAAATATTTTCTCCAAGGATAAAGTAGCTGCTCACTAAGTATATGCTGAACAGGACAAATAGTCTTAATATGTATTGTTTTACTGAATCAAAAACACTGCTTTATGTGTGCAGTTTCATATATTTAGATGTCTAATTCTAGCATTATTTAACTAGATTTTTTTAGAAAAAGAAAAACCACTTGAGTGTTTCACTCTCTTGTTATAGATTTGGGGAAAAAAAACCCTCAAAGGGAGAGCCTGCATGCCAACTGATCTCAGACCAGGATGGGTGTAGGGCTTTGGGCAAAAGGAGGGGGGTTGAGAAAAATGGAATGAGCATGGTTAAGGAGGCCCAGAGCTTGTTTACTGAAAGGGTTGTATTACCACAGTCTCTTGGGAGATTACAAAAGATGCCTGATACAGGCATGAGTCTATGGTTGAGTGAAGGAGGGTTGTTTGACTGTGGCTATGGGGTCAAGATTAACTGTTAAGGACAGCAATATAAAGTAACAGTTGCAGAAAGCAGAGGTATCAGGCACAAATCAACGTTAACCATCTTAAATTGCCTTCAGCTCCCTCATTGAACTTTTCAATTGCACAGGCTCTAATCGCCTTTAAAGCAGTATATCAGTATATCCGAGAAAGTATGAATTAGACATACAATTTTATCTACCATGAGGCAATTATGGGCAAATTTATTTTGATTTTCTTCCTCACTGATGTCACCTAACCACATGAGAAAGCATAGTAGTCCTTAGAATCATAATGTAAAATATTTAGAGGGGTCAAATGCTCATAGCTTTTGAGTATTAAAATGAGAATACATGTCCCAAAGCACATAAAACACCATTCTGGGTAAGAAAATATTAATAAATGATGGGTTACTTAAATCGAACAGCCGGTGGCTTCCCTAGATAAAGAACTGGAGAGTTCTTTATAAGCTTGCATTGGGAACATCAGTCATCTCCTCACTGGTAGAACGTAAATAAGCACACGAATGTCCTCTGCACTGACACACTTATCTCCGTGTTAATCTGTACTTAATTTAGTACAGATTAAAGTAGTATATATATATATATATATATATATATATATATATATATATGAATTGGGACCAGACTCAGCTTTATGTGCAACAGCAGAGTAATAAATATGATCATTAGCAGATAGAGTACATGGAAGAATATTCAACTTACTGTTAGTGTTGCGCATTGGATTGCTGCTTCAGATTTCTGTTCCACACGGATGGGCATCATATAATGCCCTGATGACCTTTAGAAAAAACTCCTGATTAAATGCTGTTGTACTTCATCATGACATTTCTCTCCTTGTACTACCAGATTTGATGTGTATGGCTTAATAATGCAAGCAGGCACGAATGTTAATAACTTCACAATTCATTGCTTTGCTATTTTTTAATGCACATGAAATTTAGTACAAGTTTCGCTGGCTGCAGGCTTACATGAATCATATAAATTAGAGGGTAACAAAAGAACGTATTAGCATTTGTTAGCTGAGATGCACGGATTTTGTTCCAACCATTTTAATATGTACTACAACTTTTCTACCCTCAAGTTAAAAAGCCTTTCAATTTTTCAACCAACATCATAATTGAATTGGTTCTCTTTTCTGCCTAAGGATAACGATTTCACACTGATGGAATCCTTATTAGATTCTAAGGATTATATTGATGATTCTGGTTTTTAAAGTCAAACAACTCACTTCAAGGGACAAAGGGATTTCAGTTAAATTATGAGACAAATATGAAAATTGTGGTATATTTGGGGAAAGAGCTTGTTTAATTATTATTGAAAAATAGGCACAAAATTATCTGATAATTGATTTGCAGGAGAAATGGCCACACACTGAGACAGCTCTATAATCTAAAATTCCATAGAGCAAAACTGGCCCCAAACCATTGCTATTTTTCACACTAGGTGGTATTTTGTTGATTTTTCTGATGAGCACACTTTTAAGTTTTCATTTGAAGTGGAATTCATAAGATAGCACATTTCTTTTTGCAGATGAAAATGTTGGGTTTCTGAGAAACACTGTTATGCTGTGAAAATGGACTGAAATGAACAGCTTCACATCCAGTTTTAAATAAGTCTCAGTTGTTCTCAGAGTCTGAGTTGTATACTGAGCAAGGCATTTCAATTCTGCAAAAGAAAAACTTTTATAGTCAGAAATAGCAAAGTATAGTGATGCACAAGTTGTATTAAAACTCACTATTTTGAACATTAACAACAAATTGTTATATGTTACATATATGTTCTTTTTTATTTTTATTTTTATTAGATATATTCTTTATTTACATTTCAAATGTTGTCACCTTTCCTGGTTCCCCCCACCCCCAAATCTCCTAACCCATCCACACTCCCCCTGCTCAACAATCAACCCACTTCCACTTTCTATCCTAGCATTCCTCTATTCTGGGGCATCTAGCCTTCTCAGAACAAAGGGCATCTCCTCCCTTTGATGGCCAACAAGGCCATTCTCTGCTGCATATACATCTGGAATCATGGGTCCCTCTTCTTTGGTTGGTGGTTTAGTCCAACCTTTACCAACCCTACATCTGACAGAGAGCTACTATCCAATGTATACAAAGAACTCAAGAAATTAGACTCCAGAGAACGAAATAGCCCTATTAAAAATGGGGTACAGAGCTAAAAAAAGAATTTTCACCAAAGGAATAGCGAATGACTGAGAAGCACCTAAAGAAATGTTCAACATCCTTAGTCATCAGGAAAATGCAAATTAAAACAACCCTGAGATTTCACCTCATACAAGTCAGAATGGCTAAGATCAAAAGCTCAGGAGAGAGCAGGTGCTGGCAAGTATGTGAAGAAAGAGGTACACTCCTCCACTGCTGGTGGGATTGCAAGCTGGTACAACCACTCTGGAAATCAGTTTGTTGGTTCCTCAGTAAATTGCACATAATACTACTGGAGGATCCAGCTATTCCCCTCATGGGCACATACCCAGAGGATTCTCTAGCTTCCTCTGAAACTAATAGAAAAAAAATGTGAAGAGCCTTGAATACATGGGCACAGGGGAAATTTTTCAGAACAGAAAACCAATATCTTATGTTCTAAGATCAAGAATTGACAAATGGGTCCTCATAAAATTACAAAGCTTCTATAAGGCAAAGGACACTGCCAATAGGACACAATGGCAACGTAATAAGGACATGTGCCCCACTATGTTCATAGAAGCCTTATTTATAATAGCCAGAAGCTAGAAAAAACCCAGATGTCCCTCAACAGAAGAATGGATACAGAAAATGTAGTACACTTACACAGTGGAATACTACTCAGATATTAAAAAGTATGAATTCATTAAAATCTTAGGCAAATGGATAGAAATAGAAAATATCATACTGAGTGAGGTAACCCATGGTATGCACACACTGATGAATGGATATTAGCCCAGAAGCCAGGAATACCCAAGATAAAATTTACAGATCAAATGAAGCTCAAGAAGAAGGAAGAACTAAGTATGGATACTCTGGTCCTTCTTAGAAAGGGTAACAAAATAACCATTGGAGGAGATGCAGAGACAAAGTATAGAACAGGGACTGGGGGAAAGACCATCCAGAGACTGCCCTACCTAGTGATTTATCCCATATACAGTTACAAAACCCAGATACTTTTGTGGACACCAACAAGTACATGCAGACAGGAGCCTGATATAGCTGTCACCTGGGAGGTTCTGCCAGTGCATGACAAACACAGAGGGGATATTCTCAGCCAACCATTGAACTGAGCACAGGGTCCCCAATGGAGGAGCTAGAGGAAGGACCCAAGGAGCTGAAGGTGTTTGAAATGCCATAGGAGGAACAACTTTTTCCAATTTGTTGGTTGGCATTTTGTCCTATTGATAGTGTCCCTTGCCTTACAGAAGCTTTGTAATTTTATGTGGACTGATTTGTCAATTCTTGATCTTAGAGCATAAGCTATTGGTGTTCTGTTCAAGAAATTTTTCCCTATGCCCATGTGCTCGAGGCTCTTCACTTTCTTTTCTGTTAGTTTCAGTGTGTTTGGTTTTATGTGGCAGTCCTTGATCCACTTGGACTTGATCTTTGTACAAGGAGGTAAGAGTGGATTAATTTGCATTCTTGTGCATGATGACCTACAGTTGAACCAACACCATTTGTTGAAAAGGCTATCTTTTTTCCCACTGGATGCTTTTACTTCCTTTGTGAAAGATCATGTGACCATAGGTGTATGGGTTCATTTCTGCTTCTTCAATACTATTCCATTATTCTATCTGTCTGTCACTGGACTAATACCATGCAGTTTTTATTACTATTGCTCTGTTGAACTGCTAGAGGTCTGGGATAGTGATTTCTCCAAAAGTTCTTTTATTATTGAGAATGGTTTTAGCTATCCTGGGTTTTTGTTGTTGTTGTTGTTGTTGTTGTTGTTGTTGTTATTCCAGATGAATTTAAGAATTGATCTTTCTAACTCTATGAAGAACTGAGTTGGAATTTTGATGGGAATTGCATTGAATCTGTAGATTGCTTTTGGCCACTTTTACTGTATTAAATTAATTAATTAATTAATCCTGCCAATCCATGAGCATGGGAGATCTTTCCATCTTCTGAGGTCTTCTTTGATTTCTTTCTTAAGAGACTTGAAGTTCTTGTCATACAGATCTTTCACTTGTTTGATTAGACTCATGCCAAGATATATTATATTGTATCTTTTCTATATTGTATATTGTTTGTGGCTATTGTGAAGGATGTCCCTAATTTTTTATCCTGTTTATCCTCTGAGTATAGAAAGGCTACTGATTTGTTTGAGCTAATGTTATATAATAATTTTATATATTCAACTTTGCTAAAATTATTCATCATCTGTAGGTTACTATGGTAGTGCTTTTGGGGTCACTTAAGTATACTATCATATCATCTGCAAATAGTTTGACTTCTTCCTTTCCAATTTGTATCATTTTGACCTCCTTATGCTGTATAATTTATCAAGGTAGAGCATCATGTACTATATTGAATAGATATGGAGGGAGAGGACAGACTTCTCTAGTCCCTGATTTAAATGGGATTGCTTTATGTTTCCATTTAGTTTGATGTTGGGTACTGGTTTGCTGTATATTGCTTTTACTATGTTTAAGTGTGTGTCTTGAATTCCTGGACCTTCCAAGACTTTTAACATGAAAGGATGCTGAAATGTGTCAAATGCTTTTTCAACATCTGATGAAATGACCATGTAGTTTTTTTTCCTTTGAGTTTGATTATGTAGTGGATTACATTGATGGATTTCCATATATTGGACCATCCCTCTGTCCCTGGGATGAAGCCAACTTGGTCAAGTTGAATGATCATTTTGATGTGTTCTTGTATTCAGTTGGCAAGAATTTTATTGAGTATTTTTGCATTGATATTAATAAGGGCAATTGGCCTGAAGATCTCTTTCTTTGTTGGATTTTTGTGTGGTTTTGGTATCTGCATCATTGTGGCTTCATAGAATGAGTTGGGTAGTGTTCCTTCTGTTTCTATTTTGTGGAATAGTTTGAAGAGTATTGGTGTTAGGTCTTCTTTGAAGGTCTGATGGAATTCTACACTAAAATAATCTGTGCTTTTTTTTGGCTGGGAGACTGTCA
Source organism: Apodemus agrarius (assembly GCA_964023405.1). Lineage (NCBI taxonomy): Eukaryota > Metazoa > Chordata > Mammalia > Rodentia > Muridae > Apodemus > Apodemus agrarius. The sequence goes on from OZ030006.1 coordinate 131,768,055, forward strand.
ATGACTGCTTCTATTTATTTAGGGATTATGCAACTGTTTAGGTGGTCTATCTGATCCTGATTTAACTTTGGTATTTGGTATCTGTCTAGAAAGTTGTTCATTTCATAAGATTTTTTCAGTTGAATTGAGCATAGGCTTTTGTAATAGGATGATTGTTTTTGGTTTTTTTTTTTTGAATCTCCTCAGTTTCTGTTGTTATATCTCCCTTTCATTTCTAATTTTGTAATTTGGATACTGTCTCTGTGCCCTCTGGTTAGTCTGGCTAAGAGTTTATTTATCTTATTGATTTTCTCAAAGCAACAGTCCTGGTTTTGTTGATTCTTTGTATAGTTCTTTTTCTTTCCTACTTGGTTGATTTTAGCCCTGAGTGTGATGAAATCCTGCCTTCTACTACTCTTGGGTGTATTAGTGTCTTTCTGTTCTAGAGCTTTCAGGTGTGATGTTAAGCTGCTAGTGTATGCTCTGTCCAGTTTCTTTTTGGAGGCCCTCAGAGCTATGATATTTCCTCTTAGCACTGCTTTCATTGTGTCCCATGAGTTTTGGTATGTCATTCTAAAATGTCTTTGATTTCTTTCGTCATTTCTTCCTTGACCAAGGTTTTGTTGAGTAGAGCATTGTTCAGTCTCCATGTGCATGGGGGCTTTCTGTTGTTTTTGTTGCTATTGAAGACCACCCTTATTCTACAGTTATATTATAGGAGGGATGGGATTAGTTCAATCTTCTTATATCTGCTGAGGTCTGCTTTGTGACCAATTATGTGGTCAATTTTGGAGAAGGTACCATGAGGTTCTGAGGAGAATGTATATTCTTTTGATTTAGGATGAAATGTTCTATAGATATCTATTAGATCCATTGTGGAGAGTGGGGTGTTGAAGTCACCCACAATTATTGTGTGAAGTTCAATGTGTGCTTTAAGCTTTAGTAAATTTTCTTTTAGGAATGATGGTGCCCTTGTATTTGGAGCATAGATGTTCAGAATTGAGAATTCTTCTTGGTAGATTTTTCCTTTTATTAGTATAAAGTGTACTTCTGTGTCTTTTTTCATGACTTTTGGTTGAAAGTCTATTTTATTGGATATTAGAATGGCTACTCCAGTTTGTTTCCTGGGACAATTTGCTTGTAAAATTGTTTTCCAGCCTTTTACTCTGAGGCAGTGTTTGTCTTTGATGCTGAGATGTGTTTCCTGTATGCAGCAAAATGTAGGATCCTGTTTACGAATCCAGTCTGTTATTGTTTTTATTGGTGACTTGAGTTCATTGATTTTAAGAGATATTAAGGAATAGTGATAGTTGCTTCCTGTTATTTTTGATGTAATTTTTATATTTGTGTGGTTATCTTCTTTTGGGTTTGTTGAAAGAAGATTAATTTCTTGCTATTTTAATGTGCATTTTCCCTCCTTTTCTTGATGTTTTTCATTCATTATCCTTTGAAGGGCTGGGTTTGTAGAAAGATATTGTATAAATTTGTTTTTTTCATGGAATATATTGATTTCTCCATCTATGGTGATTGAGGGTTTTGCTGAGTTTAGTAGTCTTGGCTGGCATTTGTGTTCTCTTAGGGTCTGTATGACATCTGCCCAGGATCTTCTAACTTTCATGGTCTCTGATGGGAAGTCTGTTATCATTCTGATAGGTCTACCTTTATATGTTACTTGACCTTTTTTCTCTTACTGCTTTTAATTTTATTTCTTTACTTAGTAATTTTAATTTTATTTCTTTACTTTTGTGTTTTGTTTAATATTTGATGGGAAGAGTTTCTGTTCTCGTCCAGTCTGATTTGGATTCTGTAGGCTTCTTGTAATTTCATGGGCATCTCTTTCTTTAGGTTAGGGAAGTTTTCTTCTATAATTTTGTTGAAGATATTTACTGGTCCTTTAAGTTAGAAATCTTCACTCTCTTCTATATCTATAATCCTTAGGTTTGATCTTCTCATTGTGTCCTAGATTTCCTGCATGTTTTGGGTTAGAAACATTTCTCATTTTTCATTTTCTTTGACTGTTTTGTTGATGTTTTCTATCATATCTTCAGTACCTGAGATTCTTTCTTCTATCTCTTGTATTCTGTTGTTGATGCTTGTATCTATGACTCTTGATTTCTTTTCAAGGTTTTCTATCTCCAGAGTTGTCTCCCTTTGTGCTTTCTTTATTGTTTCTACTTCCATTTTTCGATCCTGGATGGTTTTTTTCAGTTCTTAACTTGTTGGTTTGTATTTTCCTGTAATTTTTAAGGTATTTTTGTGTTTCCTTTTTAAAGACTTCTTCCTGTAGACCCATGTTCTCCTGCATTTCTTTAAGGGAGTTATTTATGTCCTTCTTGAAGTCTTCTATCAGCATCATCAGATGTGATTTTAAATCCAAATCTTGCTTTTCTGGTGTGTTGGTGTATCCAGGCCTTGCTGTTGTGGGAGAACTGGGTTTGAATGGTGGATGTTGCCTTCATTTCTGTTTGTAATGTTCTTGCATTTGTCTTTTGCCATCTGGTTATCTCTGGTGTTTAGCTGGTCTTGCTATCTCTGACTGTGGCTTATCTGTCCTACAAGCCTCTGTATCTGTGCACCTGGGAGACCTGTTCTGGGAAGAATTTAGGTATGGAAAGCTGTGATATAGGGTCAGTTCAGGTGTGCAGACAGAAACCAGAAGGATCCTGTTCACAGTTGATTCTTCGTTCCTGTGTCCTGATGGCTCTGGGAAGGTCCCTCTTGGGCCAGGAATTTGAAGAGAGGTGGCAGTCTTACCTGTGCACATAGGTGTGTAGGCACTTCTGGGAGACTAGCTCTCTTGTGTTGGTATTTGTGTATGTAGCTCTGTGTCCCAGGATCAGCTCTAGGTGCAGATGGAAATCGGAAGACTGGTCCCAGGCTGCTCCTGGGCTCTTGTGTCCTCAGGTTTTCATTCTGGTTCCTCTATGAAGCAGAGGTGATCCTACCTGTGCTCTCAGGTATCTCTGTACTCCTGGGACGTTAGCTATCTCCCTGTGCCACCTGGATATGCTGCTATGTGGCAGAGAATGGTCCCCAACTGGAGAGGGAAACAGAAGACTCCTGCCTCTGCACATATGATCTTTAGGGATAAGTGAGATAGTCCTGGAATTTTAAAAGAATAAATCTGAAAAAAATGTTATGTATTTTATCTGAATGATTTTGATTAGCTCTATTGTACTTTATTTTAGTTCTTCTTTGCCCTTCATTTTTGACTTAACCTTGCAAGTTATATACAAATAAGGGGGGTTGAATAAAGGAAGAATAGAAAGTCACTGGAGAAAAGGCCAATCTCTATGATTTTTCTTTGTTCTAAGCTACAGAAAGAATCTGTCCTAAAGTAGACACACACACACACACACACACACACACACACACACTTCAGTGGTGGGCAACTAGTGTACATATACCCTTCAGTGGTGGGCAAATAGTATAACTCACCGAACCAAAAAATGATTTCCATTCTGAAGTGACATAGATGAAGGCAATCTGAGGTTTCTTATTAGTAAAAAAACAATGTTATTTGAAGGTCACCATTGGAATAAAATTTTTGGACCATTTATTTCTGACCTGTATTACCTATTTAATGATTCAAAGCCAGAGAGATTGCGATGACAGAGGGAGGAAGGAAGGGAGGGAGAGAGAGAGAAAGAGAGAGAGAGAGAGAGAGAGAGAGAGAGAGAGAGAGAGAGAGAATGTTTTGGTTGAGAACACTTCTTCCCAGGATATAGACAAGTATTTGTGTTTAATTAGACACACAGCATACAGCATATCATGGTAACAAGGGGCCAGAGATTTCTAGAGAAAACCCTGGCTATTGCTATCAGAAATGAGAAGTGACAAAATACAGTATACTCAAATACAGAGAGACAGCAATATTGGCAAGTTTTTATTAAGAATCCCTTGTTATTGGAAAGTCAGTAGATTGCTTTGCTACATTATAAATGTAATAGGAACCACATGTGAATGTCAAGCATGACATTTAAATAGGTAAAAAGCTGAATAGTGAAAAATTGTTATGTAGTAGTGTTAAGATTTCAGTTCTGTCCATTCTTTACTTACTAGCAACACTCAATACAATAATCAATGACTTATTAGCCTTTTCTTCAAAATGAGATAATAACAATATCACTGCTACAGTGAATATAATAATTAAATAATCAATATGAAATGCCTAGCACAAGACTTGATGCACAATAAGTGCTATAACCCTTAGCTTTCAATGATTATTATTTCCATCATTCTTTCTTTTGAATGAATTTTCCAAGATCTACATAGAAAAAATAAGCTTTTATTTAACTTCAATCAATAACCCTGGACATTGGACAATATAATGTTGGAAAATCACTAAGGATTAATTGTAATCGACATTATACATTAAAAGACACTAGTGAAAAGAGGCTGCTAAATGGTTATCACAAATAAGAGTGCAATATTAAAATCTATCTCATGCAATTTCACAAAGTTGTTCATGAAGACAGCCAGTTGCCTTCATCCATAAGACTGAATTTCTCAAAGGGAAAAATGAAAGGCATCTGTGCATGGAGTTAATTATATACATGTTTGCACAATGATCCAAGAAAGTAGATATTAGTCTTATTTTATATTTTAGAGTTTCAGTTTTTTTATTTGTAAAGTTAGCTATTTTGGCAATTATGTGTGCTAAAATATAATCAAATGTAAATATTTATACATACATATGAACCATACACACATACATACTACATACATACATATCATTAAAACCTTCAATGCTAAAATGGAATTGGTGTAATTCCAGTTTTTCAGAGTTTAGAATTCCTTTTAAAGTCCTATTTCCTTTAGTAGATGGCCATTCTCTCTGACAGTCAGATGACATCATCTCTGAAGCATGTGCCCTGCATGATCCACACACTTCCATAGCTTTTGTGTCTGGCCCTTGCACTAAGTGATGTTTCTAGTTTGTATCTTCTAGATGAGGCCAGTCGGGTGTCCTGTCTTTCTGCTGACTCAGCATCTGCCCAGAATAGTTAGATCATGGCCATAGTTTCAGCAATGGCTCCAGTGCAGCCTGGGTGGGTTTTATTTTTAATGTTTTTATTCGAAATTTCCTTGATTACATTTCAAATGCTATCCCCTTTCCTCCCTCGTTTCCCCTCCAAATCCCCCTACCCCATTCCTCTCCCCCTGATCACTAACCTACCCAATCCCACTTCCCTGACCTGGGGCAATGGGCCTTCACAGGTCCAAGGGCCTCTCCTCTCATTGATGTCCAACAATCTTTTGCTACCCATGTGACTGGAGACATGGGTTCCTCCTTTGGTTGGTAGTTAAGTCCCTGGGAGCTCTGGTTGGCTCATTTTGTTGTTCCTCCTATGGGGCTGTAAACCCCTTCATCTCCTTGGGTCCTTTCTCTAGCTCCTCTGTTGGGGAACCTGTGCTCAGTTCAATGCTTGGCTGAGAGCAGCCCCCTCTGTATTTGTCAAGCATTGGCAGGGCCTTTCTGGAAACAGCTATATCAAGCTCCTATCAGCAAGCACTTGGAGAGGCATCTGGCTATGAATTAATTCTAAATATTTGCACTCTCATAGACAACTGTCTACACTCCACTGCATGGAGTTAATTATTTACATGTTTTCACAATGTTCCAAGAAAGTTGATAATAGTCTTATTTTTACAAAAAAAATATTCAGCCCATTTAATTTCCACAATAAGGCCTAGAATCTACTCACTTGAAAATCTATTGTCAAAGAATAATGGTCTGAATAACTCTCTTGTTTGGTATTACCAAAAAAAAAATCTACAAAAATCCTCCACTTTCACCAGCTGACAGTTGGCCTAAAAATGCCATAGAAGTCATATATTTGACATAGCATTACTACTGTCCTCCTAGTACTACAAAAGTCCTTCAAAATGAGACAATGTTAACTAGGTTACTTTGCAAGAACTTAAGGATTTTTTTTTTTTTACTAAACACTTGCTTTGCACAAAATTGCTGCTATCTGATAAATGACCTTGATAAGAAATAAAATAAAGATAGCTGGCTTCTTAGTCCAATGTTGTATTTGTCTCCTTTGCTGCTTTAATCACTTGGGTTGAATTCTGTTATGCAGGTCTTATATGTACCTATTGAACATTTGAGAAAGCTTTCATTTAAAGCTGTAGTACAGAATGAACTTGAACTAGATTTCCTCAACCTCCATCTTCCCTGTAGCAAGCACAATAACCAAAAATACCAATAAAGAAGAAAAAAGAGCCAGTATCTAATGTCCTAGAAGAACCCACCTATTCTCAGCAATGCCATCTATATTTGTCTCATTAGTCTGTACTTCTCCCTCATTTGTTCTGTCCATTATCTGTAACCTGTCCACCTCCCTGTGTGGAGAAGGTGATCTGTGCACACACTTTCCTAATTTTTTCATTGCCATTTTATACTTGTCTAATATGTTTTAAGCTTGGAGATCTGAAGATGGCAATGGTTTGTCTGTTATCACTATTGCCTTATACTTGTTATATAGTTGTTTTGTTATGTAAGTATTAGATGTAGTACAATAATACAATAGTGAAGATTATTAAGAGTTGATTTCTGAGTTCAAATCTTGGCTTCAGTATCTTCATTAAATTTCTTAGTCTGCTGTTACTATTTGACTTAGCACACAGGTTTAGGGTAACATCAGTTTCTTCTGTCTATAAGATAACACAAAATACGATCTGGGTGACCTTCTTAATGAATATGAAGAGGTATGTGAGAGGCAAAGAACAATAAGAATGAATGAAATGGAATCAGGATATACAAACATTTTTGCAAAGGCAGGTAAAAATCATGTCATTAAAAAATTAAGGCTAGAGGACAATGAAAGTATTTTAAGAAAAGTAAGGGAAATTATCACTAAGAGATCCTTTTTACAAGCAGGATTCTATTGGGATTATGGAAAATTGATAAGATATGGTTACACAGAAATCATGTAGGAGGCAGTGATTAGAGAAAATCATGCTGATTCATAGATTATAGAGATAAGATAACAGGAAAATTATGAAGAGAATATGAGTAGAATTTAAAATATTCTAAGTGTAGAGAGAGAAAACAAGCCATGTGGTAATTTTCTTGAGCATTTACCGTAAAGTAGCAATGGTGTTGTGAGAACTAAGGTACAGTGAGATCTACTGCATTGTCTTGCTTGAAACACAGCCATGGTTTTCTGATATATAAATTTCCCTTTGCTCTTGGGTAACAACTCTTTCCCTCAGCTCAAGAGTGGGATGTAGGACTTTGGACTAAACCAATGCACATATCTCACACTCTTTGCATTGGTAGTTGTTTAGGGTTACCCATTTAATTTAATAAAAAATACCTTGCTGAGGTTTACACTCTTGCCATCCCACATATAAAAAGTAGATGTTCTGTGGTGAGGGTATATATATATACATTTCCATTTGTAAAGAGTCACTGGAAGATAGCAAAGATTAGAGACAAATAACAGAACTGTTGTGTAATGAAGTGACTAATGTGGCGAGGCCAAGCCTGACACTTGCATGTAAGCCATATAGCTAATGTTATTTTAATAGACCGAATGCTGATGAAATGATGCTTGGCACTCCTGGGAGATGAGATGCATCAAAGGTCTTCACTCAAGACCAATCTCTAATCCCCTAATCAAATGCTGCCACTCCAACAAAATCTTGGACATTTTGAGAGAAAGAGATCCTAGTAACTAGTGGAAATATTGATTATTAGTAAGTCATCATGTTTAATGAAATGTAGGAACGATATGATAAAAGTTACAATGTGAGTAATCAGTCCATTCCTAAAGCACAGGAATTTCTGGGGAAGATTTATATTTCTTCTAAATAAATCTATCAAAAAACATGTACCATCATCCTTTAAAATTGTTGTCTATGACTAGCTAGACTATCTGTATTAGCTAGGATACTTTAAGTTCTCATTTAATCTCCACCATGTCTTTTGCAAGTACATATAATTAACACTACTTTAAGGACTACTTTATTTACATTCCAATCATTGACCCCCTTAGTTCTCCCTACCAGTTCATTCCATTCCTCCTTTCCCTTACCTCTGATGAGGTGCTCCCCTCCATGAGACCTTCTCTTTCCCTGAGGCCTCAAGTCTCTCAAGGATTAAACACATCTTCTCCCATTGAGACTGGAGCAGGCTGACTTCTGCTACATATGTGCCAGGGGCCTTGGACCAGCAACACATATGTTCCTGGTTGGTGGCTCAGTTTCTAGGAGCTCCCTGGGGTATGGGTTAGTTGAGACTTGGTCTTCTTATGGGGTAGCTCTCCCTTCCCACTTCTTTAATCCTTCCTCTCTTTCAAACATAGGGGTCTCTGACTTCAGTCCAATGGTTGAATGTAAGTATCTGCTCTATCTCAGTGAACTGCTGGTATTGTCTCTAAGAGTACAGCCATGCCAGGTTCCCATCTGTAAGCACATCATAATATAGTAGTATCAGGTCTTGATGTCCCCCATGATATAGATCCCAAGTTGCATACCTTTTCTTCAGTCTCTTCCCCCTTTTTTCCCCTGCAGTTCTTTTAGACAGTCATGAATTTTGACTGCAGGGTAGTAAACCAATCTCTCCACTTGAGACCCTGTCTGTCTACTGGAGGTGGACTCTTTGAGGTCCCTTTCTCCAATATAGGACATTTTGACTAAGGTCACCTTGAATGAGTACTGAGATTGTTTCACCTCCCAGGTCTCTGGTACTATCTAGAATGTAACCCAACTCCCACTCCCTGAGGCTGCTTATTTCCATTGATTCCCTTGGAGGTCTGGGCTTCTTTCCTGTCTCATTTTCCCACATATATGATCTCATCCCCCTTTACCCCTCCCCTTCCTTCTTCCACCCAAGTCCCTCCTGCCTTCTGCCTCCTGTGGTTATTTTCTTCCCACTTCTAAGTGGGATTGAAGCGTCCTCACTTGGGCCTTTCTGCTTGTTACACTTCTTATGGTCTATAGGTTATATCCTAGGTATTTTGTACCTTACTTTTTGGCTAATATCCTCTTATCAGTGACTACATGAATTGCATGTCCTTTTCGGTCTGAGTTATTTCACTCAGGATAATATTTTCTACTTCTATCCCTTTGCCTGCAAAATTCATGATATCCTCATTTTTAATAGCTGAATTGTATTTCATTGTATAAATAAACCACATTTTCCATATCCATTCTAGGTTTTAGGAACATCTGGGTTGTTTCTAGTTTCTGGCTATTACAAATAAGGCTGCTATGAACATAGTGGAGCAATTGTCCTTGTGATATGGTAGGGCATCTTCTGGATATATGCCTAAGAGTAATAGTACAGCTGGATCTTCAGATAGAACTGTTTTCCTTTCCCTGAGAAAATGCCAGATGATTTTCTTGAGTAGTTGTACCACTTTACAATCCCACTAACAATGGAGTGTTACTCTTTCTCCATATCATCTCCAGCACATGCTGTCACTTGAGTTTTTTATCTTATTCTAACTGGCATGAGGTGCAATCTCAGGGTCGTTTGGATTTGCATTTCTCTTATGACTAAGGACTTTGAAGATTTCTTTAAGTGCTTCTCAGACAATCTACATTCTTCTCCTGTGAATTCTTTGTTTAGCTCTGTAGTCCATTTTTTTAAATTGGGTTATTTGGGTTTTTTGGAGGTTTACTTCTTGAGTTCTTTTTATGTTTTGGATATTAGTCCTCTGTCAGATGTAGGGTTAGTGAAGATTTTTTTCCAATCTGTAGGTTGCCAATTTGTCCTATTGGCTATCGCCTTTGCTTTACAGATGTTTTCCAGCTTTGTGTAGTCCCATTTATCAATTCTTGATCTTAGAGCATGAGCCTTTGGTGTTCATTGCCTTTCAGTCTGAGGTAGGGTCTGTCTTTGTCACTGAAGTGTGATTCTTGTATGCAGTAAAATGCTGAATCCTATTTATGTATGTACATAGTCTGTTAGCCTATGTATTTTTATTGGGGAATTGAGTCTATTGATGTTGAGATATATTAAAGGCAGATGATTGTTAGTTCCTGTCACTTGTGTTGTTGGGGTGGTATTATGAGTCTATGGTCTTCTTTTTCTTTTGCTTTGAACTGTTTAGTGTCCTGTGTTTGATGTAGTTACCCTCTGTGTACTGGAGAGTTAGTTCCAGTAGCCTCTGTAGGGCTGGATTAGTAGAAAGATACTGTTTAAGTTTGATTTTGTCATGAAATATCTTGGTTTCTCCATCTATGACTGAGAGTCTTGCTGGGTATAGTATCCAGGGCTGGCATTTCTGGTATCTTAGGGTCTGGTTAACATCTGTCCAGGATTCTCACTTTTAGAGTCTCTGTTGAGAAGTCCAACCTAATTCTGTTAGGTCTACCTTTATATGCTATTTGGTCTTTTTCCCTTAAAACTTTTGATATTCTTTTTTGTTCTTTGCATTTAGTGTTTTGATTATTATGTTATGAGTGGATGTTCTTTTCTGTTCCAATCTATTTGATGTAGGCTTCTTGTATATTTACAGCTATCTCTTTCTTTAGGTTAGAGAAGTTTTCTTCTATGATTTTGTTGAAGATGTTTTCTGGCCCTTTGAGTAGGATTCTTCATTCTTTTCTGTTCCTATTATTATTAACCTTGATCTTTACATCATGTTTTGAATTTTGTAGATGTTTTGGGTTAGGAGCTTTTTATACTTTGCATTTTCTTTTAACAATGTGTCAATTTTTTTCTATGATAATTTTCTACCCCTGAGATTTTGTCTTCTACCTCTTGTATTCTGTTGGTGATGCTGGCATCCTGATCTCTTTCCTAAGTTGTCCATCTCCAGCATTGCCTCCCTTTGTGTTTTCTTTATTTTTTCTCTTTCCATTTTTTGTTAGTGGACATTTTGTTCAATTCCTTCACTTGCTTGATTGTATTTTCCTATATTTCTTTAAGGTATTTATTTGTTTCTTCTTTAAAGGCTTCTATCTGTTGGTCTGTGTTTTCCTGTATTTATTTAAGGGAGCTATGTATATCCTCCTTAAAGGATTCTATAATCTTCATGAGTTATTTTAGGTCATTATCTTGCTTTTCATGTATGCTAGGGTAGCCAGGGCTTGCTGTGGTGGGGGAACTAGGTTCTGAAGTTGCCAAATTGCATTGGGTTCTGTGGCTTATGAGTTTGTGCTTGCCATCTGGTTCTCTCTGGTGTTAACTGGCTTTGGTTTCTTTGACTGGAACTGGCCTACAAGTTGGCTTGTAGACCTCTGTGACCTGAGTAAGAGCTGGCCTCCTTGGAGACAGGAAGTGTTATCTCTGGTTAGTGTGAGCCACTTTTGTCTCTGGTTAGAGCAGGCCTCCTATATCCCTAGTTATTATGATTCTCCTGGTTACTGTGGACTTCCTGTGCCTTAGTGACTGTGGATTTCCTGGGAGGCTTACAAGTTCCCTGGGTAGCATTTAGATGGGTTGGGACACTGGTCTGTGTCAGGTAGGGATGTGAGACTGAAGGGCAAGAGAGCTTTGGAATGACATTGGGACAGGGGAAAGATAGGTCCTGTGTCTTCTGGGCTGTGTGCGTCTCAGATAACATGGGTGGGTGAAATTCTCAACTGTGTTCTTGGTCACTGATGACCTCCTGGAAGCAAGAAGGGTGCAGGTTTTGGACAAGTATTGTCCAGGCTGCTGTCCAGGCATAGGTAGGGAGGTGGACTGGAAGCAACAAAACAGTTTTTAAAAAGGCATAAGTAGTACAATCTGGACTTGTGGCTGTCATCTGAATGAGAAGGGAATTCTTGTGGATTGAGTTCACAGCCTTGGAATATGAGACTGAACTCTCTCTCTGTGTAGGTGTGTATGAGCCACAATCCAAATTCGAATGTCTGTTTAGCATATGAGGGAAAGTTTCCACTCACATGATGTCTAATGTTGACTATTGTGAGAATAGAGAGGTTCTGTTTTCTTATATGGTACAAGGAATAGAAACCTATTATTATTAGGCTTCTAAACCTATTCGAAGAGCTTTATCAATAAGAGGTTGAAGCTATCATAAAGTTCCAGGAGCTTTTTAGAAGTCAATTCATTCTAAATGATGTCTGCTCTCTGTTACCGTGGTCCCAACTGGGGCCAGTGAGGGATGGGAACTGAGCAATAGAGAGCTACTGGAAAATAAGGTAGTTTCATATATTATATACTCTTTCCTTTATCTCATAATGTCCTAGTCATTTTTGTGTGTCTCTTTTCTCCCTTTATTCTTTTATTTCTGCAACACACTGTTTCTAAGTGTATACTGATGATGGAAAATGTCCTACAACATGCAGACGCAGCATTCCTATTTCAAGCTATCAAAAGAAGACTGACTTTTTTTCTGATTTCAGTGATGCTAAGAGCTTATCATTAGATTACTTGGATAATATTTATGTATTTGTCCTGCCTTAATACATGTTAGCCCAGGGACTCATGTCACCAAGTAGTCAATCTCTGTGTCAGTGCCAACTCTAGAGTTTGAGGAGGGAGGTCAGAGTCTGGGAAATTAACACAAGGTGTTTTCCTTGTTTTTGTATTTTTTGTTTCTGAATTATTCAATGTGAACATGCAGTACTTTTATACTAATGGCAAAGTTATGAAAGAAAAATGATGTCGAAGTTCTAGGAGGCAGTGGACATTCAAGTTGTGTCTCTGAAAGACATCAGATTAGAAGGATGTTGCTAATAATTTGCTCAAGGTCTCACATGAGGTAGAAAGTGCTCTGGCTAGGAACTCCTTAACAAATCCTCCTCAGTACTACAACCTGTACTCCCACACAGTTCTTTCACTAATAATTTTGGGTTGCAGGAACACAAAGAAACATACTTTAGAGACCTCACTTTTCCCCTGCCCCCAGGAGAAGGTGGTTTAAAAAGTGGAAATAGCATCACATTTACCTCAGGAGAGTGTTGAGAGGGCATATTCCCCCAGGAAGAAGTCACTTACTCTCATTGGTTTTAAATGTGTAAAATGAATGGGCATGAACCAGGGAATGCACAGCTTCTAAAGCACACATTCTGAAATATTTGGTAAGAGTAATTCATAAAATAATGAGATTCAAATATTAACCAGGTTGTTTATGACTGTTAAACCTGCACTCCTAAGCTATTTTGATATCTATATTACAAAGGGATTTTCAATATTTGAGGTGATAGTCATTTATTACAGTCTCTATACTGTCATTCAGGTAGCAACACATCACATATCAATAGGTTTTTAAACCCTCCTTCATGGCTCATTAACATGGATGGACATAACTGCAGAGGTCATAAAGCAAAATAGCCTCCCACACTTAGTTGATAAATAGGTCAATCAGCTTACTGCATGGCAACAACAGCATTCCTGATAAGCACAAATTGAACCCTTACACATAGATAATTGTATATGGGATGACCACTATGTCAACTGAGAAATAAGGCCCATGAATTAAAATAGTATCATCTACATGAGACTTCCTTACTATTTTACATTCTTCTGGTTATATACTACAATCCTCCCTCCATTGAGAAATTGTCAATATTTTTTTAATAGTTTAGGCAGAGGCAGAGAGTGGGAGGAGAGGTGAATCAGAGCAGTTCATATGCCCTGTAAGCTAAATCATTGTGAAACATTTTCTTACTCTAAGAACAAATGGTGAACACTTCATAATAATTACCTTATTCTGCTTTTTATAATGCCTGCTACATAGTATTATTATCTTAGTTTCAGGTCAGTTTGCCTCCATTTTCTTCTTTTCTCTTTTTGAAACAATATATTTTTCACACTCTAAATGTACCTGAGTTCCTTTCCTGATAATCAAAACTCTGTCAGGAGGTTTTCTGGCATCCCACCCTGGTATTATACTGTTTGACATCACTCAATAATGTGTTGCTCAATGAACAAACAATTGTTACTCTTCACTCTCTGATATATGTCAAAACAAATGGCTATTTCAGATTTAGTTCTCATTGAGTGACATTTCTATGTGGTGTCGTGCTTCCCTTTATCAACCTTAGCAATCTGGAATGAAAAGCCTCAAGACCAAATATTAGCTCTCTTATTCCTGAGCCCATCTTAGCAACTTGTCAAACCCAGAGATCCATTATAAACAATTCCATGAAACAACTTGTCATGTCCTATCTGTTCAATGGTGTTATTATCTTCAGCAACACTGCTATGAAGACTGGACCATGTTTTCAAGATTCTGACTTTATAATCAATATTTCTGTTGGACTTTCACTTTACCAATATCTCCAGGTTTTAGGATTGCTGGTAGAATATAACAAGACTGTGTTGTGGGATAATCTTAAATAATTGGGCTAATTTTCCACACAAGACCTGCAATAAGATTGGATAAAACAATAGTTCATCTTGGGTCAGGATGGGCCCATGAGTCTCCAGTCCTCCATAATGGATATTGGCAGTCAACCAATACAGGGAAAGAAGATGCTGCTTTTTTTAGTGGTTTAGTCGTTGGCAAGTTACTCTTGCTGTAAGAATCTCATTAATTTTGGTGGGTTATACACAAAAGGAAGACATGAGAATTTAGTAGAGGGACTTACTGAGAAGAGTTTCAAAAGAAAGGGATGGGATAAGAGAAATAAAGAGGGCCTACACAGGTCATGACAATTACTAAAACTCATCATGTCTGTGCAGGAAACAGTCAAAGAATTTAAAACATTTTTAATGCAGAGGTTTATGGATTTATAAAGTAAGGAAAACTAGAAAAATGGTGAATTAATAAGCAAAGATGCAATCATACAGATATAATTAATCTAATGGAAAACTAAAAACTAAAATGAGAGTATTTAAAACTAAAATGAGAGTATTTAAGCGATTCATTGTAATTTGCTTTTCTAGCATTATGTAGAGTCTTATAAAAGATGAAATTCCAAATCTAAATTAGATGGGCCTGGTCCTCAACTTCAATCACACATCTCAAAATGGAAAAATTGTTTCACCAACATAAACTGTATTTCTATTTTTCCTTTGTTCTCTTTCTAGTGCATTTAGTAACAGTTAATATAGATACCCTTGGTTACATCAATTATTTCTTTCCTCTAAGTTTTCATTTCTTTCTTTATAATAGAGAACCAGTAACACATTTAATGTAAAGTTTGTCTACATTACCTTTTTTGGATAAATATATTTTGCATTTTGGTTAAGATAGAAAGCAGAAAACAGAAGCTCATATTTAAATCTTCGTAGTCCTGAATTGAAAAGTAGTAATGTGAAGTAACCACATTGTAAAGAAATTGACTTACAAAAGCAAAAACAAACCAAAAAGTGTTCATTACATTCAACTCTTCAACTCTCTATATGCAAAGCATCAACTCTTGCTTACAATCTAGCTCATACAAAACAACACACAGAATCCAACATCACTAAATACCTAGTGATGTACTGCAATAAACCCATGCAAGGTTA
Organism: Apodemus agrarius; assembly: GCA_964023405.1. NCBI lineage: Eukaryota > Metazoa > Chordata > Mammalia > Rodentia > Muridae > Apodemus > Apodemus agrarius. The sequence continues at coordinate 131,783,401 of OZ030006.1, forward strand.
TCTTTATCACCAAGGCTGTTCCAATTTGCTTTGTATTGTTATAAAAAAAAACATTGCAACCAAAAGCAACACAGAGAGGAGATTATTCTGTTTACATTTGCACAGCACAGTCAATCAGATAGCAAATCAGAGGTCAGTATAGGAACTCCAGGCAGAAAGCTGGAAGCAGAAGCCATGAGGAAATGTTGCTAACTAGCTTGTTCTATCTTCTCAGTGGGCTGGGACTTCCTGGGTCAATCATTAATTAAGAAACTGCCCCTAGGAGTCTATTAGCCAATTTGATGAAGATATTTTCTCAGGTGTGTGGTTTCTTCCCAGATGAGAAAAGGTTGACAAAAGAGCTGAGCAACACAAATGTTAACCCATTAATCTGTTCATCAGATTTATGTTTTTTTCTGCCTGGGCTCCTTCTCCAGCACCACGTTAGCTTTTGTGTTGATGTTCTTCCTGCCATGATGACAATGGACTAAACCTCTGAACTCTACACTGGCTCCACTTAAATGTTTTCCTTTCTAAGTGTTGCCACAGTCATGATGTTTCTTCACTGTAATAGAAACCCAACTAAAGCAAAGACCGTCCCTCCCTGCCACACACAGGGTTCTTTCTGTTCTTTGCTCTCTGCCTCAAGAAACATCTGTCTTTACCCTTTCTGAATATTTACTTCTTTTGTCCCAGGACACTGAATTCTTAGTTTGCCTCTGTGAAGGACCTGGGTAGCCAACCATCAACTCTAATCCCCACAACATTGGATTAGAGGCATGGACTTCTTGGGAGGTAACCCACGACTGTCTGAATGGATGTAGAACCTGCTCAACAGGAGAAACTTTATGTCTGATACTATAAAACTGACCAAAAACTTGTGGCTCTTGAGGCAATAAACTCCAGGAGAGGTTACTATTATCATTTTGCTAAATTGGTAGATTATATAGGCTTCTAAATATTTATCTAAACTCACAGTTTTGTGCAACTTACACTACTGATCAGATAAATTTCATTTGCAGTGGATGGAAATTATTACAAAGAACCACAGATGATCAAAGTGCAGAGAACCTGACTATGGAGTGCTCATCTCATACAGGGTTTCTATATACCATTCCATCCCCACAAGACTAAGGGAACAATGTAGAAGGGGGCACATAAGTGGTCATAGTAGACAGATGCAAAACAGCATCTTCTTGATATGATACATGGTTGTATTAATGAACTCTCAATAGTTGTGTTTGTCTACAGCAGACTTTCACAAGATATATCTGGTCAATTTTCCAGACTAGAAAATTGTGTGTGTGTGTGTGTGTGTGTGTGTGTGTGTGTGTGGTGTGTGTGTGTGTGTGTGTGTGTGTGTGTGTGTGTGTATTTGGACAATATATTATAAGACCCCAGTTCTAATTAACCTCCTACAGGAAGCTAATAGTTACCAAGAGAGAGAAAGTCACGTTTCTTCAGATATAGACCCTCAGGTAGGTTGTCAATGTTACAGTGGCCAGAACTATACCCATGAGCATTAAGTAGGGCAACATTATGTAGACTCAATAGTCTATACATATCAGTAATTATACATACATGATTACATACAGACATATATGTAACACACACACACACACACACACACACATATATATATATATATATATATATATATATATATGCACGTATATACATATGGGTATGAAATTCAGAAAGAAGGCACAGAAGTACTCAGTGGGTCCTTCCGGAGTTGGAGAAAGAGTGATGAATTTGATTAAAATATAATGCATTCATGTATGTAAGAGCAAACTAAAAGTTAAAACAAAACATAAAATAGGAGGGTATCAACATCAGTGCAGGAGTATTCAAGTATTCATGTGCAGGCAGACACGCACACACACACACACACACACACACACACACACATATACAGGGCAGAGCATTTCAGCTTGTAATGGCATAATTACAGGGAGTCAACACTGCAGAAACTCAAAGCAGCTAGTCAGATTAACAACAGACAAGCACAAAGAGCAATAAATTAACACATGAGTGCTGGTGCTCAGCTATCTTTTAGCAGTTTTTTCATGATTCACGATCCCTTACTCAGGAAATGGACCCACCCACAGTGGGTGTTTCTTCCCACTAATTAAGTTAGTGCCCCATAGTTATATTCACTAGTCTACCTAAGCCAGACAGATCATTCTAGATTATATCAACGTGACAATTACAAGGTAAGCATAGAGTATGTTTTTTAATTAAAATAATAATAAAAATTATTGACAATGTAAAAATCCCTGTATGCACCACAACTGCTTATTTAGGGGAGAACTACTCCCAGTTTGGCCTAGCTGTCCCACATGACACAGCTCAGCCAATAAAGAGTACACATTATAGGAATGTGACTGGATATTTTTCATATGAAATATCTGGGTTCAGACTGGCCACAGTAACTCCTGAGTAAACCTGAAAGCTAAAGATAATCACTGGCTAGCCCTGCAGTTGCACTGACTTGCTGGTTTCATGGCTTTGGATTACCTTTTCAAGGATGCCCACCCTGATATCTGATTTCCACCTTTATAAAGATGTCTACCCAAAAGCATTCTAGCAAATGGGATCTTACTTTACATGTAAGATAATGTCCTATCAACAATAGCAATGATTGCTCCACTATGTCCATAGCAGCCTTATTTATAATATTCAGAAGCTGGAAAGAACCCAGATGTCCCTCAACAGAGGAATGGATACAAAAAATGTGGTATATATACACAATGGAATACTATTCACCCATTAGAAACAATGAATTAATGAAATTCTTAGAGAAATGGATGGAGCTGGAGAACATCATACTAAGTGAGATAACCCAGTCTCAAAAGAATACCCATGGTATGCACTCACTGATAAGTGGATATTAGCCTAGAATCTTGGGACACCAAAGACACAATTCACATACCAAATGATGTCCAACAAGAAGAAAGGAGTGGACACTGGTGCTGGAAAGGATCAAAGCATTAGTGTAGGGAAATACCAGAACAGGGAAGTGGGAAGGGGTGGATGAGGGAGCAGGGGGAGGGAAAAGGGCATGTGGGACCTTTGGGGGCGGGGAACCAGAAAAAGGGAAATGAAATGTAAATATAGAATATATCCAATAAAAATGTTTAAAAAAAAACCAATGGCAACGATTAAATCATTGTTCTAACTCTGTAAAGTACCTTTCCACAATGCAGAGTAAGTAGAATTGGGCAAACATAATATTTACAAATTTACATTAGCATATGCAAATAAACATCAAGTCTATAGCACAAATTGTTCTATTCATGGATATGAAATGTGTGTTTTCATGAAGATGTATTCACAACCTTTCTACTTTGTAGGCTGTTGTATTTTTGTAACATGGTAGGAAAATTATAAGATGCATTATCAAAAACAGCTAATGAAGAAGAAATAATGATGACTGGGCACTGTAAAATGTATCAGAGTGCTAATTAGACTACAGCAAAAGTGCTTACTGAAGTCTTTGAAACACCTGCTTGGTAATTTCTAAGCTTGGACATTACTTCATTGAACAATGCAGCCATAATTAGAAGACAGAGTAAGGAATAAATAATCAACCCAAGTCAGCCCACCACACAACATGCTTTTAACTTTCTACTCTGCATTCAGATTGTATGGAGTGATGCTTTCATTTACAAGGGAAACAATAGAATACATGTACTTGTTTCAGGGCAGAGTCAAGACTTTATTATGACCTTCATTTTCTAGAAATGTGGGGTAGATGTGGAAGAGTATGTGCAAAGACACTGGAAATGTGTTATGTAGAGGCAGCAGGAAAAGAATGAAGAGGTTCTGGGATGAGGTCTCCAGGCTTGGTCCAAAATTCACTTAGGGTTTCTATCCTGCCATCCTATGCACACACCTATTGTCTCATGTGATTGATACTCTATATAATTGCCACCCATTCACAAATACACTTTCTTTTATCAATATAATGAGATCATTGATATCAGGACACAGATCACAGCCAGCTAGTCTCAGTTGATAAGTGAACCATCATTATTCAAAGTGTAATCCATGGACTGACAGCACTGTCCTCAACATAGAGGGCATCAGAATGGCATAGCCTGTGACTTAACCTTACATCTGATAACTAGGACTTGTGTTTTTGTAACACCATTGTATCATAGCCATGTACATTAATGTGTAATGTAGCAATTTGCACATTCTTATTGAGGAACCCTCCTGTGGAGATTTGGATACCAGGTAACACTCTGGAATCATGACAAGTATGCTGCCTCCAGCCAATCTCAGTGAGAGTGTATTCCGTGCAACTAAAAGACTCCAGAAACCCATGCTTTGTTTATACAGACACTTCTGTTTCTTAAAAATATTATAAACTTTTAAAGTAATTTTTGAAATATAGTTTTTCTGCAAGACAAAGCATTCCTCTAAATAAAGATAGAAGAATATACATATTAAGGGGTCCGTAATGAAGAGTTATGTGTTGAGGGTTATTTGTTAATACAGCATCTCTGAATATAGAATAACACTTTACGCTCAGCAGCTGCATATATAGACAGAGCCTGTCATCACCCACAAAGGATAATTCACCAATAATAGGCTGATAAATTATCAAAGAAAAGGACAGAGAACCTATAGGTTAAAACAGTTAAAAAATGTCTTATTAAAATAGACAATACAAAACTAATGTAGTCAAGGATGAATTTGCATGCTAAAAGAAGATTTAAAAATATTATAAAAATAGAATTATGAACACATAGGAAGAGAAAGTGGTTACAATAGAAAAGGACTTTAGGGCAGCTGGACAACTCTACTTCTTAGACTAATGATTACAAAAAAAATGAGAAATAGTTTCTATTTCATATGTTTAGGGTTTTGCAACAATTTCACAGTAAAATAATAAACAACAAAAATACTTGGGTTGGAGAGCCCAATCCAATCCAAGACGTTAACTATCATAGGTTTTGTAAATTATCTTGCTCTCAAATTTATCATAGTTACTTGGACAGCTGTTCAAGACTAGTGAAATCTTTTTGATCTCTCTAACTCACATAAAAATGGAAAGAGATAAATGACTTAAAAATGTGTCCTTTGACCTCCATCATCATGATGTAGCATGCATTCCCAAGCACACTGCATGCATGTACATTTCCTTGTAAAGAAATAACACAAAGCAAAAGAACAGTGAACATATTCTCATATCCTTTGGGAGGAATTATATAATTATTTTTATGTGGTCCTATATTTTTATTTTAGTATATCAACACTGGGACAATGTGCATCAAAATGCAATGTCTATACAACTCGGATTCTCAGAGCATATTATGACCTTGCCATAAAAATGGAGACCATTTACTCATTTACATCTAGATGGCAAAGATATCTATGGCATCAACCTCAGTACCTTTTAAGTATTAAACTAAGTAGTAATGTTTGCAATAACGTTTGAACCACTAATCACTATGCACCAGCAGAGTAGTACATTATTACCAGAATAGCTATTAGTTCAAGAAAAAATCATAAATGGAGCTGGGCTTTAGAAGTCTAATGACATAGACTGAATCCTAACCCAGTCTCAGAGTGCTGCTTTTTCTCCTTCATAAGTAGCATAGTGCCCTTTTAGGAGAAGAAAATACAAACTATTTCCTATTATTACCTACCACTTTCAACATAAATAATTTCGCGTCTTTTAATATTATTACTTTAGAATAATATTTTAAAGCTGAAAGTGCAGAATCAACCTGTTTTTGTATCAGAGTTTTGATATATATCATCTGTATCATATATCAGAGATTAGGTCATATTTTTTTAAAAAATATGTTCAAAGCTGTCTTAAAGGATCTAGAGAGAGAGAGTTCAGTTGTTAAAGTACTTGCCACAATAGTTGGTCCCTGAGTTCAACCCCAACACAAGCAAAACGCTGAGTGGGATGGCATGCTCACTTGTAATACCAATGCTAGAGAGACAGAGCAAAGAGCCCCCTGAAGCATGCTAGCTAACTAGCTGTCTATTTTCTTTTCTGTTGGGATAAAACACCACAACCAAGGCAACTTATAAAGGAAGTCACTTAATTTGGGGCTTACTCTTTCAGAAGGTCAGAAACTATTATTGTTGGGAACATTGGAGCAGGTAGGCAGGTGTGGTGCTGCAGCAGTAGCTGCGAGCTTACCTATTGATCCACAAATAGAAGGCAGAAATACACACACACACACACACACACACACATGCACACACACTGGAGATGATACATAAAGTGTGAAAGTATGCCCCCAATGACACACCTCTTTTAAAAATTCACACTTAATTATCCTTCCCAAATAGTTCCACCCAGTGGTGATCCAGCACTCAAGCCAGAGAGCTATGTTTCTCATTGAAACAGCCTCAATATCCTCACCTAATCTCTGATTTTCAGATACCAGTCAGAGACTCTATCACTAAATCATGGTAGACAACTCTCTGTAACACACTCAAGACTGGAATCAATAGACATATGGATACACATGCAACCAAAATACAAACAATTAAATATGCACATGTACAAATACATAAAGAACCTGACAGAATCTTGATAAGTGCTCACTCTAGTTGATGAGAATTGAGGGGCTTATTGTTGTATTGTCTATTCTATATGTTTAGAAATGTTTCTTTTTTTTATTCTCTATATTCTATGTTTACATTCCAAAGGCTTTCCCCTTTCCCAGTCCCCCCCTCCCTATGTCCCATAGTTCCTCTCCCCCCAACTATTCCCCAATCATTCCCCCTCCCCCCACAGTTTCTCTACAAAACTGGATCCAATCTTTCCAGGCCCAGGGTCCTCTCCTTTCTTCTTGGGAATCATTTGACTTGCTAATTGTGCCTTGAGTATTTAGGGCTTCTGGGCTCATTAATATCCACTTATCAGTGATTGCATTTCATGTGTATTCTTTTGTGATTGGGTTAGCTCACTCAGGATGATATTTTCCAGGTCTAACCATTTACCTACAAATTGCATGAATTCATTATTTTTAATTGCTGAGTAGTATTCCATTGTATAAATATACTACATTTTCTGTATCCATTCCTCCTTTGAGGGATATCTGGGCTCCTTCCAATTTCTGGCTATTATAAACAAGGCTGCTATAAACATAGTGGAGCATGTGTCTTTATTGTATGCAGGGGAATCCTCTGGGTATATGCCCAGGAGTGGTATGCCAGGGTCCTCTGGAAGGAACATGCCCAATTTTCTGAGGAACCGCCACACTGATTTCTTAAAAGTAGAATAAACTACCCCTATAAATTTTACCAAGAAGACGGCACCCTGAGGAAAGTACCTGTTACTTTTATAGAAGTCTAATGTGCCAAGTTTCCTGACTGTTTTGTAATAGATCTTTTTGTTTTCTCTCTATTTAAGTACCAATAGAAGAATTTGTAAATTTGGTAGGTTAAAAACTGCAATGTGTTCTTTTAATATATATTTCTCTGAATACTAGTGAAGTTGGCATTGACATGTTCAATATTTATTAGTTCTGTCATTGCCTTCCATTTGTACCTTTGGTTCATTTTTGGGGGCGAGGGTCATTCATCTTTAATTATTATACTCACAGCATTCTTTATACAGTAAAGATATAAATTCTATTGCATAATACACATAAAGTTCTCTCATTTAACTAATTATATCATACACAATGTGTTATACATAATATCTAATTATTTCATACATAAAGTGTTAACCTTTATTCAAATGTTTTTGCCATGTAGAAAACTTCACCATTGCCACATATTATTTTCTCTTTATTCTCCTACAATTCAACATTTTATCATATCCAATGCATAGTGCATTTTATGACTAATACATTATATTTAGAACTAATTTAGACATACTTTACAAGTCAAGATCTAACTTCCACACAAATCATCTATTATTACTTATTCTAAATATAAATCCATCTCTCCTAATGTAGTTGAATTTTCTCCTCTTTCTATTTAAATAATTCTGGAGTAGGATGTTGTCTGTTGTAGCTAACAACCTTTCAAAGCTTGCCAATATCAATGTTTAAGTCTCAAAAGGGGAAAATAATAATTATTTATCAGAAACAAATGTGTTTGGTATAGTCAAAGAAGACAGCTGTAGACCTGCTCCTATTTTTTCTCACAAGATGAAAGAAGAGAGCAACACTGTCCTGCAGGCACATGTTAGTAATTTCTTACACCCCAAAGAAAACTAAATGACATTACCACAATGTAAAAAACTGCGATATTCATGGTCATTCTTAAATGAAGCTCAAAGATTTTCACTCTACTTTTAGGGTAAATCTAAAAATGTGACTAGCCTTCGGACATAAAATGTTAACTTCCAGGAACACTAGGTTTGATACTGACAAGAGTTATTCCTGGGAAAAGATGTTGAGATAGTTTGCTGGATCTCCTGAAGGAGCAATGACAAAAGAAAGAACAGCTAAGGAAGGAGTATAAATATCACAGGTTTCTAGCTTAGCCTGATACTACTGTCTTGTCTAAAAAGATATCATGACCCCAATATACTCTAGCAGTTTCTCTATGGAAGATGGGCATAGATACGTAAAAACTGAGAAACAGAGGGGATCTATTGAGTTCTAAATTCTACCAATCTTTTAAGAAAATTCCTAAATCACAACTTGCTGAAGAAGAAAAGAACAACAAGGGTTTTGAACTCAAGGTGGTGAGAACCATAATACATTGTACTTCAAATACAAAAGAATCATACTGTAATATAATACAAGATCAAAGGGGGGGCGAAGAAATGGCTTTTAGTGCTCAGAGCCAATGGAAACAGCTTTGGATTTGGGAGAGAAACTGGATCACAGATGATTTATGTAATAAACTAGTCTAATCCCACAAGTGAAAGTAGCTTGATGGAGAGAGTTCCTGATCATGGTTGGCTCTAGTGGCAGAGGGGTGATTGCTCTTTAGGAACACAGAGACCCTCACAGTAACTAGCTGCTTCAATCACTACTTCAACATGGCACACCAATCATAGCATTTTATATGCTATGACCTTCCCATTTTATTTAAAGAAATATACTATATATATTCTATACAATCTAAATATGTAGAGTGCATATTCTATGTATTTCTATATGTATATTCTAAAGCAATATGTATTCTAAAGCATGTATATTCTAAAGCAAAAGAATAAATAAAACACTTCTTCACAAAGAAACAACTACTACATTTCTTTTAAATGTTATTTATGCTCTTAAAATAGTGAACAAGCAGTTTCATCTATCCTGGAACACTGAGCTCTCTCAGACACTGAGCCACCAGCCAGACAGCATACACTAACTGGTACAAGCCCTCCCTGCCCCCAACATATATAGAGCAAAGGACTGCCTGCCTTGACCTTTGTGAGAGAAGATGTGCCTAACTCTCAAAAGACATGAGGCCCCAGGGAGTGGGGAGGCCTGTCAGAGAGTAGGGTGGGGTGAGGGAGTGGATATTTCCTTTCAGAGAGACAGAGGGGGAGGAGGAATGGAATGAACTGTGGAGGGCAAACCAGACCTTGGGGTGTGCGGTGGGTAACAATTGGACTGTAGAAAAATAAAAGTAATAATAAAAAATTAGTGAACCACAAGCATATTTCAATGCACATTATTCTCTTTATTCAGCCCCCAAAGCATTTTCTTTCCCACATGATCACTGTATCTGACTGCAATTTCTTTCCATTAAAGACACTGATTTCTTTTATATATATATATATATATATATATAATTCTATATTTGTTTACATTCCAAAGATTCCAAAGGCTTTCCCCTTTCCCAGTCCCCCCCAACACCACCATATGTCCCATAAGTCCTCTCCTCCCCCAACTATTCCCCAATCACCCCCACCACCATTTCCCTGTTCTGGTACTCTCCTACAAAACTGGATCCAATCTTTACAGGCCATATTTCTCTTGCTCTAGAACTTGGGTCATTCAAGTGCATTGTCGTATAGACTAAGTATTAAAAATCTCCCCTGAATTGGATTTCTAGGGCATTCTTCTTTTATTAGTCAATAATGCATGATTTTGCTTTTCAGTGAGGAATGAGACCAAGCTATGTTTTTAAAACTATTTTCCACTCAGTGATTTTGTTTGTGCAAGTGTGATTGCAGTTGTTTTACAGTGTGTATGTGTTCACGGCAGTAATTGTAATCATTAATTGGATAATCATGCAAATCAATACCCACAGACCTGTGCTCTCTTAATTTTCAGGCACACAGTTAACTGCTTGCTGGTACTTTTCTGGCACCAGACTTTCATCTAAGATTCTGTATGCTTGAGTTAGTCTAACAGTCTATTTCTCCTCTCCTCAAATATTCTCATTTGCTGCTTCCTTTTTATATCAATCCATGCTTGAAATGATTCCCCACAAGATGAAGGAAGAAATCCAAATTATGTTGCTCTACTTGAATCAGCATCCTCTGGGCAAAGAGAAGCCTAGAAATATCTCCAAAGGCCTTTCAAGATGCTCCTTACTATATGGATTAGAATTGATGTGAATATGATTCTCACAACTCTTGAGGCAAAGAACTCTAAAATAAAAGCATAATCAATGTTTAATGTAAGACCACGCCTTTAGGCTCATAGCTAATGCTTCCTTGTGCTCTATTACTTTGGAAGATGCACAGTGTTTTCAGGAGGTCTCTATATGCAATAACTCATGCATGCTGGCTTTACTTCTGTAACCTCTTTCTCCCCAAATTCAATAGTGGGAAAGGGAAGTGAGCAAGCCCTTCCTCGTGGCAATGGACTGTAACCCATTTACTAGGATCATGGGAAGATTACTTACTACTTTCTTGAATTTCCTGTTCCTGAGTTTGGAATTCTGACACATAGAGGGATGCATAAATCCATGTGTTATATAACCTAGATTCATAATCTTATGGTATTTCAGTTATTTTTAAAGCATAAATGATCTTCATTTAAACCAACAATTTCCTTGGAATACATATAACTACTCAGCGCTATGATAAAAAAGGACTTCTACTTCTCATGAAGGAGACTCTAAAACACCTTTCTCAGGTCTTTCAGGAAGGTGATAGGAATTCCATTTACATACTATAAAAAATGGTAGTTTCATCAGCACTTTGTTTCTGTCAATTTATCAGTGGTGGATTGGAGCATTACCATAGTAGATGCTAACAAAATCAATAAAGAGGACATAGATGATGATCACCCTCTTTAACCAAAGTGCTATCACCTTCTAGTGGGCAAAGAGAATGAAATTTTAAAAAATTGGAGAAAATTCATTATGAGATTCCTTATTAACTGAAGTACAGCCCGAGGGCACATGGCAGAATACTAAGGGTTTGAGGAGAACAGGAAGAAAGTCAGGGTTATTGAGGAGTCCAGTTGATCCCAGATGACATTACAGACTTTATATCACCAGATTTATGGAGGCAATGAAGTGTTCTAGAGTCAATTAGGGGAACACGGTCGGTGAGTTGAGACCCTTGGCTATTCCTCTTCCCCCATGAGCAGAGGGGTGCCTTCTACAAAGGAGTACTAAGTCTCATTTTTCTTTGCTGAAGATTTTCTCCAGGATCCTCCACCAGGTCCTTCTTCCTATGTGGAAGAGAACCTTAAAGACACTTTCCCTCAGTCAGAATCAAATTCTTTTGCAGTCCTATCCCTTTTCTTCTTTTGCCTGTGGTATGGTGTATCTCTGGAGCAGTGGGGGAATAATGCATGTTCCCATGCATGTAGACATTTTTATCCATCTCTGTCCCAGGAGAGGAGGTCATGTAGCCCTGTTCAGCTGTGTTCAGCAGCACCTGAAATTCCTCCTTAAGCAAATGAAACATCAGAACCCTGGCCCTGGGCCAATGATGTATACTCACTCCACAGCCCTTCCTAACCCTCAAAGGTTTAAAGAGCTTTTGCTCCCCCAATTAAAAGAGCTGATCATTGAAACCGGTCACCTGGGAAGTCTGTTTCTTGCCATGATCACCTGTTACCAGAGGTCTCCCTCACCAGCAGATGTTCCTGTACTAGTGTGCTAATTTCAATTACCACAAAATCTCCCATCATTCACTTTCAAAATTTAATTAAGATTTTTTTACAGGAAAATCTTTCTTCAATCTTCAAACTCTTAATCAGTCCTAGGAAGGTTAGAGCTATACATTGTAGCTCAAGTACCATAAGCCAAATTATTAAACTCCTTATATGTGTACTACCTCACTTACAAGGTATATGGGGTGATGATAAGGAGAAAAGGGATTTAAAATAGCCAACAGAGTTACAAGTTACTCAATCCATATTTCTCACTGACATCTGGAATCAAGGCACTCTTATTTAGCCTATTTCATACATGAGCCCTCTTTATTCAAAAGGCAGAAAAACAAGCTAGTATTGAAGCCATGTTTGTTCAACTCTTCTATGAAAGTGACAAGGAGTACTTTCCACTGGAGAGAGCATTACAGAGATCCCCTTCTCTCTATATCTACCATATCTACCTATTGGGTAAAGGCTTGGAGGGTGGAATCCACCCATGTTTCATTCTTATCTCTTGCTTAGTCTTCATAAGAACAGTAGTAAGCCATGTACTAGGGTAATGGTATCAGCAAAACACTAAGCTAAAAAAGAGACAAATGGACTTAGAATAGTAAGTACTAAGACAATGCTTTTTAGTAGTAATCTCAAACTCCAATGAATGAATAGACAATGGCTGATGGCTGGATTAGAATTGGGGGCCTTAGGACAATAAGCAACCATGGAGGTGATTCTCTAGCAGAAACTGAAGAAAATTTTGTCCCTCTAAGATGGAAAAGTACAGATAAAATTATAAAGGTAAACGGCAACATAACTATAGCACAATGAAGGTGAACATATACATAACTAAAAAGGAAATTGAGTAAAGAAACAAATACCTTTAAAACAAAATACCCACTGAGAAATTGAAACTGGGATTACTATCTAGGATTGAGAATATGTATCCAGTGTTTTATCAATGTTTTTTCCCCATGAACCATTAAAGGCTGGCATTGCTCATTATGATTTTTTAGAAAATATCTCCTATTGAAGTAGAATTTCTTTGTACAAATTGATTAGCAGGTAAAATATATAAGTAGATTATATCTTTCAAAAATATACCTGAAATTTTGACCAAGTTTATGATACCAAGTTTTTCAAGTTTATGATACAAGATTTTCTCAAGTGCAGCAGAGCCTCAGATCCCATCAGAGAGAGGTTGCTTAACCCACAACCACAGTGCCACTCTTTCTCAAGTTGGCACAACTTGCCAGGCAGAATCATCTCATAGTTTGGGGGATTCATGTGATACAAACATTTGTTGTCTTTTATCCTCCAGTAGCCTGATTAACATGCTCTAGTACTAGGAAATCTACTTAGCTAGGGGGAAGCCTATCTACACCATGCATGAGACATACATGATATTTTTGGCAATATGGTCTTGCCATCTAGTTCTAGTGTGCAACTAAGAAGAATGACAGGAGACTGGAGCTTTTGGGTCTATGCTGAATAACAGCTCATAGTGAACTCATGTTTATTAGGGGTTTAATAAATAATGGATGGCTTCTATAAGTGCCCTTTCCAAAATATTCTTCTCTCTCTCTCTCTCTCTCTCTCTCTCTCTCTCTCTCTCTCTCTCTCTCTCTCCCTCTCTCTCCCATATCTTTTTAATTGAATGAATTGATCTTATATTTTTTGGAAATTCTGTATTTTATTTAATTAAACTACATGGGTTACAAACACAAAAATCATGAATCTGAGACAGGTCCGCAAAAGGCTTGATGAGAGAGAAAATAGAGAAAGTTGTATTCACACATGAAAATATAAAAAAAAATTTTTTTAAGTAACAGGCAGGGGGTGGAAGAAGGGAACCTGGTGTGGTACTGGGTGAGGGAAAAGGACTGAAGCCCTGAGGGCCAGCAGAAAGAATGGAAACAGGCAGCCTTGGGAGGTAGGGCGTTGGGGGAACCATCCAGAATGCACTGAGATCTGAGAGGTGAGAGACTCTCAGACTCAAAGAGAGGGGGACCTTAGATGAAATGCCCTACAGTAAGGAGAGGGAATTTATAGGGCCCACCTCCAGCAGGAAGACAGGGCATCAAGTGAGGGAGGGTGTTGCCATTTCACAGTCAAAACTCTGACCTATATTTGTTCTTGTGTGAAAGAACTACAGGGATGGAAATGGAGAGGAACCTAAGGAAAAGAAGGTCCAGTGACAGGCCCAAAATGGGGGTCCAGCTCAAGGGTTGATTCAAAGACCTAAAACTATTCCCGAGGTCATGGAGCACTCACAAACAAGGAACCTATCATGACTGCCCCCCAGGAAGACCCACCAAGCCCCCTGAAAGAGTCAGATGCAGATATATGCTCCCAACCAATGAACAAAAGTTGCTGCTGACCCCCTGTGGTTAAATTAAAGAAAGGCTGGAAGAAGCTGAAGAGGGTGATCTTGTAGGAGGACTAGCAGACTCAATTAACTTGGACCCCCAAGGTCTCTCAAATACTGGACCACCAGCCAGGCAGCATATACCAGTTGATATGAAGCTCCCAACACATATGCAGCAGAGGATTGCCCAGTCTTGGTTAAATCAGAGAAGATACATCTAACCCTCTAAAGACTGGAGGCCCTAGGGAGTTTAGAGGTCTGGTTTGGTGTGAGGTGTGTGGTGGGAACATCCTCATGGAGATAGGGAGTGGGGAGGAGGTATGGGATGTGAAAAAGTCAGAGAGTGGACTGGGGTGGGGAAAATAAAATCTGGAGTGTAAATAAATAAATAAAAAATTTGAAAAAGTAATTTGCAAACCTAACTGTATCGTTCCTTCAAAAAAGCATTGCATCTTATGTCATTCTTTCTGTATCCAATTTTTCAAGTGAGCTTTGTCAAAAACATAAAGACCATGTTTGTTTTTATTTTTGATCTGCCTTTCCCTAAACAGAACAATTGTTTGACTTCTAAAGCCTCTCTAAACAGAGCTGCATACTTTGAGTTACTTTATAGACATTCAGTAGAAATACCCTCACAAATCCTGTTAATTATTGAACCTTAAAAACCCATTTTTACCATCGACAGCTGAACAGCTTATGATGAATACAGCAGACTGCTAACATCCACAAGCTTGTATTTTATGATTCTGAAAATTAGCAGTGACTATAAACGCCCATGACACACTCTCACTTGGAATTTTCTCTGAGATCTGAATTTAAATTGCCTGCTGGGAGCTTCTGGGAGTGGAAAGCTCAGAAGTAAATCACCTGCCTAAGTGACTGAGGCCTCTGGTTAGTCAGCAGCTCTGCAACTCATAGACACCTTCACGCTTTAGCTCAGATCCCAAATCAACTCACAAAATTATCAAAAGTCTATCTGTCTGTCTGTCTGCCTATCTATCTATTACATATGTGTGTGTGCTGACACGAATTTATGAGCATCACAAGTGTGCCAGTGCTCATAGAAAGTAGATGGGATGTCTAATTCCCTGGCTGTGGCATTATTGGAGCTGTGAGTCACTCCTGATATGGGTGCTAAAACCGAACCTGGGTCCTCTGCAAATGCAGTAAATGCTCTTAACTACTGAGTCTTCTCTCTAACCCTCAAGTGATCACTTTTATAGTTAAATTTTGTTTTGACTTGTTTGTTCATTTGTTTGCTTTTTGTTTATTATTTTATACTGTTTTTTTAAGGTAAAATCAACTATCTATTCCAGGCTGGTCTCAAATTTACTATATAGCCCATAGTGACTTCAAAATCACAATCCCTGATTCTCCTGAGTGCTGGGATTACAGGCACAACACAACCACATTACACTGAGGATTTGTTTTAATTAAAGATTGGGGACGATTATTTATATGTGGCATGCATTATGGACACATTTTTATATGCTATGAGTTCTTTAGCATCCCAGTCAGTAAGCCTGCTTCACTGAGGCCAAGAATCCACCATAAAAATGCACCCCTGGTCAGAAAGAATGCCCTTGTTCTAGACTGCCTCGACTTGAGTGGTATTAACAACTTCTGAGGACTCAATGATATGAGAAATAGCCATTCTGAACCCAATGAGGTTAGAGTGATAATGGCATTTTAGAAGGTGTGCCTATATGATGTAATACTTACTATACAATCATTTACCGTCACTAGCATCTCCATGTGTTTTTGTATCATTATTATGTTCTGAGAAATCCTACGGCAGCAGCAATACAGATATCCAGGGGACCATCTTATTCAAGTCTTTGACAGATTTTTCTGGTGTCCCTGTTGTCTAGCTTCTTCACATGTTAATTACTACAGTTTAGATTTAATCATGGTCTCTCCTTTGGTTCTTAGAGAAACAACTCACATATATCATCAAACTTCCCTACATTTGAAACTAATGATCTAAAAATCACCACCACCTGTTCTTTCCTTCCTATTTCATTTATTTACCCAATTACACACTTATTACAGGCACTGTCAAGTGATCAGGGCTACAGGCTAACATAAGGTCACTGCTATACTATGGCATAGACAATTTGAGGGGAAAATATAGGTGTGTAAAAGAGAGTATTAGACTAGGTCTCAAATGGGCATCTGAGTTACCCAGGCAAAAAGCAACAATACTTGAAGGAAGATTAGCAATTGAGACACTAGTTAGTATCCTTGATCATGAGTAGGCTGGGTGATGTGTTGGAATGTGCATTGGTCAGACAATGAGGTCTTAGATACTGCAACAGCATTCATGACCTTAAATCATTGGGCTTCATCTTAAGAACAATTGAAGCTGTCTGAAGAGTGGCAATCTAGAAGTGGCATGGGGAAATGGGATTTTAAAAATATTTTCTTTGGCCATGGGGTGGAGGATGAACTTCAGAGAAATAAGACAGAAGAAAGCAAAGCAGTGCAATAATACTAGCCAAATAGATGGTAGATTGCATTATCCTATTAAGATTGAATGTAGAAATATTGGAGGCAGACTTAGTGTTCAAGATAATGTGGTGTGAAGTGGTAAAGTGGCTACAGGAGATTGAAGGATATGAAAGAATCAGAAGTGAGAATGATGGTCTCAGGGCAAAAACCATACAAACAAAATCCCAGCATGCTTATGTCTCATACCAAGGCAGAAATTAGAAGTATGCAGGTCTCTGCTAAAGTTAAAAAAATGACTTAACTTATAATCACATTGGGCAATCCTGTCTACAGAGAAAATACCACACAGTAGTTACAGTGGGCTTTATATCAAAAGCCTAGGGATAGAACTAAAGACATGATGAATCTTTCAGAAAAGAAAGGCAGAGCTTTGCTGCTAAGCCTGCAGTTGTCTCCTCTGAAAGGATTTTCTGGTTCTAATCCATGAGTAGCCCTGTAATAGCCTTAGTCCTATGATTATCCTGGTCTTTGTGTAGAGAGCAGAAGGAATAGGCAGAATGGATTTCCATTTAACTCTAACCAGATGATTGGCAGAAGGCTAGAGCAAGCAAGAACGGATCTATAATCAAAATAAACACTAGCTCAGTTTTGCTTTGGAGACTTTATATAATTTTGTTTTTGCTCTTATTACTTGGCACCCTTGTGGATTGTTTGCATAATCCAGCCTTATATAATCAGTTGTGATTATTGCAGCAGTCAGCCTGGTGATAGTGCCATGTCCTGAATAGCTTGCTTGGGCAACGATGTTAACAGCTGAATTGTGAATCCTATCAATGAAGTGATATTTCGTGCCAGTTTGAACCTAAAATTCTTACACTGAAACCAGGCACCAAGAAGAATCCATTTCATGCTAAGAACAATCACTGTACTTTTTTGTATTTGTACATATCCTGTGTTTTCCTTGTGTATGCTAACTTGGGAGAGATTATCTTCACCATCTAAAGGATAATAGAGATATTGTAGCAAAAATTCATTTGTGAAAGAATGTTGTAAGGTGTATTCATTACTAAAGAAGCTGCCATAAAGCAATGTATACTTCTCAAATGTAGAAGATGAATTTCTTTATCTCTCAGTCCTGACTGAGGGAATTCATATTTCCCTAACACTCAAAAATATGTACATTTTTTTAAACTGGGAATTTACTACATGCTTTTTGACTATGACAACAAATTCTTTGCAGTGCACTGTGCCTTTCTCAAAACCATTTTAAGAGAGTGTGAGCTACACTCTCTTACATTTACATTGTAAATGTACACGTACTTACTTTGCATTGAAAATAAATTTGTAGCATACACATATAATATGATTTTGTAACTGTCGAAAGTAAAAGGAAATTTATGCCAAACTCAAATAGCCAGGGCCACCTATTTGCTAAGTAGCATTTGGGAGACTTGAACACTAAAAGGTGAATATCCACTCTTCAGCTCTTCACCTTGTAAGAATGAATTCCTTCAGAATCATTCCTTTGCAAGTTATCATGAACTTCATGGCATTATTTCCATTCATGAAACTAAGCATTGAAGTTAATAAAGAGAATGGAAAAGGTCACCTTCAGAAAGTTTTAATGCATGAACTTGCGTCTCTGGGATGCACAAAGCTTGGTCTCTGAGCCTGCAGAAACTTTTTTTCAGGCCAAATCCAAGAGCTGAGAAATAGAACAACCCAGTGAGCAGTAGTTTCTGTTGGCGTGAAATACTCGTCTTTGAAAAGCATCAGTCCCTGGATGTTCAGTTCATTTTCCAACTGTAAATTATTTAGAAAACGGCATCACCTCTGCTATTCTAATACATCCCAGGCACTATTTCTCATCATATTTATATGAGAATGTGAAAATCTCTGTCTTCACCCTGCTTTGGAGCCAAAATAAAATACAGCAACACTGCTGAGAATTTGTATATTAAAGTACCAGAGTTATGTTTCCAAAAATAATCAAGAAATATTCAAATAGAGTCTCTTTATATGTGAGTGAAATTGATTAACAACTCAACACATTTGCAAGTTAATGGGAACATTAACTTGGTGGCAGAGAAGAGTACAAAGCTAAAAACTCGAAACCTGCACTCCTCACTCATTGTGTGTGCATTGTTTTAATACACATCTCTTCCACACTGATTCAGAGTAATAAAAAGAGAATTATATGGGAAATTCCACATGGAAGTGTAATGTAATGAAGTGGACTTGCATAAAGTTTCTCTTGCACCAAGAAGATGAAATCTATAATTCAGGGGAAACCTGGATGCTATGCTAACAGGTCCTATATCAGAGCTGAACAGCTTCAGCTATAAATGAAACTTTCAGAAAAATACAGTCAAATTTCAAGTGCTGTTCACAGAAGAAGCTTGGAGAGATCAAAGACCATACTTCAGTCAGACTGGTACCTCAACGCGGACATGCTAAGGATGATTAAATATATTTCTTAACCAACTGCCCAACAACCAACCAATGAACCTAACCAACCCAACCAACTAAACAACCAACCAACAACCGAAAACCAATACGCCACTGTTCATTTTGTCAAACCCACTGGTACTCACAACTTCACCCTCTTAGCATTTATTTTGACCATGATCTTTCAAAACAAAGCTAGCATGCTGTAATCCTTTAACTGTCCATTTATATTGCCAAGGAAATATACTTTAGCCAAGTTTTAAAGAGCCCCAAAGCCTCTGGACACATTTATCAACTTGTTTCTAAGACATTATTTATAAACATTTATATTTCTGGAAATTTAACGAGTAGAAATTGATAAGGAATAATCACTTGAGATAAATCAGCCTGCAAGTCTCAATGTCAGTTCCTGTCAATGAACCCTGCACCCTATCCCCCAGTCTCATCTCATCAACAAGTCATCTGATTAACATCACTGCAGTAAAAATTGCTTTGCAAGAATGAATTATTTTCAAGAGTGAAATATTGGTTTGTGTAAATGAACTTATGTATTCATCTATTAGACCCATTTCTTTCTAACTTCTGTGCCACAGCTATATCTTCAGAACAAGGGACTTACATGGAAGACCCAGAAGAGGAGAAGTAGTGTATTTGAGAATTGGTAAGATAAATGTCATAGTAGTTTTCTTCAAGATTCACTGGCTTAAGGATTTTTGTTGTTGTTTGTTTGTTTGTTTGTTTGTTTTGATGTGTGTGTGTGTGTGTGTGTGTGTGTGTGTGTGTGTGTGATTAAATTAACATGCTGTGACTTTTCCTCTTTCCATCATCAGCAAATCTGGCTGAAGACATCAGGGGTAAGTGTTGATATGCATGTGGGCCTGTGGAAGCCAGTGATAAAAGACACTATGGTGACTAGGGAAGAATAATGAGGGTGACTTTATGAGTTATCAGGAGAAGAGGACAAAAGACTGTCAAGCGTGTTCTGTCAGGGTTCAATAGCCAGGTATATGGCTACCTAGAGTTGGATATGAGCACCCAGGAAGGGAATGGAGGAAATACATGTGGGAGATTGTCACAGGGAACTCAGTATAGGTAGGGTATGGTTGAGTGTCTCTATTACTGTTCCCATGGTTTCCTAACACTGTTATCACAATGAATACTTGGAGGTCTAGTTAGGGTTTCTATTGCTGCAATAATACCCCATGACCAAAAGCAACTTGAAGAACTAAGAGTTTGCTTACTAGTTCCATATCACATTCTATCCCATGGTTTCCTTACACTGTTATCACAATGAATTCTTGGAGGTCTAGTTAGGGTTTCTATTGCTGCAGTAATACCCCATGACCAAAAGCAACTTGAAGAAGTAAGGGTTTGCTTACTAGTTCCATATCACATTCTATCATTGAAGGAAGTCAGATCAAGAACTCAAACAGGACAGAACCTTGGAGCCAGCAACTGAAGAAGTGATCAGGTGCTACAAACTGGTGTGTTCCTCATGGCTTGCTCAGCCTGCTTTCTTTCTTTTTCTTATTCTTTTTTTTTTTTTGGTTTTTTGAGACAGGGTTTCTCTGTGTAGCCCCAGCTGTCCTGGAACTCACTATGTAGACCAGGCTGGCCTCGAACTCAGAAATCTGCCTGTCTCTGCCTCCCAAGTGCTGGGATTAAAGGCATGCATCACCACTGCCCGGCTTCAGCCTGCTTTCTTTTTTTTTCTTTGTGAATTTTTTTTATTGGATATATTCTATATTTACAATTCATTTCCCTTTTTCTGGTTCCCCACCCCCAAAGGTCCCACATGCCCTTTTCCCTCCCCCTGCTCCCTCATCCACCCCCCTCCCACCTCACTGTTCTTGTACTCCCCCACAATGATGCTTTGGTCCATTCTAGCACCAGTGTCCACTCCTTTCTTCTTGTGAGACATCACTTGGTATGTGATTTATGTCTTTGGTGTTCCAAGCTTCTAGGCTAATATCCACTTATCAGTGACTGCATACCATGGGTATTCTTTGGAGACTGCGTCACCTGCTTTCTTATCAAACCCAGGACACCAGCTCAGGGGTGGCCCTACCCTGGACACTCCTACACTCATCACTAATTATGTTTGAGTTGCACAGGTTTGCCTATGTCGTGGTCATATGGAGGCAGTTTTCACATTTGACATCCCTAATTTGTGATGTCAAACTGGTGTACTTGAGAATTTCTGAGACTGGCCATGTGGAGAATTGCATCCAGTGCTCCTCTTGAATATTAAAAATGCTACATACTTGGCAAGCCACATCATCTCTCTGGAACACAGCTACAAAAAGTTAATAATGCCCCAAGGGAAAATTTTGCATTTCTTATAACTTCCTACTAATAGACAGAAGTGATACATGGAAGTAAAGATTAAGTAAAAATAAAGAGGAAAAGATCTCATTTGTGGCCACCAGACTGTTGAATACTCTGACTTGAAATCAGTGCTGTCTCTGTAGCAGGCATTCCTCTTTGTTTCTCTAGTGTTAGTTTATCTTGTAAATTGAACTATAAAGTTGGTGATGCTTATTACATTAAAAATTGCCATTGCCACATGGAAAAATTAAAGTTGGTTAGTTAAATAATTTGCTATTCAATATGGCATTCCAGATTATCACAGGTACTTAACATGCATAAACAAGACCCAATGGCTTCTCTTTTCTTGATTAGTGAGTGGAACACCCTGTCCTTTCAGGTATATGTATCCTTTGAATTGACAAAGAAGCCTTGCAGTGTAACATGAGTAACCCCAGAACTTATTTTAACTCCTGTTTGTTTTTTCTGAAGTGTAGATTTGTAATAACAATCTAATCAAGTATTCTTTTTACATTCCTGGCCTACCCCACGCAAAAAAAGGGGAAGAAACAATTTTCTTCTACTTCAGCAAAATCCTAATTTTAACTGGATGCCTGGCATATGACTAAATGTTTAACTCTGACATTTTTGTAAATGAACTTTAGTCAAAGGGGCCCTTCTTTGATAAAAATTCATGTATTAAATAATCTTACAAATGAGCTGGGCGGTGGTGGCACACGCCTTTAATGCTAGCACTTAGGAGGCAGAGGCAGGTGGATTTCTGAGTTCGAGGCCAGTCTGGTCTACAAAGTGAGTTCCTGGACAGCTAAGGCTACCCAGAGAAACCCTGTCTTGAGAAAAGAAAAGAAAAGAAAAGAAAAGAAAAGAAAAGAAAAGAAAAGAAAAGAAAAGAAAAGAAAACAAAACAAAACAAAACAAAACAAAACAAAACAAAACAAAACAAAACAAAACAAAACAAAACTCCTACAAATATATTTTGAGAATAATGTGTTGACTGGCATATAAGACTATCAAAGCTCAGTTAAATATGTATGGAATAAGCAAGCACTGAGTGAGGAAGAATAGTGTGGATTTATAGTTTTAAAGTATTACAATAAGTACCTAACAGCACAGCAATTTCTATAGATCCTGTCACTTCCTTTAACAGCCTGGTCAGGGCACATGTTCTTCTCTGAATAGACTGGAACAGCTCCATACACTCTTAGAAAAATACAAAATCAATTGACTCCAGTTTATTTTTCCCTTCAGAGAGAGAACAGTATTTCTATAGATGCTTAAAGCATCTGGTATCAACAAGGATTAAACATCACTCAGTGTCTTAAACACAAGCTGCTTTATTATATGGGATCAAGGTATTTTTGTAAATGTAATCTTTTAGTAATTAGAAAAATAAGGAAAAGATACTGGGGAGAACAAAGTTTCAGGATAACAAAAGGTATTTTTGTGCTTCAGTGCTGCTCTTCATAATGTTACACAGTATCCTAGTCTCTTCTGTGCTAGGACATGAATTTGTCCTACCCCATAAAACAGTTGTAATTTCTAATGTCCCTCCAAGTGTGAAAACTTGAAAACCATTGATTATCCTGTCTGTCTCTGTTCCAATACCATGCAGTTTTTAATCACTATTTCTGCGTAGTATAACTTGAGGTAAGGGATGGTGATTACCATGAACGTTCTTTTATTGTTGAGAATTGTTTTCAATATCCTGGGTTTTTTGCTTTTCCATATGAAATTGAGAATTACTGTTTAATGTCTGAAGAACAGTGTTGGAATCTTGATGGAGTTTGTGTAGAATCTGTAGATTGTTTTTGGTAGGATGGTCATTTTTACTATGTTGATCCTACCAATCCATTAGCATGGGAGATTGTTCCATCTTTTGAAGTCTTCTTCAATTTCTTTTTTTTTTTTTCTTTTTGTGATTTGAAGTTCTTGTTGTACAGATCTTTCACTTGTTTGGTAAATACACCAAGATATTTTTATGATGTTTGAAGGCTTTTGTTGCTCTAATTTTCTATCTTTGCCTGTTTATATCTTTTGTCCAAAGAAGGGAAATGATTTGTTTGAGTTAATTTTATATATAACCACTTTGTTGATGTTGTTTATTAATTGTAGAATTTCTCTGGTAGAATTGTTGGGGTCTCTTATGTATACTATCATACCATCTTCTAATAGTGATACCTTGACTTCTTTTTGTGTCTTATTCAATTTGTGTCTTATTGCCCTAGATCTCCATTTGTTCTCTTATTGCTCTAGCTAGAATATCAAGTGCTATATTGAGTAGATACAGAGGGAGTGGACAGCGTTGTTTTGTCCCTGATTTTAGTGGGATTGTTTCAAGTATTTCTCCATTTAATTTGATATTGGCTGATGGTTTGCTGTATATTACTTTTATTATGTTTAGGTAATAGCCCCGAATTCCTGATCTCTCCAATACTTTTAGCATGAAGGGCTGTTGTATTTTGTCAAAGTCTTTTACAGCATCTTATGAGATGATCATGTGATTTTTTTCTTTGAGTTTGTTTAGTGGATTACATTAATGGATTTTTGTACATTGAAATATTTCTGTATTCCTGGGATGAAGCCTACTTGATCATGGTGAATGATGGTTTTGATGTATTCTTGAATTCAGCTTGCCAGAATTTAATTGAGTATTTCTGTACTGAAATTCATTAGCAAAATTGGTCTGAAGTTCTCTTTCTTTGTTTGGTGTTTATTTGGTTTAGGTATCTGAGTAACTGAGGATTCATAAAATGAATTATGAAGTTTTCCTTCTGTTTCTATTGTATGAAATATTCTGAGGAGTGTTTGTATAGAATAGAATTGAAGACCCATAAATCAACCTGCACACTTATGGACACTTGATTTTCAACAAAGAAGCAAAAATATATAACAGAAAAAAAGCATCTTCATAAATGATGCTTTCCAACTGGCAGTATGTATGGAGAAAAATTAAAATAGATCCATATGTATTTCTTTGCACAAAGCTCAAGTTCAAGTGGATTAAGGGCCTTAACATAAAACCTGATACATTTAATTGAATAGAAAAGAAAGTGGGAAGGAGCCTCCAACTTATTGACAAAGGGAGAAATTTCCCAATCAGAAAACTAATCGCCTAGACTCTAAGATCAACAATTGATAAATGGGACTTCCT
The DNA here is from genome assembly GCA_964023405.1 of Apodemus agrarius. Taxonomy (NCBI): domain Eukaryota; kingdom Metazoa; phylum Chordata; class Mammalia; order Rodentia; family Muridae; genus Apodemus; species Apodemus agrarius. Next base: position 131,808,113 of record OZ030006.1, read on the forward strand.
AGAGCTGAAAAGCTTCTGCAAGGCAAAAGATTGTCAGAGCTACAAAAAAATCTGTAGCTCTGACAATCTACAGATTGGGAAAATAACTTCACTAATCCCACATCCAATAGAGGGCTAATATCCAAAATATATAAAGAACTCAAGAAACTAGCATCTACAAAACCAAAGAACCCAGTAAAAATGAGGTACAGAGCTAAGCAGCAAATTCTCACCTAAACAATATTGAATGGTCAAGAAGCATGTAAAGAGGACTTAGTTACCTCCTAGCCCAGGCTGACTTCCCTCACATGTCACACACATGGGCAAGAGAGCGGCAACATGAGATGTAACCATAACACCTTCAGTTGTGCAAATGCCCCAATGTCTAAGTCCTTGAATCCTTTCTCCTCTTTGGGTCATCTCAGAGGTAAAGTAGACATTTGCTACTTTAAAAAGAAATTGTGGCCAGACGAATCTGGCAGGCAGCTCCAGGTACACAGAGATATCCAGAGTCTAACATCTCATGGGTCTCAGCCTGTCAGGTTTCTGCCTGCACCCAGGGCCTGGGCAGCTCTGCGGGCCATCTGTGTGCCAGTCTGTCAGGGGACATTTGCTCTGTAGACTGCTCTGCATTTGGAAGGTGGTCTCCGCCATCTTGGCTCCTGGCCGCGGTATGAATCTGATAGGCAGCACCAGGTACACAGAGATATTCCAAGTCTAACATCTCTTGGGTCTCAGCCTGTCAGGCTTCTGCCTATGCTCAGGATGTAGGTAGCTCTGTGGGCCAAAAGCTATGTACAGATTCAATGCAATTCCCATCCAAATTCCAATTCAATTCTTCACAGAGTTAGAAAGAGCAATTTGCAAATTCATTTGGAATAACAAAAAATGCATGATAGTAAAACTACTCTAGACAATAAAAGAACTTCTGGCAGAATCACCATCCCTGACCTCACGCTGTACTACAGAGCAATCAATAAAAACTTTATGTAACAGGCACATAGATCAATGGAATAGAACTGAAGACCGAGAAATGAACTCACACACCTATGGTCACTTGATCTTTGACAAAGGAGCTAAAACCATCCAGTGGAAAAAAGACAGCATTTTCAACTGGTGCTGGTTCAACTGGCAGTTAGCATATAGAAGAATGCAAACTGATCCATTCTTATTCCCTTATAAAAAGCTCAAGTCCATGTGGATCAAGGACCTCCACATAAAACGAGATACACTGGAACTATTAGAAAAGAAAGTGGGGAAGACCCTCGAGCACATGGGCACAAGGGAGAATTTTCTGAAGAGAAAACCAATAGCTTATGCTCTAAATCAAGAATTGACAAATGGGACCTAATTAAATTGAAAAGCATCTGTAAGGCAAAGGACACTGTCAATGGGAGAAAATGGCAACCAACAGATTGCGAAAAGATATTTACCAATCCTACATCTGATAGAGGACTAATATCCAATATATACAAAAAATTCAAGAAGTTAGAATCAAGAGAATCAAATAAACCTATTAAAAATGGGGTACAGAACTAAACAAAGAATTCTCAATGGAGCAATAACAAATGGCTGATAACTACCTACAATAATGTTTCTTAGTCATCAGGGAAATGCCAATCAAAACAACTGTGAGATTCCAGCTCACACCACTCAGGATAGCTAAGATCAAAAACTCAGGTGACAGCAGATGCTTGTAAAGATCTTGAGAAAGAGGAGCACTCCTCCATTGCTGGTGGAATTGCAAGCTGGTAAAACCACTCTGGAAATCAGTTTGGTGATACTTCCAAAAATTGAGCATAGCATTACTGGAGGACCCAGCTATACCACTTCCTGGCATATACCCAGAAGATGCTCCATCATCTAATAAGGACACATGCTCCACTATGTTTATAGCAGTCTTATTTATAATAGCCAGAAGCTGGAAAGAACCAAGATGTCCCTCAACAGAGGAATGGATACAGAAAATGTGGTATATTTACACAGTGGAGTACTACTCAGCTATCAAAAACAATGACTTCATGAAATTTACAAGCAAATGGATAGAACTTGAGAATATCATCCTTAGTGAGGTGACTCTGTCACAAAGGAAAACAGGCAGTATGTACTCACTCTAAGTGAATATTAGCCCAAAAGTTCAGAATACCCAAGATTCAATTCACAGATAATATGAAGCCTAAGAAGAAGGAAGACCAAAATGTGGATGCCTCAGTGATTTTTAGAAGGTCAATAAAATACAGGAGAAAGTATGGAGACAAAATGTGGAGCAGAAACTGAAGGAAAGACCATCTAGAGACTACCCCACTTGGGGATCCATCATATCAGCCACCAAACCTGCAAGTTATGGTGGATGCTGGGAAGTGCTTGCTGATGGAAGCCTGATATGGCTATCTCCTGAGAGGCTCTGCCAGAGCCTGACAAACACAGAGGCAGAAGCTCACAGCCAACCATTGGACTGAGCTCAGGGTCCCTGATGGAGGAGTTGGAAGAAGAGACTGAAGGAGTTGAGTGGGTTTGCAGCCCCATGAAGGGAGCAACAATGTCAACCAGTCAGACCCTGGGAGCTCCCAGGAACTGGACCACCAACCAAAGAATACACATGGAGCATCCCACAGGGCTGGCCACATATGTGGCAGAGGATGGCCTTGTTGGTCATCAGTAGGAGCTGAGGCTCTTGGGCCTGAGGGTGTTCGATGCCCCATTGTAGGGGAATGCTAGGGCAGGAGGATGGGAGTGGGTGGGTGGGGGAGCACCTTCATAGAGGCAGGGGCAGGGAGATGGAATAGGAGTTTCTGAAGGGGAGACCTGGAAAGGGGAAAACATTTGAAATGTAGATAAAAAAATATCCAATACCAAAAAGAGTGAATAAATATTATAGATTCACACACACACACACACACACACACACACACACACACACAAAGTTTGTAGACTATAGACATTGCCCTAGTATGGCTGTTCTCTAAGAGACTTTGCCTGAGTAAGACAGATGCAGATACTTTTTGGAATGAGCCCAGGGACCTCAAATTAGAGAAGGACTGAAGGATCTGAAGAGGACTGCAACCCCATAGGAAGAACAATATCAGCTCCCAAGGACTAAGCCACCAACCAAAGAGTTTATATGGGTGTGTCTGTGGCTTCAGATACATATGTAGCAGAAGATTGTCTTATCTGGAATCAGTGTGAGGGGAGGTGCTCGGGCCTGTGGAGGTTTGTTGCCTCAGCGAAGGGGAAAGCTAGAGGGGTGAGGTGGGAGTTGGTGGGTGGGTATTGGGGTACCCTGTTGGAGGCAAAGGGGAGAGGGTAGAATAGGGGGCATGTTTGCAGAGGGGAGACCTGGAATGGGGATAACATTTAAAACGTAAGTAAATAAAATAATCAATAAAAAAATGGTGTAAGGAAAAAAAACTTTGAAAACCAGTCCTCTTACTGTATCTATATTACTTTAATATAGGCCTCTTCCCTACTCAAATGCTTTTAAGTTAAAAAAATGAGTCAGCATTTTTATTTTAAAGGAAACAACTAAAACCTAAAGATCAGGGGGCCAATTTCTTCTCTGTGGTTCATAGCTTAGTCATCTATTATGCAAGTAGTGACCCTGAAGTTGAAGTAGATTCAAACTCACCAAAATGCCAATTGAAATGTGTCTTCCTCTGTATTTTTTTTTCTTTTTGCAATGTTGGGTTCTAGATACTATCATTATGACCAAATCTAGAAATATTGCATACTAGTTTTTAAAAAATGTTGCACTCTCTTTTAAAACCTTAACTTAGTGTGTGGATAAAAATGAGAGAAACCTTGTTCAGACAATTCTGCATTTATCCCATCTGGAATATGTCCAGATTTGAGATCAATACTTGAATGACAGTCTTGTTTGCTCTATTGAATCTTTCTACATACAGAATGAACCACCTCACTGATTTTATTTTCCTACCACAAACAGCTGCGTTCTGTGATCACAATATGGCAGTGAAGAAGACGGACAGAACTGAAGCTTTCATTAAGTGATGGAAACAACAGTGGACAGAGCAGGCTTCAGCTCCCTGTTCCTTTACAAAAGGAGTAAATCACAACTAATTTTTGAATAAAAAAACAAACCTAAAAAATCAAAGTACACAGCTGGGAGCAGATAACACACAGTTGGGCATATGTAATATCTAAAGTCACATGCTAAGGTAAATTGAAACTTAAAAGGCATGTGGATAGTCAAATTCAATAATGGATTCCTGAAAGGCAAGGTAAACATACACACAGACAGACATAGACACGTCATAATTCTGGAAAGAAAGCCCAGAGGGCCTTCCATATACAAGACTCCACTTCTTGCAGAAACTCACCAAATGAGTTATCTGTGTTTACATTTTAAGCTACATTTTAGTTCTTAGAAAAGACATATGTGTTAAAACTTGACAGAAGTAGAATTCAGGCTTTATGTGTTGTGCTGTGAAATGTTAATTAAAAAGAACAGTGTTTATAATGACACCATGCCTTAATAAAAACCACCACACTGGGAAAAGTGACTCTCCTGATAACTGGTTATATTCGGTTAGCATCACCTTGGAGTGTCAATAAGCTCTATCTTTCAATAATATCATGTGAACTAGAAACTTCATTTTTTTCTAAATATTTTGTGATGTTGTCTCTGACAGATGTGAACTAAGGTGTATTCACTCCAGATGGGACACAGACAACAGACCAAAGAGATGCCATAAAAGTATAGCTGATGAACCATCTACTTTACCAGGGACACTTAACGGGGACTGAGTGACTCAAAGATAGATGCATCAAAAAAGGACTGTTCCTGCATGGTTGATAACTCATGAAAAGTGCATTTCAGAGCTCCCTGCCTGCCTGATGACAGCTTCATGAAGGGGATTCCCCTGTCTCCTAGCATTCCTTTAGTGATTGCATAATATTAGGAAGGAACCTGGTGGATCATAGAACATTCTGAGCTCCAAGACTGTGAAACTTTGTGAACTTATTGGATCCCATGAGCCTCTTTCCCAGAGATAGTGCTTCAGTTTGGAAAAAATGGATAGACCAACTAGAAAGCAACCACTAAGCAACACAAAAAATTAACTTACAAAAGTTGTCTCTGCCACTCTGAAGAAGAAAAGGCAAATGATCATCTTGGGAGATATTTTTGGATTATGAGGAAGTGATAATTGTGAAATTTTACAGTGAATCTAAAAAAAAATGTTCTTCATTGCTTGTCAACCTTTTGCTAAGATCAAGTTTAAAACTAAAAACAAAATAGGTACTTTGTGTCTAAGATGGGTCTTATGTATAGGGAATGCACAGAAAGATCAATTTTATTCCTCACGTGCACAGAAATGATCCCGTGCCTTGTACACAGACATACTTTAAGCATGCCTGACCGATTCAGTCCAACCCAATGCTCTCAAACTACCAGGAGGCACTGTACTGTCATGGTCGAAGGTATTTGTGATCAATGCAGCAAATGAAAAATCATACATGAGCTCTTAAAGTTAAGCATTTACTTCCCTATTTTTGTTTCTTTCCTTTTTTCTTCTTTTAAGTAGGAACCTTAGAAGCAACCTCATTAAACTAATTTAAGCAATTGCTTTGACCTCAGATACAGTGTGACAATCCATGAGTATATTTTTCAATATGTGTGCATGAGACTGACATGGAATCAGCATTACTGTTCAGGATAAATTACAAGGTGCATTATATTGCAATAGAATGGAGCTCAAAAGAATTCCTGACTCTGTGTCCTGAGGTTTCACTGTAAACAAGCCATCACTATTTAATGAATGTGTTTTAACAGAATCACAAAGATAATTACCTGAAATACTAACTAAACTAAATATCGTTGATTCTGTAATAAGCTGTAGCTGGTGAAAGAAGAACATAGACTTTGCCAGCAACCAGTATGCTTGACAGAAAAGCATATGACTATAACACAAGCCTACAGTAGGATGCTTCAGCATTACACAAAAGTCCTTTCTTTTTCAAGTACAAGCATAATTACATTCGGTATGGGGTTGAGGCATATTCAACCAATCACTTGACTTTAGCAGTAAAAGGTAAAAAGAGATAATAGTTTATGTTTTGCTCTGTATGGTGAAGCTTCTGTGCCCTCTCAATTATATAACATCTTGATTTTGGCAATATTTATACAACACCTTATATTTTTTCCTCAAAGGGGAAACAAAATTAGTTTCATTTAAATTAATTACTTGTCTCCTATGTAGAACAAGAAAATACGTATTGACCATATGTTAGCTACTTAGTTCTATCACTGGAGAATGAGTACAGTCATAGAGGATATGTACATGAATGGACTAGGATATGTCACAACAAAACTTTATTTACAAAACAAATCATGGGTCATATTTTGTGAAAAAGTCATAGTTTCATTTCTTTTTTCTTTTTTTACATAAATTTTTATTGGATATATTCTTTATTTACATTTCATTTCCCGTTTCCTGGTTCCCTGCCCCCAGAGGTCCCACATACCCTTTTCCCTCTCCCTGTTCCCCCATCCACCCCTTCCCACTTCCCTGTTCTGGTATTCCCCTACACTGATGCATTGAGCCTTTCCAGAACCAGGGTTCATTCCTTCCTTCTTCTTGGACATCATTTGGTATGTGGATTGTGTCTTTGGTGTTCCAAGATTCTAGGATAATATCTACTTATCAGTGACTGCATACCATGGGTATTCTTTTGAGACTGGGTTACCTCACTTAGTATGAGGTTCTTCAGCTCCATCTATTTGTCTAAGAATTTCATGAATTCATTGTTTCTAATGGCTGAATAGTACTCCATGTGGTTTAATCAGGAACCTTGAAACCTACATGCAGGAAAAAAGCTCCCCACTCCCCTTCTCCAGTCCTTTTATATCCTCTCTAAGTCCGCCCCATCAGTCCACATCACCAGTCTTCTCTGATTGGTCCACATAGATGGTCTGATCACACGTCATTGGCTACACTTGCGCAGTGCCCAAAAGAGGTGTGGCCTACTCAGGAGCAGGAAGAAGTCAGGTGCTTAGTCATCCGACTTGGCAGGCCTCCAGGTGCCGTCTTGAGGCTACTGCACACCCGCTCTCCACATCTCCCCCTTCTTTATTTATTGGCAGAGAGAATGCCTGTCTTAGGTTGCCCCCTGAAGTGACGCCCCTTACCCGTCTTTGGAAGAGCAAACAGCAATGGTTTGTCCCCTGTCTTAGGTTGGTGACGTATTCAGGGAGTCTTACCCGTCATTGACTACTTCTCTAGCATGCCAAGCCACACTTGAGGAGACTGACCAGTCTCCACAGCCGCAAAAGCCTGGATCATCAGGGCTTGTATTCTGCGCTGCTGGAACCACATGAGGCACATGCACCAAAAGCCAAGACGCTACACAAGACCAAGCATAAAGCAAGTCCAGCTGGTCGAGCCCATTCCTTCAATCTGGGTGCAGCAATAGTGTTCCATTCAGCCAACCCTCCAGCGAGGGACAAATCCACTCGGGTAGAGTTGATGTGGACGATGGACTGTCTCAACTTTCACACCAAACCATCAAAACATTGAGAGCAATTTCCTATCAAATACTGGGAGATATTACGGGACAATTGCACTGCATGGCTATAATTAACAAAAGGTATGGAGGTAACACTCAGCCCAATGATGGGTGGAATCATTCCAACACATGCTATAACAACAATCTTCACTGCTACAATTTAAATGCTTTGCATCAGCACTACCATTATAAATGATAAATACAAAAGGAGGCCATAAACAAACAGGCATAGGCCTAAAAGTTACATTTTGACCCAGAGCAAAAACAGAAACAGATTCTTCATGTCCCGCACCAAGGAAATCTTTCCATCAGAATGAGTAAGGGGCAAAGGTTTAGGAAACACCAATAAAAGGCGCCAACGAAGGTCTTCAGTCTTTATCAGTGAGGTTATCATGAACTTCAGGAACAGTGCTTTCCAGGCCATGTCTTCTTTGTAAAATTCTTGTCAATCTCTCAGGAACCCACAGTGGCTGCTGTTGATCCTGGGGAAACACACAAACAGACCCTCTCGCCCATACCAACACTGGGTCAGGACCGTTCCATTCTCCTGTTAAAACATCTTTCCACATAACGGTCCCTTTGGGAGACATTTCCAGATTGACATGGCGATCAGCGGCAACCTTGCCATATGCATCTTCCATTAAAAAATTTAAAGTAAAAAGAGCAATAGCTAATCTCTCCCTAGGGCTAGACCCATGGGCAATTCCCCCTTTTTGTTTAAACATTCTTTTAAGGTACGATGAGCGCGTTCCACAATCCCTTGGCCCTGTGGATTATATGGGAGACCATGGGTCAACTGTACACCCATCATTTTGCAAAAAGAAATAAAGGAAGTAGAAGTATAGGCCGGTCCGTTGTCTGTCTTCAACTCAGTTGGTTGACCCCAAGCTCCCCAGGCTTCAAAACAATGAGCTATAACATGCAGGGCCTTTTCTCCTGAGTGTAGGGAAGCAAAAATGATTCCCGAAGCTGTATCAATGGAAACATGAATATATTTTAATTTGCCAAAATCTGAAAAATGAGTAATATCCATTTGCCATAGTTGCAAGGGGCGTAACCCCTAATCCACTCTGCGGCAAGAGAGGGGCACAAGCTGAACAATTTTTTACAATATCCCATGCATCAGTGCGGGAAATCTTGAAACGTGAGGATAGAGTTTTAGAATTAACATGAAACTGGGAATGAAATTCTTGCGCCAATGTAACAGGTGAGGCGGCAAAAAGGAGCATATGGGCACAAGTAGCTCTATCTACTAAGTCATTTCCCTCTGCTAATGGGCCAGGCAGACCTGTGTGCGCACAAATATGTTGCACAAAATAAGGGGAAGATCTCTGCAAAATTAGATCTCGTAACCTAGTTATCAAGCTACCAATTGTAGATTTTAAATTTACCTTCCCAACAACTTCCAAACAGCTGACAATATTAACCACATATAAACTGTCTGAAATCAAAAGAATCATGAAAATTCTCAAAAACTTTTATAACTATTTGCAATTCAATTACTTGAGGGGAAGTAGGGGGGAACTGAACAGTAACAGGCTCAGCTCCAGCAACCGAATATGCTCCCATTCCCGTTTTGGAACCATCAGTAAAAATTATAGGTGCAGCTGCCAATGGAACCTTAGATGTAATACATAGCCTCGTGTATCACTATTCACACATTAACTGAGCAACCTGCCGAAGGGTATCAACTTGCTCCTGCACCAAATCAATTCTTTGATTAAGGATCATTATGCCACATTTTAGGTGGCCATTAACATTGGCCTGCACATAGCCACATTAGAGCTCAATGCAACAGCAGCAGTAGTAGCCCCAATGGCAGAAAGGATATATCTAACCAGGGATGAGGAAGAAGGACCCTCCACTGACCAAGGGATGCTCAGTGGCATTCCAACAAAGAGCATAATAACAAACGTGAGGATCACAATTAAGTGGGGTCCCATTCTGGGGAATTACAGAATCATTAAACACCACAAATACAATGGTGGCCACACAACACACAAGAGTAGGGGCAAACGACACATTCTTCCCTGAAACTTGTAATTTACTATTCCATTCAAAAGATGCATTTCCTATACTATCCCCTTGCAACATAGCTAAAGGGGAAATATCTGTGCAGCTTCCATTTACCCCGCATAACAACCAAATATCAAAGGGATTAGTGGAAAACAGCTTGAGTGGGATTTTGGTATGTCCAATTATAACCTGGAAAGGTTGCATTATATAGGGTCCCTATATTGGGAGAAAAGGTAAAAAATCCTCACACAGCCCAGCGCACTCCCTGTGATTGACACCCGGTCCATAAGGGAAAGATCTGATCCCTCTGACTCTTGCAAAAGGGAGACCATTTTGGCTGAGGAGGTACAGTATAATTCCCTCTAGCAGGCACAATGGGCCATCTTCCGGTTATCCATGTAGCATTAGTGCTATTGGGAGAATGGCCAACAACTATTGGATCAAACCATGCAGCTGCCTGATTGTATAAGCTAATACAATCTCCCTGTTCTGTAGGGCAGTAGCCTACAACTGGACCCCATTGTATGAGGGTTGAATAATAAAAGGAACCTGAAATTTGAAGGTTCCCAGAAAAATTCTACTAGCTGTTTTTAGTAGTCATATCAACAAATTTTTCAAACAGTTCAAAAGGAACCTGTTTGAAATCAAATAAATTCCCATTGAGATCTCCTTTTCAATCTTGGGTGGTTAAATTTTGCTTCTACCATTATATCCAATAAAGCTTGTGAAAAGTGGCAACAGGCTTATACTGGTCACAGCTGTTTTTAACTTTTATCATTCTTGAAATAATCTTAATTACAAAGTATGAGTGAGTTAAGAATTGTAAGCCTTAGATCAGACTCCAATTCGGTCAACGGTACACTGGCAGTTGTTAACCATAATTCTTTCTCTTCCAATATTAGAGTATAACTACAACTTTGGAAAGCAAAACCCAATTTTCAAGTGCCATTACTTCACACCACAGAGTTTGTTTGCAAGTTCTTATGTTTGAATGCATAACAATACAACTTATAATACCTCATTAAAGAGACATTGTTTTAAACCTCATCCCTTATAAGTCTAATATCTAGAATAATTACATACAACATTATACCAATTTAGAAGTATCTTTAAAGGCCTGTTTTTCCTGGGTTGGGTCATGCCAAGTGTTATCATTTAAGATAACTCCAACCCCGAGTTATCAGTTTTAAACTTTCTTTTTGTTACCAATGTAATAATTTTTAATCATGCCCAATAACTTATAAGCCAAATACTCTATAGTCAAAACATGCAAAACATATTTATACCTTTAAGACCAATCAGAACCAAAAATGAAACTACATGAATCTTATAAATTTGAACCAAACAATTGTTTTCTAGCTGTAATTCAAGAGAAAAAGCACTTTGTACCCAAAAGGAGAAATAACCATCAGCCTACTTGTCCTAGAACTTGAGCAACTGCTGGCCCTTTTAAAAGCAGCTTTTCTCCAGCTGTGCTTGACTCCTAGCTAATTGCAGAGCAACTTATATCAGCCTCTGCTTTGTAAACCAACAGGATCAAGAGATGGACTTCTAGCAAATAAAGTTTTTACCATTTTTTTTTACATGAAACAGAACATTAGTCATTCAGACAACAAAACAAAAGACAGACACACGTAGACAAATTGGTGCACCAAAGTCAAACAATACACAGAGAGGGAAGAACACTTATACCAGTCTTAACAAATCTTGTTCTAGGGCTTCTTGACCCTTTTCAACTGCTTTATAGCATCCCTTGAACCAAGGAGCAACTTGGTCTACCTCGATAAGGAAACATTCCAAGGTACTCCTTTTCAACTCTGATTTCTTTCCCTTTAACAGCTCCGTCAGAGCCACAAAAATTGGATACAAAGTAGAGTTACCCATACTTTCGCTTTTCCTTTCTAGCCTCTTTACCGAGGACTTTATAGCCTCTTACCTGAGGACTTTTATCGCTCCCAACAAATCCCCGAGGGCCTGGCAGGCCGTCTGAGCTGCCGTCTGAGCTGACGATGAATTCCCCATCATGCTTGGTGCAATTTGTCCCAAAACCGGGAGCCTTATCGTCTCAAACCGAGAACTTTATCGTCTCAAACCGAGAACCTTAATTGTCTCAAACCGAGAACCTTATTGTCTCAAACCGAGAACTTTATCGTCTCAAACAGAGAACCTTAATTGCCCCACTTACCTGGGAACTTACCGGCTAGCCACCCTGACCGCAATGAGTTCTGAACGTTCGAGTCCCCGTACGGGCCACCACTTGTCGCTGCTATCTCCGACCAGCAGAAAAGAGCGACCACACTGCGTTCTTCTCAATGCGGTTTAATCAGGAACCTTGAAACCTACATGCAGGAAAAAAGCTCCCCACTCCCCTTCTCCAGTCCTTTTATATCCTCTCTAAGTCTGCCCCATCAGTCCACATCACCAGTCTTCTCTGATTGGTCCACATAGATGGCCTGATCACACGTCATTGGCTACACTTGCGCAGTGCCCAAAAGAGGTGTGGCCTACTCAGGAGCAGGAAGAAGTCAGGTGCTTAGTCATCCGACTTGGCAGGCCTCCAGGTGCCGTCTTGAGGCTACTGCCACACCCGCTCTCCACAATCACTATTTAATGAATGTGTTTTAACAGAATCACAAAGATAATTACCTGAAATACTAACTAAACTAAATATCGTTGATTCTGTAATAAGCTGTAGCTGGTGAAAGAAGAACATAGACTTTGCCAGCAACCAGTATGCTTGACAGAAAAGCATATGACTATAACACAAGCCTACAGTAGGATGCTTCAGCATTACACAAAAGTCCTTTCTTTTTCAAGTACAAGCATAATTACATTCGGTATGGGGTTGAGGCATATTCAACCAATCACTTGACTTTAGCAGTAAAAGGTAAAAAGAGATAATAGTTTATGTTTTGCTCTGTATGGTGAAGCTTCTGTGCCCTCTCAATTATATAACATCTTGATTTTGGCAATATTTATACAACACCTTATATTTTTTCCTCAAAGGGGAAACAAAATTAGTTTCATTTAAATTAATTACTTGTCTCCTATGTAGAACAAGAAAATACGTATTGACCATATGTTAGCTACTTAGTTCTATCACTGGAGAATGAGTACAGTCATAGAGGATATGTACATGAATGGACTAGGATATGTCACAACAAAACTTTATTTACAAAACAAATCATGGGTCATATTTTGTGAAAAAGTCATAGTTTCATTTCTTTTTTTTTTTACATAAATTTTTATTGGATATATTCTTTATTTACATTTCATTTCCCGTTTCCTGGTTCCCTGGCCCCCAGAGGTCCCACATACCCTTTTCCCTCTCCCTGTTTCCCCATCCACCCCTTCCCACTTCCCTGTTCTGGTATTCCCCTACACTGATGCATTGAGCCTTTCCAGAACCAGGGTTCATTCCTTCCTTCTTCTTGGACATCATTTGGTATGTGGATTGTGTCTTTGGTGTTCCAAGATTCTAGGATAATATCTACTTATCAGTGACTGCATACCATGGGTATTCTTTTGAGACTGGGTTACCTCACTTAGTATGAGGTTCTTCAGCTCCATCTATTTGTCTAAGAATTTCATGAATTCATTGTTTCTAATGGCTGAATAGTACTCCATTGTGTATATATACCACATTTTTTGTATCCATTCCTCCATTGAGGGACATCTGGGTTCTTTCCCACATCTGGCTACTATAAATAAGACTGCTATGAATATAGTGGAACATGTATCCTTATTGCATGCTGGGGAATCTTCTGGGTATTTGCCCAGGAGTGGTATAGCAGGGTCCTCTGGCAGTATCATGTCTAGTTTTCTGAGGAACTGCTAGACTGATTTCCAGAGTGGTTGTACCAGCTTGCAATCCCACTAGCAATGGCGGAGTGTTCCTCTTTCTTCACATCCTCGCCAACACCTGCTGTCTCCTGAGTGTTTAATCTTTCCCATTCTGAGAATATCTTTCTTTTACCTTTTCTTTAGAAAGACATATCTATTGATTATAGTGTAGTAGGTTGAAAACATCTTTCAATTCTGTGAAAGTGTGGGTAGTTTTAAATTTAAGTTTTATCATTATTTTAAATTGTTTTATTCTAATTGACTCTACATATTGCAGTGAACTACTATACAATAAGAATGATCCTTCTGGAGTCACATTTCCACTATCAACTACAATTTTATGAACAGATCCATCTCACACTTTCTGTCTCTCTCTTACACACATTCTCTCTCACATGCACACTCTCACACATTCATTAACGCACACTCTCACACACTCATTCACAGGCACGCACATACACACAGAAACCAAGTATACTTTACTAGGAAACTAGGAAAAGAATTAGCTTTATGTTGGTTTTCATGAACCATGTGTTCCTTTGCTTTCATTCAATCCTTAATCATCTAATATTACCTTTTGCTTTCCTTTCTAAATGTTATACTATATATAACTACATATTTTCACACATATATAGGCATACAGTATAAGTCCATAAAGCATACATCTGCCCATGAGGAAGAATATATGTATTCTATTATTTTATTCTCTCATAATGTAGGTGGCCTCCCTTGCTATCAGGCAGCCTAAGTCCATCCATTACACCGTACACACATAAACATTTTTCCTTAGAGCTAAACAATGATTCATTTCAATTGTGTATAATATTTTCATTTATTTATTCATCTATTGATGGATATTTATTTTGGTTCCATTTCCTCTACCGTATTGTAAATAGAACAACAATAAACATGAATGTGCAAATATGTGTGTGGTAGGATATGCCATATGAAGTTCAATATTTAATTTTTAAATGAACTTCCAAACATTTCCAAACATATAATGGCTGTACTTATATTCACTCCTACCAGTAGTGAAGCTTTTGTTATTGATTTCTTGATGACAGGCATCAGACTGAGATGAGGTTGTCTCTCAGTAGTATTACATTAGTCTGACCAATAGGACTACTGAAAATTAATTTAAAAAATATTATGTGTCTGAATGTGATAATTACATGTGTATATGCACACCATATGCACGCTTGTTCCTATAGAGATCATAAGAATTATTGGAATCCCAGATATTGGAGTCACAGGTAGTTGTGAATTAACATGTGTGTGCTGGGAATCAAACTTGGGTCCTTTGAAAAGGCAATGCGTACTCCAAACTGCTAAGCAATCTTTCGAGTTACCTGTTGAGCACTTGTAAACAGACTATTGGCTATTTGTGTTTCTTGCTTTAAAAACTATCATCTGTTCATTTCACTAGACCACATATCAAATAGCAGTTTTATTTTTTATTGGATATTTTACTTATTTGCATTTCAAATGTATCCTTTCCTAGTTTCCCCCACAGAAACCCCCTATCCCATCCTCCCTCTCTCTGCTTCTATGAGAGGACTCCCCCACCCATCCAGCCAATAACTACCACCTCACCACCATTGCATTCCCCTACACTGGGACATCAAGTGTTCACAGAACCAAGAGCCTCTCCTCTCATTATGTAGCTGGAGCAATGGGTCCCTCCATGTAAATTCTTTGTTTGGTGGTTTAGTCCTGGGAGCTCTGGGGGTCTGGTTGGTTGATTTTGTTCTTCCTATGGGGTTGCAACCCCCTTCAATTACTTCAGTCCTTTCTCTAACTCTTCTATTGGGGACCCTGTGCTCAGTCTAATAGTTGGCTATGAGCCAACTGTATTTGCCTCTGTATTTATCAGGCTCTGGCAGAGTCTCTCAAGAGACAGCTGTCTATATCAGACTCCTGTCAGAAAGCACTTCTTGGCATACCCAATATTGTCTGGGTCTGGTGACTGTATATTAGATCCCCAAGTGGAACAGTCTCGGGGTGGCTTTTCCTTTAGTCTCTTCTGCACACTTTGTTTCCATATTTCTTTTAGACAGGAACAATTCTGGGTTAAAGATTTGGCAATAAGTGGGCACATCTCCCAACCTGGGGCTTTGCCTTACCCCTGGATATGGTCTCTACAGATTTCCTATTCCCTTTGTTGGTTATATCATCTCAGTTGGGTCCTGGGAGCCTCTTTCTTTCCTGGCATCTGGGACATGCTGGTGGCTACCCACTGTTCCCCATCTCCCATTGCTATACACCTCTGTTCAAATTCCCAACCCTCTCTATATCATCACAGTATCCTCCCATAACTGAGCCTGCCCCTCTCCCCTTTTCCCTTATCTCTCCTCTTTTCCTCTCATGTCCTTTCTACCCTCTACCTCCAGTGAGTATTTTGTTCCCCCTTCTAAGGAGGACTGAAGCATCCACAATTTGTTCTTCCCTCTTCTTGAGCTTCATATAGTCTGTGAGTTGTAACTTGGGTATTCTGAGCTTTGGGGCTAATGTCCACTTATCAGTGAGTACCTATCATGTGTGTTCTTTTATAACTGGGTTACCTTACCCAGGATGATATTTTCTAGTTCCATCCATTTGCCTACAAATTTCAGGAAATCATTGTTTTTAATAGCTGAGTAGTACTCAAATGAATAATATCGAATAGGAAAAAAGCCCCTAAAGAAATGTTCAGCATCCTTAGTCATCAGGGAAATGCAAATCAAAACAACCCTGAGATTCTACCTTAAGCCAGTCAGAATGGCTAAGATCAAAAACTCAGGTGGCAACAGATGCTGGCGAGAATGTGGAAAATGAGGAACACTCCTCCACTGGTGGGATTGCAAGCTGGTACAACCACTCTAGAAATCAGTATGACATTTCCTCAGAAAATTGGACATAGTACTACCTGAGGACCCAGCTATACTATTCCTGGGCTCCACACACCCAAAATATGCTCCAACATATACAAGGACACATGCTCCACTATGTTCATAGCAGCCTTATTTATAATACCCAGAAGCTGGAAAGAACCCAGATGTCCTTCAACAGAGGAATGGATACAGAAATTATGATAAATTTTATTGTTTTGATGTGTAATTTCTATAGTTTTCAGTAAATTTGATGTAAATTTGATGTTTAAGATTTTATACACTATGAGATGTTTGCTTCCTGACAACTTCTTTACTGGTGCAGAAACTTTTAATTTTTTCTAGTCCTGTCTTTTGATGCTTGTATCAAGGTTCTGTGCTACTGAAGTTCTGATAAGAAATCTCCAAACCACTCCAGTATCTTGAAGGCTGTACCCTAAGTTTTCCTTTAGTGGCTTCATCAGTTCAGGTTTTAAGTTAAGATCCCTGATTGATTTTTTTTTTTGTAAAAGATGAAAGATATAATCTAATTTTATTCTTTTGCATGTAGTTATTCAGACTGGCCAGTAGTGTTTAAAAATTGATTACCTTTTTTCCTTCACTGCCTGATTTTTAAATATTCTTTGATAAAAATTAGGTGGCTGTGGAATTTTATTTTGTTTGTTGGTATACAGGTTGCTCTACACTGCTCCATCGGTCTGTTTGTTTTTTGCTTGTACCATATATTTTTGTCTCTAGAATGCTGTGGCTTAATTTGAGGTGGTCAGCGATGGTTATCTGTTCTTGGAGCAGTTCCTGGTCTTCTATGATTCCATGTGAATTCATGTAATGAGGTTTTACATCTGTGAAATACAACATTACAATTTTGATACTCATTACATTAAGCATGTGAACCATTTTTATAATATTAATTCTGCCAATCTGGGAGCATGGAAGCCCTTCATATCATCTATTGTCTTTTCTTTCTTTTTCCAATGTGTTACTAATGTTTTTGTTGTAGAGATGTTTCATTTCTTTGGTTAGGATTATTTCTAAGCTATTTTTTGAGCTATTGCAAATGAGATATATTCCTTAATTTATTTTTCCAAGAGGACCCTGTTGATATATATTAAAGGTACTATTTTTATGTTAATTTTTGTATTCTATGACTTCACGGTGTATATTAATTAGATTTCAGAGTTGTCTAATAGATTCTACAGGGTCTTTTAATTAGAGAATCATGTCTACTTCAAATAAAGGCTAGTTTTCTGAGACCATTTTATCTCATTTCTTACCATTCAATACTACTAATGTCATAGCTCCCTAATCCAGACAGCATTCACATTAATTTTATAACCTATGTGAACTCATGCAAATGAGAAATTTTATGCACGACCTTTAATTTTTAAAGGCATACAATTGTCGAATGGTGAGTTAACCACTGTCACAGGGCAGATGAAAGGCATCTTGAGCATCATTGGTCCCCGTGGATGGAGTCTATTAGAAAGATTGCTACTTTGTAAAGAGAAAATACCACATTAGTTACTCTTCATTAAATGAAAAAACAAAAGCTGCTCAGGAAATATTAAGAGCAAGTGGAGAGCGAGAGAAAAGAGAAATAGATGAGCTATGGTAACAGAAAGCACCGTTTCACTGCACTTTATTGATCATTAACCTTTTGCTTTAGGAGGCATCTGAAAACAACAGAGAAGTGTGTTATTGACTCAACATGGAGCCTCTAATGATGCATGAGAATGTACGCTCAAAAATGTCAAAGGGCATCAGAGAAATCACATATTGGCAGATAAAATGTTTTGGATATTGTGTTATATAGAAGTAAAAGGGCACTAAGCCACAGTTTCAACTTGTAATGCTGGCTTGCACAATTTTTCTGGTATTTAGACAAATTAAAACCAAATACCGGTTCAATACACTGCAGTCCCATTTTTAGTCACCATGAGATCAAACTGATAAAATATCAGTGTCATCAACCTATTCTTTTAAAAAATAACCAAATATGATCTAAAATGTTGAGGAGTCACTCAGTTTTATTAAAGGTATCTCAATACTTTGCCAGAATAAATTGGTATAGGGTAGTGTTGGCGAAATATTGGATGACTCAATCAGAAACAGAGAGAGTAAGTCATGTGAAAGTGTCCCCATTGGCTTGTGTTGAAACTCCAAAAATCTCATATGTTTACCAGCACCCTATTATTTGTGAGAGATACTGTTATAAATGTAACTGAGCTTATTTATGTTATGGAACAAAAATGTCTGTATATCAATTAGAATTTTCCAAGTTTCCAAAGTCTCACAGGATTGCCTACATCTATCTATCCCCACAAAACTTTGCTCTGTTCACAAATATTGCCTCAAAGAACAACTGTCCAGTCCAGGACACCTCTGGATTTCATAAATTTCTTTACTTAGAAAATAATTTACTAGAAGTCCAGTGTACTATCCACTGCAAAGGAAAACAAAAAGAATATATTCTTTCATAATAAGGAAAACAGGATCAGATGTTTAAACTAAATATGTTCCCACATGATCCCACACATCCACTTAACTCTCAGCTTCTAAGTCTGTTCTTCCAGTGAAGGAAACAAGACAGCTAACTGTTGGCATTTGTGCTTTCTGTGGAACCACACACCAACCTGGGAACATCCTCCTGGGTCACAAGGAAGGAACCACTGCCCTAGTAGTCTCTGTGTTCCTCACCTGGGCCATTCTGTTTTGTTTTTAAAATATCAGATTATTTGCTGACAAAGAAATCATATTAAAAAATTTCAGCTTTAAAACAAAAGAAAAAAGAAAATAATTAAACTCTGCCATTTGAAGTAAGATCAATTTGAAAAGCTCTTTGTATTAGTGTTATTAATGAAGATAAAAATGAAATTTAAAATAAACATTAAAATTTAAAATAAACATTGATTTGCTAAAGGAACCAGATAGATTTCTAAGTGTTTATTAATGATGACTTTACCAGAAGAGAAAATAGCATTTCAGTATCTGTGATGTAAACCAAAATATGAAGTATAAATTAAAGGAAGATTCTTTGTATATCATTCCATGAAGAATTTTGCCTTTCAATCTGGGTCTCATGTATAGCAGTTTGGTCTCAAGTGTGCCATAACTAGAGATGACATTAGACTTCTTACCCTCCTGTCCCCAGCTCCTCAGCGCAGAAATTAAAGGGTGCATCCACACAGCAGACTTTTTGCAGAACTAGTCATCAAACTCAGAATTTTGCACTGATATCCAAGCTTTCTACAAAGTGAACCACATCTCTGCATACACATGTAAGTGAATATGTACATACAGTTATCCTTGTTGTGGAGGCCACAGATTTATGCTTCTCACTTTTCACTTTAGGTTTTGAAAAGTTGTCTCTCAATGAACCCCAAACCAATCCATTTAGTTAGGTTATTTTCCAGCCAGCTCTAAGGATCCAACTGTCCCAAAACCCTACTTCTACGTTTATAAATGTCGTCTTTTTACCTGATATATGGGTGCTGAGTCCCTGAATTCAGATCTTATGTTTTGGTGAAGCACATTTAGTTGAGCCATATCCCCAGCCCCTTATTTTTTCTTGAGCTAATTAAATCACACCATACTATTTATTGTTCCACAGGTATAGTGAGAATTTTGGTTTTATTTTATTTTTTTCTTTTTTCTTTTTTTGGATTTGCTGAGACAGGGTTTCTCTGTATAGCCCTGGTTGTCCTGGAACTCACTCTATAGACCAGGCTGGCCTTGAACTCAGAAATCCACCTGCCTCTGCCTCCCAAGTGCTGGGATTACAGGCGTTAGCCACCACCGCGCGGCGACTTTGTTTTTATTTATTTATTTATTTATTGATTGATTGATTGATTGATTGAATATCATCTTCATTTACATTGCCAATGGTAAAACCTTTCCTGATTTCCCCACTCCCCAAAGACCCACAGCTACTCCTCCTATCCCCTGCCTCCACATATATGCCCCTCTACCCAACACACTCCCACCTCCCCCTCCTCTTCGATTTCCCTTTGTTGTGGCATCTATTGAGCCTTCACCTGACCAAGGACCACTCCTACCATTGATGCCCAACAAGGCATTCTTCTGCCACATTTTTGGCTGGAACCATATGTACCCCTTGGTTGATGGTTTAGTCCCTGGGAATCCTGGGGCATCTGGGTGGCCAAAATCATTGGTTTTCCCATGGGGCTGTAAATCCCTTCAGCTCCTATGGACCACCCTCCAGCTACTCCATTAGGGACCCCATGCCCAGACCAATGGTTGGCTGCTAGCATCTGCCTCTGTATTTGTAAGGCTCTGGCAGGACCTCTCCAAAGACAACCATGGCATGCTCCCTTTTGGTATACACTTCTTGTCATCCATAGTAGTGTTGGGGTTTGGTGACTATTTATAGGATGAATCCCCAGGTAGGGTAGTCTCTGGGTGGGCTTTATTTCAGTCTCTGCTCCACGCATTGCCTCCCTTATTGCTTCTGTGGAATATTTTTTTTGTTTCCTCTCTCAGAGGAACCAAGGCACCCTCACTTAAGCCCTTCTTCTTGAGCTTCCTGTGCTGAGTGAATTGTAACTTGTTTATTTTGAGCTTTTGGGCTAACATCCACTTATCAGTGAGTGTATACCATGTGCGTCCTTTTGTGATTGGGTTATCTCACTCAGGATGATACTTTCTAGTTCCATCCATTTGCCTAAGAATTTCATGAATTCATTGTTTTTAAGAGCTGAATAGTTCTCCATTGTGTATATATACCACAGTTTGTGTATCTATTCTCTGTTGAAGGACATATGGGTTCTTTCCAGCTTCTGGTTATTATAAATAAGGCAGTTATGTACATAGTGGAGCATGTGTCCTTATTACATGTAGGAATATCTTTTGGGTATATGCCCAGGAATGGTATAGCTGGGTCCTCAGGTAGTACTATGTCTAATTTTCTGAGGAATCGCCAAACTGATTTCCAGAGTGGTTTTACCAGCTTGCAATCCCACCAACAATGGAGAAGTGTTCCTTTTTCCCCACAACCTCTCCAGCATCTGCTGTCCCCTGAGTTTTTTCACCTTAGCCATTCTGACTGTTGTGAGGTAGAAAGTCAGTGTTGTTTTGATTTGCATTTCCCTGATAACTAAGGGTGCTGAATATTTCTTTAGGTGTTTTAGAGCCATTTGTGTTTCCTCAGTTAAAAATTCCTTGTTAGGTCTGTACCTCATTTTTTAATAGGGTCATTTGACTCTCTGTAGACTAACTTCTTGAGTTCTTTGTATACACTGGATTTTAGCCCTCTATCAGCTGTAGGATACAGAAAATGTGGTATATTTATTCAATGGAATACTAATCAGCAATTAAAAATAATGAATTCATGCAATTTGTAGGTAAATGGTTAGACCTGGAAAATATCATCCTGAGTGAGCTAACCCAGTCACAAAAGAATACACATGAAATGCAATCACTGATAAGTGGATATTAATGAGCCCAGAAGCCCTAAATACTCAAGGCACAATTAGCAAGTCAAATGATTCCCAAGAAGAAAGGAGAGGACCCTGGGCCTGTAAAGATTGGATCCAGTTTTGTAGAGAAACTGTGGGGGGAGGAGGAATGATTGGGGAATAGTTGGGGGGAGAGGAATTATGGGATATATGGAGGGGGGAACTGGGAAAGGGGAAAGCCTTTGGAATGTAAACATAGAATATAGAAAATAAAAATTTAAAAAAAATTAAAATAAAAAATTATGTTTCATGAATATTTTCATTTTAATCCCATTGTGGGATAAGCTACTGCTTCACAGTAGGTGATTGTGATATGCCTTGTGCACTAGCAGAGGCGTGGTTTTGCCAGCTGAAGACAGTTTGATTCTGAGGATTCTGGAGAGACTATAAATGGGAGAGCCCCAGAGGACCCATGGAGGCTGCTGCTCCCCATGATGCTCCTGGTTGCTGTTGTTGCAGCTTGACTAGAAGAATAAGATGGAGATATCCTGACAATGAAGATCGGACTGGCTTCAAGAAACTAATGACTCCTAATCAGCAGGAAGTAGCCTAAAGATGTTTATATTCCCTTTTCTCTCTAACCTTCTTTTTCTCCTACCTCATTTTGGGGGGTTGGAAGGGATTAGCGTGGAGTAAGGTTTGAAATTGAGGTAGACCTATAAGAACCCACTAAAATAGCTAAAACAAGCAAACAAAAACTCCAACACACAGGTCCATAGGAAAGAGCAATATTCTGCAGTACAGGACTAATATTTCAACAATACATACACTGATATTAGTTGTCTCATATTAAGTTCCCATGTCCAAATATTTCTTGAAAATATTTAATGTGAGACTCTCTATAGATAGACTTGTAAGGAAATATTGCAAGAATGAAAATAATATAATGAAAATAATCCTTTTGTTTACAAAGAGAAAGAGCAAAAGCAGGAAGATCTTTGAATAATACAATTTTGCTTAGACAACTGATTTCTTTTGTCACCAAATTGAATGGGAACCTAACCTTCATCAATTATCCAGTCCCAGTTAATCACTACTATATCTTGAATCCATGTATATATTAGGATCTATGCCTTCTCTGTTAATTCTCAGTCTTATTGAGTTGCCATTACTAATATTATCAGTTTTTCCACATTAAAGAATAACAAATCATTTTAACCCATGTGCTAAAGGGGCAAAATATTTCAGGAAATGATTTTTTGTTTGTTTGTTTGTGGCTTATGAAAAGAGATTGTAAATGTTACCACTGCTGTAAAAAATCATGTATAAGTTCTAGCTTTTGCTCCTTGTTGGAAGAAAAAGAAACTAGTATTTGGTTAAAGAAATCATGGTATCCAATATCACCCTTACTGACTGGTGTTAGAATGTACTTTGGAAGCCCCTGGAGAAAAAAAAATACCATCAGTTTCACCCAGTTAAAAATTCTGCAACCTACAAAAGAGATCTGACTATATGATATACTGGCTAAAATAAACTGGTGCAATAGTAGCACAGATGATACCGGAGTAACCAAACAGTTTCCAAAATTGGATTTAAATCTTACTTTACAAAATAGATCTCATACACTGCTACATTGGCCAAGAATCTGAGATTAGATAGATCATAGGCTTAGTGGAAAACATACTACCATTATTCTTCTATAGAAACACAGCAATAAAATTACTCCTAATGACATGTGACATAATAACATACCATACATCATGTATGTTACCTTAGAAATACAAAATGAACATGCTGTGGGCCCTGCCTTAGAGATGTTGCCACATCTGAGGAAACAAGTAAATCATTAATAAAAATACTTGTAATTTTCATAAGATATTGTTAAATGAAAACAATTCAATAGTTCAATATAAACTTAAATTCCAAGTCAAAGTACAATAGAATCAGATGCTGTCAAACCAGTAGCAAATAAAAGGTCAAATGTATACTTTATTAAATAAATAAAATCCACACGATCTTAGAAAAAAACCTGATATATACATATATGCACACAGAGAAACTTTCCCAGTTAGATATATGTATGTTTATAAATATGTATATATAAAAATGTGGAAAAATCTATTTTCCAGTTTTCTATTTACAAATTTATCTGCTTCTCTTAGTCATGTTATCTGAGAGACACAAATACAGCAGACTGATGCTTCCTGTCATGTACAACTTCATTCCTGATTGTTGAAAGTTAGTTTCTAAATGTCACTGCCTGAAAGATGGTTTGAACTTTTAAAATTCTCACAATAGAGAGACCAAATTTCCCTCTTTCAGGCAATTATCTAAATTTGATTCCTAATCAATTTTACAAATATAATTATCTAGTTAGACCTGGCTTTCTTGTACTCTGAGGTAAAGAGCCTTCGTGGGTCCAAGGACCTCTCCTCTCATTGATGTCCAACCAGGCCATTTTCTGGTTGGGTCCCTCCACATGTACTCTTTGGTTGTTGTTTGAGAGGAGGGATGGGATAGGGGGTTTTTGGAAGGGAAATGAGGCAAAGATATAACATTTGAAATGTAAATAAAGAAAATATCTAATAAAATATAAAAAATAAAATATGTAATTTCTCAAATATGTAAAATATAAGGATACAATATGAATTTTATAAGGAGATTCACAGATCTAAAAGAACAGAGGCAGCTGTACTATGTGCCAGCTTGTCAAAAAAATATTAAGGATCTTAAAGAATAAAAAAAGTATCTAGTCAGATAGCTGGAATTTTAGCTGGACAGTTAAGAAATGCCCAGCATATCTGATTTTTACAATTGAAAGACAATTAATTGTCTTATAACCAAGGTAATAGTTTAAACTTATACACCAAATTGAAAACATATCATTTTAAATTAGAATTGTTGAAAATAAAAATTGACACCATGACACAAAATATATTTTCTTAGAATTTTTAGCATTTTTACTGAAGATGTTTATAGAAGATGTTTATTATGTTCCTTTCTTTCTCTTTAGTTCAATACATTTTTCTTTCACAGTCACTGGGCTATGATTACTACATAGGCCCACACTTTGTGTGTATGTTCATGTGTACATTGAGATGTACACATGTATAGGAGTGCATACATGCCAAATTGTACATGTGCATGTTGGGGACAGAAGACAATATCATGTGTTGTTCTTCACGTGCATTCCACTTTTTGTGAAAATGACTCCACCTTCTCCATGTAGGCTAGAGTAGCTAACCCTGGCAATCTGTCTCTGCCTTACATCCCAGCATCCACAGGGCTGTGAGCTTCTTCCAGCAAATGTGCCTATTTTACATGATTATGAGCTCATCTTCCTCACTTCTGAGGCAAGCACATTTCTACCTTAGCCATCAACATGATCTATTCCCCAAGACCTATTCTAGTTCTTTCTAAGTAACTTAGTTAAATTTCAATACAAACTATGTATTCAAATTTGAAAAATGTTTTCTATTGTATCAGTATCTATTTTTAACTAGATTAATTTTTTAACTAGATTCTATTTTTAATCTAGATTCATAGATTAAAAGTTTAGTGTTCTTCAGAGCAAAAAAAAGGGTAAATAAATACATAAATGGAATCTGCACATGACACTCAGATTCACAGAACACATTTTTTTCCTCCAACTCTTCCTAGTTTGCTTCCCTTTGGACTGAACTCCAAGAAGCATCTCAGTATTCCTTGATCTCTAAACACTGATCATCAAATATCTCCAGAACAAAGGGTTCATTTGCTTACTTTTCCTAAAGCAGAAAATGTGGCTTGTCTTGTATGATATCATTTGATTGAAATACTGTCTCTTTTTTTCAGTTGGATCAGAGAATGACTTAAAAATTCAGAAAGCAAAGCTTTGTAAATGTATCACCAAACATTTCTACATAAAAATTAATTTTAAAAACCTTCAAGTTTTAAAGCTTATCTTAGCCTTGATATTGTGAATGCTTCAGGAGGACAGAAATCTTTTAAGATTGTCATAAATAAAAGACATAAATAAGAAGAGTGAAGGCCATTTATTCTTCTGTAAATAGCTCTTTAAGGGAAAATGTGAAAACACTGCTAAGTGCTGAGGAGAGAGGATTGGTGAATTCCTAAAAATTCCAGGATATCTCAATATCTGAGAGTCAGTAACACAAATTGTGTGTTTACTAAAAAGGAAATTGTGGGCACAGTCTCACTCACAATCTGTTAAAATGATATGAACTAAGGAACACATGTAAACAAGGATTCAGGAATGCCTTAACAAGAATTATAAATGATGGCAGACATTGAAGACAGACAGACCTTCAATGCAGTTCCATAAAGAAAAACAGCACATATTCACATTGAATTGACATAGTGAAAATGTCGACATTATTGAAAGAATTATAAGGGAAACACAAATTATAACTATTGTAAAGGTGTCACCCCAGTTATAACAAAAATTGCAAAGAAATACTCAGGAAAAATGATAATTATGTAGAGAAAAGAAATTCTTACATGATTCTGGTGGGAGTGTAAATTAATACAACAAAGAATAGTATGGAGATATAATACTAGTTCACTATTACTATGTATGCATGCATAAAAGGAAATGAAATCGACATATCAAAAGATATAAAAGATATATTTACCATGACCCTGTTCACAGTAGCTAAGATATAATCAGTCTAGATGCATAGGAATAGAACAGAGAAAATATTAAAAATGCATATATATTTAATAAATACAAATCTATTAGATATCATTTGTCTATAAAGAACAGAATCCTGTTATCAGCAACAAAATGGATGGAAGCCACTTTGTATATGACAATGGAAGAGTCCAAGATACAGCACCGATGGGCCAGTTCTCTGGAAGCATAGACTCATATTTACTCTTAAATCATTTCTGTCATATTTCATTAGTCAAAGAAGCTAAGCCTAAATCATATGGGAGGAGGGGAAAGAGTCTTCATATTTGTTTGAAGTAATATAAACAATGGCAGTCATTTTTAATTGGCTACCGACACAAAATGGGGAATTGAATGACTAGCATGCACTGATACCCTTTCTCTGATGAGAGGTGACTACTAGATTAGTAGTGAACTCATTCCAGAGCCAGACAGAAGGGTTGCCTTTGCCTACCTCTCCCAAGACCACAACAGAGCTGAGCTAAATGTAGCAAGAAGGATACTATCTTGCTTTGTTAGAATTCATGCTAGGAAGGTTAATTTTAAATAAAGACATTTTAAAAACTGAAAATAACCAGAAGTATCATAGGAATTTCCAAAAATTATTCTTAGGGATATAAAAATGATATTATAAGGTGTACTTAAAGTGGTGATGGAATAAAATTATATATAAGATAGAATGTATTATATGTGTGTGCATGTACATAGGTATCGGTCTGCATGTAGATGTATGTGTAGGTTGTGTAGGAGTGTTTTCATGTATATATATATATATATATATATATATATATATATATAAGAGAGAGAGAGAGAGAGAGAGAGAGAGAGAGAGAGAGAGAGAGAATAGGCAAGAATTCCAATACCAGCTACAATTCCATCCACCAAATTAAAATGCTTTCTCATGATCTATTATGAATCTTGCTTTTCACCGTGATTTTATAATACTATTATAATACTGTTGTTCTTTA
Source organism: Apodemus agrarius (assembly GCA_964023405.1). Taxonomy (NCBI): domain Eukaryota; kingdom Metazoa; phylum Chordata; class Mammalia; order Rodentia; family Muridae; genus Apodemus; species Apodemus agrarius. The sequence goes on from OZ030006.1 coordinate 131,835,396, forward strand.
CAAAAAATAAAACATATAACATATTTTAAACAAGATGATTTTTTAACAAGAATCAACATAAATATCCTAAAGTCCAACTCCTACTTCTCATACTGACATCCCATCACAGAAGCATTCATTGTTGTTGATTTAATTTTTGCAATACAGATTTATCTGTGCTTTTCCAATAAATATTATCTATTAAAATACCATTTAATATTTTTATGTAAATTAAAATGGATTTGATTCTCTTATTACCTTTACCTCTAACAACTGCCTTTCATAATTTCACTAATGGATTGTTTTAAAGTTTTATAGACTAATTCAGGGTATAAACTTGCTATGTCTAATTTCTACCTTCTATTTCTGGTAAACATTGTAATATTTCTTTTATAGATCACAAAGACTGACTATCTTTCCACACCAATTATTTGGCTCTACATATAACCATTAACAAACTCTTAAAACTAAATGGCAATCCTTTAATTGGATTTGTTTTATCCATTCTTATTAATCAGAGTGTCTGATGTATTTTTACATATCATTTGTCATGCTTAGAAATGCTTGCATCCCATCACCTGGTTTTCTTCTGTACACCTCATCTGATTTTGTAGTTGAAAACCTGCAGGTTCTTGTCTTCCTTGTGATTCTGATTCATAGCGGCTGTGGGGAGACCCAGTCCAAGCATCAAAGCTTGAAATGGTCTTTGCTGTTCTTAGAAACCTCTCTTATATGCAATTCTCAGTCCAAGCTGCTCCTGGCACCAAGAGAAGAGTTGCTCAGCTTATCATGTCTGATACTCTACTGTAGGAAGTTGTATGAAATACTGGTATCTCTAAGGCTCCGTGACAGTAAAGATCTTCTGTATGTTATGGAAATCATGCACAGGGCCCAGTAGGCTGAGAATCATAGGGCTCAAGTAACCCTCAGAGCAAGAGACACAAGTCAAAGTGCCTGAGGTTCCAGGACAGGTTATTTCTCAGTGCCTATTATTTTATCTCACAGTTCCTATAGTTAATATGGCGCTATATATAATATTCCAAAACAGAGATTTCAAATATTCATATGGCATATTAATAGCCTAAGATGTGATGGGTATTAGTTTGTTTGAATTTGTACAAAATATATACATGTATGTCACTTTGTAGCCCATGAGCATATGCATTTTATCTGTCAATTAAAGACAAAGCTTTTTACTGGAAGCTTCCAGGAAAAGGTTCAAAGACATCTTATTCCCATTTGTTTTAATGCCTGAAAAGTTATTTTTTTTGGATTTTTCTGCTTCAGGGGTAAAGTAGGCTGTGGCAAGGGATCTTAAGTTTATCTGTATGTTTAATTAAGGAGCTTTTCTTCAAATCAAAATGTCAAGATGAAGCTCTGTTCAAACATAAGAATTGGGCTGAAATTCTCCAACATCCCCCCCAAAGAAGCCAAATGCTGCTCTAAGATGTCATGAAAGTCATGGTTACCCTTCATGCATATACAAAGGGCTTAAGATAACAAAAACACTGGGGTCTGTGAACACTATAGAAATATTTAATCTCAAGGAAGAGTAATTAGTGCTGAATGCTTTGGGATTTCTGGCCATGAAATTATTCACATATGATTATTTTGGTGAAAGACTCATGACTAGTCCAGTAGGCAGTTTCTCCCTTCTAATGTCCCTTTGATCCCCTCAAAGAGCTGAGGACATTTCCTCCCAGCAAGAGATTTGTTCAGTCAGTTTTTACCTTGAGCAGCAAGAATGAAAATGGGATCAATGGAAGTAATATAACACATGGATTAATATGCACAAAGGATTTTAAGTATTCAGAAATGCATGACAGGTTTCTTGTTCTTACAAGATCTGAATGGGAGAAAAGAAGTCAGACATGAGGATAGGGCCCTGAGACTTGTGCCTTGATTGCTGGATAAACACTTTCCATGTGTAACTGTGGTAATAATGATTGTTTATTATGCAAACCTGTGGACTGAACACAGGCCATTGCAAATGGTAGGTAAGTGTGCCACCACTGAGGTGGGACAGGGTATGTCTGTGTAGCCTAGGCTGGGCTTGACCTCGTAATCTTTCTGTTTCAGCTTCTAGAGTGCAGGTCACTGTATAACTTCTAATTCCCACAAAATAGAGGTGGGAACTTCTAATCTTTATTTTATACATGGGGAGATAAGTCAACTCATTAAATTTCCTAGAATCCACTGTCAAACATGAATATTTAAAGCTACTGTGAATAAAAAGAAAAAGGTAGGAGGCATTTTAGCATCTGGCTCCAATAAACATAGTACAAAGCTGCGGAAATCAAAAGAGCTGGATGTTTGACATTTTAAAAAGTCTATTGGAATAGATTGGTGAGTATATCAGATTTTCCCTCAGTGATAAAATATCTGACATTCAGCTTATGGGAGGAAAGGTATATTTTAGCTCAAGGTTCTTGTAAGTTTCAATCCATTGTTGTAAAAGGACATGGCAGCTCAGAATTCTTTGCATTACAACAGGCAGGAAGCAGAATCAAGGTCTGTGTTAGCAGGCTGTCCCCTTTCTCCTTGTTATTCTGTCTGGGGCCAGCAGAGCACACTACTGATATTTAAGGTATTGATGCTTTGTCCCAAGTATTGGCCGCTGCTTTTCCCCCAGTATTGGCCCATTTATACCTGGAAATACCCTCATCTGCATTCCTGGCAATGTACTGAACTAACATCTTAGGCATTTCCCACTCTAATCAAGTTCACAAGCTTAACCATTACACAGAGCACAGAAGTAAACCCAGGGATCTGTATACTTTGATTATCCACAAAAGTGCTAAGAACATAGACTTTTCCATAAGCAGTGCTGAGGAGATCGCATATGCATCTGCTGAAGAATGAAATCAGATTGGCCTTTTCCTCTAATTGCAAGCATCAATTCAAAACGGCTTATTGCCTTAAATGTAAGATTGGAAACCATGAAACTTCTAGAAGAAAATATAAGTAGAAACACTTTAGGATATTGGAATGATATATTCTATTTTGAAAGAAAGAAAAGAAGAGAATAAAATGAAATATATTGAATCGGAAATCTTGAGTCCAACAAGAAAAACAACAAAATAAGGAGAAGAACTATGATTGTCAAGTGCACATTTGACAAGGGTTGACATCCATTATGTGTATGGAACTCAAAAGGCTTTATTACAAACAATAATAACTTGATATGAAATAGGTTATATACTGAACAAGAAGGGACCCTACAGGCTCATCTATTTAAATGCTTGTTCCATAGTTGGCACAAATGTTTGGGAAGTATTAGGAGGCATTACGTTGCTGGAAGAGTTGTGTCACTGGGTGGGCTCTGAGGTCTTAAAGCCCAGTGACACTTTTTCTCTCTACCTTGACACCATCTCTGCTACTGCTTCAGCACCATGCTTGCCTACCTGCCTTCTGCCATGGCACCACCACGCCCCTGCCAGGATGGTCATGGACTTTATACCCCTGGAACCAAGAGCCCCAATGAACACTTTCGTTCATAAGATGTCTTAGTCATGATGTGCTTTCACAGCAATAGAAAGCTGCCAAGAGACATGCACCTTGCTACATGTTTCTCAAAAGATAAATTATTATTATGTACATGAAAATCTCAATCCACATTGATGACCAAGACTTAATCCAAATCCAAGCTATAATGTTAATGCATTGCAGCAAGAACAGCTATTATCAAGAAATAATAAGAAACAAAACAAAATAAAACAAAACACCCAGTAGAATAGTACACAGCCATGAAAAGTGTATACGCTTAAATTATTTTATTTTGTTTTTTTATTTTATTTTATTTTATTTTATTTTATTTTATTTTATTTTATTTTATTTTATTCTATTTTATTTTATTTTTATTTTATTTTATTTTCACAACATAGAAGTCTCTGGAAATTACTGCAAGCAAATAAGCCAGGCTGAGAGACTGAAGTACAACCTTAGTTAAGACATTTGTTAAAGTTAAAATATGTCAGTGATTGAGACTAGAAAGGTTACAAGAAGCTGAGAGAGATAAGGAATGAAGGGAAACAGAGAAAAGTTGTTTGTAGCACACTAACTTGCATTAGGTGGAGAAAGTCTCTGAATTGCACCAATGACTACTGGGTGGTGTTTGTAGATACATCAGTGCCTGTTAGAGTCCAAAAAGCTGGAACGGGGAATTTCTAAAACATCCCTGACACATGGCCATCACAAATGCTTGAGAAGATACATGTGTTTAATCCTCAACCAACATTACACGATATACCATGTAGTGCCTCCTGAATATACAGAGGCTTCTTGTTGTATTAAAAATATAATTTAAAAATAGCAAAAATGGGCTTTGAAAACTACATTTAAATGCTAGAAATCACCTGGGTCTCCCAGGATCTTAAATTATTTAATCAGTGAGTTGAAGTTGCAAACAATCAAAGAAATTTACAGTACAAAAAAAAAAAAAAACCCAAAAAACAAAAAAACAAACCCAAAACAAACAAACAAACAATCAAGGAACAAACGAAGGAATAGAAAAGGGAAATCCAGAGAAGTTCAGTTAGTTACTTTGTGATCGCTATGCCTTGAATGGCAGTTTGCTGGCTGGCTCACTCTAAAGACCATAATCTTAATGATTTCAAAATGTCCTCCATCATCACTTGGAAAACGTAATTTGTGGTTTGCTGAGCTTGCAGCTCTGCCTGACTTTCCTTCCCACCAACCTGTTACTTAGATCTGGCAATGCTTCCTTCAGGCAGTTTCACATCTTCAGCCAGTCATTTCTGAATACTTGGGGAGCACTTGAGTTCCTGGCCTCCTGAATGGCCAGCTGGGACTCAGCTTCCTTTAACCTGTAGCTTTCTATCTGCGTTTTAAGCAGTGAAGAGGATGCCCTTTACTGACCCCACTTGAGGGATGAGACAGTCTTAAAGAAGATTGTTCATGGCTTACTTCTGAAAATGTACATAATCACTCTCTCAGTTAGGGTTTCTATTGCTGCAGGGAAACACTGTGACAAAAACAACTTGGGTAGAAAGGGTTTATTCAGCCTATGTTTCCGCACTATTATTACCAAAGGAAGTCAGGATAGGAACTCATCCAAGGCAGGAGCTGATGCAGAGGCCATGGAGGGATGATGCTTCCTGGTTTGCTTCCCATGTCTTGATCAGCTTGCTTTCTTATAGAACCCAGGATCACCACCCCAGGGTTGGCACCACCAATGATGGGCTGGGCCATCCCCCATGAATCACTTATTAAAGAATGCCTTACAACTGGGTTGTATGCAGGCATTTTAACCAAGCTCCTTCCTTTCAGATAACTCTAAATTTGTGTGTCAAGTTGACATGAGTAGCCTGTACATTACCTATGCTTTCTTTGCCTTCATTATTTCACAATTACCCTCTATATTGATTGTAGAAAAGGATATGTATGTATGCATGTATTTGTATGTGTGTCTGTGTGTATCTGTGTGTGCATTTGTATATTCATAATTATATATTTATACTTATGTACATTTATTATTTATATATTTGTACACATATACTTTAATCATATTTATCTCCATGATCATGTCTTTTCCACTCTTCTTTACTGTTAGTCCCTGTTTTCTTCCTTTCTTCAGAAGGCACACATCTTGAACCATAGAAATTACTCTCTTTCCTTTTAAGATATATGTCTTTACTGTGAAACTAATATTTCCCAATATGTGCAAGTAGGCAACTATTTTTTGTCCCAAGACTATTTTTGTGTCTTTTATCATGCCTTGAGTTTCAAGACAAGATTGACTGTTTTTGCTACTGAAAAAGCCTAGGCAGAAGTGGCGGAAAGACAAATAAATGTGTTTAAATTCAAAGGGGAGATGATTTTATTTCATTTAGAAACAGCCAATGGAGCCCCCTCTGAAACTTAAGTCCCAGCAAGATGTACTTCATCATTCATTGATAGTGGGCTTGGAAGTGTGAAGAAATTTGTCTTAGGGAAGAATCCAAACAGTATAGACTCCTCAAGAGAGGTCTGGAGCTTATCCTTCCCACATGACTTCTGGAGTCTAAATCCTGTTGGCTGGGTATGCTTAGCCTGAGTCCATAATATGAATATTACTCCATGCCTCAAACTTTTAAAGTCCCTAACTAGAAGTCTTCAGAAGCATAGGTCAGCTCTGCCAGGTCAAGTGGTTCTTGTTCCAACTCCATGACTACAATTGCTGAGGAACATATTGAGTTATATGCTGACTTTATTTATAGAGAAGCACTAAACCGTCTTAAAAGACAAGTCAAGCATTCAGTCTCTGATTTCATAGCTTTCTGAATGGTGTCTTGTGAAGGATTGCTCTAGCCTTCATCTGTGACAGTTTCATCTGCATGTGGGTGCTGCTGTAAGTGACTAAGTTCCAGGAGCTCCTTTAGGAAGGTCTCAATGCTTATAACCACTCCAGCTCCTTTGCTCTCTCGGGATCCTTTGCTCTCTCGGAATTTCGCTTGCTCTCTCCCTGCTTCATTAGAGGGAGTCTTTTTCTATCTCTTACCAAAGTGCAGAGAATCACCTGACAGAGTAGTCAATGCCACCTAATCCTTGTTCCATTTTGTTCTGGTGAGTATCTAATAGCTGACCGTTAAAGAATGATTTAGATTCAAAGATTATTAATTTGCTAGACAGTGTTCTTGAGAAACCATGAACCATAGGCTGATTAAAAAGGCTCCTGCAATCATATTCTGTAGGTATGTGTGTGTGTGTGTGTGTGTGTGTGTGTGTGTGTGACATTTAGATATTTGGAAACATTAACCTATTTACCAAGGGCCAGATAGTTTTTGAGGGATGTGGCTAGGATTTTAGTCATATTCTGTGTAGAATATTCCCAGTCTCTGGGTCAACTTTCTTCCCAGATTTGTTAACTTTTTAATATATGTTTGCCACCTTGAACTGTTTCATATGCATTATACAACACCTCTTATTTTCCTAATGGTAATAACTTATCATCAGCAAGGACAATCAATGTAGGGGAGGATTAAGGAAGTAAATAGGAGAGATAAAGTATAAATGGTGAGACCTGGCTGGTTATTTTGTCAAGCTGGTAATGAATGTGGAAAGAGGAGTCCCACGTGAGGATGGTGTGCTACAGAGATGAACATCCCAATGGAGATTCTCTGTCATCTTTAAACCTCAACCTGGCATAAGCCTTCCCTCTGAGGATGCCCGAAACTTTCAAATGCTCATGCAAGAATCCCCCTGACAGGGACATTTCACTTCCTCATTAGCCAGGCACAGAGGTACATTTTACAGAGCTTTGTGTCTGTCAATTTCTACTGTCTGAGGCCAGAGTAAATGTGCTCATTTGCCAGCCTTATCATTTGTTGTTGCCTGTTTTGTGTTTCCAGGTAATATCCAATTATATAGGGCCCGATTTTCTCTCTTCCCCACAGTATTGATGATCAAGGTAGAATCACAAGGAGCTAAGATAATTTCAAAGGGTAAAGTAGGAATCAACAAAATGAGAATAAAAGCTTGTAAGTATGGAAAGAGTTCATTCTTTACAAGTTTAATTTTCTTATCAGTGTATGGATTCTCTGTGAAGTTCAAGAGGTAATTATTGTCTGCCTGTAAAGCAAAGCGTGTGAAGTTAGGGTATATACCTAAATAAAAAACAAAAAATACCCAATGATTGAAATGCACCGCAGTCCAATCTGTTTACATATTTTCTTTCAAGAGAATGGCAGAGTTTACTAATTGCTGATTCCATAATTACTGTTGTGGGTTGTTTTACTTCCAATATTTACTGAAGTATATCCAAATTGCACTGAATACACACGCATCTTTTCTCATTTTTAAAAAGGGTAAAATGCTTTAGAAAAATAAATGAACCCAATTAAGATTAATTTTAAATAAAAAAGAAAAGCTGGCATTGTGTGAATGTGAAGCAGCAGGAGAGATTTTAATTGGAACAGAGGAATCTGTAGCATTCTCCTCCCTTCACATTTTTTCATCCCACTGAGTTAAGCTGGTTGGTTTTCACCGAATGTGACAGAGATGATTGGAAATCAACTCGTGTTATCTTCAAAAGTTTTGAAGAAAAAGTGTTATGAAAATTAATTGAGAAGTTTTAGGCTCCCCGATCAAGTGTTCAATAAAGGAGGCACAAGGTCCACTTTGAAATCAAACCTAAGCTGCTCTGAACCTTCCAGCCTGGTGTATTTAAATTTAAGAGCAAGAAAGATCTTCACCCCACTTAATGTTCAAGGGTTGAAGCTGAGCTATCCTGAGTCAAACTTTAGTGTGCTTGTCCCAGGATGACCTTGTACAAGATGCTAACTGTTCATCATCTGTGAAATGGACTCCATGGAAACTATGTAAGGCTTAGCTAACTTAGTATGTCAGGGGGAGTAAATGAGTAACTTTGAATAGTCAGTGTTACACATCTGCTTAGAATATCTGAATTCCGGGGTCACTTCTCTTCTAAAGCTCTGAGAATCATACAGCACTGTCCTTAGTACAATGAAATTACAAGAGACAAAGAACTACCTTCGGAAGGAAGTCTTTTGTACTCCAGGGTTTCTCTCCTACCTAAGGGGATGATAACAGTAGGACTCTATAAGAGTTACATATATCATTTACCTTACTAATGTCCTTGCTCATAAGTGGGTAGTGTCAACTGCTTCAGATCATTGAACAGGACATTCTGCACCATAGGGCTCAGTAGTTATCAAAGAAAAACCTGAGTGAGGGGAACTCTATCATACTTGCATTCGTCAGAAAGGGAATCTAAAGCTTTGGAACTGGAACAAGAGACCCTAAACAGCAATTAGTAAGGGTGCCCTGAAGTTGGCAGAGGTATTATGCAAAGCTGGTCCCTCATTCTTCCATTCCACCAGCACCAGAAATTAGGACTACTTTATGAATGATCTCTATCTGCACACTTTCAGGGTTATTTGTCTTCTATTAGGAGATACTAACACAACCATCTCAAATGGGTTTAAATTTCAACCCCACATACCCCACATACCATACAGACAACCATGAAACATACACAACACACACACACACACACACACACACACACACACACACCCAGATCCAGATAGAGGGAGAGAGTGAAGGGAGAGGAGAGGAGAGGAGAGAGAGAGAGAGAGAGAGAGAGAGAGAGAGAGAGAGAGAGAGGAGAGCCCTACAGAGTTCTCCCTTTAATTCTTCTATAAACTCCATGTGAAGATGACAGGAATGTTTTTGTTCTGATTTCCCTTACACTAACATTAACTTTTGAAATTGTTTACAAATTAAAAAATGAATCATTAGTTAGTTTACAGATATTTAGAATGTACAGATATTAGAATGCACAGTGAGCATTTCCAGCAAATTCTATCCCTGATACCAAAGAGAAAATCTATGTAGAATGTGATACATTGACAGTTTCAAAAACAAAAAACAAAAACAAAAACGAGAAAACCAAAACTCCTTTTGTCAGAAATGTGTGAAATTTTTGTCAAAATTTTGTCATTCTCCTGATGACAAAATTCAAGCAAGAAGAAATTAGGCATCCTAAGTCTATTAGGCATTTTTTTTTTGTTTTTATCTGCCAAGCCCTTTGGGGCACATAGGAAATATGCTGAATGTAAAAGACATTGAATCAAATTACAGGTTCTAGTGACTTAGTAGAGCATAAACAAAAATACTAAAATATCCCTCTAAAAGATGTAAAAGTCAAATATAGGTTGAAAAATGTAAGGAAAGGTATGAAGAGTGCTGTTCTCATGGCCTATCCCCCTTCCTCTGCAGATGTGTCCTTCCACCAAACCACAATGAACAACGCAGAACAATTTGATTGTTATAAATTTTATTAGAATAATAGAAAATCATACATACAGATAACCATAGGATACACACACAGGAATTTAAAGAGTAAAATTTAGACTTTTCAATATGAAACAGTGTCTATATCTCATGGAGATAATATTAGTAGAAATAACAGAAAACAAGAGAATAGCCATCTTGCGAAAGAAACCTATAGGAACAAATTCTAGGAGCCATCAGGAAATAAAAAAGGCATAGTTCTGTTATATGTACCATAAAGCACAGGGATTAGAGAAAGTGTTTCCCACATTTTAACTGGAAATAACAATGGTCATATGAAATCAACTACTCATTCAGATTTCTTCTTGATATGTACAGTATATACAGACCCTACAGAAAAACTAAAAAATCATTCTCCTTTTTACATGGTGACCTTGTCTTAAATAGAATCTCTGAAGGAAAGGTGGTATACTAACATGGTATTAGTATTGGCTAATGTCAATGTTTATTGAGAGCTATACCATCGGTTTCCAATTTTGCTACCTTTAGTAATATGAAAAAACATCAGCAAAATGTGTAATTGGTAGGTAAGTGGTAAAAAAATTGATTTTGAATGTCTAGCACTCAATCTTCTAATTTTCACATGCCCTTTACATATTGCTGCAAAGTCATGTGTTCCACAGTCCTTTGAAACCCACATATTGAAAGACTTGAGTCATCCAAATCAAAGCCAGCAACATCACCAAGTCCTTTTACAAATTTAAGCTGGGAATGGAAAAGCCTGCCTGACTCAATGAGATAGAGAGAGGAATTTCATTAAAATACCATCTCTGCCATCCAAACGGAATCAGAAATTATGGATGAAGAATTATATGCATTTTGTTTCATATTTGGGTTAAGATACAGTTATTTTTCTTATTTTCTCTACTGGTTTTTAACAAAGACTGAAAGCTTATTTTTACATGGGAAGAGACTGCGTTTCAATTTTCTTTCCCATATAATTTCAGTTTAATTTTTGAGGAAGGATAAAATTTATTAATTTCCATGTTCCATCTTTTACTTTGTAAATACCAACAAAAAGAAACAATATTACAATCTTCACTCAGGTTCGATTTCCATCTTTGAAGAAGGCAGATAATCCTAAGGAAAGCATGTAATGACAGAGTTTCAAGAAGTGCCTGGTTTGTGTCACCTTAGAGGTTCACAGAAGACTCTGCAAAGGGACACTGCATGTGGGAGGAAACCATGCTTTCGTATTACTTTCTTTGTTTTTAACAACAAATTCTTGCAGTAAAGGCTGATAGGCAAAATATTGTCACCTCATTTTATAGAATAAATAAAGTGAAAGATGAGAGAATAAAGTGACAAAGAAAATCTCACAACCATACACATACAGTAGAACAATGAAGCAAATGTCACTTCCCCAAGCACAGAGGGGCATTTTCTAACAATACTCCCTTCCTGGCTGCTCCCTTCCAGAAAAACTGTGTAATAGCATTTTCCTCTGAGGGATTCAAATGAGTAATTTAAAAATAATAGGTAATGTTGTAATAATGAGAAAGGAACATTTGGAATAAATGAGGAAAATTTTTAGTTTAGAAAATCTGTGTGTGTGTGTGTGTGTGTGTGTGTGTGTGTGTTGTGTGTGTGATGTGTGTGTGTGTGCTTATTCAATGTATGTGCTGTGTGCACTGTGTATGTTCAATGTTTCTATATATCATGTGTGTGCTGTGTTTTTACATATCCTGTGTATGTGCCTCACACATAGGCAAGTGTTTAAACTCATAAGAATATTTCTATCAAAAGATTGCAGTATGTAATTTGCAAGTTCCTTTGGTTTACCAAGCAAATATTAAGGCATTTCAGATTCCTCTAAAAGGATTTACTGTTTTTATTAGATTCATATTTTACCTATAATGAAGTAGAAATTTAAAAACACATAGCTGAAAAAAACATGCATATTCACTGTTTCAGAAAGCACTTTTTTGGGGGGATAACCAATTAACTTTCCAGTAAATAATAAAAAAGGCCCTATTACCACAAAGCATTTACAATAAAGAACAGTAGGACAGATATGTAACCTGACACAGGGTGGATGTTAGAAATGGCTGATGTGGATCCTCTTGCATCCATACCTGCCAAGGATGATAAAAGGCTCATTAGCAAGGGCTGTAATCAGAACACCAGAGACTGAATGTTTCTGTTGCCTCTAAAATTATGCTGAAATCCTGTCTTCAGTTCTAATGATGATATTCATGCTAGTAGTACTAGTAGTTGCAGCAGCAGCAGCAGCAGCAGCAGCAGCAGCAGCAGCAGCAGCAGCAAAGGTTCTTGCAGTTCTTTAAGGCTTTGGACCCCAGCCGCTGCTTTCCAGGTAACAGAAGAATTTTAAGCATCAGCTTTGAACACTCCCCACACTTAAATTAGCATGTGAAAAGGCCAAGGCCACAGGGCAAGTACTTTCTCCAAGTCAAAACAATAAGATTATAAATTCTATCCTGATCCCTGGGCCTTCTAATTACCCAGCCAGGAGTCAGTCCACTCTTCTAGGAAAAGAATCATCTGAAGTCAAGCCAAAGGAGGAATGATTGTCCCCTTAGTGAGATGATGTACTTTGCTTTCCCAGAAGCCCCTTAGTGAAGACACTTGCCTTCCAGCAGGCAGCATGAAGCACAGCCTGTGGGAGCATGGAGCACTCTATGGAGCACAGCCATGTGACCTCCTCACTTTTGAGTCCTAATTATTTTTGTAATTTTTATTTTTCTTTGTCTTTTTTTTAAAAGTTGGTCAAAAGCCTAAGCAGCTCCCATACCCCCTGGACTGTCTCATTTCTTCCATAAGCCTCCCCATCAATTCCATTCTATTCTATTCTATTCTATTCTATTCTATTCTATTCTATTCTATTCTATTCTATTCTATTCTATTCTATTCTATTCTTATATCTTATTAAAGCTGCTGTTAGCCTCCACTGTAAAAAGCTTGAGGTTTCCTCTTCCTAGTCTCCATCTACCTCCTCCAGGCAGCTGCCAGATTTACAGTTTGCCTGCCCTGCTCTTTTTCTCCTAAATGTGAATAAAATTGTGTTCAAGCAAACTATAGAGTCCATTTCTAAATTCTTTTGTAGATAACACCAAGAACCCAAATAGGTAACCAAGTTTCTTTGGTAAAATTTGGATCTGAAATGTTCTGAAAACATATATGATTCTGTAGGCACCTTCGCCATGCATGGATTTTCTGAAATCATGAGGAGTGAATTCCTGTAATTATAAAACAGCTAGATAATGACTTTTATAAAAGTAGTCTGATGTGAGTGATGATGGTGGCATAGTCCTTTGATCCCAGCCTCCAGGAGACAGAGGCAGAACATGCTGCTCTACAAACGAAGTCTCAGGACAGCCAGGGCTACATGAGAAACCCTGTCTTAGAACCCAAGCTCTCCAATAGAAAACCAAAACCAAAACCAAACCAAACCAAACCAAACCAAACCAAACCAAACCAAACCAAAACCAAAAAGCACCAAAAAGACAAAACCCCAAACCAAAACAACACAACATACTCAAAGTAGTTTGAATCAGCTAAGACACACAAGAATGAAACTAAAGCCTATTCTATCAAAGTTAAATCACAACACAAACCTAACCTAGAATCACTGGCTGCTGAATACACAGAAGTTCCTGATATATCTCAGTGTTAGTAAACGACTCCAGTCTGTTCATTTCATATACTATCATTGTGAAAATGATTAGACTTAATTATAAACAACTGGTGAGATAATTTGATGGTTTAATTAAAGAAAGATTCATGGGATAAAGGTTTAGAAAATTTGCTTATATCCATACAGATATATTTTATGCATTGTATGAATTATTACTATTGTAATGAAATCAATAGAAACTCCATTTTCAAAAACAACCCTGTGTAGTCACCTGACTACACAAGATCAGTAACAAGGCATGGTCAGATGGTCTGGTTTAGGCAGTTATCCTTGAAAAAAACAGATATATATGGTGGGGAAAAATCAGGAAAAGGGAAGTATTGCCACCATCTAAAATACCTCGCACTTATCTCTAAAAAAAGCATAGTACTTAGTTCTATTACTAGTCCAACTTTCCATATTGTCACTTAAACTGTAGACCTCACATTATTAGATAATAAGGAGCATGTGTTCACAAGGTAAAACACAATCAGGGTTGAAGAGATGAGATGGCTCAGAGATTAAGAACACTGCTCTTGGAGAGTGAACCTAAGTTCAGTTCACAGCAACCCTGTTAGGTTGCTCAATCTCACAACTGCCTGTAATTCCACCTGCAGCTGGTTGGAATGATGCCATCTTTTGACATGTGGAGACAACTGCACTCATGTAAGCATGCAAGAGCTCATGTATGGACAATTTTTAATATCTTTAAAAAAAACCCTTAAAACACTCAGATAAGACAGGCAGGTGGGGGGGGGGAGAGAACTTATAAGACATATGGTGAGGGAGGAACTGGGAAAGGGGAAAGCCTTTGGAATGTAAACAAAGAATATAGAAATTAAATTGAATTAAATTAAATTAAATTAAAAAAAGACATAGTCTCTCCTGTGCTACTGAATTGCACAGATATTCCAGTCTGAAATGGACTTTACAGAGTTAAATGATGAAATAATTATTGACCATTTTCTTAGGATAGTTTGATTTGTGTGCTTTAGTCAAAATATTTTCACAGAGAATAAAATTTTCCTGTATTGCCAGATTTTCCATTCTTCATATGCTAACGCCAGTCACTTCGTTTTCAATATTAAAGGCTGTGGTTGTGGTCTCGATTGCTCAGTACTATGGACAAGGTGAAGGTGACACATGGAATGACAAGCGTGTTTTATTTGTGTCACGGGGAAGCACAGGGCACAGTAAGACAGCATGGCCTTCATAGTACTTCAGGTAATGCTGGAGAACTCCTCACAGGGTTTGAAAATAAGGATAAAATTCATTTTGCCTCATCACTGAGGAAATATGCATGTACGATTCTGTTTCCCTTAACTCAGAAATTGAAATTTCCATAGTAAAATACATTTCTTGGGATTTGTTTTTTAGAGGACAAGTTTGTATGAAGTGCCTGTGAAATTAAAAATAGATATTTCAAAAACCTGTCTCTGTGTTCAGCACTTGTAAGTAGATTATGATCTTTCAAATTTGAATTTTTCTATTGAAGGAATTGATATTTTGCCTGCAATTAGAAGGGGATGGACAATTGGAAACAGACAGATTTTCACTATATGACCCAGGATGTCCATGAACTAATTTTGTAGCCTAGGCTGGTCTGGAACTCAGGATTTTCCTGGTTGGAACTCTTGAGTCTGGAGATTATTGGCTTGAACCATTATACCTGGAAATACTAAGAGTATGAAAACCTGTATATGGCTCAATGTTACGCTTGAGGAGTGTTTAGGAAATTTGGCTTGTGCAGATAATTCCAAGGCAGATGTAGGCAGAACTCAAAGAAAGAGTTTAAACAACAAATTTTGGTAGTGTTTAATCCTGTTTCTTGACTTTTCTTCTGCCATGTTTTGCACCATTCTAATGGTGTTCTTTCTTTCATTACAGTACATGCCCCATGCATACCAAATGCTTGCTGAGGGAAATGGATGGGCAGCACACCAATCACTGGTTTATTATAGGCTTCAACCACAGTGATGAAAGTTAAGGGGAGAATGAGCTCAACGGACTTACTTGTTATTCTTGGAATCCTGATCTGCTCACTACTGGTGCCGTCCCCGCCATCTGTGGTGGCCTTGACTTCAATAATGTAATCTTCTTTAATAGGCAGCAACAGTTCAGCTGAAGTTTTATTTGTGTTCAGCACTTGTACATTATTCTGATTGCTAGACCTATAGAAAACCTAGAAGACATAAATCAACCCACTTTTTATACAGCTAGCTTCTATGTCTTTTACAAACTTTGTCACTCCAAAATGTCTTTAGGTCTTTACACCCCTATAATATAAAGTGTACTCTGTTAGGTCTTAAACATGAATAAACATTCTGGAAATATCAATTTCTCAAAACTGAGGAGACTGGGTGAATCCCGAACTTTTTCCATGGAAAAATCTGTTAGGTTAGGCATTGATTAGTGGCGTAGATTAAAAACACAGGAAGATTATAGAATATGTGAAAGGAGAAGGAGTTCATTGCTTCAGAGTCTGATTGAAGTCTCTTCCCATCCTTGAAGCAAAAATTTTGAGCCATTTATATTTGTTGAAAAGTGTGTCCACATAAAGCTAACATTCTGTTTCCGATAGATATTTTGTATAAAGTAACAATGAGCCAGGATTAATGAGGAATGTATAAAAACTTGGGAAGGGCCTTCTTCCTTTCAGCAGTCATGTCATGAGAATTATAAACAAAACCATTATCTTTGTATAAAGCAAATAGTCCCTATCATCCAGAATTCTTGTGAGATAAACTTATTTTACCAATTGTGATTCCATTAGTTGCCTCTCACAAAACTCCTGACAATCTCATTTAAGCTTTTTAGCAATGTTGTGACTACAGTAATTTCAAGGGATAATAATATCTTATATGATTATTATAAAAACCAATGAACTTGACTGTCCTTTGAGGAAATGGTAGCTACATTTAAGGTGTGTGAGTATTCTTAATGTAATCCACATCCATGCTTTAAAATCTGTCTTAACTTCATTCTGGGCACCTGTCTTTCTTTAACTCTAAAGCTTAAGACTACTAATACATCATTACTAACCCAACGTTGATTCAGAGATTGGATAGAACTGAAGTTCTTTGAAGTTGTAAATATAGCTTCCTTGTGCCCAAAAGTCTAGGGATCTGCTCAAGTTGCTAGGGATAGAAGTAGGAAATCATCCTTTCTGTCTCTGCTCACCCCCAATGGGTTCAGCAAGAATAGGTAACAAACAGAGCCATGTGAAATGTATCTTTGGTTGTAGGGGGCAGGGAATCATGGGCAATTGTTACAGCTGTTTTGAAAATAGTATCTGATGAGCATTGAAAATAAATAATAAGTGTTATGACCATCATGCTTGAGTTCCTTATGAAGCAAAATTATCTCACATAACTATATTTAACAAGTCAGATATTTTCAGAAAATGATATTTTTAGGAAAGTATTAATAGTTATGTAAAAACTATTATATAATCAGAGATTAAGAAACCATATCACTAATATTTTATAAATAAACTTTCCACTTAACTTTCCTTAGAGCATGTTTGCAAAGGTCGGAAAAGTGAAGTCTGAGCCACAACTGACCTTGTAGCCTGTTACTTCTGATTCATTCTCCATGGCTTTCACTTGTTCCCAATTAAGCAGGACTTTAGTGTCTGTAGCATTCCAAACGACATTTCCTGGTGGCTGACTGGGAGCTTGAAATGCAAAAGGAGAGATTAAAATGGATTTGGGCACAAAGTTGTATTTCAGACAGAGAAGACAAGTAAATATTCTCAGAGGCTCATAGAAGAAGAGGAGTTTTCTTGATAACCCATGGTGCAGCAATGCAATGAGACAAAATCAAGGAGGCACTTTAAATGTTTCCTTAAAAGGTTACCATGTTTAAATTTAGAGAAAATTGGCTTTAGCATACCATAGGATACCATATGGTAGGATACCTTTTGATGCCATACCATACCATACCATACCATACCATACCATACCATACCATACCTTACCCTTACCCTTACCCTTACCCTTACCCATACCCATACCTAGAAAATGTTCAAAAGGAGCTAGAATGGACCAAAGCATCATTGTGGGGGAGTACAAGAACAGTGAGGTGGGAGGGGGCGGATGAGGGAGCAGGGGGAGGGAAAAGGGCATGTGGGACCCTTGGGGGTTGGGAACCAGAAAAAGGGAAATGAATTGTAAATATAGAATATATCCAATAAAAAAAGAAAAAAGGAAAAAAAAAAAAAAAAGAAAAAAGAAAATGTTCAAAACATAAGAAAGGCAATTCTTTTTTCTACCACTAGAGGGTGCATGTTGATGAGTCAAGCCGGACCGCCATGGGACTTGTTTTGACACCTACTAGAAGCTGAGAGAAATTGCCAAATGAGCAGATTAAAGTCACAGGAAATGAAGTGTGGATGATTTTTAAGCCAGTCTCCTCATATGATGAGATGGGCAAAATGAGAGGCAATAAAAAAATCAGGATTACACAGATTCATTCTCGTGAAGTAATAGCTATAACCATGAAAAATCACAGCAGAGAGTCAATATTTTAAAGTCTTCATTTTCCAAATTTAAATCAGTTTTTGAGAAAAATAATGCAAAGGGATAAAAAAGTTAATGAGAACTGCATCAGAGAATTAATGAAACTATCTGGATTTTATAGACTTGAATTTACAGTTACTTCCTTTACAAGAACATGAGATAGGGAAATTATTTGGGTGTGGTGTAGGGGTGTCTGTGTGTGGTGTTTATGCGTGGAGGGCCTTACGATGGAGTGAAGTGAAAAGTGGCAGTTTCCATTTGTTTACTGAAGAATACAAGGGACACAAAGGTTCAGTTTCTATTCAATCACAAAATGAGAAAGATATTACTCATTTGTCAACGGCATAACAATTGCCTACAACAGCACTGAAACAGTTTATCCTTGTACATTGAAACATAACCTGTGATTTCAATAACTGTATTTGTAATGGAAAAAGAGACTGTATTTCCAGAGAAATTTCTGATCATCATTAACTCATGCCATAAGGGAAATACTAGACTTACAGATGGAAGAGCTCTTGGATGTATTATGGGATGAATAGACCCAAACACGATGGCATTCTTTACACATTCTTGTGTGTGTGTGTGTGTGTGTGTGTGTGTGTGTGTCCTCACTAACATTATTCCATAGGGGTTTAAATTGTTTCTGACTGGATATTAACAGTGAGATTAAGTCACCTAAGACTGAGCTGCAGGGCTGTGATAACAAGATCGATGGTAGCTACTTAGAGTTGAAATATTACTCAGTGTGTTCTACTCAATCTATCCAGATGTCATTAAAATAGAATGTTTTTCCCTCCCATGTCTGACTACTCTCCCTCATTCATTTCTTTTCACTGTTTGCTTACTTATTCATTTTCTTTATTTTTGAAAAAATATTACTTATGCATAGTTTATGTCCTTATGTTTTTAGTTTTGACTGTGTACATGCATATAGAACACGTGTGCAGGTACCCACAGAAGCCAGAAGAAGTTACTGCATTCCCTGGAGCTGAATTTAAAGGGTACTGTAAGCCATGGAAGCCCTTGTAGGGGCTGGAAAGTGAACTTACATTTTGTGGAAGAGCAACAAGTACTCTTAACTACTAAAACATCTCTCCAGCCCCTATTTTTACTTTTTTTATAATTTTAATAATAAAAAACCCCAAATATAATGTTTATCCTTATTCCAAGCAATGATAGTTATACAAGAGCCAGATTGATATGCTAGTCAATTTTTGTATTTGATTTAGAAAGTAATTAATAGAGGGAAACTAATGGCTCCCTTTTAATTTTTAAAATATTAGAAATGGCACCTGTCACTTGCTGCCACTGTTAACAACACTACTGTCTTGGAAATTCTTAACCAGACAACCACTCTCTTAGGCCCAAACTTACAAATCAGTGCTT
This sequence comes from Apodemus agrarius, assembly GCA_964023405.1. NCBI lineage: Eukaryota > Metazoa > Chordata > Mammalia > Rodentia > Muridae > Apodemus > Apodemus agrarius. The sequence goes on from OZ030006.1 coordinate 131,854,734, forward strand.
AGTAACAATCTTTTACTAGTTAGGCAACACAGACTGTGCTTTGATATGAGTTAGTCATCCTCCAGTATGCTATACTTCAGTGATACTCAGTTCTGTAAATGTCCTAACCCAGAGAGTTAAGAGGGACTATACCTGTGTTTCTAATATATGCTAGAACATGGATGAAAGCTGAGGTCACTAGGCTAAGTGAAATAAATCAGTCCCAGTCTCATAAACACAGTTAAATGCCCGCTGTATGTGACTTGTAGAGGAGTGAAACTCAGTGACAGAAAGAATTCTGATGATTGTTCACATAGTAGTGTCCATACAGTTAATGGTATTTAACTGTCCACTCAAGCTTAATGAGGCTCAGGTTAGCAGCAATAAAGATAACCTTCAAAGGCACATAGTGGGCATAGCTGAAGGCATGGAACCAAGTAGCAAAGTGGGGAAGTCCCTGAGAGGACTGACAGTGTACCTTGTAGAATTTCTAACTCCATTCTACTCCATTCTTAGTGCTTTGTTCCATCTGAAAATATGATCAACAATAGCTGGACATGGACCAGATCTAATAGACTTAACAGATGGTCTATATGTTTGAAGTCTACAGGCTTTTTCCTATTTGTCAAACTTCTATTGACAGAATGATCTAATAGCAAAGAGTGAAGAAATCTAAATTGTTTTATTTAAAGGTGATACTTAATTGGACTTAAAACATAATATAAATGGAAAGACCCAAAAATTCCTGGAAGAATTTAAATATTATACAACAATGGAACACTATCCCAAATAGGCTTTTTAATTATCGTCTATCTCTAAGCATCTGGCACGATACTTTCATGTTTCACTTTCTAACTTTTCAACATTTGCATTATTAGAGATTTTATTATTTTTTTCTATAGATGTCTGTCTGCAAAGAGCCACTGACAGTGACATGACTGTGTCTAGGTAAAGCCAGAGCATCAGACACTTTATTTTTCAGTGGGAAAACAGTTTCAAAAATGGTTGCCTATTATCAAGGTGAGATAGTATACATTTATGGTGGTCTGGTCTTACTCTTGGTGTTGTAAACAAACTCCTTGTCAAATAGCAACAAGTTGCAGAAGATTTAACTTATTTCACAGTCTCAGGTTCCAGATGATTATTGTGAGGAAGTTAAGGCAAATAATTGCAGCAACAAGTTCTATCCCATGCAGAGCCAATAGCAGAGAGAAATGAAAACATACATGGTTCCTGCTCACTCAGCTAGCTTCCTCTGCTCTTGTACAGTTCACGCCACAATACTAGGAAATGGTACCACCCACTTCAGGGTGGATCAGTTAACACAGTCAAGAAAGGGCACCTGTCAGCTGTTAACAACACCTCCTGCTGCCTTCAGAGTTTCCCATATGCCAACCTGATCTAGACATTTCATCAACAACACTCTTTCCCATGGTGATTCTAAATTGTGTCAATTGACAATTAAGCCAAACATCTCGTGTGCCTATATGATAAATGAAATAGACAGCCAAAGAGAAAACATCCATAAAATAGATATCTGGAAAGTACATGCCAAGAGCTCATTATGATGGTGTTTTGCGGTTATGGGATTTTAACTGGCTCTTATTTTCTACGCCACGATTTCTCTCTACAAAGTTCTATAATGGGTGTATTTCAATGGAATGATATATTATAAAGTCTGTTGATATAGTGGATATTATTGCCTGCAGTTGTCAAGGGTGATATTTACATAGTGATAATAAAGACATTAGAATCTCTTTTGGAAATAGGGGATTTTAAGAGTGCATGACTGCTGTGGTCAGTTATACAGAACTCAGTATGTTTTTCAACTCTTTTTTCTTGGCCGCCTAATGATAAAAATAGGATATCCATGCAAGTAAATGTTAGCCCCAGTACATGAAAAGTACATTTTGCCCTAAGACACCTCTTGAGAAAACCATCACCATTTTAAATCAGGCTGGCTAAACAAGTGAGTTTCTGAGAAAAGCAAATAACATGTAGTGACTTTCTATCTAATACTGAGATACAGATTGTCCCCATCACTATTAGAAATAGACCAAATGGACCATACAATAAAAAAATCTGTTCTCTAGAAGATTTATTTTATTAATTTTAATTATGCATATGTTTGTGCCTGTGGGAGTGCTTCCAAGGAGATTTAGTTGACATGGAAAACCACTCTGAATCTGAGCACCACCATTCTGTGGGCTATGGTTCTGAACTCAGTGAAATAAATGAAAGGAAGGAAGGAAGGCCAGCTCTATATCGGCATTCACCGCTCTCTTCTCCCTGATTGTGGAAGAAATGTGCCCATTCTCCTGGCACAGTCAACTTGACAGCCATGAAACTAAGACAAAATAAACTCTCCCTGAGGTTTCCCTGGATTTTTTCACAACTATCAAAGTAATTCCTTTATTCTATGCAGCTATGCCCATGGTTTTCAAGGTGGGAAAAATGGCTCTTTCTAACAATGGTTAGCCCATTGTCTTTAACCTAAGAAGCCAGTAAGAAGTCCATTCAGTTCTGAGTGGGATCGTGAAAATAATGATTCTACTTTATTGCAAATTTGACCATTCAAAAATAGACAGTATGATGTCTAGTTGCTAGATTGCTACCTAGAGGAGTGGTCTGGACTAAAATGGTGTCACCATGAATGGTGGCAGACGTTAAAGCGTCAAGCAGTATTTACTGGGTCTGACTGTGACTGCTGAAATGAAGACAGAGCTCAAGAACTCCTAAGACATTAATGGAAAGATGCTTGAAGGAGTTGATATATTAACCAAGGGGAAGTAACAGTAAAATAACATCTATGGGCTGGGACAATGGCTCAGTGAGCCAAGGTGCTTGCTGCCAAGGCTGCTGGTGGAAGATGAGCTCCAAATTTGAAAAGTTATCTTTTGCTAGCCACATGTTTTCCATGTCCTCACACTTACACTAACACTTACACTATGGGCTCACAAACAAATATGGAATGAATGAAAGATAAATTTAAAAGTAAAATAAACAAACACATAAAGAATGGAGCAGGTGTGCTGATGATCATGGGCATGCACACGAATAAAACAGGGAAAGACATAGGGCTGTTGGAAGATGCTGGGTTATATAATTTGAGTATGGCAGTCAGGTAGCATGCTGAAGTGTGAAGTTCTGAGAGAGACAAGGAGTGTGTCTCGTGAATATTTAGAGGAAGATTTGTCTAGGCATAGGGGATAACATATGTCACAGTCCTAACGTGAATGTGCAATGCACAGGGTGGGGAAATAGTAAGAAGTGAATAAATTGGAGCAGGAGCTAGAGGGTAGGTAGGGTATTTTAGGGGTTAAATGTTTATCATCAATGGATGGGAAGTGAAAGGGAAGTTCTGAGTAGGAGAGTGATGGCCTCGAGATCACATTAGATTATGAGAGGCTAGCACTACTGAACAGGGAGGGACCATTTCTAATCCCAGGAAGGACAGAAGGAGCTTGTTCCTTACTCCTGAAAGTAGCATCTATGAATGCAGTGTGTGTGTGTGTGTGTGTGTGTGTGTGTGTGTGTGTGTGTGTGAGAGAGAGAGAGAGAGAGAGAGAGAGAGAGAATGGGCAGACAAGTGGAGGTTTGAATGCTGTCAGGCAGGCACCTATAGAGGACAAAAGACAACACCTGCTTTAGGATCGCTCCTTCCAACTTGTTTAAGACAGTCTCTGGTTTGCCTTGCATAAGACAGGCAAGGTGGGTGGAGGGATTCTGGGGATGCTCTAATCTCTACATTCCAGCTTGCTGGAGTTAGCATATCTCTCCTTATGTGTGGGTTCAAGGGTCTCGATTTCAGAGACTCATGTTAACTCACTGAGCATTTTCCTTACTGACTCATTCCCAAGCCCATTGATAAATCCAGAAGTCAATTCCAAGTCAGTTCTAGGAGCCAAAATAAGCAAGGGGAAATATAGTATATGGTAAAATGCTTGTCAGATAACCTGATTATAATACCCAGAACTCAAAATGTGAGAAAGAGAAGCATCTTTCTCACGGTGCTTCTGATGTCCATACTTGAGCTGTGGCATGTGTAGATTTGTACACACTCCCACACAATAAATTAATACACAGAGAGAAACACACACACACACACACACACACACACACACACACACACACACACACCAGTATAAAAGAGTCAAGGATGCCTGTGATTTTGGACCTAAGACATGAAACAACTAGCTGATTGCTGAAATGGGGATGTTATAATGGATGTGTCAAGATGAAGGGCAGGAAGTGGAACTCAGCTTAAGGAAGACTAGGTCTGAGATCTTATTAGAGGACAATGGAATCCATGCATACATGCAGAACTGCGAATGGAGGTTTATCCCACAGGCTGCTGCGTGTCCTATAGATTGATTCTTACACAATCTGGACATGAGACTGTCAATATGCTTCTCCTTAGAAATCAACACTTTCAATCATTTTCAAGCCACCTACAAAATTTTCTCATTAACCTCATTAGAACGATGAAGATAAGAGTTACTTCTCTTTGGCTTTTGAGTGACAGAAACCCATCTTCAATTACTGAAGAGGCTAATTACTGTTGAGTCAAAAATGCTTTTAGAGCGCACAAGTATTTGGATATAAAAAATTAAGTGTTTAATGGAAGCTACAGTACTTTGCTTGAGAATCCTTCTGTTATTTGACAATCAGAAACAACACCTACAGCAGTGCTGATGGAAATCCTTGCATGCTGAATTCCATGATTACAAGGACACACAGCTTGCAAATTTTCAACTAGACTGTTAAAGCCTGCAGCATATATTTTGAATTCACAACATGCAGTCAAGAGGGAGTACATTTGATTAATAACAGTAGTTCAAGCTGGCTTTCTTCTTTAGCTTTCATTTATCCACCCAGCTATCCAGTCAGCATTTAATGAGAGGCAGCCATGTGGTCAGAATGGGCTGGCCATGGGGAATGGGTGCCTGTGGCACAGAGGACTCTCTGTAAAGTTCATGAACTGGAGGAGAAAACAGAGACCACATCAGGATTCAAAAGTGGTATCTCAGTTCTTATACCTGCAACATAGAGACGATTTCTTTAAATGATTATGGGAGCCTTGTCAAAGTTCTTAACTAGGACTGGAAGCTAAACCTCATTAATGCTTACGATGATTATTCAAAGCTGCCAGTAACAACATCAGAAATAGCTATGAAAGATGCCGTCTTATTCTATTTTGGTACATGCTTTAAAAATCACTAGCATAGTTTTAAAAAGAATAGATGTTCTTTATGTCTGACTTTAAGATGACTGAAGAGCTTATGAAATTTCCCATGCAATTTAGAAAACCATTGTTAGTAACATTTATAAAACAATGTGCAGATATAGGTGAACTGCAACACCAGGAGAATACCATTTTAGAGAGAGGCTTTATTCACTTGGTGAAATTTCCATCAGATTTCAGTTGTAACAGCCCTGGATTTCTGACTACCTCTGGGCTTCTTACCTAGTTCCCAAGCACAGAGCAATATCACCATAAACCCTGGTATTGAAAGATAGGTGGATATTCTGAGTATGTGGTTGGAAGAGAGAAGATAGTGCTTTAGGCTTTCTGGATGATTGCCCTATCACCTGTTCTGCCATCTCTTTGAGGAAATCTAAACTTCTTGGAGCTCAGCCTTCTCCTTTCTAAAGTGAAGACACAAGTAGCTTCCAAGGCAATGTTACTGTGAGAATTAGGAATCAGTACACGAACGGTGTTATGAACTGTCAGCAGAAATTGCTCACTAAGTGTTAGCTGTTAAAACCATAATTATCATCATCGTTATGTGGAAATTTGTCTTTCTATGCTGGCTCTCCATTATAAAGGGGTGTGATTTATTTTTCTAAGACTCTATTTCATTCACTGTATATTATTAACACATGGCTGCTCTTTTCCTTCTGTTTCCCCCAGTTCACAAAGTTCATCACCGAAACCTCTGATAGCTTTGTCTTTTATATTATTTTTACAGTTATTATTTAGTGTGTGGGTCCATGTGTGTATATATAAGTATGTATGTATGTATGTATGGATGGATGTGTGTATGTGTGTTTGCATATATGAATGGCCATATCACATTTTGAAAGTCAGAGGACACTTGTCTTGAGAGAGTTCGTTCTTTCATGTGATTGTGTGGGTTCCATCAAACTCAAGTCTTCAAGCTCAGGGGCAAGTACTTTTACAAACTGAGCAATCTTATCAGCGCATTATGTTGTTTTTAAATTTTTTCTAGTGAGAAATCACATTGATTAATAAGTCAGAAGAAAGAGTCAAGTAAACTTGCTTGAGTGTACTTTTGCAATCAGCATTTTTTTATTGATTCTGGCTTTTAAAAATGTAAATCATGAGACTATTTAAGCTTTAGTAATACTCAGTTATTACCAAGAGAACCGAATATCTTTATTGAAAAGTTGTAAATACAAACCATTTTCCGTTTATGTGTTTTCAAGTAGCACATTCTTGGCCTAACTATGTGTTATTCATAAGAGACTAGGTTCCACTTTCCCTAGTAATTAGGTAAGGATAATGTTAAATCCTCACATTAGTGGATTGCTTACAAATGAATGCTACAGAAGGGAATAAATGCCTCTGTCGCTACACTGTTGCTCGGTAGTGCTCATTATGCTAATAATTTGCTAGTCACACTTTTTCTTTTTATAAAGAATGCAAAGATAAACATACAAATTTCCTCCATCAAATGGCAAGGCTTAATTAACATCTAAAATAGTAAGATTATCCTTCATGTATATTTTAATTTATCAGTATTATAATATTGCTTGCCCAAAATATTCATCTATGTATTACTGGCATTCTTAGCAGTTTAGGCAATTAATGTAGGCTTTCAAATACATTTGGACAAGGCAATCTACAAATGGAATGTAACCATTCAAGAGCCCACCAAGAATAGTTGTTTCTTTTCTATGTAAACTTTGTGAAGGACAGAGATATACAGAACTAAATTTAGAAAATAAATTAAGAAAAGCAGTATCCACTAACAAATCTATCAGCGTGCTGACAATCCTTAACCCCTTAGTGCTTTGTTTGCCTCTGCTTTAGAATTGAAATCAGAGGGGAATGATCATTATTTATTTGGGACATGGAATTTTCTCAGCCACAGTTAGCTATGATCGCAATGACAGTAACCAAATAGTTCATCCAAACTAGTGTGAATGTGCTGTGAGAAAGTAACTCAATGGATTACTCACCCACAAGCACATTTCACCACCTTGAACATTTATGTTCGCGTGTGTGTGTGGGTCTACTTAGAGAGGGATATTGCGAAGGTAGTAACGTAAATGCCTCCAGTCTTTCCAGAGTATAGAAGCAGGATTTCATTGCTCGGTGAGATTAAATGTCTTGAATTATCCCTTCAGGTGATCAAGGAGGCCATCACTGATAATGAACAGATTTTTTTTTCTTCATATTCAAAAAAGTGGAAGAATGAGATTGAACTTACGGGTTTTCTTGGTGGTTGCGTTAACCGTGGCACTGAAGGGACCAGCACCTGCGCTGTTGTAAGCCCGGACGGCCATGTAATACGCCAGATTGCTCTTCAGGCCTCGGAGCACAGCTGATGTCTGATTTCCTGCCACTTTCACTTTGCTGGATGATTCTTCTTCTCCTCCATTGTTCCAGTAGCGCACCTGGTGGACAGCAGACAGGAACCGTGCAAACAGCTGGACCAAATACAGCCCTTTCCAAAATTCAGTCGTTTTCATTAATGGGGATGCTATGATGCATTTTCTCGTTTATGCCACTGACATTCCCAGGAGACCCACTATGTGCCAGGTGCTGCACTCAACCTTGTCACAGCTATTGGTATTTCGAAGAGGAGAATGAAGGAAGAAAGAGTTAGAGAATAATCCTATAAACAAATGAAGAGGAGACATTCAGGACTCTAGGGCAAGCAGAGTACAGGATTGCAAATGAGAAGACAGAGGAGAAACCCACTGCCCTAACATCAAGCTGTTACTATTTCCATCCTTTGCCAACCTAGCCTGAGGCAGATCTACAGTGCTGGAATGCATTCATAAAGCCTGAATAAACTCCACAGGGAAATGGAGATTCCTTTTAGAAATAAAGCAGTATGTTAGGGGGAAGATTTGGGAAAGCTGACTGGCAAGTAGAGTATTCTACAACAATGGTCAAAGGTTAACAAGGCTACTTGTGCATGCAAGGCCTGCAGCAAGAAGCAGGAAGCAGGAAACAGGAAGTAGAGAGAGCACCTATCAAGCATAAACATGCTAACTTTTGTCATGGGGATTTTTATTATTCTGTGATGTGCTAAAAATAATTTTGGATTTGCTAAATAGGTCTAGTTATAAATGGTATAAAGATACAAAAATAAACCAGTGACAACATTTGGCAGAAAGAAGAGTAATGAGTGATAATGTAAAACTTGTTTCCAGAGCAATGTGGGGACTGGTCAGTTGGTAAAGAGCTTGCTGCTCAAACATGATGAATGCAGTTCAGATCCTTAGCACCCATGGCAAGTACTGGGTGTGGTGACATGCATCTCTAAGGTGAGTTGTAGGGTACACACACAGGAGAACCACTGGGGATTGCTGGCCAGTAGTTCTAGGACAATCAGTGTGCTGCAGGGTAAGGGTCCCTGTTTGAAAAGTGAGGTGAAAAAGACACTGAGAAAGATAACAGGCATCAACCTGTTTCTTACAGGCATGCTACACACACATAAACACACACACACACACACACACACACACACACCAACAAACAAAATATATGTATGTATCTTCCCTATGTACTTTGTGCATGTGCTATAAACTGTTGCTATCTTGGTTCATAAGTTTAGATTCTTCAGGAAGTAAAAACCAAATTAACAAAGACAAAACATAGAAATGAAAAGCTTATGTAAAATGCAACCATGCTTAGGCCAGGAATGGATGAGAATAGTTACTAACATTTGCTCATTTAATGTAAATAGAAAAGTTAACAGAGATATGAAGAAGACTTGGAACCTAATAAAAACATATTTTGTACGTCTGTAAACAAATATGCTTGCCCCTCTTTGTTTTTGGCAATAGACAACCTTTTGTTGTGGCATCCATTTTTTGAACATTGATAATAAAATACAACTATAAAATAATTGCTACAACTGCCTAACAATCTGTAATTTGAGCACAATACAACTAGCAACAGATCTCTACATTTCAAAATAACCATGTCAAAGAGAGGTCAATCTCTGTAATCGCACTTAGCTATGTCTGAACAGAAGCTTTGGTGTTTATTGATATTACGCTATGTATCTTTTTAAAAGCCAAGCAGTGGTAGTTCAGTTGTTAGAACATTTATGGAACATGCACAGAGCCTTATGCTCAATGCCCAGCACCCCAGAAAACTGAGTGTGTAGGATGACACCTTCAGTACTAGCACTCTGGAGCTGGAGGAAGAATGATCATTACTCAAGGATATTCTTGGCTACATAGCAAGTCAAAGTGTAGCTTAGGCTAGAGGTGGTAATGATGAAAAGTGAAATGTATAAAAATTAGAGCTGTAATTGTTGAGTGAAATTTCTCAGCTTTAAAGTTCAATGTACAATACTCTGTAGATCAAACAACGTCTGCTGACTGGTTAGATAGAACATTGATTTAACCCCCAGAGCAGGAAGATATTAGAAGCTACCATATGATTTTCTCAAAAAGCACATATAAATTTATTCATTAAATATAATATCACAATGTAAATCTCAGTGTTTTACGAAAATGTTTCCAAAGTACCAAACTACTTTCTGTGCCGTGTGTATTTCAAGACTCTCTTCCTCATACATGTGCTGTTTTGAGTTATTTTCACGCATTTCTCTTACAAAAGAGTTATCCGTTTTCACAAGAATCTTAGTTTGGGTGTTTGAGCCCAAATCCTTAGTTCTGAAGTAAATATGATTTTCTTTATAAAGCCACTGATAAGCAATATGTTAACAGACACCAAAATCTTTTATAAATATTATATCACCAATACTGAACACTGTATGTACTATGAGGTTTCTATGATATGCCCTTGAGGATACTTTATAGCTCTTTTCCAAGAGTGACATCTAATCAATAATTATAATAAAATGTTATAGAAAGCTGGAAAGCTTGTGACCTGGGATATAGCACAGGTTGGGAAAATATTACCTAAATCTGGGTTATAATAATCTTTCCTTAATAGATGACATGGGAGAGGCATGGAGGAGTTTGCTAACTCAATCAAGATCGTGTTTAACTTCTATTCTCTTGTTAGTTTCTAATCCATGAGCCTTTCTTTTTGTGATACATCAAATTCCTTCATTGTAAACAGTCTAAAAAATGTTTTCTTCAGAGACTGATTAAAAGAAGAATTAAAACTAATTCATGACTGGCATGTGAAGCCTAGTTTTATAAATCCATTTATAGAGAGCACTTGAAGGTTCTTGTTAATAATACATGTTAAAGTACTAGGACCTAACCCTGTGCGTTGAAGGATCTTGATGAGAAGTGTTAGAAATATTTAGCCGCAGATAAAATATGTGACAAATTTGTACCTAATACTAATCAGTGAAGTGGGACTAATATTTTTAGATAGCTATAAAAAGGTGAATAAACATACCAATAACCTACATTTAAACAAGCAATTATAAATTTTCCTATAAGCAAATTTTCTGTAAGTATTCCAATGTGTTCTGCAACATTTTGCTTAAAAACATATTTATCTTTTGGTTGGTGTATTGTCTATTTCTTGTTTGTGGAGCTAGGAATTGGAATCTAGGACGCTGAACATATAAGAAGTCCACCTCTGAGCTATACTTACTTCTGAGCCTCTCTCTACTTTAAATTTTGAGAGTCTCTTTACATTGCTTGAGTTCAAACTCATTATGCAGTCCAGGCTGGCTTTAAACTCACCCTCCTCCTTTGTCATCCCCTGAATTAGCAGACCTAGCATCTAAAAAATTCTACATTATTCCATTCTGGGTAGATTATGTTCTAGATTCAAATAGTAACAGCCAGCACTCCCACTGAGAGAATCCAATATCTCCTTGCTAATATCCAGTTTTTAGGTGCAGTCACAACATGAGCGTGTGAAGAGCAAGGTGTCTACAAAGGAGGAAAACACTGAAATGTACACAATAAGGAGTTGCTATGAAGTCAGAAGAACATGAAGGCAGTGTCTATAAAAAAGGAACAACACTTTGTTCCTGTTATACATGAGAAACTTCACTGGGAGTCACAGGTGGATATGAGCTAACAGACTACTAAAGGAGAGTAAAATGACACCCAAGTGTGTTGTAAAAAGGATAAATTAATTATGGGAGAATACATATAAAGGTCAGTTAAATTTGAAAACTAGTGAGCAGAGCTCTTAGACCTGAAAAGAAAAAGTATTAAAAAAAATTAAATCATGGATAAGAATGTAGCTGAAGATGAATGGTAGAAACATTTATAAGTTAGTCCAGACATGGAAAATTGGAAAAGGGAAGCTAAGAGACATGGAAGATGGGCTGTAGAGTTCTAACCAGAGACCTGAATTAGGGACCAGGAACAAAACAACATTCGAAGGATCCATAGATACGAATTTGTAGAAGTTGATGGACATAGGCACTTTCATCTGCTAAGCTCATGCAGAGGTTTTGTGAGAAAATAACGTGAAAAACCACGTGGAGGGAGAGGACATGGTGATTAAAAGTAAACCATAGCTGGAAGTGTTGCATGTCTGGTTTACTTCTATAATGAGAGTGAGCACTTGCACCTCGGTTTGTTGGAGAAGTGTGTGTGTGTGTGTGTGTGTGTGTGTGTGTGTGTGTGTTGCATTTATTTAATTGCTAAAGGCAGTCTCACAACATCTTTTCTCAGAGTGCTACTGCTGAGCACATGTTTTCCTTAAACATAGCCCATTTTCTACAGTTTTAATTACTCTCAGTGGGCCACAAGCTTCTTGTAAGTGCCATAAAATGAGATGTTTTAAGAAGGAGAGATGACGTTTGTGTAACTTATTAAACTATATGATTCCATATATGGTCTATTTTATTTTTTAATTGATTTATTTAATAACTATTTCATTATTAGTTATTGGTAATCTCTTTTATATATAGTTTGTTTTATAAAGTATATATATATATATATATATATATATATATATATATATGTCTCTCCTTCCTTCATTGGCCTAGGTATAGGCCTCTGAGCTTCTATGAAACAGTGGTGCTTTAATTTGCTGGTGAGATAATACAAGTTTGTTTTATTTTTTTTCTTCTGAATTATAAAACCATTTGCTAATCAATAAAATTTTATCTGGTTAAGTAAACAAAAACAAACAGGATGAATGTCAGGAATAAGAATGTTATCTCTATCTCTGAAAGTAATTCAGTTACCCAAAAGTAATCCTCCTGCTGCGAGGACTCGCTATGATTACTGCAACAGAGATTTCTCTTAATTTAACAATAAACTGAAATGCAACACATAAAGATGTTGTATTGAAAAATGTTCCTTTGCTTACCCACTAAAGAACAGATATTAAATCAAGAATAATTTTTAAATAAGTGAAAGTGGTTACCTGTGTGCTTGCATATTTTTAAAAGCATGAATATTTTAACAGAGGTGTTGTAATGAACACATTGAAATAAGCAGAAGACATGCACAACTATATTGAGATGCTGTAGGAAACTGTCTACATTCATCTTTCACTCATGGTCAATCTGTTGTTGGCCCTGGGAGAGTCATCTGGATCAACTGCTCACATCAATCTGGCTCATTTCCTGCTGTCTTCTCATTGGACACCATTTGGAGAGGCTGTCTAGCAAAAACACTGCACACCTGGGAAGCAAGGGTTGCCCTTACAGATATATGGCGGCAAGCCAGGCCTGCCGCACAATCCATCATTCCAGTTATGATGGAGCGTCATAGCAACCACCCTCTGCTGTAGAGCTCAGTCTTCCACCCTCTCTTAAAATCTGCATTTATTCACTTAAACAAATTTTGTCTAAATTGAGTTATACAAATATTTCCCAATTGTCTGTGTCAAATTATGTTCATTTCCTATGCAAATTCATTGCTTAATGGCAAGACATGTGCATAAAGACATGTACATGTGCTTCCATACTCTCAGAGAAGGTGCTCAAATATTTGACATATTTTTCATTCTAATGAAAATGTTAGGGACCAAATATATGCCTTACATGTGATTGGAACAGGAGGATGGATGAAAGCATCAAGGACTCCCAGTAAAGTGTTCTGCTGTATTGTATTCCTTCTTGTGACACAATTAAAATAAACATCTATCGGATTCTTCCTAGATATGGCATGTTGTGCTAGTTTACATGTATAGCTTTATTTTACACACTGAAAAAAATTATTCTGCAGGGGGTTATTTCTTCTTTAATTTTTTTAAAAATTAAAAAATAATTATTAGCATGTAATAATTGTACATAATTGTGATTGTCAACTTGACAGAACATAGAAATATATAGGGAATGGACCTCTGGGCATGCCTGGGGCAATTGATGGAGGTGGAAGAGGCACCTGACTCTGGGTGGCATCATTCCTTGACTAGGATTCTAGAATGGATAAGTGAAGAAGGCAGAAATGCACATCCATTGCTCTCTGCTCCTTACTGTAGACATACTATGATTAGCTGCTATGGTTTTCTGTCAGGTTGGACTATCAGCAACTCTTTTTTTTCGGAGTTGCTTCTGTTGAGGTATTTTATCATAGCAACAGGAAAAGAAGCTAAGGCAATATAGTGAGATATTTTTGTTTCTGTACACATCATGCATTGCTCAAACCAGGGTAGTTAGCATTTCCTTATCATTTTTTCTTTGTTGGGAGATACTTTTTTCTAGTTCTCCATGCACACATAAATCAATACAGTAAGTTATTATAAATGATATGAACTCAGAGCAGCTATGCTTGGATGCACACAACCTGCAGAAGTTCAATGAAACATGAATGGGCGTGGGGCTCCACGTCTCACCCCTAGATGAAGAGCTATTGATAATTAAGAGCTGCTGAGGAATTAAGAGTTAATTTTCTGGATGTGGCCGTTGAATGAGGCTTCCTACCCTCAAACAGATTGCCTTAATCCATACACATAAATAAAAATATTATTCTCAGCTTTGATCAGAGAAATTGCTTTTTGCTATGGATTTTGGTGAATGCAGAGATTCCTAGCTGTTAAAACTGCTAAGAATATGTTAGTGTAGGGTGCTCAGTACTGAACACAACCATTGTAACCGTGGATTACATGGATTAACAGTGAATGCAGTTTTATGCATGTGCAAGAGTAGGCTTGTCATCAACAGTCGATGGTGAGGGGCAGTGTCTTTTACCCCTCCCTGAATTCTTGCCTAAAGGGATAGTCCTCATTGTTAGCCTGCAAGACTGCAATGGATAGTTCATACACATGGCCACACAAATTGCCCTGGTGAAGCTCAGTAGGCACAAAAGTAAGCAGACATGATGTAGTAAAGGGATTTTTAGGGCGGAAGATGATCAATAGGAGTGGAAGGGAGCTAAAAGAGAGTGATTAACATGCATTATATACATGCATGATATCTTCAAAGAATATATATTTTAATATATGTTAGAAATTAAACTGTTTCAAAGAAGAAGGAGAAGGAGCAGGAGCAGGAGAAAGAAGGAGAAGGGGAGGAGAAGGAGAAGGAGGAAAAGGAGGAGAAACAACAGTTAGTATGCATCATATAAGGACCTTTTGTTGTTTTCAAGTATCCAATCCCCACATACCTAGAGGCTTCTGCTCTTCTTTGTCTTTCCTGCCTTTTTTGTTTTTATTTCAAAGGACACTGGGAAGACATGAGCCCAAGTGTAACAACCACTTAGCAGATGAAATAAACTGGAGCCCAGGGAAATGAGCTTCTCAACTGATGCTTGGTCATATCAGAAAGGAAATTAGTCTAGATGCTAATGACGATCTGTGCACAGCTTGCCACAAGGCTGTGGCTGTGATCAGCCCTCACTGAGAGTACAGAGAGGCAGGAGCTATTAACAAGTTTAAAGCCAAACCTAGGAATCTGCAACCCACAAACTCAGACACATGACAGATAATTAATTCCTTTGCTAAGTCACTTATCCGTTCAGGTAAATTTTGAAATAATTGCTGAAATGAAGAAAAGGTATATTTTGATCAGGCTAGAATTACATACATTAATTCTTAATATTTCCCCTAATTAGTTTGTCAATGTCTTAGGTCATTTTCTCTTTCTTTTTGCATACCACATACTTGGGGAAGATATTTTACATCATGACTTCTTCAACACACACTGCATGCTGCATTTGAACATTCTGCTTGTTACTTTTTGCAAAAATAGGAAAAATGTAAGTATGTTCCAACCCAAAATTTATATAGAAAGTTTCAGCATCAGTGTGCTTAGAATCCTTTGCCTTCTGCCCTACTAGAACATTTTTATGCACAGTGAACTTTATTTATTTCTTTTCTTCTTCCTTCCTTCCTTCATTCCTTCCTTCCTTCCCTCTATCTCCCTTCCCTCCTCCTCCCCTTACTCCCCTTCCTTCTCTTCTTCCTCTCTCTCTCTCTCTCTCTCTCTCTCTCTCTCTCTCTCTCTCTCTCTCTCCTTTTGTGCTCTTACTCTAATGTGCCATTTGGACAAATGCTATTTTCTTTCATTTAATTCTCAAATAAGGTTGTGAGTTATTGGTTACTATTATCTTTATTTTAGGGGAACCATGGAAAGACTTATGAATGTACTGAAGCTCATTTCCAAAACAGCAAAGTCCAAACTGTATGAATTTAATCAACATTTTGCATACTGCCTTGAGAACTTGGGAAGCAATAGCAAGCAAATCAGTCAATTTCTCTGGCCCATATGGGGTCTCTCTCCTGTCCCAGGGCAATCTGAATGTATGGAAATGGTGTGCCCTCTACTACATACTCTGGTGACTTCCAATAGGTTCTTTGGTTTTTTCTTTCTTTTTTCCTTTTTTCCTTCCTTCCTTCTTCCTTCCTTCCTTCCTTCCTTCCTTCCTTCTTTCCTTCCTTCTTTTTCTTCCTTTCTTTCTTTCTTTCTTTCTTTCTTTCTTTCTTTCTTTCTTTCTTTCTTTCACTCATCAATCACACGCTTCTTTTTGACATGAAATCTACTTTCAATAAAATGTCATTTTTGGATTGATTCTTCTACAGCTAAATTCATATATTTAAAAAAATCAGGGCTAGAGACATGGCATAGACTGTCAAGGGCTAATGTTACCTACTTAACTCCCTAGAATCCAATTAAAAATGCTGGTGAAGCTGGTATGTCATTAATGCACTTGTATGCTTAAAACCCCATGGCACAGAGGCAGACACAAGTGGATGTCTGGGGCTTACTGGCCAGCTAGCCTTTCTGAACCACTAAAGTCTATCTAGGGTCAGTGAGATATGCTTTTTATAAATATAAAGTGGAAAGAAATAGTTGAGGGCACTTAACATCAACCTTATGCCTGTACAAACACATGTTTATCAGCACACCTAAGCGATGTGTCAATGCCACCTGCCAACAGCCAACACGCTCAAGATGTTTTGTGTGCCTACAAGTCCAACCTGGCGTACTCTTTCATTTAAGTGTTTAACAAGGCACAGCCATATTGGGACTTATAATGCTATATTTTGTTTGTAAGGGCAAAAGCATCCAAGGTTAGCAAGCAACTTTGTTTCCTACCTAAAGAGTGTCAAGTATACACGTTAATTTTCTTTGACTAGTTGTGATTAAAAACAGAATCCTTTGTCTTGCTCATGTAATGGGAATTTCAATTAAAGTCCTTCTGGGGTTCCCTTTCCAGAGCTGGGATAGGTAACATTTTGTGACATTTGACTTCACCACCTTAGTTGTACCAGTTCAGAGATCTTGGTGGGTGTGTAAACACTGCTGAGTGACCACAGGTGTCCCCTTCTGTGGTCTTGCCATGAAACTGGGGACTGCTAGGGCATTGTAAAACAATGCTTTCCATCAAGACTCAAAATTTCCCATATTTTCTCTCTCATCACCCTCCAAGACACCCAGAACAATTGTCTACTGACATTTCTTAAACCATGGAAAGAATGCTGGAAAGGCAAGTAGGTCTCAGGTCAGGTGACTCAAGTCTTTCTGAGTTTCTTCAAGCTCCCTTCAAGCAGGAAAGCTCAGGACTCAAGTGTCTGCTTGACACTACTGCAACAAAACTGACAAGTCAGGTTTTCATTAGTCCCCTTAGACCTAGTTCCCAAGTGTTTCTTCTTATCATGAGTCAAATATTATGAAAAAACACCCTCTGTACACATCCTTGTTCAACTTCTTGAAAGCACACAGCTTATGAAACCACTTACAAGGCTGGGCCTGGCCTTCACTGCCATTGCTTTCCAGCTGAGCTCCTGCTTCCCGCCCACACAGCTTCTCTGTTGCCACAGTCAGTTTTCTGACCTGTGGGAGCTGCTGCCACTTCCTTATCATGGCCTCCTGCTTACACCCACTGCACCGAATCAGTTGCCTGGACTCCTACGCTCTTTCTCTGGCATCCTTTTTATCCCCTACTTCCCTTTCCTTAAATGTGTCTCTTATTTCTGGTTTGATCTCTCTCTATCAAAACCTGTTCTTTTGCTGAACCATAATAGTTGTCACTTTTCTGATACTTACTAAAAATGTACATTGCCTACATGTTTTCATCCAGCGGTTTTAAGGTTACTCATAACCCTGGGGCAAGTCTGGGGAAGTGGCCTTTGGCCTTCATGTTGAGCATCGTTCCTCTGGTGCCTGTCCTTTCTCTTAATTCACTTGCTAATATTTATTTAACTCGAGCCTTGTTTTGCTACAAGGAATGAAAACACTTGGAGCAGTTCAAATAAAAAGAGACTTTAAGGAGAAGAAGGGCAGAGTGAAAAAGAATCTCAAGGCTACTTGAGATTCAGGTAGCTATCAAATGGCTCTACTGTTTTATTCTTATCTAAGTTCTACCAGACCTTGCTTGCTTTATCCTTCACAGGGATGCAGGAGTCTATCTGCCCCCATCTCGTCCCCCTGCTTTGCCCATCTTGCCTCTACGGCTAGCTTGCAAAATATGAAGTACATTGAGGAGCAGATACAGTGCCCGAATGGGTAGAATGTTGACAAAACTTACTTACACAGGTCAGATCAGCCTCAGGTTGATTGTGGTAGACCTCTTATGGATCAGTTGGCTACGAGCACATGTCTGCTCTCTTCATCCACCATGGTTGGATGAAAAAGTAGAAGGGAGGCAGCTATACAGAGCTAACACATCCTTGTAAGGCTGTCTGAATCACCCGGTCTTTCTCATGCTTATACTCCTCCATGATTATTTGCCTTCCCTTTAATTTCCTGGTTAACCTTTCCTACCACTTTGGACTCTACCCTTATCCACTCATACATTTCTTGTCTTGCTGACTTATCTTGACTTTCATCTTATTTGGTCTTGAGATATCTTCGCTTTAAATAGTTCTTCTTATTTCAACAAATACAGATGTCACTCTGAGAGTTATGCTGCAGGCAGCTAAATACTCTAGAGATTAAAAGGGAATCTCATGACATAGCGCGAACACCAAGAAAATAGACCAGAAAGTATGGTAGGGGGAAGATGCTTTCTTGATGAGAAAATAATTATATAAACTTGACACTGTAGTTCGTCACACTGTTATTTTAGAAACATGTGTAAAAATAATTGTGTTACATGGCTTTGTGTAATATTTGCAGTATGAGTCTTATCTACCCAACTGATTATTTCTATATACCTAGCAGAGTTAAATAAGAAGATGGGACAATGAATTTGCCAATAAGAAAATTTCAGCCTAAAATAGTATTTGTTTAAGATATTGATGATAAGAATATGAAATGAAAAAAAGTAGAAGCAACATATATAAAGACATTAATTCTAAAGCAATTACCTCATAGCCAAGTAAATGTCCATTGCTCAACTTCCAGGGAATTGTGTTCCAAGAAACTTCAATTTCTGAGGAAGAGAGACTATGGGCAGAGATTTGAGATGGGGCGACTGTAGGTTCTGTTCAAAAGCAATAATAACAATAAAAGTGTTAGAATGACAATGTTGGCTATTAATTGGCAAATCATCTGAAGTTATATATATTTTTTAAAATTTCATTTCAATTTTTTGAGACAGGGTATTTCCATTTAGTCCTAGCTGGCCTGGGCATTCTTTAGATAATCTAAAGAACTGATGAAAACCATCCTGCCTTGGTTCTAGAGAACTTTAATTACAGGAATGTATCACCATAACTTTTTAATTTAAAGGTATAAATGCTTTAGCTAATAATAATAATAATAATAATAAGAAGAAGAAGAAGAAGAAGAAGAAGAAGAAGAAGAAGAATTATAATAGCATTGATCAGGTAAAGAGCTTAATTTTCTATAAAATGTTTGAAACTATTTGCCATGTCCTAAAAACATAGATTACCATCTGTCTTTTTCTGCTTTGTAAATGGTAGTATCATATTCAGTAGGTTTTCATTACCTAACTGCCAAGCAATATATTTCTTCATCCCTTGCACATATTTTTGTGACCTCTTTTCTTCCATCTATCTTGTTCTTTTTATCCTGTCTTTGTTTACTTCCCCTTAATCAGTTGCCTAGCAACTTCTATACATATAAATGTCACTGACTTATTATCATGCCAAACACAGGCCAAGGTTAAATCAAGGCCATTAACTAATAAGTATGGGGTAAATGCATTTTCCAGTCTGGGTCCAAAAGGAAGCAGAGATTTAAATGAGATAGATTGCAAATGCTGTCAAAAGAATTTGTTGAGTTGTCCATGTTATTACATTGGAAATCCTCTTTATAATGAATTTTCCTGAGCTATATGTGGTGCACAGAGATTCTCCTTTCCCAGGATGCTGGTTCTTAGCAGAAATGTCTTCTCTCTAACATCAGTCTCTGTATCAAATGCTCCTGATCATTGTCCAGGGCTACATTAAGCAGAAACAGAATCAGGGTTTAAGGATGATCAGAGTGGGTTCTCAGAGACTCTCGGAGTTGGATCAGAGACACTTAGCACCAGTCCAACACTGGTAATCTAGAGCATCAGATCTTTTTCTGAGCGCACCTGATTGAGGTTGTTTACTTTGGAGGCGTACTGATTGGATTTTGATTCGACTCAGTGACATGCTATCGCATATTTCTAGCATATATCTGCCTTTTTAAAATCAAACCAGAATTGTGCTTTGTTGTTTGAAAAGAAACACATTTTACTATGTTGTAAGCCAGACAATAACAGTAACAGTAAAGGGGCTGTGAGCAAGGCAGACATAAGCAGAAAGCTGTGGATGGATGTCTTTTCCTTCTACCACAAACACTCAGGTTTTAGTTGCTCAGGTGTGTAAGTAGGCAGTGTCTAAAGACTTCCTAGTTCATCATGTCCTAAACCATATTTTTCCCTTGTAAGTCTCTATATTTCTGGAAAATGTGGCTGGCTATAGATATTGGGATCTCTTGCTTGAAAATATTTTTGTAACTTTCTTTATTCCTCCTCATTAATATAAAATAAAAACATAATACTAGCTGTGGGCTAGTCTTACTAAATCTTCCTACAATGGAATTTTTTGACTTTGAACCATGTAACATATTTTACTCTGAGGTCTGAAAGGTAGGGGAGAGAACATTCTATCTTAGGTCTTAAGTTCAGAGTGTGTAAGTCCATGTCCCCTGGGTGAAACTGTTCTTTTCCCCATTGACTATGTATTTTAGCAAAATTTATTCATCAAGTTACCATTTTCCATTTGTAAATGAAGACTAATAATTGATTCTATGCATTAATCTTTATTTGAAAATTCAAGTTGGCAATGCCTGGCATATGGTGGGCACTCCATCTACCATGGTAACTTCTGCCCTTTTTATGAGAAAGAACTTGATAATATGGTTACCATTCAGTTGACAATATCTCAAATGACAAGTGTGCCTGATTCTCCTAACTCCATTATCATTTTCTCAAGAGGGCTTCACAGAAGATATTGTTTTTTTGATTCCTTGAGGGGATATACAAGAATGACTGAGCAAATTCTGAGGTATATAAGTGTCTAAAACAGTTGGAGCCATCCCTCAGAGAAACACATTCTATACCACTTAAATGCCAAACTCCTGTTCTCATTATCCGTCATGTTCCTGTCCTTTGCAGAGGCCATAGGAAATAGGACTTATAACTCTGGGCCAGGGTAGTTTTATGGTAGTTTTTCTGTATAAAAGAAAAAGTGAGTTTTGAAAGGCCCAATAACCCATGGCAAGATGAAACTCAGGTTGGGAGTAGCTCATGAAGATTTTAACTGAATATTATGATATATAACTATGCAGTGAGTCTTAACATTTCTAATCAAGTGTGGTACATTGTTAAGACCTACATAGGTAATCTAATAACAGCTCTGATAACTGTTCATTTGAAAACAATATATATCTGTAAAGTCACAAAGAAATTTAAAGACTTTATTTATTTACTTTTAAACAATGCCATGCTACAGATTGGGAAAAAAATATTCACTAACCCTATATCTGACAGAGGGCTAATATCCAAAATATATAAAGAAGTCAAGAAGTTAACCTCTAAATATTCAAATAACCCAATTAAAAGATGGAGTACAGAGTTAAAGGATTCAAAACAGAAGAATCAAGAATGGCTGAGAAGCACTTAAAGAAATGTTCAAAGTCTTTATTCATCAGAGAAATTCAAATAAAAATGACCTTGAGTTTGTACCTCACACCAATCAGAATGGCTAAGATCCAAAACTCATTTGACAGCAGGTGCTGGAGAGGATGTGGAGAATGAGGAACACTTCTCCATTGCTGGAAGTATTGCAAACTGGTACAACCATTCTGGAAAACAATCTGGAGCGTCCTCAGAAAATTGGAAATAATTCTATCTGAAGACCCAGCTATACCACTCTTGAACATATACCCAAAAAGATGCCCTACCATACTACAAGGACACATGTTCCACCATGTTCATAGCAGCCTTGTATGTAGTCGCTAGAAGCTGGAAATAACCTAAATGTCTCTCAGATGAAGAATGGAAGCAGAAAATGTTGTTCATTAACACAATGTGATACTATTAGGCTCTTTAAAAGGAGGGCAGCATGAATTTTGCAGGTAAATGGATAGAACTAGAAAAATATCATCCTGAGTGAGGTAACTCAGACCCAAAAGGACAAGCTTGGTATGTACTCACTGATGAATGAATGGATATTAGCCAAAAATACAGAATACCTAGGATACAGCTCACAGACTGTAAGAAGTGTAACCAGAAGAAAGGCCCAACTGAGGATACTTCAATCAAACTTGCAAGGGGGAGGAATAATCACAGGAGGCAGGGGGGGCTGGTTGAGAGTGGGAGAGGCAGGAGAAAAGAGGAACAGGATCAGGTATAGGAGATGACAGAAGAGAAGCCCAGAGGGTCAAGAGAATGAGTGGAAATATGCAGCCTTGGGGTTGGGAGGACCCTCTAGAAAGTACCAGGGACCCAGGAGGTGAGACACTCTCAAACTTTAACGGGGGTGACCTTAGTCAAAATATCCAACCTTGGGGAGAGGGAACTCAAATTGTCTACCTCCAATAGAAATACAGGGCCTCAAGTGAGGGGACTGGGTTACTAACCTTCAGTCAATATTTCTGAACCAGAATTGCTCCTGTCTAAAATAACTGCAGGGACAAAAATGAAGAAGAGAATGAAGGAAAGGAAGCCCAACTTGGGATGCTTCTCATGGGGAGGCACCACAACCTGACACTATTACTGGTGCTATGATGTGCTTACACAGACAGGAGCCTAGTGTGGCTGTCCTCTGAGAGGTTAAACCAGCAGCTGACTGAGACAGATGCAGACACTTACCCCCAACTATTGGACTGAAGTCAGGGACCCTTATGGTTGAATTAGGGGAAGGACTGAAGAAGGTGAAGGTTGAGAGACACACCACAGGAAGACCAGCAGCCTCAATTAACCCAGACTCCAGGGAGCTCCCAGAGACTGATCCACCAACCAGGAGCATACACCAGCCATATATATATAGCAGAGATCTGCCTGGTGTGCTCTCAATAGGAGAAAATGTGCTTAATCCTGGAGAGACTTGAGGCCCCAGGGAAGTTGGGAAGGAGCACCCTCTCAGAGGCAAAGGGGAGGAAGATGGGATGAGGGACTATGGGAGAGGGACTGAGAGGGACTGGAATTTAAATAAATTACAAAAGCAAAAACAATACATCTATGAGGTTGGAACTGATGCCTTTGTATTTTTCCATACCTTCTTCTGCAGAGAACACGGTTGTCACTGGGCTAAATGGTCCTTCACCTTTGTTATTGTAAACACCCACTTTAACTTCATATGGCGAAAATGGCACGATGCTTTCATTCCTAAAGACGTATCTTGGGTTATCTGGGGATGTCACCACTGTCTGGATCCAGGTGTTAACCCCAAGTGGGCGGAAAGCCACCACATACCCAAAACCTCCTCCATTCTGTAGTTCTTCAGGGACTGGCTACAAGGAAAAGACATATTAAATCATCCTTACACATAAGGGCAGGGCAGGGTACAATATCATGGGACCATCATTTGTGGACTTGAAAGTCATTAAATAGTGATCTATATGGAATTGATCAGATGTATCTTTAAAATGAGAAAAGCACCATGAGACAGTCAGCTGAGATGCTCTTAAAGAGGTATACATCACTCATTCACAGGCATCCAGATAATGAACTTTGTAATGAAGTTAATACAACACACTAAATCCAAAGCTGTATGTGATTAAGTAAAAATAATTCTAGTTATACTGCACCATGGGAAAATGGCATTTTACTTGTTAACATCTGAAAATTACAATTAATTTAGCTCTAGTGTCTTTTAAGTGTTAAACTTATTGTTATAGTATTTTCTAATTGTGACATGAAGCTAATGCTAAGAGAATGGCCAGGAAGAACCTAGGCACTCAAGCACATGATGGTCTGTGTGACATCGATTGGAAACACCGGGCTGCATAGAAAATTAAGGGTAAACAAGAGTGAACTGTTACCACCTGCTTTTCAGAACTATGTCAAGAGCCAAGTGATTTTGATCAAGCTGTTTATTATCCCCCTGGCCTTGCAATTTTCATAGATACCACATTAAAAGGATGAAATGAACACAGTATGTGCAAATGAGCAGAAAATTGGCATAGGATGCTTCAGGGGAGGAGCAGCACCACTGACATCAATGCATCTAGGACTTGCTCTAGCATGATGAACCAGCTCCAGGACCACTAGAGTTACAGGTACCACTATAATCACTACCAAGAACATTCAATATTATCTGAAGAGCTACAAGATGCACCAGCATCTTCATCAGTGCTGGAACTGCTAGAATTAGCATTATCTATTATTCCAGCTATATAGTATCACTACCAGTAAGAGGATCCTATATGACTCACATCATTATTCCTAGATCTCCTATCACTAATGCCACAAGTTCTATAGAAACACCAACAGAACCACAACTCCTGACAGCACCAACACCACCCAAATCACCAGAATCAATACAGACAGTTCTACCAGAACTACCAGTACTACTGAAAACACTACTATTTACACCAGTATCACCAGTATTACCAAAACAATACCAAAACAATCAGCAGTAATATGAGAAGTACCACCATTCATAGTACCAACAGAGCCAACACATGACTTAGCTCACTAGAAATACCAACAGTTCTACAAGTATCATCACCAGGATTGTTAGTGTTAGTATAAACACCAGTATCACCTCCATTACCATCAAATGTACTAATACCATAAGTAGCATGATTTGCATTGGCTACAGCACCATTACTATACCACCACAAGTACTGGGACCAATAATTTTACCAACACTATTACCAGTAGTATGGATATCTTCAGTAAAATATGACCATCAGCACCACCATCAATGCTGTTATAGCACCAATGCCACTAGCTCTATTACCAGTATCAGAACTACCAATGCTGTCAGTATTACCACTAGTAGAAACAGTGGGCCAGCGCTGCTGGTAGAGCCACTAGAAGAATCCTCACTAACAACTAACACAATTGTCTGTACTGCCACCAAGACTATTAGCACTACTA
This sequence comes from Apodemus agrarius, assembly GCA_964023405.1. Lineage (NCBI taxonomy): Eukaryota > Metazoa > Chordata > Mammalia > Rodentia > Muridae > Apodemus > Apodemus agrarius. The sequence continues at coordinate 131,879,745 of OZ030006.1, forward strand.
TTGCTGCTACCATCAGTACCACCCCCATCACCATCAACACTATCACCACTGATGCTACCAGCACAGACAGTGCTATGGACATTATCTGTGACACCATTAGTACTATCACTATCAACTTCAGCAGTAGCATCACAAGAATCTCTATAATCAGCAGGAGCATCAGTGTCAACACCACACCACCATTCATACGACCAACTGCACAGACAGCATGAGCCATTAGTACTCTCCGAACCATCAGCACCATCACCAACATCAGTGTCAGCACCAGATCCTTGTCCTGTTACTAACACAAGACTCAACAATTCCCCAAACATGAGCATCATTAGTGACATCAAGAGCAGAAACAGTAGCCCCTTCAACAACATGATCAACAGTTCCACTCTTCCACCTGGGCAATCCATCAGTACTAGAACACTAAAATTAGCAACAGCTCTAGTCTTATCACCATCAGCATCACTTAGCAATACCATTGCTGTACTAACGCCACCAGTATGTCACAATAACCAGCACCAATGTCGGCATCAATGCTACCAGCATCTACTCCAGTACCACAGTTACTAGCCCCAACAAAAGCAGCACCGCTATCACCATCATGATCAGCATCGTCACCATCTAAGTTGTCATCATTGTCATCACATGGATGAAGGCTGTGAGGAATGCATGAGGAGAAATACACTGGTGGGAAAGATGTGGTCCAGACACTTACATCCCAGGTTATCACTAGTTCAGATCGGCTTCCACCTCCTCCGCTGACCTCAGAAGGTGCAACATCCGGAGCTGGGTAGGTCAGAGACACAGAGACAAAACCCTACTTTTATTCGGTAATATCTGAAAGGAGACTCATTTACTTATTTGCAATAGCATTGAGTTTTGTCATCAACACACTATAAACACATTACACAGATGCATGTGTATATTGCCATTTCATATACATATCTCATTAGTATATCTCATTGGTAAGATCATCAAAACTATACTCATGCATTTATAAAACATTTTGGCAAAGTCATCAAATGATATTATTTACATGAAATCATAAATAATTCAGAAATCTCTGTAATAGTAAGAAAAAATATAACCCAGATGAAAACTACTTTGTCACTAGGGTAACAGAAATATGAGGAAAGGTGACTTTTCAGGACATACAGGGAATCAGGATGGCAGGGATTCTTCCAGATTGAGAAGGAAGTCTTAGCATGTTGCAGGCTCTAGAAAGAGCCACACAGACTGGAACTCACAGGTCCTGCTAGGAAGTGTTCTTAATAAAACTCCCACAGATGTCAGCTTTCTCGCTTATGATGAAAACCTTTTGGTTAGTAATTCTAAGATGAAACTAGAATCTAAATTTATGGTGGGCCTTTGTAATGTACACAGCTGTATTTGTGCACATGGACACTACATATACATTGTGTGAACAAATGAATATGAGAGCCAGTAAGCATGATACCTATTTCTCACAATACCTGGCAAAAACATTAGGTGTGTACTGTCCCGAGGGAAAAGGCATCATTAAAATTGTACAAATATAGTCCATGCCTCCTTTGGCTCAGTGCCTAAAGTGATATGTTTGTTTTATCATGTATTTCATTTTAATCAATAACACTGATTGAGGGAAGGGAAGTCTTGTTTTCCCCCCAACTCCAGTAGCTTCTCTAAATGAACAGTAGTTTTACCTGCTAATTTTGAGTTTTGATGATTGCATATTTTTAGAATTATAAAAGTAGCCTGGTGACACATGTCTATTGTTGCCTCATATGAATTCTGAAAATGATGCTTTTATAATCTAACACTTCTAGGGCCATAATAGACGACTCATCTATTAGTTATGTACATTTGCTGGGTATGGTAGCAGAATGAGTTTTTGCAGTATCCTAGCTCTCAGTGGTATCATCAGACCAATATTTCAGTGCTTCTTATAAATGAAAACAGTGATTCTTCTGCTAACGGGTAACTATGTCAGATAGTAATTATAACCTTAAGTGACTAAAACATATTCACTCAACACACACTGAAGATTGCCTACGACTGACTGGACTCTTGGAAATGTCGCACTACTTCTGAATCTCTTTGGTGTTTCTTCTGATAGATGCCATATAGCAAAGCCTGCTGTTAGAACTGGTGGGACTGCAAGCTGGTACAACCACTCTGGAAATCCATCTGGCGGTTCCTCAGAAAACTGGACATGATACTTCCAGAGGACCCAGCCATACCACTCCTGGGAATATACCCAGAAGACACCCCAGCATGCAATAAGGATACATGCTCCACTATGTTCATAGCAGCCTTATTCATAATAGCCAGAAGCTGGAAAGAACCCAGATGTCCCTCGACAGAGGAATGGATACAAAAAATGTGGTATATATACACAATGGAATACTATTCAGCCATTAGAAACAATGAATTCATGAAATTCTTAGACAAATGGATGGAGCTGGAGAACATCATACTAAGTGAGGTAACCCAGTCTCAAAAGAATACCCATGGTATGCACTCACTGATAAGTGGATAATAGCCTAGAATCTTGGGATACCAAAGACACAATCCACATATCAAATGATATCCAACAAGAAGGAAGGAGTGGACACTGGTGCTGGAAAGGATCAAACATCAGTGTAGGGGAATACCAGAACAGGGAAGTGGGAAGGGGTGGATGAGGGAGCAGGGGGAAGGAAAAGGGCATGTGGGACCTTAGGGGGGTGGGGAACCCAAAAAAGGGAAATAAAATGTAAATATAGAATATATCCAATAATAGAAAAAAGAAAGGTCATATTAGTGTGACAATGGATTATGGAGACAGATCAGTGGCTGGGAGACCAAAGTTAATAGGAATACATACCCTGGAAAATCTACTAACCCATTACTCAGAAAACAAAAGCACTAACCTGCCTCTTCAGTCCTTACTTTTTCTGAGGGTAAACTGGGTTCTCCGCCTCCAATTTTGTTACTGGCTACAATGCGAAATTCATATTCCACCCATGGGTTTAACTCCACGACTGTAGCTGTATGTGTCTTGCCATCAATGACCTCAGGTACTACAAGAATGTTAGACGGTTCAGAAGGTAAGAGCCTGCCTACTCCAGTGCTCAGTTGATACATATTTTTCTAAGTAGCTGCCCTTTGTCTCCCACCTATTTTACCTGTTCTGACAGTTTGCCAGCCCACAGAGAAAGGCGTCCTAGCCTGGACTGCATAAGATATAACTGGGCTATGACTGTCGGTGCCTTCTGTCCAAGAGAGCTGGGCTGTTGTGTCTGTAATTTCATCTACCTTTACATTTTCAGGTGGCCCCGGTGAACCTAACAGAGGTAAGAACACAGAGAGCATCCCGTAAATGGCATCATCTACCAAAAAGGCTCACGTCATTACTTTAATACTTCCAACTGATCCCACTTTCAAAAGCACTTAAGGGAAGAGGCCATTTAACTGGCAATAAAGCTACCACTTTTTACACGGTCCCATTGTTATATCTGAGACCTGGATAGGAAGCCATGATTCACAGCATGCATCTATTTACAGAGGCTCTATTCAGCACTGCCCCTGTACCTTTCTAAATTCAGCATCCTCTGCACATTTCTCATGTCACTGTCCTCTGCTTCGGCTGGGATGCTTTACTGGGAAACCCATCTTGGCTCGCTACTGCAATGTATTTTATTCTGTGATACACTTTGGACATATGTTTTTCAGCCTAACAGTGAATCGGTAACCTAGATAACAACCAGGGTTGGTGAATTTTCCCATCACTCCGGATAATGCCTCCTCTTGTGGAGAGAGATGCACACGTATCCCATTCTCTTTCCTAATAGATACATTTGCTGAATTAATGACACGCTCGGAAACGCATTGGCAGCAGCTGTGGCATACCAATTATAGCAAGTTCTATTTGAAGGGAAGAGTTGAGGTTTTCATTTCTTTGAATGAAAACATTCTTATGGTCATAGCCTCTGGCTGGTGGGTGTCAGGGACATTCTTGTGTGGTACCTTAGTATGGCTTTCCTCCAGTGAGGAATGTTTGTGGCCAGCATTGTTGGACAGTAGAGGAGGAATCCCTGCTTACCTCTCACTATGAGCTCAGCTGCAGAGGAAACGCTGTCCACCCCTGTCTGCACCATACATACATACTTCCCACTGTGTTTCAGCTGAATGTTTCTGATCATTAAATCACCAGACGAACTCTGTTGGGGAAACAGGTAATGAAACGATATCACATTTAAAAACACAAAAGATCTCGAAGGTGAGGCAGTCCGTGTTTTGAGAAAACAATGTGGTAAACAGTCAGGAGACTGACATCATAGGCTGCATGGAAACTAAGACAAGGTCAAAATCATGCATGACAGCAGGTAGATTTCTATATGCATAAAAAGTATTTCTCTGGGTATTTATGATTTCAAATATAAATGAGGGCAGAGATTATAGTCTCAGATTCTATTTGCTTCCACCAGGCGACACTTCTTTTTATATCCACTGCTTAGCACCAGCTAAGTTTTCTCTCTGGTTGCAACCCTACTGCAATTATCTGCCTGAGAAGAGGAAGAAGCATTTGGGTACCTAGTGGGAGATAAATACAGCATGGCAGGGGGGATTACCATGGTTGAAACATTTTTCTTTCTCCACATATTGGAGCTTAAAAGACTAATGTCGTCTAATTCTTTTAAAAGCTACAGAACGTAGAGCAAGGAAATATGAATCCCCTCAAAAAAAAAAAAAAGAAGAAGAAATTAAAACACTTTAAACTTTATAAATAACAATGTTCCAGAAGACATTTGTTGGCACCCACTGATACAAATTAATGGAACAAATGTGAATCTAAGTGCTCAACTTTAAAAGGTCCTCATTTAAAGAGACTATAAAGTCACATTCATAAAATGACTTAAGAGTGGGTCAGTTTCCCACATTAGTGAAAATAAAGGCTGACATAAGAGCACCTGGAAGATGAAGCCCTTTGAAAACAATCCTTACTTCACTTTCAGTCCGGGGGAGGGGAAGGGCCAGTGCTTATCTTATTAATTAAAAGGAACTTTACTCTTGTTTAACTAGAATTTGAGGCAAGAGAGACTTAACCATTCTGATTTTAGGTAGTTCCCTGAAACCCTGTTCCGGCTAATAATTTTCACATTGCTCCCCATCCTTACAGCTGTTAATGGGCTGTGTATTCTCCACTAGTTGGATCATATGGCTTTAGATGGGATTTCTGGGGTATTGGGAAAAGCGGCTGCCTGGTGATTGATGGCTATAATTAAATGATAATCCAGAAACTGTTCAGTTTGCACATTTTACTCTCATCCAATTGAACTTTTTTTGTTTTGCTCCCTCTCTCTCTTCTCCTCTGGAAATGTTTCCTCAGGAGAAAACCATTCCTCCATGCTGACCTTTACAAACTCCTTTGGTTTTATAAGCTCGGCATACTCACAGGAGGGTAGTTATCAACAGCATAGAAATTTCTTCTTTTCAACAATGTCTGGTGATTGGTGAATGCCACCAAGGCAGTGGGTGAGGACTCTATTCTTCTCTGTCTTTATTTTCTTATTTTGAAAGAGTCAGGTTAGAGAGAATTTAGCTTGACTTTCCTACTTAGTGATCTGAGTCTGTCTTTTAGACACCCTGGCTGTTGTTGCCTCTAGAATGAGTAAGGAAGAGACTAGAGTTGGGAATCTGGACTTCCGTTCACTTTTAGTACTATTGAATAAAGAGAACTAGCCAAGCTTGAGCACAAAACAAAACTAAATAATGACAAAAAATACAGTAAGGTTCCTCTGCAAGAAGATATATAATAATTAAAAATATGATTTTAAATTTTTCTTTATGTTTATTTTATTATATATATGAATGTTTGTCATGCATATATGTTATCTATGGAGGCCAGAGAGTTTTGGAGCTGGAACTGAAATTATAAATTATAGTTGTGAGCTGCCATGAGGGTGCATAAAACTGAATTGAGGTCCTTTGCAATAGCAGCAAGTTTTTTTTTAAACTCCTGAAACATCACTTTAGTCCTAAAACTATTAATCATTTTTGTCTACAAAACAAAACAAAAGATACAACAAAGATGTGTAGACAATGGGAGTCATTGACTATTTTTCTCAAGACTCAAATAGATTAAGTGGAAGAATCTTTAATTGAAAAAGAAAATTTTGCAAAAATTAAGAGGGACCATCATCTTAATTTAATCCATTTCAGTAAAATCTCTTTGTACTGTTCTTTTTCTGATGTTTTTCCCCTACCTATGGGTTATTGTTTGACACATCTCTATAAATAAGTGAGGTTTTCTTTGTTTTAGTTTTTGTTTTATGAAACTACATACACTGCTTCTGACTTCAAAGTCATTGAAGAACAGAGTCCTTTATAATCTCTGGTTTCTGAGACATACACTTAAGCCAGACTAATAAAGTACAGAGATGTGGAACAAGTGATATTTACAAGTTATATTGTACAATACAGGTGAAATTAAACCATGCTGAACACCCTGTGTACAGACAAATACACATAACAGAGACAATTTCAAGACATGCTGCAAATTTGGAATGGGAGCTATTGCTTGTTGGGACAAGGAATCTACATAGCTCCTTCCTGGACCAGTTCAATTATCAACTAATACAGATTTATATGTATAATCTATTTCTAATTAATTCTACTCCTTATTCTATGCCACAAGAAATGCATGTGTATATCCAGCAAAGGAAAATTATAGGGAAAACAAAAAAACCCAATGGTCAATGTCAACCTTAGCTAATATAGTTTGTAGATTACTTACTTAATGAAGTACTATCTGGGCATAAATAAAAAATATATATGGTTGAATCTAAAAATCATAAATCTTAGATGCTAGATATAACTTTTATCATATGGGAGGAGTAGATATAAGTACCTTAAAGCCACAGTCATCTTTTGCTTTTGTTGTTAAATTTATAGTACTAAGGGATAGAATTTGGCATCTCATATGTTCTCAGTACAAACCACACTACTCAATCACATGGTTAATTAACTAATTGAGAAGGTCTTGGTACATATCAAAGACTGGCATGGAATTTGTAATTCTACTGCCTCAACTGAAAAAGTATAGGCCTGTTCTATTTGTCTTAATAGAAAGCTAGACTGAAGCACCACAGGGATAATCTAGATGAAAGCCATGTTCTATTGTTGAGTTCAGTTTTGATTATATGGGAGAGTTGATCTTGTGAAAGGAAATGGTTATGTATGATTATGCTTCTAAGTGCTTATCTTTCAATGAAAACATAGGCTGATGTTTTCACATAGGGCTATTTCAGTTTGTAACTCTAATTTTCTCATGATATGTAATATTTAATTATCGGAAGTTCAAATCAAGATGCTATTCCCATCTCCTAATACTTCTAATCAAGATTTAATTACTTCCAGAGATGCAAAAAATACAAACAACAACAAAAATAGGAATTCTCTAAGGAAATTTTACATATTTTAAAGTGATCTCCTTTTTTATCAGATTGACTTTCATAGAGAGAACAGTTGTCATATTACTAGATGAAAAGAATAATATAAGAAAGTCCAGAAAAGCCTAAGTAAAATTATTCAAAATTCAGCAAAACTGAACTTCATAGACTATTTCTCAAGATACTTATCAAATGTTGCATCATATTAGAGAATATATAGAAACATGTACATTATTTTCTAAAGGAATGGTGTGCAGGCTGCTTGCAGCACTGGATAGCAGTGAATGCAATGAAACAGACTCATAAACTTAAGAACTTAGGAAATTGTTTCTGTTGTCTCATAACGTGGTCATGCATTTCTTTCTTTTTTTTAATTTGGTTTTTCGAGACACAGTTTCTCTATGTAGCCCTGGCTGTCCTGGAACTCACTCTGTAGACCAGGCTGGCCTCGAATTCAGAAATCTACCTGCCTCTGCCTCCCAAGTGCTGGGATTAAAGGCGTGTGCCACCACCGCCCGCCGGTCATGCATTTCTTAAGACTGCAATACACAGATGACACATGCTCCAGTGTCGAATGAAATCAGTATATGAATGCTTTTCCTAACTGTATGCATGCATCTCTTCAAGTTTATGTTTGTGAGTGACTTCCATCACATTATCTCCAAATGCAGACAATCTGATAATGTCATAACTTGCATGTGCTCGAGGTGACTCAGTAGGTGAAAAATAAAGATTATTAATAATATTTAACTCAGTGAAAAATATAGAATTTTAGTATTTACTGAACAGTATAATTTTTTAATTAATTATTAAAGGAACTTCACATCTGGGGCATGTCTCACACATCAGTGACTGTCCTATCTATGGAGCAGCACAATCTCATGTTGCATTGAGAATGGACATGAGAAATACACAAGCCTTGCAGTCTGTTATGAAATAATTTACATAATAGAAATAAAGTCTCTTATATGCATTCTTTTTACTCCTAATCCTGATAAACAACATCAACAAAGTGGCTGGATATAAAATTAACTCAAACAAATCAGTAGCCTTCCTCTACTCAAAGGATAAACAGGCTGAGAAATTAGGGAAATGGCACTCTTCCAATAGTCACAAATAATATTAAATGCCTTGGTGTTACTCTAACCAATCAAGTGAAAGATCTGTATGACAAGAACATAAAGTCTCTGAAAAAAGAAATTGAAGAAGGTCCCAGAAGATGGAAAGATCTCCCATGTTCTTGGATTGGCTGGATTAATATAGTAAAAATGTCTAGGGCAGATAGCCCTGAAGCTAATTGTATTTTATGCTAATTCCATTCTCCTGTGAGGAACTGTGAACAAGGAATGAGTCAGCACTCAGGTGATTTTCTGTAAACCTGCTTCCCACCTTAATTTATAAATAAAGGCTATAGCCATTGATTGGGTAGAGAAAGAGGGGTTGAGAAAGGGGAAGGTGGAGCTGAAGGTTTTGGGAGAGAAAGAGATAAAGAGGACAATAGAGAAGGAAGTAGAAGGAAAATGGAGCAGAAACATTTGGACTGGAAGTGGTAGATCTATCCAATCTAGGCACATAGCATGTATACATATTAATTGAGTTGCGTTTTCTTTGCCTGGGCATACTTGGTTGGAGATTTACTGCAACACTATGAAAAGAACTTAAATTCTCTGAAGAAAGAACTTCAAGAAGCTCTCAAAAGAAGGAAAGTTCTTCCATATTCATGGATTGGCAAGATTAATATAGCAAAAATGTCCATCTTGCCAAAAGTTATCTACACATTCATTTCAACCCCTATCAAATTTTCAACTCAATTCATCATAGTTTTAGAATGAGCAATTTGCAAATTCATTTGGGATAACAAAAAACCCAGGATAGAGACAGCTATTTTCAACAATAAAAGAACTTCTAGGAGAATCACCATCCCTAACATCAAGCTGTATTACAGAGCAATAGTGATAAAAACTGCATGGTATTGCTCCAGAGAGAGGCAAGTACATCAAAGGAACAAAATTGAAGACCCAGAAATAAATCCATACACCTATGGTCACTTGAACTTTGACAAAGGAGCTCAAACCATCCAGTGGAAAAACGACAGGATTTTCAAAAATGGTACTGGTTCAGCTGGTAGTCAGCATTTAGAAGAATACAAATCTATTCATTCTTATCTCCTTGTACAAAGCTCAAGTCCAAGTAGATAAACATAAAACCTCCAGATAAAATCAGATACACTAAACTAATAGAAGAGAAAGTGGAGAAGAGCCTTGAACACATGGGCACAGGTGGCTGAATAGAACACCAATGGCTTGTATTCTAAGATCAAGAATTGACAAATGGGGACATCATAAAATTGCAAAACTTCTGTAAGGCAAAGGATACTGTCAATAGGACAAAACGGCAACCAAATGATTGGGAAAAGATCTTTACCAATCCTACATCCAAAAGAGGGCTAATATCCAATATATATCTCAAGAAGTTAGACTCCAGAGAACCAAATAATGCAGTATAGAGCTAAATAAAGAATTCTTAACTGAGGTATCCCTAAAGGCTGTGAAGCACCTAAAGAAATGTTCAACATCCTTATTCATCAGGGAAATGCAAAGCAAAACTACACTGAAATTCCACCTCATACCAATCAGAATGGCTAAGATCAAAAGCTCAGGTAACAGCAGATGCTGGTGAGGATGTGGAGAAAGAGGAACACTCCTCCACTGCTGGTGGATTGCAAGTGAGTACAACCACACTGGAAATCAGTTTGGCAGTTCCTCTGAGAATTGGACATAGTACTACTTGAGGACCCAGCTAAACCACTCCTAAGCATATACCTAAAATATGTTCCAGCATATAACAAGGGCACATGCCCTACTATGTTGATAACAGCCTTATTTATAATACCCAGAAGCTGGAAAGAACCCAAATGTCCTTCAACAGAGGAATGGATACAGAAAATATGGTACATTTGCACAATGGAGTATTACTCAACTATTAAAAACAATGAATTCATGAAATTCTTAGGCAAATGGATGGAATTGGAAAATATCATCCTGAGTGAGGTAAGCCAGTCTCAAAAGAACATACATTGTATGCACTCACTGATAAATGGACATTAGCCCCCAAACTCAGAATATCCAAGATCCAATTCACAGACCACATGAAGTTCAAGAAGAAGAAAGACAAAAGTATGGATGCTTCTGTCCTTCTTAGAAGGGGGAACAAAATTCTCAAGGAAGGAAATACAAAGTGTGCAGCAGAGACTGAAGGAAAGGCCATCCAGAGACTGTCTCACCTAGTGATCCATCCCATATGCAGACACCAAACCCAGACAGTATTGTGGATGCCAAGAATTGCTTGCTGAAAGGAGCCTGATATAGCTGTCTCCTGATTGGCTCTGTCAGAGCCTGACAAATACAGTGGTGAATGATCACAGCCAACCATTGGACTGAGCACAGGGTCCCCAATGTAGGAGTTAGAGAATAGACTAAAGAATTTAAAGGGGTTTGCAACCCATAGGAAAAACAACATTATCAACCAACCAGACTCCCCCCTGCCAGAGCTCCCAGGGACTAAACCACCAACAAAAGAGTACACATGGAGAGACCCATGGCCCCACCTGCATATGTAACAGAGGATTGCCTTATCTGGCATCAATGAGAGGAGAGGCCCTTGATCCTGTGAAGGCTTGATGCCCCAGTGTAAGGGAATGCCAGGGTGAGGAGGCGAGAGTGGTTGGGTTGGTGAGGGAACACCCTCATAGAAGCAGGGAGAGGGAGGAAGGGATAAGGGGTTTCCGGATGGGAAATCAGGAAAGGGGATAGAATTTGAAATGTAAATAAATAAGATATCCAATAAAAATGTAGAATACTTCCCACATGTAAAAAAAAAAACCAAAAACAAAACAAAAACAAAACAGAACAAAACAAAACAGAACAAAAAAACCAAGTGACAGCTCAGGCTATTATGGATGTAGGGAATGACAGTGCACATGCAGAGTTGTGTAGTCAATATGGAAATCAGTGTCATGAAGCTGTGAAGAGTTCTACCTCAAGATTCATCTATATTACTCTTGGGCATTCTTACTAAGGTCTTTATATCCTAGTAGACAGAGTAGGATCTATTTAATAGTTCAATCTATTCAACTGTGTTCTATCTATTATCTAGAATTCTTTAATGATAGTATGCCTTCTACTATATTTTAAAAGTAACCAGAACCCCACTCTCCAAATAAACAATTACAGATGAAGAAAGGGTGATCAATGAAAAGGAAAATGATAATAGTTTTGCTCAGAAAAATAGTGTGTTTAATTTGTAGGGAACTCCTGGAAACTCTCAAGAACTAATTTGAGAAATCATTGTACATGAAATCATGCTGCCAAATTTGGTGCATAAGGAGGACTGTATGTATCACCATGACATAAAAGAATGAGACTAAAAAATTATGACTTTATTTTCAAAACATATTTTCGTTTAAGTGAGAGTTCACATTCCATTGGAAAAATTAGTTGAATGCTAGTGTATTTCTTAGTAGAAAATTAAAATCATTTCCAAACAACAAGTTTAAGAAGCAGTACAGGAGGAGAAGATACAAGAGGTTTAAAAATATAGAGATCTGAAATATGCTTTTTATTCCAGGCAAACTAAAGAAATTATAAAAAACACAGAAAGAAATTTGAAGAATACTGTGGCTAATTTGAAAGTCTATGTTTGGTCAATGGATATCAACACTGATATTACAAATATGGGTCAACTTGTCATTTTTTAATAGCAAATGGGATGAAAATATAGTATTCCTGGAAAACGACTTTCAATGATACATCTAAACCAGGAGAATTACACAAAGAACTAAAAAATATAATCAAGCAATTTTCTTGGTCCACTGTTAATATATCTGGGGTGCTAGTCATAGTAATTAGAAGAGAAAAGAAAACATGATTGTTGCTCCCAAAACATATATAATAAAGTATCATTGTGGGATACATCAAGAAAACTTAGGCACAAAAGCATAAGAAAGGAATAAAGTAATACAAATCACCACCAAGTCTGTGAATTTAATATGAGCTTATGGATTTATCAATTACAGGAAATCCTTAAATTATTGGAAATAAGATGAATAAGTTGAGAAATATACTGTTGAACAAATTTTAAGATTTGCTACACCACAGTATTAAATTATTTATGACACCTTCTGAATTGAAATATAATTATACCTTGTTTCCTCTTCCCCTTCCTTCCTCAAGTGTCTCCTAGGTTCCTTCCCTCAAATCCTTCACATGGCCTCCTCTGCCCCTCTCAAGTAGCTTTTTCTTTGATTATTATTATATGGTATTAGATAGAGCTCTCTCTCTCTCTCTCTCTCTCTCTCTCTCTCTCTCTCTCTCTCTCTCTCTGTGTGTGTGTGTGTGTGTCTCCCTCTCTGTCTCTCTCTCTGTCTCTGTCTCTGTCTCTCTGTGTATGCACAAATTTTGCTGAGTTTGTATATGTTGCTGTGCATATAAGACTTCAGGGATGACCACTCTGCATTTAATAACCAATAAGAGAAGTTTCCCCAGCCCTCAGAGATGTTATTTCTTCTTCTCCCAGTTATCTTTAGCTGTCTGTAGTTTTGGGGTGGAACTCTATTTGAAAATTCCCCTTGCACATTATCCAATTATTTAAATTAATTAAGCAAGCATTTTAGGTTAAAAGCCAACTTATCATATAACATTTCAAATTATAAGTGTTTCTAATGAAACTGAAATTTAGAATGAACTCAAATTAAAGCAAAATATTTTATACATTTTGACAAGGTAAATGCTGGCCTGTGAACAGCTGAAGATATGTAGCTTTGTTTTTTATTATGATAAAAATAGTTTCAAAACAGATTTCAAGAATTTTTGGGAGATACTTTAGTACATTTGCATCTCCACTTTCAGGTTTACATAAATCTGTTATGTCCTTATTTGAATAAATGTTCATTCAACCTGACATTCATCTTAAAGAAATATTTGCTTTTGTCTCTTTACTCTTTACTTGTAAAGGACTTGTCTTCACAAAAGATACATTCCTCATTTGGTGGTCATGCTTTATTCATGCTGCCATTACTTTCTGTCAGCACCTACACTGAACTGTGCTTAAGAAGGAAGCACACTGAGAGTAAAATCAGAATCAAAATGTAAATGAGAAACTTGAGAACCCACTGAGAACTGCAAGCTCTAGCACTGAACCTGGCATTGAAGCATTTATTTTCACTTACAATGCTAAGCATTCTACTACTTTTGAATTACCCTGTTCTTTTACTATTTTAATATGATATTTAAAAATATTGATATTTTCTTTATTAGAGATTATAATCCTAGATTTGCTCCTCGAATTTAAGCAATTGTGTACATGCAGCTATGCATATAAGATTATTTTGGGTGGGCATTTTGCTAACCTGTGATGGTAGATAAAATTTTTTCTACAGATTTTTGTTGTTTTTGTCTTTTATGGGTTCACTAGCTCTCACTGTCACTTGCATACTCAGTGTACAGCTCATATAATTCTTCTTTATCCAATATGGTGATAGAGGCCAAAAAGTTATATACCAATGATATGGTGTATTAGATAACTAAATAAAGCAATATAGAGCTAATAACCTTGGAATAAATTCACAGAAGCACTAATATTCTTTGAACAGTGTGTATTGTTCTGTCTTCATGTTTTGATATTTTTTTTCTAAACTCATAGTTTCCCATTCTTTATCAAATGGCAGGAGCCAGGCGTGTCAAACCTTCTTTTGCCTCACCCCCATTCTCATTTTCCTTAAAATTTCTATGTCCAAGCTCAGCAGTGGATTTCTCAGTTTACTAGAAATAAAGTGATTTATCACAATTGCTACTTATGGATTTACTGGAAGAGGGAAACTAGAGTCAAGGTCTGTTCCAATGATTGACAGAGAAACCTAAGGCACAAAGATCATTTGGTAATTTATACAAATTTCTGATAGGTAGTGTATTATAAAGTTAAGGGAACTTTAAACACTCTTACACAACTACTATCTCACTTGAGTTACTTGAGATACAATCCTGAATGGGAACAATAGTTCTTACATGTGTGGAGCTGACAGCTAGCAGCCAGGGAGTAATCAAAGGGCTACACAAGTTGGTGTAAAACTTTAGTATGAGAAAGTTTACATTATGCAGAAAGAATCTACATTTCTGGTGTTTGTTTCTCAACTGACAAAGGAGCGAAACTTTGTAATAAGGCAGATTTTTTTTCTAGGAGAAGAAAAGTAAAATCTCTACCTCAGTGCACGTACCTATGTACAAAATCTGAGGCAAATGTGGGGACAACCTACAGGAGGGAGTCACAAAGGCAAAGGTACCTGAATGAAACTGCAGCAAAAGGATCCCAGGGTATAACACTGTGCAAATTACAAGCATCCAGGCTTGACAGTGAAACATCAACTTGATTGACAGATGAATCAACTGAGAGACGAAGACAGTTACTCCTTCTGGGAAGTTAGTAGACACTTCCGCTAGAATTGGTAGGACAATCCAGCAGTGGCTCAGATATAAAGGGGTCCAAGGAAAAGGGAGCTGCCTGCTCGCCTAGGCTTCTCGTTGGTAAACGCGTTGTCTATACCATTGTTTCAGTTGCTTCCTGAAACTACTGTCTCTCTTCAAGATCAGAATCTATATATTCAGATTTCTAATGGGACTGAAGACAAGAGACCTCCAAAAGTCTTTCAGACCTTTGGTGCCAGTTTGCCACTGCTGGGACTTATACCTTCATGGACTGAGCAGATACCAGGCCCTCAGCATCAGCCATTTTGTAATACCCAGCCCCTATCATGTAAGGCATTCTAGAAATTCTCTTTTCTAATCTGTAGTCATTACAATGGCTCCTTTAAAGACTCTACTAAGTGAGGTGATCCAGTCTCAAAAGAATACCCATGGTATACAGTCACTGATAAGTGGATATTAGCCTAGAAGCTTGAAACACCAAAGACATAAATCACATATCAAGTGATGTCTCACAAGAAGAAAGGAGTGGACACTGGTGCTAGAATGGACCAAAACATCATTGTGGGGGAGTTCAAGAACAGTGAGGGGGGAGGGGGTGGATGAGGGAGCAGGGGCAGGGAAAAGGGCATGTGGGACCTTTGGGGGTGGGGAACCAGAAAAAGGGAAATGAATTGTAAATATAGAATATATCCAATAAAAAAAGGAAGTGCATTATAGCTGATGTTGTTTATCTTTACATCCATAATGATAGTATTTTTTCTCTTTGGGGTATATTTATTTCTAATTTTGTCTCTGATCCTTCCCCTCTCACTTCCTTTTGTTTCCAGTTTTCATGGTGATGGTGTTGAAATCAGGGTCTTTCAGGGCTGAGGATGCATTCTGCCGGGGGTGGGGGGTAAAACCCTAACCTCTAGGACTTTCAATTACTTGGATAATTTTTATTTTCCCCTTGAAAACAGTTATTTCCAGAACATATTACTGGTATACTTATAAATGGGTTTAAAGGCAAAATCATTTTTTTTTGAAAATTAATATTATGAAAATAAGAAACAGAAGAGAATAGTTAGCTTTCCTCTGCTTTTAGATAATGATGATAATAGAAATTTTGATGTAACTTTGAAAAAGAAAATCACATACTCATAAAGTAAACAGTACATGAAGTAATAACCTATATCAGGTAAAAAAAACACACTATTACTAATAATGTCAGGTTATCTAAAATTACATTATTGTTTGGCCATATGTTAAGAATTGAGGTGTAACATACACTTTGGAACTGGGGGTACTTTTTAGACTGCCAGTGAGGCACAAACTTTGAGCATAACATATTATAGATATAAGCTATTTCCTTAGGAAGCACTCAAGACGGTCATGTGGCTGCAAGGCTTCCAAAGGACAAATTTTCTAGTTTAAGGAGGAAGAGCTATTTTTAGAAGGCCAGATTGAGTAACGGCCTTTTCTTTTCATCACTATACACAGCCTGTTATTACCAAGTGTCCCATATTAACCATCGATTCCCTCACTAGAGCGATTTTCAAATACTAACACCACACATAAGTTTTATCCAGGCACCTTGAAAACATTGGAGGTTGTATAGTCCTTGCGGAACCTGGCCGTTTTTCTTTTCTCCAAAGGTTCTTGAAAGAGTTGGTAGAGACAAATCAAGGTCCGACGTTCATATATGGCAAAGCAAATTACACCTTGTCTCCCACATCAACCCCACTGGCTACATCAAGGTCACCTTCTTTGTAAATGCACCATACCTACTCAAGGAAAGAAAAAATTGGAAGGCATTTAGCCATTCAAAAGAGTCAAGGACCTCCACATAAAACCAGACACACTGAAACTATTAGAAAAGAAACTTGGGAAGACCCTGGAGGACATGGGCACAGGGGTAAAGTTCCTGAACAGAACACCAATAGCTTATGCTCTAAGATCAAGAATGGGACCTCATAAAATTACAAAGTTTCTGTAAGGCAAAGGACACTGTCAGAAGGACAAAACGGCAACCAACAACGTGGGAAATGATCTTCACCAACCGCACACATCCGACAGAGGGCTAATATCCAATATATACAAAGAACTCAAGAAGTTAGACCCCAAAGAAACAAATAACCCTATCAAAAAATGGGGTACAGAGCTAAACAAAGAATTTTCACCAGAAGAAATTCGGATGGCCGAGAAACACCTTAAGAGATGTTCAACATCATTAGTCATCAGGGAAATGCAAATCAAAACAACCCTGAGATTCCACCTCACTCCAGTCAGAATGGCTAAGATTAAAAACTCGAGAGACAACAAGTGCTGGCGAGGATGTGGAGAAAGAGGAACACTCTTCCACTGTTGGTGGGATTGCAAAATGGTAAAACCGCTCTGGAAATCAGTGTGGCGGTTCCTCAGAAAATTGGGCATGCCACTCCCAGAGGACCCTGGCATACCACTCCTGGGCATATACCCAGAGGATTCCTCTGCATACAACAAAGACACATGCTCCACTATGTTTATAGCAGCCTTGTTTATAATAGCCAGAAATTGGAAGGAGCCCAGATATCCCTCAAAAGAGGAATGGATACAGAAAATGTGGTATTCTTCTGACTGATAAATGATTTCTGCTGCCACCTGGTTGTCTGAACAGGTGATATACAAGGCAGGTAGGATGCAATATGTCAATATTAAAAAAATGTTCAACATTCTTTGGTGCCCAGAAAACAGAGTAATCATCCTATTTCATGAGGTAGAGTCCCAGCATGCCCCTTCTGAAGAGTTCTGAACAAGTGACATATTTAAGAGCACATAATTTGGATGAACAAATGGATGTGCATATTTTAGGCTGTGCACAATGCTCAAGTTACCTCACAGGTACCAGTTTTAAGCATCAAGCTCATGCCAGTAGCTAGGCAGTACTTTTTCTTTCAGAACAGTGTGATATGTTCAAATAATAACTCGTTGTCACAGAGCTTCTCAGAACTACTTTGCACTGTCTCAGGGATGTCAACTCAGTGTTTCCCACCCTTGACTCATTATAATAACACCTTTGTAATGTGTATGAAATCTCGGTTTTCTGTTGCTTAATCTTTTCTTAAACTGTCTACCTTTGCTAAACTTAGTTTAATAGGGAAATTGTTATTGTGAATTCAACTTAAGGCTTAAATGTGAATCTGATCACCCAAATAATTGGTCAGTGATGGAATAAAGGTAATGAATAGAAAGTGATGCTGTTGAGCACCGTCTGAGCTCATGGACAACTGAATTAGCTGGATACTGGCCAATTTTCTGAGACAGAGACCTTTGCTCTGTTATTTAAAAAAAGGAGATTATCAATTATTAGACTTTGGTAATCAGAAACCTTAGAGCATACTCAACCATTCTTCTAGAATCAAATTAAATAGTTGAAATAAAATGGAAATTGATACAGTTTCTTTTTTCTATGTGCTATTATTGATGCTATCATTTAGTTTATGATCTAAGTTTCAGAAAATTGCTGATATTCTGTTTAGTTATTGTTATATTATTATTGTTATTGTATATTATATGTCATATATATTACATATCTTATATGTATAATATATGATTGTTATTATGATATTATTATTAAATTGTTATTGCTCCATTTTTATCCACTTAAATTAATTAATTTTCAATACTGTTTGTTCTATAAATTCACTTGAAGAATATTTTATCTTATTTTATTTTGTTTTATTTTATTTTACTTTTACTTTATTTTATTTTATTTTATTTTATTTTATTTTATTTTATTTTATTTTATTTTATTTTGGATTTGGTTTTTTCAAGACAGAGTTTCTCTATATAGCCCTGGCTGTCCTGGAACTCACTCTGTAGACCAGGTTGGCCTCGAACTCAGAAATTCACCTGCCTCTGCCTCCCAGAGTGCTGGGATTACAGGCGTGTGCCATCACCACCCGGCTTGAAGAATCTTTTAAAATCTGCCAGAGGTGTTCAGGCTGAATCCCAGAACATTACATTAGACTGAACAGGAAAGAAGGGACAACCCACATGGCCCTAAAAATCAGTGAAGGTCAACATTATTAAACCTCCTCAGATTTTATATATCCAAAACCTTTTGTTTGTGGAAGTATAAAACTTGAGATAACTGTTCAAGTGCCCCTCAACTATAAAAGTCTAAACTTTATACTTAATTCTAAACTGACTTTTAACTTAATTTTACACTGCAAACTTAAACAATTCTAAGTTATAGGAAGTGTGAAATAATTGTTAAGCTCATTTGTACCCTAGTGAAATCTTAAACTGTTAAAAGCATTTCTATTCATATTTTTCATCAGCAAGGTAAACAGTATTTGTGGGTGAGACAGTAAGCACAAGGGTGACTTCTTAACATTAAACTACCATCATATCTTGATGTTATTGACATTGTTCAATGAAATTTATTGAGATAAATCAATTAGGAGATAAGTTCTTATGAACAAAACCAGAAATGTATACAGTATACCAATCTATATCATTCTCAGGATGACCCCAAAGCATATCATGCACAGAGCTGTCCCTTGTAGAATGATATTTCTGGTGCAGAGGGATACATAGAAAGCCCAGCCGAGAGGTGACCAAATGTGCTAAACATCTGTTGTTTCCTTCTACTCCCAGAAACTATGGCAACATAACAAATCAATCCAGAAATTAGTTGCTGGCTTAAAGAAGGATCATTTATTCTGCTCAGGGGACAACAGTTAAGACAGTGAAGTCAACACAGTGGAACATCTCATTAGCACGTCTGGCTTGATTAGGAGCTGAGAAGCTCATTCACATGGTTGGCAAATTGGAGTGGCTCTTATAGAGTTTATCAAAACTGGAGAGCAGGAACCCTGGGTGAACCTTGGAACAATTTGCTTTGGCTTCATAATATTGCAGTTGCTGAATAATTAGAGCCTTGTGCAGATGGAACATATTTATTAACTAAACTCAGACTCCTTACAGTATCATACCAATGGTCCTTATTCATAGTGGTCACCACAGTCAACAGCATTTTAAGGGGTCTTTGTTGGTAGACTTTATCATTGGGTATAGATATGTAACAATAACATCTTTCAAACACCCATATTGGGTAAGGGACATTGTTGCTGCCATTTCTGGAGAACACACTTGCCCCATCACTTAAGCTGCCTTCTACACAACACACATTGCTAGTGTTTGGGGAAGCTGAGATGCAAGCACCTTAGAACAGACTTTCATATCCACTGCCATATCTTTGTGTGCTTTTTTTTTTAAGAAGAACTGCAAAAGTGGAATAATTAGGATTAGATGATATTTATTCAACAATATTCATCCTTCCAGGCTGTTCTAAGTTGACTGAGCCAAGTAACTAAAATAAGTTTTAAAAAATAGCCAAGTTACCGACTAGAAACCCTATCTTTTATGTCTGTATTCTGTGTTCAGAACAGAGAAAGAACTTACAAGGGCTTATACAGAAGAAAAAGATGATACCCACTTCTAGAAGTGGTGGTCTTAGGGACATCAGATAAATTTCAGTACAATCTCAGGTTATTGTATTTCCATAGTCATCTTGCTACTTCAGAAGCACAGAATTGTGATCTCAAAGTTATATTCAAAATGAAAAAAAGAGCAGGCTTGGCATTAATGTGGCTATCAATAGACTTACTTAAAAATGATCCAACAGAAAGGAATAAAAGACCATAGTGCTTTCCACAATAATGATAATTTCCTGAGAATTTCCACATCTAGTCCAAATGTTGAGGTCATCCCAAAGGACCTATCATTAGTTTCTTTATCTGTTGCTGTTACTTTTAGCCCCACAGAGGCCTACCTGTCTCATAGGCCAGCCACAGTGGGAACCACTGGATGTGCAATTATGTGATGGAGAGATGGGAGAGAAAGAGAAGCAAAACAGTTTGTGCTCTATGAAAAGAGGCAGATGGATCTGGAGAGTTGAAGGTGGAGAAGACAGCCCATGTGAGTAGCCTGCCCTGCCACCCAAGTTCATGGTGATATCCTGGCCCATGGTGCTGTTAAGGGCCATTTCTGGATCCATGGCCATGCAGCAGCCATGGATCCAGAAATGCAGGACCTATGTATACCTCAAAAGACCATGCAACTCCCCAGACTGGGCTGCTGCCTAGTTCTATGCTGATATCCAAGTACTATTCAGAGCTGGACCCACTCCTCACTGGCTAAGATGGCCGTATTCCTTGTTGCTACACCTCAACTGGGTACTGAAGAGCTAGCCCTGGTGGCATGGGCATGGGGGAGCCAGCCCAGAGGGCATGAGAGCAGGAGAACCACCCCTTGCTAGCTGTATTGACTAAGCCAGGGCAGTGATGGAGAGCTCATGCTGGTAGTGTGGGTGCAGGGGAGGTCTCGGCCTGACCAACTCAGCTCCCACCCAGGTCCAGATCTAGGACTCTGAATTAACCCACTACAATATCTACCCAATCTATGAACTGCTGGAGCCTTCAAAGGGGTTCGTCCTACAGATCCAAAGCAGCAGGATCTCTATGACACAGGGCAACAACAAGATATCTGAAAGGAATCTGGGTTAGGATCAAGTGTTGATAGTGTAGCAGAGGCCAGGGGCTTCAAAATGGTGAATGAATAATTGCAATGAACATTTGCAAGTAAAGACACATAGACAAAATAATGCACTGTGTGACACACTGCAGCTTCCATGATGAGATTTTTAAAATTATTATTAATTCTATTTTTAATTTTTCTTTTCTTTTCTGGAGGTTGAAAGGTCAGAGGACAGAAGTAAAGGGATGGGGAGATGAGTGAGACTGGAGTTCATGATGCAAAAATCACAAAGAACCCATAAAAGGTTTTTGAAAAATGAAAAAGAAAGAAAAAAGATCTAACACAATGTGATCAATACAACTCAGATGAGAAAGTGGCATGTGTATTGAAAGGCGAGTCCTTTACTCAAACCTCTTATTTCTGCTTCTCCCACTTAAGAAGCATAGAAGCTGCTACTTTACCTTAACAAGTGAAAAGGCTGAAGAAACTTCAAAAAATAACAACTTTCTTAGATGCAGCAGGTAAATGAGGTCACAGGGCAAGCTGAGAGGGCAACACACTGATCTAGAGATTTATTCCTGCCAGAGTAGAAACCCACAAGCTGAAATCTCCAAGGAAACCAACTTCATGTGGAAAAACTCTGAACTGTAACTGACATGTTGCTAGGTGTTCAGAGCTGCCAACTCAGGTGAATGTGGGGCATTTTAGGAGACAGGTTAGACATAACCTTCAACAAACTTAGTTTTTCTATCAGGAGCCCTCCCAGTCACTACCAAAAAAAAATCTTGTTAAATATCTGGAAAGAGCCAGGACAAGGGATAATATCAGAGTTCTGGTTTGTCCCTAAGAGTGGCTGGTTTCAGCTATTCTATCAGTCTGATGTCCTGGGTTTATCAGATTCCAGTCAACTTGAGGAAGTGAAATGTCAACTTTACTCCTCCACAGACTTTCAGACCCAAGTAATGGGAAGAAAATGTTGAGAAAAAGAAGTAATGCTTATACTCCAGGGATAGAACTGTGGAACACTATTGAACCCCTACATCTTACAGCTATATTATTAAATGCTAATTACTATCTCTATTGTCAGTTTAACACTTTCATCTTCAATAATAAGTTATGTGCCATACACCAAGGTAGATTTGCAGTCTGAAGAGAATGAAAAATTATATATAGAAAGAAAGTTACAATTATCAGACCAGTAATATAAAAATCAAGATTAATATGCTGAAGATTCAAATGATAAAAATAAACATGCATGAATGCATGAATTAATTAAGCAGAAATGTTACAGAGCTCAAATGCTGTAGCAGAAATGAAGAAGGACTTTCTTATGGGCTCATTAGAGAATTATGAAATTCAGGAGGGAACATATAAGCTTAAGTTCATAAGAATGTAAAAAAAGAATTAAAAAAAAGTCTGGAGAAACATCTCAATTAGTAACATTGCTCACTATACATACATGGGAACCCACAATAGAATTTCCAGTACCAAAGGCAAAATGGATTTGCTTGGCTGAATATGCCTGCACTCCTTTACCTGGATATGTAGGAAGGTAGAAGAAGGCTGATCGTGAGTTTTGTTGGATAGCCAACCAAGAAAAATATTGCAGGGTCTAGGTTGGTGTGAGTTCTTGTTTTAAGAAGAAAAGGCCCAGAGTAATAGAGCAAACACATTTTATTATCCTCTAGTTTCCACATGCTTCATTACAGGTGCATTCATAGACACACACACGCACACACACACACACACACACACACACAAGTTTAAATGAACTTGAAGAAAGCAGGAGTGACTTTTTAAGAACTATGATATAAGAACAAGAGGTGCCACAGGTATGGAACAAAAGTGGCAGAAAGAAGAGACACAAGAAAGAAAAGTCTTGAAATAGTAGTGACTACAAATTCTTTCTCATGCATGTCATTCAACATGGTGCAAGACTCAAGAGTGACACCTTGCAGGGCAAATGCAAAAGACAAAATAAAACTTGACTGAAAACACATTTATGGATGATATATCAATCTTCAGAAAATTGATAAAAATTAATCCTGCAAGAAGCTAGGGAGAAGATATGCTCCTTCCTCATAGAGAAGTGCATAAGAATTACATCTGCTTCTTAGAAACCAGAACAGGCAAGCACCGAGTATATTAAAGATGGAGATAAAACCACCACTGCCACAAAATAAAAATAGCAGCAGCAGGATCTACTATTCTTAAAATCTATTGCTGGGGAAAGCTTTTTGCAAAAGGAGGAGTAAATACAATTCCCCTTGACAGACTAAAAGTAGTGAAAGCTAAAATCTTTTAGAGAGAAGAAAAGTATGCTTAGGATAGAATCCTAAATGCACAGAGAAAAGAAAAGCAGCAGTGGTGTGGGGGTAAAGATCAAGTTGGCTTTTGTAGGACTGGGGAGATGGTCCAAGAGTTACAGAGTTTATCTTACAAACAAAATGGCTATATAACTGTAATGCACATTAAAATGGAGATCAGGGGATAGAAAGGTGGATTAGAACTTAGGACCTGGCTTTAACTCCCAACATCCGCAGGATGTTTCTCAACTATCTGTAACTCTAGTTCCAGAGAGCCTGATGTTCTTTAAAGACCTCTATATGTACCAGGCATAATATCACACATACACACACACACACACACACACACACACACACACACACACAAATACACACACACACAATTCACATACAAAATTAAATAAATATTAAAAATGTAGATCAGCCATGGTGCTTGCCTGCAGCGACAGCCTTGGGAAGTGGAGACAAGAGCTTTTGAGCCTTGCTACCTAACAAGATTCGCCATATTGGAGCCCTAGGTTTGACTTCGAAACCCTACTTCAATAAGGTGAAAGAGCAATTGAGGAAAGTTCTTAACATCAGTCCTAGATAACCATCTCCAAATAGGCATACACTATATGTGTGTGTGTGTGTGTGTGTGTGTGTGTGTGTCCATAAACATGCAAAAATACACGCACTTATACTATATACACAGGAAATGAAAAATGAAAGAAAATGTGTTATTTATAACTGATTAACAAATTATTATTTATTCAAGTTAATGGAAATATATGGGACCTTGTAAGGCAGTTGGTAGCCTGGTTGAGCTAGGCTTACTACAGAAATCCAGTAGAACATTCTACAAGGGAAAGAACCCATGCTCCTAGACTGCTGACTCCACAATGACATAATCCTGTGGCCATTGGTCATGTATGGCCATGCCCCAGGCATCTAGTGTTCTGGCTAGTCTCCACCCCTACAGTCACCTGGCTATAGCCATGCTTTCCCAGCTCCACGGTTACCTGGCTGTTGCCAGGTAACCCAGCCTACAATAGAAGAAGGTTTCTTGTTCCTCCTTGCTCTCTCTGCTCTCTCTTATCTCTCTCTGTCCTCTCTTATCTCTCTCTGCGCTCTCTGCCCCTTTCTCTTTGTTTCCCCTCTCTTCATTCTTTTCCCTCTTTGAAGTAGTCACAGCCATCTCTCATCCCTCTACTCTTTTCTCTTTATTTCTCTATGTCCTATTCTCTTTCTACTTTTCTATAATAAAGCATTTGAACTATGAACTGTCTCTTCTTATCAAAACCCGCCTTGTAAGAACATGGAGAAGCCCTCAACATTTCCGGCTACCAGGAAAGGATTCAGCCTCATCTCAGTCAAACTTCCTCAACAGGTATCTGGGAGGCTCATGCCAGAACAGCACCACCTTCTGAGCATGGACCTCCCTCCCAGGTAGCCAGGCAGTCTCCTGCTCTACAGGTACTTGGGTGCCTGCCTTCTCCATTCTGGTGCAGTGTGCAGGCCTAGCCAGTGATCCCCTATCCCCCTACGCAGGATTTTCCTGCCAGTGTTTCTCCTATGTAGACCTCGCCACTGCCCCCACATCTTTTTTTTTCCCACAGAAATAATGCTTTGAGCCATCAGTAAAATTGTGTGTGTGGCAGTATGTGTACTGAAATATGCTTGCATGTTAATGACTAAATGATCTGAATGGCAATAAAACATGAAACTAAAGAGAGAAATACAGGGCTCTTTATGATAAGGTCCGTCATTCTATTATGAGGCTTGTGTTTTAAATTCCTGTAAAGGACTATTTTATTATAAACACTACTATGGAGTATACTTGAAAGGACCTTGAAGTAGTCTGAAATTGGTCTGGATTAGTAACAAATACATAGTACAAGTGTAGGAAAACCATTCAAAAATGGGGAAAAGCCATGTATAAATGACAGGTTGTGGTTGTTGGACTGTGACAACAGGATACTATGATCTGGGGAGTTTATAAACAATAGAAATTTGGGGCCAGCTAGAGAGTTGGTAGTTGCTAGGTAGTCTGAAGATCTGTGTGTGATCCAATATAGACATAGTAGAAGCAAGCTGTCTTGTGACCTTGTCATGTAACATGTTGTCATATGTGCTGTGGGCTACCTGTCATTTCTCCTAAGAAATTAAGTAAGCTTTCCAGTTTCCATCTGTGCCCATAGCTGTTCCTGTGCCACAGTGCCCCATACCCAAGTACAGTCTGAAGAGAGCTAGCCTTCTAGGAGTATGGAAATGCTTGAGAGCACAAGTAAGACCTCAGTTCTGCTCTGAGGGACCTGCCTGGAGTCCTCAGCACAGAGGAACTGAGGGGCAGCCTGGGATAGTATCCTTCTGGTTTCTGTCTGAGCCCAGAGCTGATCCTGTGTCATAGCTCTCCATACCTAAATTCCTCCCAGAGAGAACTGGTATCCCGGGAGTACTGACACACAGGCTTGCAGAAGCGAGAAGCCACAGTCAGATACAGTGAGACAAGATAACATCAGAGATAACCAGATGGTGAGAGGCAAGGGCAAGAACATAAGCAACAAAACCAAGGCTACTTGGTATCATCAGAAACCAGTTCTCCAACAATAGCGAGCTCTGGATACTCCAACACACCAGAAAATCAAGACTCTTATGTAAAATCACATCTCATGATGATGATATGGAACTTCAAGAAGGACTCCCCCTTAAAGTGATACAGGAAAACACAAGTAAACTGCTAGAAACCCTTAAAGAGGAAACACAAAAATCCCTTAAAGAATTACATGAAAACACAACCACACAGGAGAAGGAATTGAACAAACCTTCCAGGATCTAAAAATGGAATTAGAAACAATAAAGAAATCACAAAGGGAGATATCCTGGAGATAGAAAAATCTAGGAAAGAGATCAGGAGTCATAGATGCAAGCATCACCAACAGAATACAAGAGTTAGAGAGAGAATCTCAGGTGCAGAAGATACCATGGAAAACATTGACATAACAGTCAAAGAAAACACCAATAGCAACAAGTTCCTAAACAAAAACATCCAGGATATTCAGGACATGATGAGAAAACCAAACCTAAATATAATAGATATAGAAGAGAGTGAAGATTCCCAACTTAAAGGGCCAGTAAATATCTTCAACAAAACTATAGAAGAAAACTTCCCTAACCAAAAGAAAGAGATGCTCATAAGTAAGCAAGAGGCCTATAAAACTTCAAATAGATTGGACCAGAAAAGAAATTCATCCTCTCACATAATAGTCAAAATACCAAATGCAAAAAACAAAGAAAGAATATTAAAAGCAGTAAGGGGAAAATGTCAAGTAACATATAAAGGCACACCTATCAGAATTACACTGACTTTTCACCAGAGACTATGAAAGCTAAAAGATCCTGGGCTGATCTTATACAGACCCAAAGAGGACACAAATGCCAACCCAGGTTACTATAAACATCAAAACTCTTCATTACCATAGATGTAGAAACCAAGATATTCCATGATAAAAACAAATTTACACAATATCTTTCCACAAATACAGCATTACAAAGGATAATAGATGGAAAATGCCAACACAAGGAGGGAAACTATACCCTAGAAAAAGCAAGAAAGTAATCTTCTTTCAATAAACCCAAAAGAGGATAGCCATACAAACACAAAATAACATAAAAAATAACAGGAAGCAATAGTCACTATTCCTTAATATCTCAACATTGATGAACTCAATTCCACCAATAAAAAGAAAGAAAAACAGACTAGCTACCTAAACAGGACCCAGCATTTTGCTAGATACAGAAAATGCACCTCAGTATCAAAGACAAACACTACCTCAGAGTAAAGGCCTGGTAAACAATTTTCCAAGCAAATGGTCCCAAGAAACAAGCTGGAGTAGCCATTCTAATACTGAATCAAATCTTCTTTCAACCAAAAGTTATCAAAAAGGATAAGGAAGGACACTTTGTACTCATCAAAGCAAAAATCTACGAAGAAGAATTCTGAACATCTATGCTCCAAATGCAAAGGCAACCACATTTATAAAAGAAACTTTAATAAAGCTCAAAGCCCACATTGTACATCACACAATAATAGTGGGAAAATTCAACACCCCACTCTCATCAATGGATATATCAAGGAAACAGAAACTATACAGAGACACATTGAAACTAACAAAAGTTATGAACCAAATGGATTTAACAGGTATCTATAGAATTTTCCAACCTAAAACAAAATAATATACCTTCTTCTGAGCACCTCATGGTACCTACCTTCTCCAAAAT
Source organism: Apodemus agrarius (assembly GCA_964023405.1). Classification (NCBI taxonomy): domain Eukaryota; kingdom Metazoa; phylum Chordata; class Mammalia; order Rodentia; family Muridae; genus Apodemus; species Apodemus agrarius. The sequence continues at coordinate 131,907,693 of OZ030006.1, forward strand.
TGTCCTTATAATTGGTCACATAATAAACTTCAACAGAAAGAAGATTGAAATAATCCCATGCATCCTATCAGATCACCATGGAATAACCTGATCTTCAATAGCAACAAAGACAACAGAAAGCCCACATACACATGGAAGCTGAACAATGCCCTATTCAATGATAACTTGATCAAGGAATAAATAAAAAAGAAATTAAAAACTTTTTAGAATTTAATGAAAATGAAGGCACAATACACCCAAACTTATGAGACACAATGAAAGCAGTGCTAAGAGGAAAAATCAGCTCTGAGTGCTTTCAAAAAGACACTGGAGAGGGTTTACAGTAGCACCCTAACAGCACACCTGAAAGATCTAGAACAAAAAGAAGCAAATACACCCAAGAGAAGAGAAGGTAATAATCAAACTCAGGGCTAAAATCAACCAAGTAGAAACAAAAAGAACTATACAAAGAATCGACAAAACTAGGAGCTGGTTCTTTGAGAAAATTAACAAGATAGATGAACCCTTAGCCAGACTAACCAGCAGGCACACAATATCCAAATTAACAAAATCAGAAATGAAAAGGGAGATAGAACAATGGGAACTGAGAAAATTCAAAAAAATCATCAGATCCTACTGCAAAAGCCCATATTCAATAAAACTGGAAAATCTTGATGAAATGGACAATTTTCCTGACAGGTAACAAATACCTAAATTAAATCAGGATTAGATAAACCATCTAAACAGTCCCATAACCCCTAAAGAAATAGAAGCAGTCACTAAAAGTCTCCCAATCAGCAAAAGCCCAGGAACAGATGGATTTAGTGCAGAATTTCTGTCAGACCTTCAGAGAAGACCTAATACCAATACTCTTTGAACTATTCCACAAAATAGAATAGAACAAACACTACCCAATTCATTCTAGGAAGCCATAATTACACTGCAAAGTCTCCCTTGGAGATGAAATGGTTTCTGTCTAATCAGGAACTTGTTACAATTTCCCTTCATAGAGGACTTGATAAGAGATTTTTTTTTCTACTTTTAGCATGTTTAATGTCCCAAATAGATTTTATAAACTTGTTGAGTACACATTAATTTTAGCTTCAGAAGATAGCATGTATATTTAAAAGACATTTAACTATTATAAATTATTTTGATGATTTAAAATGTCAATCCTGAGTTGTATATTTTAGAATATACTTTATTGTTTAATTAAAAAAAGAAAGTCAAGTAAATTGAGAATTTAGGTTGAAAAGAGAAAAATAAATTTATTTTTCAATTGGCTGAAAGTTAAAAGCTGTGGCATCTAGGTCTGAGATGGTGCCTGTCATTGTGGATTAGGAAGGAGAGTCTCTCAAAAGAACTCTGTCTGTGAAACATAATAGTCCTCCATAGCTATTTTCCTTATATCAATACCTTGGGAAGTAGTTTATTAATGATGTTTCAGAAAGTTTACTGATTTTCATTTGACAACAATAGTCTTAGAAGTGATGTAAATGAAATCATGGGAATATTTCGCTGAAATCACAAAAGCTAGATAAACTGTGTAAGGAAAAATAGGAGCAAATAATCCAATAGAAACTATTAGAAATAACATAGATGTTAATTTAACTCTACCAGTGATTTCTTTGTTATTATCAGCATAAGAGTATTATCTAAAAGACAAAAAAAAAAATCCCAAATAGATGGAAAGGTATACATTGCCTATAAGAAACCCATTATACCTACGAACATACATATAATTTAACCTCCAATGATACTGAGTGATATACCTACTTGTTATTAAAACAGGTAGCAGAAATATTATGTGGGGCCCATTGTGGTTAAACATTCAGGAAGATACTGGGGAGGCTGCAAGTTTTAAATAGCCTACTAAGTAGTGAGGAAATGTCAATTTCCCAAGCAGAAACAATCATCCTTAATGTTTATGTGTTTAAGAAAAGAATATGCAATATATGTGAAAATCTGTCAGATCTATCAGAGAAAATTAGACATGTCAGTTATATTAGCAGGCTCTAATATTTTTGTCATAAATATATATGGAGCAAGTAGAAAATGACAAAGGACAGAGTTGGATTAAACAGCATCATCAGTTCAATGAATTTAGTGGCGTCTACTTAGTACTTAATCTTACAATAGCATATTATGCATTCTCCTTACCACAAGTGTTAAAATTCACCAAGACAGAACCTATTTTGAGCCATAAAACATACCTTATAAATTTTAAAGTATAGGGGGCTGGCAAAGTGTCTCCCAAGAGAAAGTTCCTTGTTATTCAAATCTGGTAGACTAATCTTGATGAACCAATATAATGCTAGAAGGAGAGAGATGACCCCACCAATGTATCCTCGGGTCTACATATGTGTGCTGTAGTACATGTATACCTACAAGTATACATATACATGCATGTACTCAAAGATGGTAACTAAAATTAAGAAAAATTAAATGTATAGTAATCACACAATCTCTGCTCTGAGACCATAGTAGAATGAACCTGAAAAGTCAAAACCAGAAAGATGGACAATTTTCCTCAAACTACTGGTGATTAAATGATATACCTACATAATACATGTAAGAAATATAGCCAAAATTATGAAAATATACAAAAGAAAATAGAACATATCAAAATTTTTGGGTTGTGGGAAGAACTGTGCTGAGGGGAAATTCATAGTAATGAGCACGTTTATTTGAAAGCAAGTGTCTAAAAAATCAATCATTTATTATTCCACTTTAGAAAATGAGAGACTGAGAGCAAATTAAATCTAAAGCAAGCAGAATACAAAAATAAATATCAGAGCAAAACCCAGTAAAATTAAAAATAGGAGATCAATAGAAAAAAAAAACAACAAAACCAAAAGCCAATTATTTGAAAAAGTCCATACTATCAATATGCCTCCAACCAGGCTAACAAGACAAAGGAAAACCGACAGACACAGGTCGTTCCAGATCGAAAAGAGGGCATCACTAAAACATCTAGGAACAGTTTATAATGAAGGAAAAATTTAATTCTCTACCCATAAATCCAATAATCTAGGAGAAAAGGACCTATTCTTTGAAAGACAAAACTTGTCAAATTTTATGCAACAGGAAAGAAGGAATCAAAATAAGGTTATATCAAATAAAATTATTGAATTGGTAAATATGAATCTATACCAACAAAAAGAACAGAGTGAGATGCATTCAAAGGTGAATTCTGTATAACTTTTAATACTAAGAAATGACATTTCTTCACAATTTTCCCACAAGTTAAAAGTAAAGGAAATACTTTCAAATTATGATGTAAAAATTTTACAGGCCAAGAAAAGGCACTATAAGAAAAATGTGTAGTCATATTTTACAAATATAGATGCCAGAATCTTAAATATCTTAATATCTTAAATATCTTAAACAGATATTAGCAACTGATTCCACCAATACATCTGTGTCATTGAAGCAATGAGTGTATTTCAATATACTACTAGAAATCAAGCTAAAGTAAGTCAAAAGCAATAAAAAAATATTTCAAATGTCAAGGAGGAAATAGACTCTTATGTCACAGATAAGACAGTCATCTACGTATTATATACATGTCACCTATACATTATGTATAATCTGAAAGAATCAATAATAATCTCCCGGAACTTTTAAATGATAGAGAGAAGGTTATTTACTTCTTTTTTACCAGCAAAGTACAAATAATATTTGAAGCAACAAACTTTAATATTTCTGTCGGCATGCAAAATACTGAATTACTTAGGCTTAGTTCTAACAACAAACTCACAAGTTCTATGAAGAATAACTTCAAAATCTGGTGGAAGAGGTTGGAGAACATAACAAATGGAGACATAGCTTACATTAAGTACAATGAAACTCAACAATTTTAACTTATTCCATATCAATTGTCAACAAAAGCCTAGGATGTTATTTTGTGGGCAACATGTTAAAGTTTACACATAAAAGGAATGAACCCCCCAAAGCCAAATCAGTTTTTAGAAGAAAATCTGGATCACTGATATCATACAACTCTAAGATTTATTCAGAAGCTTTAGAAATCAAGAGAAGGTGGTAAGTGGTGAAAGAATAGGCAAAAAGATCAATAGAACAGAATAGAGAGTCCAGAAATAACCACAGAATAGCCACCCAGCATCACACAAAAAGTAAATGAAGTAAAATGGAGCAAAGGTAGCCTTTTATCATATGGGTAAAACTGGATATTCACTGGAAAGAAAATGAATTCACATGCAGTCCTTATGCTCTGCAGGAAAATTAACTAAAAGTGGATCATGGCCCTAAAAGAAAAAAAAATCTAACCTACAGAAGATTACATAAGATAATTTCTAGATGACCCAGGATATAGCAAAGGCTTTATGGGAACAGTTGCAAAAGCACTATGTAACTAAAGGTTGATATGAAGAATTTGATCAGTGTTAATAATTGTTATCTGAAACATACCAAGTGGATGAAAAGTCACAACATAGACTTAGAGAATTCCTGCCAGAGCTAATGATACACTTCAATGCAGAGCATACAAAACAGTCTTTACAACTCCACAAAGAGACAAGAAGCCACCAAGTCATAAAGTGAACAAAGAACAAACACCTTATTCAAGAAAATATACAAGTCACAAAAATGAACATGTCAAATAGGTTCAACATTGTATGTTATGGGATTTTGAATTTAAACAAAAGACAGCACATGCCTATTCAGAATACTAAGACCAGTCTGTATTAGCATAATTGGAGAGGAAATAGATGATCTTGGTCTACACTTGGGCATTTAGAAAAATCTCTGAAATGTAAATAGTCTTATGATCAGATGGGGCCAATCTACTTCTTCGTATTTACCCAGATAAACTTAAAACTTATGTCCACACAAATACCCACCGATAGATGTTTATAGCATATTTATTCATAAATGAAAAAACAATGAAGTAATCAAGATAAGGTTTAGAATAAGGGTGGAAAAGTAGCTAGTGGGTGGTATATTATATTGATGTTACAAAGAAACGAACCATGAAATCATGATAAGACATAAAGTTACCTTAAATGTATAATTAGTAAGTGATTGATTCTAATTTAAAAAGGAAAAGACACAACTCCAGGACAAATACATGACATTCTTGACAAGACAAAATCTTGGGGACAGGAAATGAGAAACCATTCTGTAGGATATGAAAATGGTCTACATATATATAGTGGTAGGCTTTAACTGTTAGCTTGATACACTCTAGCATCACTTACAAAGTCTCAATGAAAACTGACTAAATTAGGTTGTCTTGTGACCATGCCTGTGGGGAATATATTACATTGATATAAAAGTATTCATGGACTATGGGTGCCATTATTCTTTGCGGGGAAATGAGGAGAGAGAGAGTGTTGAGCTGAGCATGAGCATACACACAGATTGCTGTATGTTCTAATCAGTTATGATGTGAGCAGTTGTGTCAAGCTCTTGTTGCTGTGAACCCCCCCCAAAGTGATAAACTATAACCCCAAGTTCTGAGCCAAAATGAATCTTCTCTCCACTTCATTGCTTTTGTCAAGTTTTTTTCATGTGTTTCCAAAATGACTTCCCCTATTCCTGCTGTTCCTGATTACCCCACAGACATAAGGACCCATGTTTCTAGGCTCCAGCACTGACTAAGAACCACACACTCTCAGTGAGCCTTCTAGGATTTCAATCTCAAGCTGTGATTCAGCCTCATCAAATGGACAAATATTGGGTTGTTCTCTCTGGCATTAAAAAGCATCTTTGGGAATATATCAACTACTAAAACATACAGTCTCAAGTTCCAGGGATCCACTTGATTCTCAGCATCTCAGATGCAAATGACTATTGTTAGAATTTTAATGTATGGTGACAAAATTTTTTCAGAGTTATTCTTTACTTGACATTTTCCTTTTGTTAGTCTCCCTTTTCAATGATATTCTAGTAAATACTTAGACATTTTCCTTCACAATATTTTTACTATTTTCTTGATAATTTCATATAACAAGTTTTAATCATTTTCAGTCCCTCTCCCTAGCTCTTTCTCAGGCCACACCTCATTTGTAGCTATCCAACTCCCCCTCTCCTCTCTCTGTCACCTATAAAGTCCAATTTGTACTGCCCATATATTCTTAGGCAGAGAGAGAGGTAGTCTCACTGTGCAGAGCATGGTCACCTTACCAGAGAGTCTGCTCTTACAGAAAACTGACTTGCCAACAGCTTCTTGGTGAGGAGTGGGACTTCTTACACAGCTCCCATCTCCTCACTGGGATTTCGTCTGACATGAGGCAGCACAAGTCTTATGTATGCCATCACAACCTCCTGGTTCTTATGCTTTCTGTCTGCTGTGTCTAGAAGACACCTTTTCCTTGTAGTCATTCACAGGCCCTATCCTTAAAATTTTTCTGCCTCTTCTTCAATGACCCCCACCCAAAGTCTTGAGATGGGTGTAGTAAAGACTTTTATAACTTTAGATGATGGGTTTTATTGAGACACAGTTGTTTTAAGGGCTTTAATACAACATAATGCACAGCTCATTCTTTGGCTTTCCCTTCTTCTTGCGAATTGAAGAGCTTGTACTAGAAGATGGATTTTGGCTGTTAATCTTGGTAAATGATTTGCTTAAAATATAGTATTGATACCAGTTGCATTACACAGAGTACGTGAAACTCTGCCCTAGCTGATGAATAATGGCTGAGTTACAGAAAAATTAACATCAAGAGTTTCATGCACATGACTTAATATTCCACCTAGTATTTTAAGAAGTCCTAACTTTCGAACCCAAAAGAACCTTAGAAGAACTGTGTCAGGGAGTATTCATCTGACAATTAGAGCCATTCCTCTGGTAGATTTATACTCTGTGGTCTCATTCTTTGAATGATGCTTCCAAGTAAGCTAATTCTTTGAATCTGGATGATACATAAAACTTGAGACAGTTTAAGGATGGTATGTTCTAATCCCCAGCATGTTATATTGAATAATGTGTAGAATCAAGGTTTAACTATAGATTGTTATTAAAGATTCACATATCTTTACAAATCTAGTTTTACACTTCTAAATAATCACTGTTTCCAAGACCTTATTTTCATACTCAAATAATTCAATAAAGTTAATTAAGCCCAAAGACCATGATATATTATCTCACAGAAAAGGTCATGCTGGAATACAAGCTTATCTACTACTGAAAGCAGGAGAATAGATCAAGGCTTAATCTCACATGTAGCTGCAGCAGCACAGTGGTTTAGCAGACCATGGGGAATAAATAACACTGTAGTGAGCCAGTGAAATGAATGGCAGATTGGTTGTCACTGGTCTCCTTCCTGCTTCAAGTGACTTTTATCCACATACATTCTAATTTATCACAATTCAGAAAACGTTTGTGAAACTGTGCTGTTTGAATTTTAGACATCCTTCCTAAGAACCTGCATCACATAAAGGTTTATTGAAAAACTATGTCTATACATCATATTTCTTGAAATATCTTACAGTGAGCACCTTCTGTGGCTAGTTTTAAAATGTTCTATTTGTAGCATGTCCTCATCATATGTCTTAAGTCCAAACTATCACTTTTTAAGCAAACCATTCATCAGATAACTTACAGCAGTATTCTTTTGCTTATCTTGGCCTTTGGCCTGCTGATGGGTAGAAGATGACATGTACTTAAAAATAAGGCAAGAAATACTTGGGGTATCATTGGGATAAATAGTCAAATCATGTTTTCTGAGTCCATGCATGGAATGAAGTCTTTTGAGTTAAATATAAAATTGATAGAATGCTACTCCACATACATACTGATAGACTGTGTCTCTTTGAATTCTCCATAATTAAAACAAACGTGATTATGTGTGGGCACATACATTTTTATCTGCAGGTACCCAATGACATAGTAAGCTTTCTTGTTATGTTTTGTAAAGGAGAAAACAACATTCAGGGAGAAACTAATACTTTATAGATCTCATGGAAGAGAAGGGGACACAACAAATACTAAAATTTGATGTAAAGAGATCACAATGAAGGAACAGAAATCTAAGTGATCCACTTATCCATGAGTGTCACAGAGTAAATGGAAACAGCCCAGGTCTCCTATGTAATGGAACACAATCTAATCCATTCATAGCTCACATTGCCTCTTAAGATGTTTTTGTATGGCACACTGGACTTAAGGGAAATCTCCTACTGCTTATTAGATGATGTCACTCTTGTTTTTGTCATGGGCACAGACTGAAGCATATATTCAGATCCAGCCTTTTCTTTTTGTTGTAATATCTTTTGATACTGTGTTCAATAAGTTTTCTAAATGTATCATTCTCATAATACAGAAGGCTGTGATTGCTATTTTAGTATCCTTTGGTTTAGTATTCAAACCTATAGTAACAGAGGTGAAACTTATGGACATTATGAACTTTGTCTGGATGTTATTTTTTTAATAAATACCTAGTGCCAGATACTTAGTGTAGTGCCCAAAGCAACTACCTGAATTAGTTTGTTCAAGAATGAATCATTTTTTCTGTAACTTAAACTATGTCTTCCATTGTCAACAAGATGTGTAGAATATAAACCTTCCTAGGCAATTCTTGTAATTAATGTATCTACAGTCTAGGAATCATATATGCTGCAATGAATACAAAATCAGGGGGCAGAGGTTGTTATGTAATTCCCTTTCCATTAAACAGAAAACCAATTTACTTAATTGCTTGTGCTTAAGGGCAATGTCATTTCATATGGCTTACTGTTTTATACCAATGTGAGAATATTAAGTTACTAATAGTACAAGTCAATAAAAATATTCATAGACCATGAACTTTCATGTTATGGAAGGAACAGACTTGACAAAGGATGACATTAACATATGAACTTTCATGTTTCAGATGCTTGACTCTTCCCAGAGATGACTCCATGTCTTCTGTTCAATCCATCTGTGATGTGCCAATTAGAAGAGTTAAATTACATTATCAACTCAAATGCTCTTAACTCTGAGTTCTTCTTACACAAGTAAAAGCTATCCAGTTGATCCTTTGAACATTTCTGCACATTTCCATCAAACCTCTTTGGATTTGAAGTGTCTCAATGCATATTTATTTAGCATTAACTAATAAAGAGAGTCTTGTATAAAATAAAATATTACAACAGATTATGATCCAGATAGTTTGTGACATGGCAGAGATTACTAAAGCTTGAAACTGAATTCTTCATTTAAGAATGTAAACCAGGGCTGGGCGGTGGTAGAGCATGCCTTTAATCCCAGCACTTAGAAGGCAGAGGCAGGCGGATTTCTGAGTTCGAGGCCAGCAAAGTGAGTTCTAGGACAGCCAGGCTACACACAGAAATCCTGACTTGAGAAAACCAGAACCAAAACACAAACAAACAAACAAACAAACAAACAAAAAGAATGTAAACCAGGAGAATGTGTAGAGAATTCTTTTCTAAACTGGATAATGGGTTATTATAAAAGGAATTAGAGGTATTTATTCTCTCAAGTCTCTTTACAACCTTAGGCAGTATGATTAGGGATTCAGAATGAAGGAGAGAGCTAATTTAAGAATGTTTGCGTGTGTTTTACCTGTTGTTATGAAATGTAGGAGAGATAATTTTCTAGTGGGCATTCAAAGCAATGGTGAGAGGAATACTGAGTGTTTGCAATAACTGAAAATATTTTCAAAGCCTAAAATAGGTAGAACAATTACAAACTAGTTCTTCTTAAATTAAATAAAGCCAGATGACAGAAAATAGGAATGGTGGTCAATCTATTCTTACTTGTGGCTTGTTATCTAATATCACATTAATTATTTTTCATATATATGCTTTAGTTTCTTCAGGTTGTCATAGCAATATCAACAAAACAAAAATCAACAGTGGCTTAAGACACAGAGAGATATGTTCTCTCCCAGTTTCTGTGAGCTGCAATTCTGCAATGAAGACACAGGTAGGACCATGTTCCCTTCTTAATCCTTAGAGTTTGTGCCTTCTGAATTCTCCAGTCTCCTGAGTGTTCCAGTCACCCATGGCTTTGTGGGGACACAGTTGTCTCTACTATCACATAGCCTTGACTGCTCCTTGTCTGTCTTTCCATGATTTTCTCTTCTTTGTGTGTCTCTGTCCAAACTGCATTATTTTCATAAGATCATTTATATGAAATAAAACCCCATTTTACTTCAGAGTGCAGCATTTCCACAAAAGTCCTGTTTCAAAATAAGGTTATGTTCTAAAGTCTGAACTCTAGCATGTGAATATATACTTTAGGAGGATAGAGATTAGCCACAAACATCACTTGAAGTAGCATATAACACTGAAACATGATATATCTACATGTACATATGCATATATTTAGAAATTTGTCTAACAAATATACTGAGTTGAACATTGTGTGATGGTCTGCTTTATTGATGTCTGACACTGTAAGTCTATAAACTTAAGACTTGGATTTGAAATCTCCTGAAACAGAATGACTATCTCCAGGATCATTGTGCAAATCAACAACCAGGCTGGCCTTGCTTGACAGGGCTCATAGACATCCACACAGCTATGAAGGCTTTGGTTAGCCTTGGTATTTCACTATGAACCCATTTCTTTCATTTTTGATTAAATTTATTTATTCACTTTACAATCCCATATCAACCCTCCCTCTCCTCCCAGTATTGGTGAAGTTGTGCGAACATTCCTTCAGTGCTGGTGGAAGTTCAAATTTGCACTACCATTCTCTATTTAGGGAGAAGATTGGGAATGGCTGAATATCATCCAGCTGTACCACCCCTGGGTATACTCAAAAGATGTTCCACCATCCCACAAGGAACTCTCACACAACTATGTTCATAGCAGCTTTATTTGTAATAGCCAGAAACTGAGAACAACTTGGATGTCTCTCAACTGAAGAATGGATACAGAAAATGCTTTGATTAACAAAGCACATCATGAATTTCACAGGGAAATAGATAAAACTAGAAAATATCATCTTGAGTGTGGTAATTCACACTCAAAAGGACATGCATAGTATGAACCCATTTTTTAGCCATTCTTCAACAATTAACTTTCCCTTGAAATCTATCATCTTTCTAATATGGACCTATCACAAATGAGACAGAAAGGAAGAGGACATCTGAGAGCATTTACACTGTAAAGACAAACAGCTCAGCTCAGGCCTTGAAACTCCACTACAAATTCTCCCAGTGACTTATTACAGAGAAACTTATTACACTTTCCAAATCCAGAGTTTGTATGCTTAGGAACTGAATCTTATAGATAATGTCCATTGAAACAGCAAAATTTCCCTGTTACTAGCTACCATGGCATCTAGATGAATTGCTTGGTAACCCAATGCAACCTTCCATTGCATCACAAATTGCCTGAGCAAATATGAAACACATACCATACAACCACAACTATGTTATGCAGAATAACAGTTACTATAAAAGGAACATGAACCAATTTTAATTGGACTTATAGGTTGAAGGAAATGTTCTTAATTATTAGTGGTTAACAAAAGTAAAATAGACCTGACTAGAATCCAGAAAACATACCTAACAATTTGACAAGCATTTTGATGTATTGTTTGTGTGCCAGAATTTTCGAGAGGCACAGGCACCTATAATACAAAGGATATGAGAAAAGTAATATAACTTACCCCACCAACCTTCTCAAAGTGAGATCCATCTTTCTTAAAGTCTGTAAGTGCTCCATTGAAATACCAGGCAAACATTATATCCAATAGGGGATCGTGTTGAACCTGGCAGGGTAAAATGACGCTCTCACCAACGGCAACATCCATGTTGGAAGGTGCCAAAATTATTCTTGTTGGTTCTATTGGCAAGGAATTTTTAATAACAAATTATTAGTAAACAAAATTTTAAAGTTGTTAAAAACAATTTTTCATAGCTAGATTATATAACTAGTTAGAATGTGGATGGTTGAATAGGCTTGTGTACACTACTCTGTGATTAAATGTCTTTGAGATCAAAGTGGCATATTGATGTAAAATTATATTAAATTTTACTGGACTCATAAAATTTTTCTTGGGAGAATTAAGGAATATGTGTTTGTAGGAAATATATATCCAGAACGGAAACTCACCTGCAAACATGTTATATTAATGACAAAATCAATTCACATTATTTTCACAGTTTTGTGAGATATAGCAAAATTCCATGTTATCATGAACCTCCAGTGAATAGCAAAGGTATTCACACCCAAATCCAAGTAAGCTCAAACCTTCCTTTTTTAACAGATTTGGGAAGCATGTCATGGGAGGAACACTATGCCAAGACACTGACTCATGGATGATTTCCTTCAATGCTAATGTCCACCTACATATGGTCCCATATCGCCATCATATTTCTTCCATTGATAAGGAATTCAAGTTCTCTCGACCCCACCTTCCCACTGCTTCCTATATCCTTGTAACCTGGGACAACAAAACTTATCAAAGAACTGTTTGCATATAGAGCATAAATTATCTTAGGATAAACCAGTGTAGTCAGGCTTTGGTCCCTCATTTGAGTAGCCCCATCAGGGTCCCCAAAAAACGTTGTGCTATATCTGGTAGTAAGATTTTTGATCTTTAATACCCTGACTTCTCATTTTCCTTTCCATGGTATCTTTCATTTATATCCTCTTAGTCTCCTCATACTGTGCAAAGAACTCAGCTCTCCCTTCATCTCCCAGTACAAGTCATCTTCGGTTCCTACAATTTTTAATGTAAATGTGTTGAGCTATGTCTTTTTTTTAAAATGTATCTCATTCACATATTAATTGTACAAATCAATGGTATTCATCTTGTGATTTCAAGTACCAATCTCAATATAAACAACTGCTGACTTAGTATCTCCTCCTCACTCTCTTTCCATCATATTTACTCTCTCATATTCCATGACCTATGCAGCTTCTAAACTTCACTGCTTTACCATGACTTCTTTCAGAGCACATAGTAGAATTCAGTTCTGAACAGGGGGAATCAGTCATCGTCATATGGTTTGACTGATGAAATGTAAGTAAGAGGTATATGTATGTAGGGCTCGGGGACTGAAATTTGAAGCATTAGCAGATAATGTCTGGAAGCTTTTATTTCTGAATGAAGAAAGTAAAGCTATCTTACTACAGTGTACCAATATAAATACATCAACCTGTGCCCTTGTAATTCACTGAGGTTTTGATAATGTTTAGTCTACTCCATTGAGTAAACCTAATAAGTACCTGATGTTGACTGTGGCCAGACTTATGTCATATCCTCTGTCTCTTCTGAAGCAGTCAAAATATAGTGAATGGTAATACAATGATGTTGACAGCCTTTCATTCTGCTGTTTAATCAAATACTGTACAGTTCCTTCCTTCCTTCCTTCCTTCCTTCCTTCCTTCCTTCCTTCCTTCTTTCCTTCCTTCCTTCCTTTCTTCCTTCCTTCCTTCCTTCCTTCCTTCCTTCCTTCCTTCCTTCCTTCCTTCCTTCCTTCCTTCCTTTCTTCTTTCTCTCACCTTCCCATCCTTTCTTCTAGTCCATTTATTTATCTTCCTCTTTCAGTGCAGGGGTCAAATCTTAGAGCCTCTTGCTTGCTAAGTAGTACTTTGTACCTTTACTCTTCAACTTGAAGCCATTCTGGATTTTTTCTCTTTTGGAACCTCCCATCCAATTTAACAGCATTTTTTTCTGCTTAATCTATGCCCAATATATGAAGTGACTGATACTATCCTGTAGACTCTTGCAAAAGCACACCTTTGGTCCCTGTCAGCTCCTGCTGCCTACATGGTAAACCATCTGAGCTCTTCTGGGCTCTTGTCATTCTTCTTTCAGTATCTTCTCAACAGAGCAGTTGTTTGAAAAATACACAACTGTGCTGCCATTTCTCTGCCAAAACAGTACATTGGCTTCTCTTCTCACATCTGACTGAAAGCCGAAGTCTTTATAAGTCTGCACTATGTCTACTCAACTATCCCTAAGCAATCTTCTAACACTTTCATTCCCCTGAATTCTGTGCCCCATGTTCCATCCAGGCCAATTGGAGGTAACTTGTTTCCTTCAAACTTACCGTATTCCCTCACTCATATCTACTTTTAAAACCATTTGCAATTTTTCCTTTTAATGATCTCTGAGATCCTTTTTCTTCCCTCTGTGCTCCTTCCTATGATAGGATATAAGGTACACAGGGTAGTATCTTTACTGATGTCTCATTGACATAAGCCAAGCACCTGTCTCATAAAATGCTCATTTTCTTGAAAGGATGAAAGAACAAAATATATCTCAAACTTTAAGCAAATCTCATTAACATCAAAGGTTATTTCATGAACTTGAACTTCTATAGAAGAGACCAATTTTAATGAAACATGAGTACTCAAAGCTCTAACAGAACTGCATAAAGTAAAGGTAATCACAGTATAATACGTTTGGGTTTCTCAGGATGCCAGTAGAGTAGCCACTGTGTCTAGCCATGTGTCCTATGCTGTGACAAATAAACATTTAGGTATCACTCACTAGCTCTTAAACCAACATGAGTTCTGACTTTACAGTGTACTATGTAGTGGAAGAAACATATATTCAATTTCTCCAATAAATAAATATTGTTTTGGAATGCCAACATTAATATAATGCATGTTGATCAAATCCATACATACTCCCTCCTGTCAATCTCCTCCTATACCTCTCCACCCACTCCCTTACATTCCCATACACCTAGTGTACCTAGTGCTACCCATGCATACATCTGTGTTTACACCTTTCTCTAATGAAATACATTTTACATTGTATACATTGAAATACATCGGAGTAAAGCAAACTCTAAGAAAAGCACGCACCTGTCACAACCAAGTGGGTTGTGCCATTTGCTTTCCCAAACTGGTTTTCTGCTGTGCAGGTGTAGGTTCCAGCATCAGCCTTAGTCACATTCACAATTTTGAGTCCTCCATCATTTAAAAAGGAAATCCTAAACAGAAATCAGAACAACAGATGTGCAATAGTCACTCTCTGCATATAATAGGTACTTTTTTTTTTTCCGGAAGGCACTGCTTAATGTAGTATTTTAGGGTAGTAATATAGTCCACCAGTCACTAGTTTCTGTGAATTGAAAAAAATTAAAAGATATTTACATAAACACACGAATGCACATACATGCAGAGTTAAAACAAGAAAAGATACTCTACCAATTAGAATTTTACTTGATGGTTTTATTTATCCTACATTTAATGCATTGCTCTCTCACATTTAATTATAGGAATGTTTTTAGTAAATAATTATGAAATATTATATATATGACAATTTACCTTAACTTTAAAACAGTATATATAAAATAAGAACATGCATCTCTTTTATTATGAACTAGAATAGTCATGTTTAACAAAATTGAAAATTAAAACTATACATATGTTCATCTGTAAGGTTCTGAAAGGAATTTCAGTCACTCCATGAGGTTGGCTCAGGGGCCTCTGCTCCAACTTGTATTCTTAAAAAAATTGAAAAGAGTGTCTTATGTGTAATGTGCTGGGATTACTTTGTGAATAAGATGTTATCCTGGTGATTCATATAAAAATATTAATCTCTAGAGACACAGACAGTATAAGACTAACTACATGTGAGGACAGTTTCTAGGTAGCAGTTCTAAAAGAATGTGTTCATTAGCACTGAGAAGGAAGAATAGGACACTTCATTTTTTGGTACCTGTCTGTTTATTTCACATCAACTTATAATTACAATTCCCTTTTCTGAATGCCTATAACATTACTAGGCCTTGCAGTTCACACGTAAATGTCTCTTGTCTTTCATTGTTCATATTATTAAGCATGTGTGTTGAATCTGTGAAAAATGGAAAATAAAACTTTGAAAGATTTGTAGTCCAGTGTCAGCATGGCACCATGTGCAAAACAGTCAGTAAATATCTACACCTTTGGGCCTATTCAATAAAGCGACCCAATCTCTAAGTACTATTATACACACTACATGCATATATTACTATTCTACATGAGTAATGCTATTATATGCACATATGTAAATAATTTCACTCATTGGTATCTATTGGAGATTGATAAAAGGAGCCTCACAGTGGTATCCTGGTCTCATAAAAGTAGGTGTATAACCTATAAAACCATGTAACTAGGATAAAAGTGAAATATAATGTAACTAGAATAAAAATAAGTATGTTCTTTGCTAAGGGAACAAAGAGCAAATTAAATTTCTATATGTCCAGTACAGCCTTGGCCAAAGAAGTTTCTTATTGTGGTGGGTTAAAGCAAACAGACTCTACTGTCTAACATGTGGAGAATAAGCTACTGTGAATACTCAACTATAGTTGGAATATCTATTATTAAACCTATTTCACTCCTGTAATACCCTAATCTCAGAACACATGAAAGAAGAAGAGAAATAAAGAATATTAGAGTCATATCATTTGGAGGAGTGCTGTGAAACATTGTCCTCTAGATATGACATGGTGTTATAGACACAAACTCATAGCAGGTGAGCTAAAAGTTCTAATCAGAGGAGGGAAGACCTCCTAGGTCCACAAATGATGGCTAAGGAATTCCTGACAGTTGATCATTACTAGAGTTGGGAAAGTCACTTCTATTTAGAGGTATGGGCAGTAATAAGGTCTCCCAGCTGTATGGATGATAGACCATGATGGACTCCAAGACCAAGGGAATGATATCTTGTTTATGTGCATATGGGAAACACTAATTGCATGCAAATAAGTGAACCAGGGACTACAAAATTTCTTTAGTGGTTAAGAAAGAGCCTTGTGGCTCTTTCAAACAATATAGGTTTGGTTATGAGCACCCATACAATGGTGGCTCACAACAATTCATAATCTTAGTTCTCTTTAGATACCCTCTTCTGTGAGAACCAGGCATTCACATGGTATATATACACACATTCGGACTCACACTCATATGGATAACGTATAAGATAATATTAATTTATCATAAAAGGATCACATGAAATTGAGAGGAAGATGTGATGGGGTCCTAGAGGGAGTTGGATAAGGGGTATGAGGAATACATTTGATGAAGGTATATTACATACATGTGTAATAAAGGTAAATTTACATCCACAAATTTACACAGTAAATTTAAGAAAGAAGCTTTTGCAAAGTTTCTTTTTTCAAAAATTATTATTATTTTACATTATGTGCATGGGCGTTTTGCCTGAATATATGTCTGTGCACAACATAATGCCTAGATGCCTTAGAAGAAGGCATCAGAAGCTCTTAAACTGGAGATATAGATGGTTGTAAGGTTACAGTAGACTATATGAATTAAATTCCTGTACTCAGCGAAAGCAGTGCTCTTAATTGCTGATCCATCTCTTCAGTCACATTGTTTTCTTTTTTAATATGCCAGTTTGGAGATGGTAAGGCTGCAAAGCTTGCTTATATGGAATACTAATAGAGTCTGCTACACACATAAAAATACACATTTATGTTCATACATGTATCCATGCATACACACATATATGTATGATATTATTTTGTATTTTGTTATATAAATATCAAAAAGGGTACAATAGAAGAGAGGATAAAGAGAATTCAGAATTGACCTATTTGTGGTTAAGAAAAGGAAAACTATGCAATTAGGGCAGAGATCGACAGAGATGGAGAGGATGAAGATGATGGTACAGAGCAACTGAGGGTGGGGAAGAGACTGAGAATTCCCACAGACAAAAGACTTAGAAGAGGGAAGATAATTCAATCAAGGACCCCATCTCCAGTCATTCTGATCACTAATAATTTCAGTAAAAAATGTGCTAGGGAAGTGCTCCAACTGATTTTAATTATTTTTGTTACTAAAAATGATTTGCTGACTATTTCTAACATGTAACATTGGTCAAGGGCATTCAAGTCTCATGTAGGAATTTAAATGGGATCAAATGCAGGAGTACTAAGATGGAGCTAAAAGAGAGGCACAAGATAACTGGAATCTACCACGTTGTAAATTTGTCAATCTTAAAACAGATTAAATTGTCTCTTATCAATTCAGTAAACATTCAGCTACCGTTTAGAGATTAAGCAATAATTAGTTTTGGTTATTGTTTCAACCTACAAATTTTCACACTTATAATGCCAATATACAGAGTACCCAGACATCAAAAAAAAATCTTTTGTGTTTGTCTAGTATGTGCTGCAGCTCCTGTTTGAATCCCAAAGCCATAAAAAAATAGGGATGAAGAAAAACAAACAAAGAAATTCTAAAACGTGTTTTGTGCAGTAACATCAGTTGAGTAAAGCAATCTGCATGGCCTTGGTGAAATGAGGGAGGATTCCAGAGGCATTGCCTAAGGTCTTAGCCACCACACAAGGATCTCCAAAACAAACACATCGACTCTCACAGAATGCAAACTCTGCGTGTATCGTAAAAATTTAAGCTAATTGGATATTTTTTCCTAAATTGGTTCTTCTAGTAAGTTCTAAAAGGCCCACAGGGCATTTTGCACAACATAAAAATAAACAATATTCAGTAAATGGACAGAGTAATTGTTTCTCAACAGAAAACCTGCAATAACCCAGGCTTCCCTACAGAGACTCAAAGTGAAAATTTTATACCACTTCACTATAAATGAAATTGCCTTCTAAGCTTTCTGGGAACAGTTTTTTTTTTCCTGAAAATGGATAAGACAGAAAATGTAGATAACAACAAATAACTCTGTACTTAGCACAAAAAGTTAAATGCAGATGGATGAGATTAACATTCTGAAAAGTGATACTCCATCCTACTTTGAAAAATGTGCAACTAAAACCATGATGGCATTTTAACTTATAGATTAGTTTTATAGCACACCTTTATGTGTGTTTTTTATTGCCCTTTCCTTTTGTAGGAAGACCTCAGTTATTTCATTTAGCTTTGAACAGTTTATGCTCAGTTTCGGATAAGGAGATGTGATTGCTCTACATTGCTCTAATGATCCACGATGTAATTCAGGGATAGAATTGAATATAGGACTTACAAAAAGAAAACAAACAAAAAACCCCCAGTTTTCTCAAATGTATACTGTTGTCTAGGTAACATTGAACTGCACTTTATGATGGCATTTGAACACCTATAATAGCACAGTATGCTTTCAAATAGAAAAAGTATGGAGCCTTCTGCACACAAAGCAGGATTTCTGAAAATATTGTTTTCCCTGGCCTATGATTGGAGTATTACCATAAGTTATTCAACTTAGTTTTAACAAACACACTAAAGTGAACATTTTGTCAAGAGGTACATCTCAGCAGAGATGAGCTCACATGAGATCACAATGATTAAACTGCTACACAGAAAATAACAAGGCTATTTTAGATAGCATTTTTGAGCACACATTCCACAAAATGTATGCTTACAATTAGCTGTAGGAGAAAAGTTTTCACAATGCATATATTACAAGATAAATAATGACAGTTAAGAAAAGCAAATATATATTGATGAAATAATATGAGAAAATGTCAGAGAAAAAAAACAGACAGTATGTTTGCCCCAACATACTTAGTAAAATAACTGCTCCCCCTTGGGCTCAAAGGTTTTCCACAGACAGTATTTAGAAAAATAGTCTTATAGTTTCTTTCCTTTAGCCAGACCATTTGTGTCTTTCATCTTTAGATTCCAATAGTATTAGTTTAATGGTTTATTAGACAGAAAAAAATCTCCAGGAAAAGAGATACAGAGTGGGGAAGAGTCAAGAGTTATTCTTCCTATCATTGAGTAAGCATGAACCTGGAAAAAATTGCTTTGTTATTTTGCATGACATACATTCCAGGCAGCAGGTCTCTGAGATGATGATGATAACAGAGCTTAGCTCAAATCAGTAGCTTATAGAAACACACTGGGGTATTATCATGGCCTTGTATTTATAAGGACATTGTCAACAATCTGGGAATATTTTCTCTACTTTAGTTTAAGCTTTCCAAATAGAGGTTACTTTGAGATATATATTTGGGACTGAGTCTATTTTGTTGAGTCGACTTCTAAAATGATTTGTTGAGTTTTTTTCTAAAATGAACCTAGGCCTATAGAAACAATTGGCTCAAAAGGTACTTCTTTCTAACCACTGTAATTGCTCAGTCAGAAAAAAAACATTTTGTGTCATTTTATAATGGAATATCTATAAAGATTATAAATAATACCCAGATATATTGAAAACATCACAGATTTGAACAAATGATATAAGAAATTGTCAGATGGCTTATGCATTAATAGAAAACTTCAAAGAAGATTATTATGACTCAAAGGCTCTCCATATTAGATGCTATTCTTCTGTACTTCAGAGATGATTCTGATCAATGAAAGTAAAAATCAATCTGTGAGCCTCATTATTCTACATAAATAAAGATGATGTAAAATTGCTTAGGAAAGCAAAGATGTGTTATAAATACTTCATCTGGAATTAAGTAGATTTACATGTTAGTACATGTGAAGAGCAACAGGGTATCTCTATAGCACAATAAGATGGGAAGACACAGGGACTCTATACCCTGGCATATCAAAGTTAAATAGGAGGTAATTGAAATAATTGAACTCCGCAGTCAGGGTCTTTCATCAACCTTGAGGAGAGAGGCTCATTCTCTAGGAAGGGCTTGGAGAGATTTTCTCCTATATGTGTCTCTCTAACCTGAAATATTAGTCACACTCAATAATAACACTGGAGCATAAAAGGCTCATGTTGTAAACACAAGGGGAATTCCATCAAGTCAATGACTTCCAGGCTGTCAAATTATTTGACTTGGTCCAAATGGGGACTTACTTTTCGGACCCAGAATTGATCTACTTTTGGGGGATTTCTCTTTTTCTTTTTATGTGGTCTTGATAGGACTAGGAATTATAGTGATCTGGTCTGATATAGCTGAGGAAAAGATAAAGGACAATAAGTTATATTTTCCAAATAATATTGAGTATTAGTTGCTTTGGTGTTATCTTAAAATACACAATTACATTACATCGGAAATGAATCACAAGTATTTTCATTCCTAAAAATGTTACATGTGCTATCTGTCCTGTTGAATTGTGGTCAATATTATGAGAAAAATATTTAGAACTCTTCATATTAGAGTCTCCCTCATAGCATTGAGCTTTGTAGAATAAAAATATAAATATAAAGTAATTAATTCATCCTAGCACTGATTGAAACAAGAAAGGATAATGCCCACAGCCAAAATATTGGGCACCAGCCAGTGTTATAAGACATAGGAAGTTAGTAACTCTGTAATATACATATATAAATTCTTAGCTAATGTTTCTATATACCCAAGCATACAACTTACAAAGAACCTGTATTTAGTCTGTAAAATCTCAAGAAACATTTTTCCTCAACAAATACCAAGAGTTCAAACATAATTTTAATATAAAGGAGGCACAGCTTAAGCAAACATCAAGGTGCTCTAATGATTATATACCCTTCTATTGAATTATTGCCAGATAGAAGCATTTTGCCCCACTATGCCAGCTTCAAGGTCATCATCTTTTATAGATATCTATCAATATTTAAGTGGTACATTTGCAATTTTATTCTGTCTCTAATATCCTTAGAGCAGAAAGGTCTTTTAGCACTTAAGATATTTTCAGGTCCCTTTGCAGAGAACAGATGTATGGGTGCACACAACAATTTTCATACAACTAGGGATGATTCAATTCTTCTAAGACTGTATGGACATCAAGTTAGAGACCAATTCGACCACCCATGTACACAATTAATAAATATGTTTGGTGCGTGTTTATTTCATATGCTTCAGATATAGAGTTTTGAGAAATATCTTACTGGCTCTTTACTTTATGATAACATACATGTCACAATTGCCTCCTTGGAACTTTCCTTGCAGAAAAGCAAATTGTTAATTTTGTTTCACTGGAGCACATGAAGATTGGGTTAGCCATTTGCTCATTCAGTGAAATTCTTTTATCTGTTTTATGGGAATTAATAACAATTTAGGGTTCAGGAGTGAGCTCTGGTCATATACTATATCTTTATAAGAAAGGAACACAAATATTTGCTTCCCTTCAATGTTCAGTTTAGGACCTCTACATATACTTGGAGTCCTGGCTCTGAGTTTATATTTAAAATTTGAAGATTAGTAAATATATGTAAGTAAAAATATTCTTGTAAGGTTACTTAAATGAGGTGTGGTATGTGAACCTTTTTATCGCACCAAAGGCTTGAACCATTTTCTATCTTTGAAAATTGCCTCTGTTTAGTGAGACTAAGAAATCGCCTCTGTTTAGTGAGACTAAGAAGAAGCTTTGAAGTGGATTATATTTTAATCATGTCAAGTGATGGCACAATAGTATACAGTGTTGTCACCACAAGCATCACCTGGCTTTGGATATATGCATATGTATTTCTTGGCTAAGCAAGTGTTGTAAAACACCTTATAATGTTGCTACATCTCACGTGGGTACAACTATTTGGAATCATAAAAAAGTAGCTCCCCCCAAAAGAGATTTGTGGCTGTGGCCATCAGTTACCTAGGGGCAACATCCCAAGCCCTTCTCCATAAGGCATCCCTAATGTCTCAGCCCAAGACAAAAGGAAAAGTGACCTGACCACAGTCAAGTAGGCTCCAAACGGAGTTCTCCGTGCTAATGAGGTCCTGAGGGCCTGCCAATAAACTTTCCTTCACAGACCTTCCTCCTTGCAAATGGTATTTAATCTCAGGCCCACCCTGAGAAGTGGGGAATGGTTTTAAGCTCCCAATTTCTATCATGAGACTAATAAACTGTTTGGAATAATGAACTGCCTCTCTTCATCAAGATCCACCTTGGGGAGCCATAGAGAAGACATTTGCCTATAGAGCTGAGCCTAGTCTCCAGTAGAAGGCCTCACTGCATTCCCAGCCCCAACCTCCAGGAAACCTGCCCTGCCAAGCCAAGGACAACACCCCTGGAACTAGCTGAAGCTCCCCTTTTCTCCTGGCCCCAGGGCTAGATGATGTCCCCAACCCTCAGGCCCCCCAATTCTGCTCTCAGCTTTTCCATGATTCCTAGTGATGCCTGGATACCTAAGAGCCCGAGAACCCCAAAGTTCCCTTGCCTTATCTCAGAACCTGGAACCCCCAAGCCAGCTCAGGCTTCCTACATCTCAGATTGTACTTTCCCACCCCAGAACTCAGTGTGTCAGTGTTTCCCTAAAGCCCAAAACCCTCCACAGCACTGCATGAGATATGCATTGTCAAACTTCCCACATCTGCCTTCCTAAGCAGCCATGCCCATGTCAGAACAGACACGGGCCCACAACACTCCAGGTACTGTGGGTGTTAATTCATCATATATATTTTTCCATTTGTCCAATATATATATATATTTCCATATATATATATATATTTGTCCATTTGTCAGCGCAAAGTTCAGTGTCAAAATTTTGTACCTACACGAGGGAATAAAATTATGGGCCTATTGTCTATACATGAATTGCAGACATTCATCCTCTGGGTATTTAAAACCCAAACTAAAATCAAACCAAAAAGACCTCTACAGTAGACCATGTTCTGCAATACACAATGATGATTCTCTGGTAAGGATTTGAAAGGTCCAAATAAAACATATTCTGTGCAAGTGGAAATATGACATAATTTTAAGTCTTCAAATGGTCACCTATATGTTCATTCTGTGTGTAGTGTGTGTGTGAGTGTGGGTACTTGTGTGGCATTATGTATCATACATAATGGTTGGAAGGCAAATTAGCAATGCAGCCTTTCCTACCTTTTTTGAAACCTGGTTTCTCTTCCTGTTCATGTCTATGGACATGAATCTGGCTAGCCTGTTGAGATTCCTTTGTTTCGATGTCCTACCTCCCTGTATAGGACCAGAGATTGCAAAATCCTGTTCCATTGAATCTGACTTTTTGTTTTGATTTTGTTTAGTCTTTTATACTATATATCCTGATCACCATTTCTCTTCCCTACACTTCTCCCAGTGTCTCCTCTAGACACCCACCCTGACCCCAAGAAACTTTCCTTCCCCCAGATACAAGCCTCCTCCTTCAGAAAACAGCAGACCTCCCAAGGATATGAACAAGGTACACTAAGACTAGGCATAAACCCTCACAACCCAGTGGGACGATAAAAAGGTCTTAAGTCAGAGACATCCCCAGTCTCACTGCTAGGAGTCCCAGAAGAACATCAAGTTACACCACACTAGTACATATGCAGAGGAAAACTCGTGGAGAACAAGACAGGCTCTGTGATTGTCGCTTATGAGTCTTGTGTAGTTGATTCTGTGGGTCACATTCATGGTATCCTCAGTCCCTCTGTCTTCCATAATTTTCCCACTCCCACTCTCATCTTCTGCAGAATTCCCAGAGCTGCAAAAATGGACCAGTTTAGAAACTCTTGACTTTTATATGGGCTCTTAACTCAGGTTGTTAGACTTGCATGAGAAATGTTTTACCCAGCGAGCTGTCTTCCTACCTCCACTGTGGATACTTTTCTAGACTGCAAAAGGTGGTGAGAGACATTAAGTTAATTAAATAAACTAGAAAACACAAAGTTATTCTAATCAGCTAGGGTAATAATGAAATAATAAATACAATGGGGTATATGGTTTTGTAATTATGTAAGCTAGAAAAACTATTGAATTTTAAATAATTCTAATTTTACCAATTAAATTAATAATTACTTTGGAAACTAAAGAACCTAAAACTTACATTATATTTTATTAAAGATATTTCTTTGTTTAAAATTTTCAACTTTAACAAATTAGGAAAAATTTTATTTGATATATTCTTTATTTACATTTCAAATGGTTTCCCCTTTCCAGGATACCCCTCCCCAAAAGACCCATAAGCCCTCTTCCTTCCCCCTGTTCCCCAATCAACTCCAGAGAGCCAAATAACCCTATTAAAATGGGGTGCAGAGCTAAACAAAGAATTTTCACCTAAGGAATATCAAATGGCTGAGAAACACCTAAAGAAATGTTCAACATCCTTGCATTCCTGATCCAGGAAATGCAAATCAAAAGAACCCTGAGATTTCACCTCACACCAGTCAGAATGGCTAAGATTAAAAATTCAGCCATCAGGAAAATACAAATCAAAACAACCCTGAGATTCCACCTCACACCAGTCAGAATGGCTAAGATTAAAAACTCAAGGGACAACAGGTGCTGGCGAGGATGTGGAGAAAAAGGAACACTCCTACACTGTTGGTGGGAATGCAAGATGGTACAACCACTCTGGAAATCAGTCTGGCAGTTCCTCAGAAAATTGGGCATGACACTTCCAGAGGACCCGGTCATAACACTCCTGGGCATATACCCAGAGGATTCCCCTGCATACAATAAAGCACATGCTCCACTATGTTCATAGCAGCCTTATTTATAATAGCCAGAAGTTGGAAGGAGCCCAGATGTGCCTCAAAGGAGGAATGGATACAGAAAATGTGGTATATTTATACAATAGAATACTACTCAGCAATTAAAAATAATGAATTCATGCAATTTGTAGGCAAATGGTTGGATCTGGAAAATATCAACCTAAGTGAGCTAACCCAATCACAAAAGAATACACATGAAATGCAATCACTGATAAGTGGATATTAATGAGCCCAAAAGCTCTGAATACTCAAGGCACAATTAGCAAATCAAAAGGTTCCCAAGAAGAAGGAAGGAGAGTATCCTGGTCCTGAAAAGACTAATCCAGTTTTGTAGGAGATTATCAACAGAGAAATGGTGTGTGTGTGTGTGGGGGGGTGATTGGGGAATTGGCGGAGGGAAGAGGACTTATGGGACATATAGTGAGGGGGGAACTGGGAAAGGGGAAAGCCTTTGGAATGTAAATAAAGAATATAGAAAATAAAAAAAATCTCAGGAGGCAGGAGGTGATGGCAAGGATGTGGAGAATGAGGAACACTCTTCAACTGCTGGTGGGGTTGCAAGCTGCTACAACCACTCTGGAAATCTGTCTGGTTGTTCCTCAAAAAACTGGGCATAATACTACCAGAGGACCCTGCTTATAGCCACTATATAGCATATACCCAGAGGATTCTCCAGCATGTAATAAGGATACAGGCTCCACTATATTCATAGCAGCCCTATATATAAGAGGCAAAAGCTGGATAAAAATTGATGAGAAGGCTTGAGATTGCTTCCTAGTGGCCATAAAATGGAACTGACCACTACAAGGTGTCCTCTGACCTCATTAGCCATGCATTGACAAGTGCAGATGCACACCCCTCACACACAACAAATTTAAAGTGAGTTAGAAAAAAATCTCTTTTCAATAATGTAATAAAGTTTTACACATTCGATTTCAATCATACATTTCCCCCTCCACCGGTATTTTAGACACAAAAATGGTATTTTTTAAAAATACTCTAAACCTCTACCTACTACAGAAACAGTGTCAGCAATGAATTTCTGACTAGACTAGAACTGGAAAACATGCACGTCAGCTAGTACAGTAGGAAACAAGTCATAAAGCAGGAAGGGTTTTGTTTGTTTTGAGCTTGCTAAGTACTGAGAAATGTGTCTCGGTGAACTAACTCAGGAGCATTGAAACAACATCGTAAATTATGAATAATTTTATGTATGGAAGATGGAAACTATTACTACCTGAAATGCTTGTTTCTATTCATGAATGTGTGGATACAATGGTATCCACATAACCATTCTTTGGAGAGAGTACCTGACCACACCTGTCCATTCATCCAACCTCTCTGTGTGTAAATGTGCAGAGAGTGGAAAATATACTAAATCCAACACTCTTCATATTTTAAACAGCTGACTTAAAGTAGAAACCCATAAAATCAATTTTGTACATTCCCTAGAAATAGTTGCCATCAATTAACTGAAGAATTATAGGTTCTTTTAAGATATGGGAAGCCATCCAAGAAAGAATAAAATTAACTTCAACAAATATTTGTTGAATGCTTACAATGCACTGCATGTTTTGAGAAATACAAATGTGAGTAAGAATTAGAGCCTGTGCTTAAAAAATTTGCAATCTAATAGCTATATCCATATTCATCTAATCCATGCATAACCAACCCTAAAATATAATCAGTGTGTATGACAATTTATATCAGGGTTGCACATTCATCAAACTGTACTTGCATAACACAATATTCTATTCTCGACTTCTGGTACTTTGTCCCACACTAAACTTAAATGTCTTCTAATCAGACTCACTGCTTCCTGACTTCCTCCATTTACCATTCTCTAAAATATAGAGCCACATCACTATTGTTGTTCAACTCAAATGTCTTATACTTTAAAAGTCCAATATCTTTTCATGATTTATAAAGATTTCCATTTCTGGACTTCATGCACCAGGTGTCCTATTTTATGACTCTCCTTGAACACATGAGTTTGTTGCTGAGCCTTACCCTTGATTCCTCACAATCCAACTGAATTTCCATTTCAAGGCCTCTGTTCTATTTAATATTTCTCCTGAAAGACATTTTTTGAACTCCAGAACCTATTTTTTAACGTATTCATATTTCATCTCTTCCTTGTGAAAGTTCTGTGAAGCGACATATCATTCTTCTTTGTACTAGATCCTCAAGCCCAGCACATTTGGCACAAGGTAGGTATTATAGAAAGCATTTCACAAAGTCAGGCACAGTGCACTTTCCCATCCCTTGGACTTCTCTAGAATCAACTTCTTCCCCCATTCAGAGATTTGTAAGTGAGAAAATGGACACAGAATGTGGCCAGGGCTGGAAAGATGGCTCAGTATTAAAGTGAATAGGAAGTTAAAAGTGCTTCTCATTTTTGCAAAAAAACCATGGTTCAGTATCCAGCACCCACATGGTATCTCAAAACCTCCAATAAACCCTCCATATCTCTAGTTCCAATGGATCTGATTTCTTATCTGCACAAATATGGTAGAGGGGACTCACTTTCAGGCACATGAACACACACACACACACACACACACACACATAAATAAACATGGGAGAAGGTATACAGGCCTACAGGCACACACACACAAAAACTGTTTATATATAGGATAAAAAGAGAGTGTGGTCAATACATTAAGTGAAATAACATTCAGCCTCACAAAAGTGATAAAAACCTGTCACTTACAGTCATATAGATAAAATTAAAATGTCAGAGGTTATAGCTAAATACTGATAATATCACACATATGATTTTTTTTCAATAAGACAAAAGCAGTGGTAGGAAAGTCATTGTTAGGGTTTGCAGAACAAAGCAAATAGATACTGAGCATAGTGGTCCAGTTGTGCACAATAAATAATTGAAATATTGAGTATATGACATAGGGATTATGGTTAATATTTATATACCCAAAACATACAAGTTATATGTATGTTAATATTAAGAGAGTTAAATATTAAGTATGTTTACAATGTACATAAAACATTGTTCTTTGGTTAAGTAGTAAACATACTGATTAGTTAGACTGTAGCATTTACAAATGTATACATACATCAAAACTTTGCCTTGTGTCTCCTTGACATATATAATTTGTCAACTATACATCAACAAGGCAAAATGAAGACAAAACATAACCAAAGACAAACACACTACACAAAGAGAACAAAGAAAGAATCTAACTTCCCTTCCTTTGAAGTTTAATAACCAACTAACTACAGAAGTGTTGACACTTTGGCCTCAGAGCTCCTACAGACTGGATTCTGAGGTCACCCAAAAATCAAAGTGTTATAAGGCATGGTCCCCAATGGTGATGTTGACAGGTGGTGGAACCTTTAAGTTGTGAGTCTTGTGCAGGGGAGTGTCTTTCTAGTAAGTGCATGCTTTCAGGAGACTGTGAATTCTGCCCTTTATATTTTCCTGATGCAAAGTGACTGTTTCTGCTCCACATGTGCCGCTATAGTGGAAAGAGAAAATTGATTCCTATAAGCTGTCCTCTAACCTCCATATGCACTTAGTAGAAGCATACATGTGAAAAAATAACATAAAAACTATTCACAAGACAGTCATATATCCACTAGTACCCCATCATGACTATGTTAGACAATCAAGACGAGTTTAAGATAAAACATCTCCTTTTTGAACCTTAAAGATATTCATGGAAGAAAACCAAAGAGCCCTTTAGTACATATGTAGGAAGATTGTTTATTCATTGAAACATGTGTGTGAGCAGGGACACAGAGCATAGACTGAGATGTGTATAAGCGCATTTGGGAGTTTGAGGGTTTGGCTAGAAATTCCACAGATCAAAACAATTATATGTAAATAGAAACTGTGAATCAGTAAGTCATTTAATTGGGCATGAAGCTTAGTTAATTGATCCAGCTCTGGCAATAGGTTGACTTGAAGGGGATTCTAATATTCTGAACTGTGAGATCCATGGGTCAGCTTTTCTTGCCAGAGTCATAAAGCTGACAAAAGATTTCTTAAAGTGCCCCTACCTTTTATAATCCATAAAATCTAATTTGAAATATGGATTTAACAATCCACCAGTCATCACAAAATTTAACTGATGCATTTTGATAGACCACTTGTCAGCAATTTCTTTAAAATAACACTTTTATGGAACTTGTTTCCTTAAGGTTTACAAAAATGTCAGTTCATCACTCCAAAAGGAAAGGTTTATTATTTTATTTCTTCTTGGACTTAAATTTCTACCCTTAGCACACCCAAATAATACTGAGAAATAGATCATCATACTCATATTCATACACTAGCAATTTAATTAGTTAGATTTTGTAAAGTACATGCATGATCAACTATAATGCCTTATATACATTTCTTTTGTAATTGTGACTGATGTCCTATAATATTACCGAGGTACAGATTGAAAGAAATTTAATAAAGACAGGTTCATAAATAATGTATACAAATACATGTTTTCAACTCATCCCTTGCCAAGAGAGTCAAATAAATGCGACCCAATATTGATGAAGGCTATTGGTATAGGAGGAGTCTTGATCCTGGTTTATATAACATGAAGTCAAGATTTAGGAGCCATGCAAATGCTCTGGTATCACATGGTGGGGAAGGGGCAGATCAAGATCTGATACATGTTTTCCTTTGCTGCTTCCTTATGCCAAAATTGAATAATGAAGGAAATAAACTTCCCATTTACTTTCTTCTGACATGACCAACAATATTAATAACCAGCAACAAACTGCTTGTCAATCAGCCACAAATAACTTGTTTAAGTGCTGTAAACATATATACAGGGAATTCAAGTTCTTTGGTGACTCAGTGAGATGTACAAGATATGGCAATGTTTTCATATAGAGTATGGCAGAAATGCTATGGTTTTATGGCTTTCTGTGAATACCATTGCAAATCATGATCTTGGATCATACCATGATGGCTACATTCACTCATAAATCTTCTCACAGGTAGCTGGAGTAAGAGAAAAGTAGATCTTCCTTTTTCTCTTTCCAGCAGAAATCAAAGGGACATGGGAAGTCTGCCCTGAGAAAGCACAGGAGAGACTTCTAAGCTCTCTATCACACTTAACTCACGATGGTCAATCTTACATTTAAGAAATTCAAGGTTGCTTAATATTCCTCTCCTTGGAAAGAGATGGATGACTCAGTATCTCTGAATACCTCAGGGAAAGCTGGTGTGTTTGAAGATTGAATATAACCTTTGTCATAGAATAAATATACAGAAAATTAGTCAAGCTTTTTTTTTCATTGATGTGACCCACTTATTTAGATGGCATTTTTCCTATTAATTTGCTTTTTGCTACATTTCAGGTTCCTCCAGTGAACCACCTGCTTTCTGAAGCTATGTCCTTATCCCAGGTGAGGAAACATTCTCCTCACCTCTTCACAGGGTTGTAGGGCTAAAATACCTGCTTCCTGGACAGAGGAACAACATCCAGTGTCTTCAGACTGGTCACATTTGTGTTTATTGTCTAAGATTTAACAGAGAGTAATGATCTCTTCCCTTGAAAATGTCTATTTGTAGAATAAATTATATTATCATGTTAATCATATACTCTATCTCACTATAGTTGATTGTGGGGCATAAAATCATGCCAGAAAGGTTGGTAAAGTAGATCAGGTAAAGACCATGAGAATCTGTGGGCTCACACCTGAGGCTTTGGTGGCTCCCAGCTCCCTCTCAGACTCCTGACTTGGAACATGTCCCATGCTTCCCACATAAAAGAGATGTAGCCACAGTCACTAAGGCTTAAAATAGTATTGTTAATAAGGTACCTAGAGAGCTGGAGGGCTTAGTCAATAAGCTTCCCTTCCCAAACATTCCTTCCTGCAAAAGATATTCAGTCTCAGGCCCACCCTGTGAAGTGGGGTATGGTTTTACTCATCCAAGTTCTGCCATTACAATACACTGTTTGGAACCAAGGACTGTCTCTTTTCACCAAGATCCACCTTGGGGAGACATGAAGAAGGCCTTCTCAGTCACAACCTCTACCAAGCCTGCTGCCTGCCAAGCTAAGGACACCCCCCCATACCACTCCCCCAGCCCCTGTCCTAGGTGGGATAAGCCAGAGCTTTCCTTCCCCCATCCCAGTCCCTGGGCTAGACACTGTACCCATCCTGCAGGCCCCATCTCCATTCTCTGCTCTTTTGTGACTCCCAGTGGTGCCTGGATGTTCAAAAGTCTAGGAACCCCTTCTGCTGACACCCGGGGACCCCAGAACCATCTCTGGCTTTCTACCCCTAGACTGCAAAATCAGACTTCCAAATTGATGACAATAGTAGATTCTTTCAGTCTTCCAAAAAGAAACATCTATAGAGATATCACATTTATGGACTTATGAAGTATGTATGGCCCATTGAAATTTAAGGCCAGTCTCTATGGGCAAAAAATTCATTGTGAGTTTACTAAATACTTTTAAAATATTGTCAAGATTGTAGTTATTCATATTTAGGATATGTCTTTACTATTTATTTCTCTAAAAGCAGTTCCATTTCTATAGTATTAAATGCTGCATAGAATATCTGGAATGATTTTAATGTGTTTAATTAGGAGTAATGGGCTATTCTTGGAATTTCTTTTCAACTGAGGCTATTTCAATAAAATATTTAATATTATAAGCAATGACATTCACATTAAATGCCTAATTTTCAAAAACAATTATCCAATGCATCTTAAATTCCACTAAGTAATAAAGAAAAAAGCCACATATCATCTGAAGCATGCTATCGGGTTATTTTTCTTATAAATCATGCCTGTTCATATTTTTAATATTTGTCTCTTTATTTTACTTTCCTTAAAGAAGACGAAACAACCAATTTAACTTGTCTCTCTTGAAAACACATGATTTTAAGTGAATAAACAAGTGGAAACATTGACACCTAGTAAAATATCGTATGTTGCTGAAAGTCAGAAGACATTTCTTTTATTCAGAGAACTGCTTTTTCTAAGTTTATACAGTCAAGAATGGTGGAAGAAAAATGTCCTTACTCAATACTTAATGTTTGTAGTTTTGATGTTTGAAATAGTTTGTTGTTCCAGAGCAAATGAAGCTGACATTTATATTATATATCAAATATGAGATGATATTATGTAAATAGGCTTCTCTACTTGTAACTGTAGTGTCCATGAGATTCAGTGTATGATACATGTCCTCCTCTACTTAATAATGTCTACCTTCAGAGATGATTATGCCCACTGCCCCAGCTAAGCTAAGTCTGTTAATAAAGATGGCAAAATTCCCCCAGGTGCTTAATAAGTTCCTACTCTATATTGATACCATGCATGCATGCATGCATCCATCCATCCATTCATTCATCCATCCACCATCTCCCATTCTATCTCCTCTAAGAATCTACTTATTTATCTATTATCTATTTATAAACCTGTTTTGATAATGTATTTGTTTATCTCTAATCTATCCTTGCATGTTCTCTATCTGTATGTAATCTTTTTCTCTAACTAGTATACATATATTCATTCATCTATTTTCTAGCCATCTATTAATACCTATATTTGCCTCTTTCTATACATATTAGCTGTACATAATCTATCACTGTTTACCAGCTGTTTGTCCTTCCATAATATCTATTATTTATTTTATATCCATCCTACATCTAATCTATTCATCTCCTGCTGCCATTTTTTTCTGTCTGTGTATACATGCATGCATCCATCATCCATCTATCTACCCACATGTCTCTCTCTCTCTTTCTCCTCCTCCTCCTCCCTCCCTCCCTCCCTCCAAGTATCAAGATGGCCTTGTTGCAAGCCCTTTAAATTTAACAAATCTCAAATTGAACTCTGCATATTCTTCCCAGCTCTGCATTTTCGATAAGGTTACCCGTCTCATTGACTGGGTCTACTGTGGTCCATGATACCTAAACCAGCAATCTAGGACTCATCTCTAATATCTGAATTCTCATACAATCGTAATTCCAATCATGTGCCGTCAAATTAAGTCTTCCAGCCTACTCTGTATCCCCACTGCTATTTGTGTAGCTATGATATATAACTCTTTCTTAGGTTGCTGGGTTAATAACTGACTCTTGCCTCTGGTCCTCACTTTCTTCATTCCATAGCTGCTACTATTGGTCTTCTTTTAATCCTGCTACTTTGCTTTATTATGCTGCTTCCCTGTGGTAATGAATAAATCCCAAGCTCCTCAAACTGGTGTATAATGTGAATGAATCTGAGACCCTGACTTACCTTCACAGTTCATCCATGTTTCCTCTATCCTGTCATTTTATACAAGAGATGCATTGTACATTTGGTTACTCCAATAGTGCCAGTAAAATATAAACCCTATTATAGTAGTACTAAGATATAGGACCTCTGGGGAAAAATAAAGTTAGTGATACAAATGGAATTAATACCCTTAGGTAAAAGATTGAAGGGAGCTGCCTGAAGGCATTATTTAAGGAACAGAGTATAACTCTGTATGGACTTTTTGCCACCTTAAACTTAATACTATGCAAGTCTTAGAACACAGAGAAATTGCATTTAGAAATTGCCAAGGCTAAGGCCCTGTTACAGCACGTGGAATAGACTCAACGAATACCCATCTGTGCTGGTCACTGGACATTTTATATGCTGCTGACCCGGCTGGAAAATAATTCTCTAATAAATCCATTATATTTTTCAAGTCTTGCTATATATGTTTTGTAAACTTTTATCCACATGTGGATCTGGGGCCTTCACAGGAAATCTTTGATTGGCCTACACTTTGCCAGTGGAGTTTGAATATAATTATTCTGTCGCCTTTCTGGCCAATGAAAAGCAATCAAGTATAGCAAGTCGTTTCTCATACAAAGTAAATATCTCATGTGTAATGTATACAGGTCCCAAGCTGTTTTCAGATATATACACAAAAGTTGATCTTAAGAGCCCAAGAATTGCTATTCACACTGTAAGCACCATTGTCTATTTAAATCAGTTTTTCTAAGGCATCTGTTGGATAGAAATCTGTTTATCATTAGTTATGAATGCTCCTCAGATTAAAAAAGCAACTAGCCTTACTTCAAAATGACTTATTAATTTAGACATCTCACAAACTTTGACTCAGCTTTCAAATTTGATTAATAATTCTAAAGCCATATGCTGACATATAAAACCTGAAATACTGGGTGGATAGAATTATGGAAATATAATGTATGATTTATACAGTCACATTTATCACCCTACATAATTAATAAAATCATAGTCTTATCTTTTAAAAATCTAACTTAGGTTTTGAATGACACTTTAATTAAAGACTATTTGCTTATTAGAAATGTATTTGTTAGCTGGGATGTTCCTTAGTGACAGAGATCTTCACTATTATGCATGATTCAATCCCCACATGTGCTTCCCAGAACCTAAAAGTAAGCAATTAAACAAGCAAAGACTCCAGAAGTATATTTGCTGCCAGCAGCCCTTTGGTATATTGGAAGTAAACAAATAAGTGTCAAATGTCATAAATACTGCACTGGAAATGTCACCTTAAAAATGGTATCTTTTCTAGTCTGAGATACATCATTCGATTTAGATGTACCCAAATGATATCCGAATCTGCAGCTCCTATGCTGAAACTGCCCATGGTTGAACAACCCCAACATATCTTCCACTTAAAGGGCTTCCAAGTGCTGGCTGAAATCTGTAGACCCAGTCACAAAGGAAAGATATGGGCCTTACATTGCCAAGAGAAGAACAGCAGCCTATACTGATTTCCAATGAGCCTGGACAAGATTCAAGTCCACAACTCTGTCCTAATTGCTTTGAGCAGCCTGCTCCCTCAGTATACAAGCTCCCTGGCCATTGTGCTGTCCAAAGACATAAAACCCCAATCCAAACTGTTGTTCCAGACATCTGATGGCACAATTCACTCTCTCGTCTTATTTCTGCTTCTTATCTTCAGCTTTATATCTCTATCTGAAATTTTCCTTATTATCCACAGGAGAAACCTGAGACATAGAGAATACACGATGAAGGACCCGGAATGCTACACTCATAGAAACTGCATTTGTTCCCTCTAGACTCTGATAAAGCAGTAACCACTGGGCTCTTTAAAATGGAGGATTATGCCCATATGTATACCTTCTTGCTGCTCTTCATTGAGCTGACAGTAGGCAGCTGATGCTCAAGTAATCCTCTAGACTGACTGGTGCATTGGTGGGGTACCAAGTCGATGCCCTGCTTTATTTCCCTTATTATTAGATATTTTCTTTATTTACATTTCAAATGTTATCCCCTTAATGTCCTGTTCTTGATGTACTCAAGCTAGTCTGGAATGCCTGTCTTTAGAAAGTCCAGCCAATTTTCTCTTACTGCCTTTAATATTCTTTCTTTGTTTAGTACATTTGGGGTTTTGATTATTATGTGACGGGAGGTGTTTCTGTTCTGGTCCAGTCTGTTTGGAGTTCTGTAGGCTTCTTGTAAATTCATGGGCATCTCTCTCTTTAAGTTAGGAAAGTTTTCTTCCATAATTTTGTTAAAGATATTTGCTGGCCCTATAAGTTGTAGATCTTCACTCTCATCTATCGCTATAATCCTTAGGTTTGGTCTTCTCATTGTGTCCAGCAAATATCTTCAACAAAATTATGGAAGAAAACGTCTCTAACCTAAAGAAACAGATGCCCAAGAATATACAAGAAGCCGTATAGAACTCAAAACAGAATGGACCAGAAAAGAAATACCTCCTGTCACATAATAATCAAAACCCCAAATGTACAAAACAAAGAAAGAATATTAAAGGCAGTAAGAGAAAAGGGCCAAGTAACATATAAAGGAAGACCTATCAGAATCACACCAGACTTCTCTCCAGAAACCATGAAAGCTAGAAGATCCTGGGCAGACCTCATGCAGACCCTAAGAGAAAACAAATGTCAGCCAAGACTACTATACCCAGCAAAACTCTCAATCAACATAGATGGAGAAATCAAAATATTCCATGACAGGACTAAATTTACACAATATCTTTCCACTAACCCAGTTCTACAAAGGATAATAGGAGGAAAACTCCAACACAAGGAAGGAAATGGCACCCAAGAAAAAGCAAGACAGTAAACTTCTTCCATCAAACTCAAAGGAAGATAACTACTCAAAAACAAAAATAACATCAAAAATGTCAGGAAGTAATAATCTCTATTCCTTAATATCTCTTAACATCAATGGACTCAACTCCCCAATAAAAAGACATAGACTAACAGACTGGATACGGAAACAGGACCCTACATTTTGCTGCTTACAGGAAACACACCTCAGAGTCAAAGACAAACACTACCTTAGAGTAAAAGGATGGAAGACAATTTTGCAAGCAAATGGTCACAGGAAGCAAGCTGGAGTAGCCATTTTAATATCAGATAAAATTGACTTTCAACCCAAAGTCATCAAAAGAGACACAGAAGGTCACTTCCTGCTAGTCAAAGGAAGAATCCCCCAAGAGGAACTCACAATTCTAAACATCTACGCTCCAAATGTAAGGGCACCCTCATTTGTAAAAGAAACCTTACTAAAGCTCAAAGCACACATTGCACCTAACACAATGATTGTGGGGGACCTCAATACTCCACTATCTACAGTGGACTGACCAGGAAAACAGAAACTAAACAGAGACACGGAGAAACTCATCCAAACTTTGGAGCAATTGGATTTAACAGATATATATAGAACATTTCACCCTAAAGCAAAAGACTATACCTTTTTCTCAGCCCCTCATGGTACCTTCTCCAAAATCGACCATATAATTGGACACAAGACAGATCTCAACAAATATAAAAAGATCGAACTAATCCCATGCCTCTTATCAGATCACCATGGAGTAAGAGTGTTCTTCAATAGCAACAAAAACAACAGAAAATCCCCATACGCTTGGAGGCTGAACAATATTC
Source organism: Apodemus agrarius (assembly GCA_964023405.1). Taxonomy (NCBI): domain Eukaryota; kingdom Metazoa; phylum Chordata; class Mammalia; order Rodentia; family Muridae; genus Apodemus; species Apodemus agrarius. The sequence goes on from OZ030006.1 coordinate 131,944,760, forward strand.
TACTCAATGATACCTTAGTCCAGGAAGAAATAAAGAAAGAAATCAAAGACTTCTTAGAACTTAATGAAAATGAAGGCACAACATACCCAAATCTATGGGACACAATGAAAGCAGTGCTTAGAGGAAAACTCATAGCCCTGAGTGTCTCCAAAAAGAAACAGAAGAGAGCATATACTAGCAACTTAATGGCGCACTTGAAAGCTCTGGAACAAAAAGAAGCAATTTCACCCAGGAGGAGTAGAAGACAGGAAATCATCAAACTCAGGGCTGAAATCAATCAAGTTGAAACAAAGAGAACCATACAAAGAATCAACAAAACCAGGAGCTGGTTCTTTGAGAAGATCAACAAGATAGATAAACCCCTAGCCAGACTTACTAAAGGGCACAGAGACAGTATTCAAATTAACAAAATTAGAAATGAAAAGGGAGATATAACAACAGAAACTGAGGAAATTCAAAAAATCATCAGATCCTACTACAAAAACCTATACTCAACACAACTGGAGAATCTGGAGGAAATGGACAATTTCCTCGACAGTTACCAAATACCAAAATTAAACCAGGATCAAATAGATCGTCTAAGCAGACCCATAACCCCCAAAGAAATAGAAGGGGTCATAGACAGTCTTCCAACCAAAAAGAGCACAGGACCAGACGGTTTTAGTGCAGAATTCTATCAGACCTTCAAAGAAGTCCTGATACCGATACTCTTCAAATTATTCCACAAAATAGAAACAGAAGGAACACTACCCAACTCATTCTATGAAGCCACAATTACCCTGATACCAAAACCACACAAAGATCCAACTAAGAAAGAGAACTACAGGCCAATTTCTCTTATGAATATCGATGCAAAAATACTAAACAAAATACTTGCCAACCGAATCCAAGAACACATCAAAACGATCATTCACCATGATCAAGTTGGCTTCATCCCAGGGATGCAGGGATGGTTCAATATACGGAAATCCATCAACGTAATCCACTACATAAACAAACTCAAAGAAAAAAACCACATGGTCATCTCATTGGATGCTGAAAAAGCATTTGACAAAATTCAGCATCCTTTCATGCTAAAGGTCCTAGAAAGAACAGGAATTCAAGGCCCATATCTAAACATAGTAAAAGCAATATACAGCAGACCAGTAGCCAACATCAAGGTAAACGGAGAAAAACTCGAAGCAATCCCTCTAAAATCAGGGACTAGACAAGGCTGTCCACTCTCGCCATATCTCTTCAATATAGTACTTGAGGTACTAGCTAGAGCAATTCGACAACAGAGGGAAGTCAAAGGGATACAAATCGGAAAGGAAGAAGTCAAACTATCACTATTTGCAGATGATATGATAGTTTACTTAAGTGACCCAAAAACCTCCACCAGAGAACTCCTGCAACTGATAAACAACTTCAGCAAAGTGGCTGGCTATAAAATCAACTCAAGTAAATCAGTAGCCTTCCTATACGCGAAGGATAAGCAGGCTGAGAAAGAAATTAGGGAAATGACACCCTTCACAATAGCCACAAATGATATAAAGTATCTTGGAGTGACGCTAACCAAACATGTGAAAGATTTATACGACAAAAACTTCAGGTCTCTGAAGAGGGAAATTGAAGAAGACATCAGAAAATGGGAAAATCTTCCATGCTCGTGGGTTGGCAGGACTAATATAGTCAAAATGGCAATCTTGCCCAAAGCAATATACAGATTCAATGCAATTCCCATCAGAATCCCAACTCAGTTCTTCATAGAGCTAGAAAGAGCAATTCTCAAATTCATCTGGAATAACAAAAAACCCAGGATAGCTAAAACTATCATCAACAGCAAAAGAACTTCTGGGGGAATCAATATCCTGGACCTCAAGCAATATTACAGAGCAGTGGTATTAAAAACTTTATGGTATTGGTTCAGTGACAGGGAAGCGGATCAATGGAATAGGATCGAAGACCCAGAATTGAACCCACACATCTATGGCCAATTGATCTTCGACAAAGGAGCTGAAAACATCCAGTGGAAAAAAGATAGCCTTTTCAACAGATGGTGCTGGCTCAACTGGAGGTCAACATGCAGAAGAATGAGAATTGATCCACTCTTATCTCCTTGCACTAAGCTCAACTCCAAGTGGATCAAAGACCTCCACATAAAACCAGACACACTAAAACTAATAGAAAAGAAACTGGGGAAGACCCTTGAGGACATTGGCTCAGGGGAAAAATTCCTGAACAGAACACCAATTGCTTATGCTCTAAGAGCAAGAATAGACAAATGGGACCTCATAAAACTACAAAGTTTCTGTAAGGCAAAAGACACTGTCAAAAGGATAAATCGGCAACCAACAAATTGGGAAAAAATCTTCACCAACCCCACATCCGACAGAGGGCTAATCTCCAATGTATACAAAGAACTCAAGAGGTTAGACCCCAGAAAACCAAATAACCCTATCCAAAATTGGGGTACAGAGCTAAACAGAGACTTTTCACCTGAAGAAATTCGGATGGCTGAGAAACACCTTAAAAAATGTTCAACATCACTAGTCATTAGGGAAATGCAAATTAAAACAACCCTGAGATTTCACCTCACACCAGTCAGGATGGCTAAGATTAAAAACTCAGAAGACATCAGGTGTTGGCGAGGATGTGGAGAAAGAGGAACACTCCTCCACTGCTGGTGGGAATGCAAGCTGGTACAACCACTCTGGAAATCAGTATGGCGGTTCCTCAGAAAACTGGGCGTGATACTTCTGGAGGACCCAGCCATACCACTCCTGGGAATATACCCAGAAGATTCACCAGCATGCAATAAGGATACATGCTCCACTATATTCATAGCAGCCTTATATATAATAGCCAGAAGCTGGAAAGAACTCAGATGTCCCTCAACAGAGGAATGGATACAAAAAATGTGGTATATATACACAATGGAGTACTATTCAGCCATTAGAAACAATGAATTCATGAAATTCTTAGAGAAATGGATGGAGCTGGAGAATGTCATACTAAGTGAGGTGTCCCAGTCTCAAAAGAATACCCATGGTATACAGTCACTGATAAGTGGATATTAGCCTAGAAGCTTGGAACACCAAAGACACAAATCACATATCAAGTGATGTCTCACAAGAAGAAAGGAGTGGACACTGGTGCTAGAATGGACCAAAACATCATTGTGGGAGAGTACAAGAACAGTAAAGTGGGAGGGGGTTGATGCGGGAGCAGGGGGAGGGAAAAGGACATGTGGGACCTTTGGGGGTGGGGAACCAGAAAAAGGGAAATGAATTGTAAATATAGAATATATACAATAAAAAAAATAAAAAATAAATAAAAAAAAAGAAAGTCCAGCCAAGCAGGGAACACTCAACCAAGACACGGAAACCTAAAACCCTTTTCCATTAGGCTGTCTTTTAATACTCTACATGTAATAGAAACTCAATCTTACTATTTAACACATCTCCGAATATATTGTGTCTGTTAAGTGATGTTATCATCACAAGTAGAAGGCATACAGCTCCTATCTCTTTTAATAGGTGAGAAAAAAGTGTTGACAAGTGTCACCTAAGTGTGACATCAGACTAGGAAGCAAAAAAAGCTGCAAATTCCTTCACCTTCTAAACTTACATTCTTTCCCAATCCATCATAGTATAGTGTGCACGGCAAATTGCTCCTTGGGTACCTAGGGCTAAATCTCTTAATCTTTTTTATCCCCACTTAAAATTAAGATTATGGACCCCTGTCTAGGATGTGTACTGCTGTGAGGACAAGTGGGTTTACTGTTGAACAAAGAACTGAAGCCCTTGGAAAATAATCACTGTATGATTAATGTACACAGTCAAAATGATGTAGGTAGCTGCATAGGTGGCCTTGACTTTCATAGTTACATTGGAGGTCTTAACTTGCAGTACAGTCCAAACTAAGAAAGGAGTTTGACCACACACTGCACTTTTAAGCTTGTTTATAAATATAAACACCAAGTATGTGAGTCACATCCTCTTTCTGTTTGACTTATGTGGCTAGGCTGTGTTGGAGATACCCGCTTTGGAGTTTGTGTTGTTCATTTGAAGTTGTGTCATAATAAGGATGTTTCCTTTTATATAAAGAAACAATTTCAGCTTGTGTGGCTTTACCAACTCTTATCAAATTGCCTCAAACCTTTAATCTAAAAGCTGTTCATTTGCAATAAGAATTTGTTGTAATTTAAGAAAAGGAAATCCATGGACCGTGGAAGAAGGTTTTACTTTTTGTTCAGTGCCTTCTCTTTTCCCAAATAATGCTTGCAATTCTGTGATTGGAAAAGCTTGAGATTGCCTCAAAGATGCTAGACGCCTGTACGAAAGCTGGTGCTGAAAAATCTTAGTGGTTATGCTCAAGGATTTTTGATTACTCATTAGCTGCAAGCATGTTCAAAAGCAGATACTTGTATATGGCTTTGGCTGGGGGTTTCTATTTTTGCTGTAATCAATCACCACAAACATAAACCCTTAAGCTAATATTCCACCATTGGGCTCATTGGCTAAAATCACAGTAAAAAGGTGACAAAGTTGCATTCCTTCTAAAGACTCCAGAATCATTTGGGCTCAATCGGATGTCAGGGGTGGAAAACTGATCCCAGGCATGATGGAAACAGAATTCCTGTCTGTTGCCCCTTCAAATCTTCAAAGCATCACCCTACTTCAAGGTCCATATATGCTTTAGATCTTACCTGCTTCCCAGATGATTATCTCTGTCTAGACATCCGTTTGCCTTTCTTTTCCTCTTTTATTTAATTTCAAAAGTCCAGATGATTTATTTGTTTCTACCTAGATTAATTTTGTAAGATATTTTGTAATCTCTTTATTTTAAATTGACACATCAGAGCTGACAATATGGCTCAGTGCATAACTCATAATGCCACCAACTCATGAATTTAATTATCAGAACTTACATGGTGGAAGGGGAAACCTGATTGTCACAAGTTGCCCTTGGATTTCCATATGAGTAGACTGGCACACAGTCTCTGTTTGTCTGTGTCTCTGTCTCTGTCTGTCTCTCTGTCAGAAAGTTTCAAAGTAATGTTATAATAAATAAATAAATAAATAAATAAATAAATGTAAAAATTAACAAACTGACAACCTTAATTTCAAATTTAATTTCATCTTTTGTTCATCTGTAATGTTAACTTTTTCTTGTGAAAATCTAGAACCATCTGCGGACCAATTTCTGAGCATTCCTTCCTAGGAGTTTCTAGATTGAGTTGAGGTTTGAAAACCATTCTGAAAGTGAGCAATGCTATTCCATGAGCTGGGATCTTGAAGCTACCAATAATAAGAAAACTAGCTGAGAATTCTTTCTGCTTCCTGACTGTGGATAGGACGTGTATAAGTGCTTAGCTACCATGCTGTCCTCTCCATAACAGACTGCACCCTCAAACCTCAAAGCCAAAACAATGTCCTCTTTTCTTAAGTTGCTGTTGTCAGATATTTTATCACAGTCCCAGGAAATGCAAATAACACATTGCTTATCCCAACAAAGCCACAGGTTTCTAGGGCAAAGATTCGAGCCTTATGGGGCTATTACTCAGCTATCACAATCTCTGAGCATAGCTTCTAGCAAGAAATAAGGATTTAGTCAATAGTAATAGTAGTCACTATACACACTTACTCTCTGGCAGGTATTGATCAGCATGGTTTATGAATATTTATGCATTTCATCTCCATAACAAGCATCTCAACATGAGGCAATAACTGTTGCCATCATCCCCTTAACAAATAAAGAAAAATAAGACACAGAAATGCAGCGACATTTCATAGAGCCAGTAAAATGCCTAAATGAAGACATGAACCCAGTCAGAGCAGGTCCAGAATCCAAGCATTTAATTATGATTCCTTCTGTTCCTTCATTCCAGTGTTACAATGAGTGAACAAAGGAAATGTTAACTTAGGCTACAATCAGGAACGGTTAAATTATCCCAACAGGAAGACAGCAGCATGCGCACTTTCTGTGCATACTTGGTCCTTTTAACATTTTCTCTTTTCTTTTGGGATGCAGTCTAACATCAGGACCTCACATTCCTTGATCATTCTGGTTGATTGTCCCCAGGGGCCTTCAGAAGACTGGCTTTACCACAGCAAAGCATTTTATTTAGAGAAAGGTTTGTAGGTGTGAAGATGATTAATAGTGTAATGAGAATATTAAAGACAAAATCATCAGTACTCTAATTTGTAAATATCATACATTCTACTCTCTGCTGCAGCATTCCATTTTATACTGAAAACCTACTACTGATCACCACAGGAGGAAAGAAGAAAGCAAACCAGAGTTTTGTAGAATAGAATACCTTGCCTGCTCCCGCACCATCATGTCTCCCTTCTTCCAGAAAGAAAGTGCCCTTGGAGAGGCTCTGGGTTTACAATCCAAGATCACCAGACTGCCCACCTGCACCTGAATCATTTTTTTCATAGGGTTTCGTGAAAAATCTGGAGCAGATGCTGAAGGGGAATGAAAAAGAGAGAGAAAGAGATGGAAACTGTGAGAGAGAATTGATTATTTAATAAGAACTAAATACTTGAAAAAATACTGGAATTTGAAAGGTCAATTGTATCTATGTTTTTAAATTGTTTGCCATAGGAGACTTTGAGGCTTGATTTGAGGTGTATTATATGGAAGAGTTCAATGATAAAAAAATAATTTGTGTTATTGCCTGAGGTCCTATTCAGGAGGAAAAACAATAAGATCAGCTAGTACCCCCAGAGCTCTCAGGGGTTAAATCACCAACCAAAGAGTACACATTGAGGGACCCCTGGCTCCAGCCACATATGTAGAAGAGAATGGCCTTGTCAGACATCAATAAGAAGAGAGGCCCCTTGGTCCTGTGAATGCTTGTTGCAGTGTAGGGAAATTCCAGGACAGGGAAGTAAGAGTGGGTGGGTTAGGGAACAGGGGCATGGAGAATGGGAGAGGGGGTGTTTTGGAGGGAAAATGAGGAAAGGCAATAACATTTTAAATGTAAATAAAGAAAATATCTAATAAAAAAGAAAAAAGATTTTTGTTTTACATAGGGATTCTTTTAATATTTACTGTGAATATTTAAAATAACTCGGTCATGAGTTCATTAAAGGAAATCATTTTGCATAGCATGTTTAGGAATGTTTGCCCATTATGATGATGTGGTCTCTCTTGATCCTTAGGGCACAGCATCTATCTAGTGAGGATCTGTCACTCAGGCGGTGCTGGCCAAATATCCTAGAATGATGGTAGAGTTCTGAACTAATCGTTAGTCAGATTGTGCCATAGAATTCTCATATAATTAAACTTAACTTCCGAGTTGAAGAAAGAGGACATAACAAAGATGTAATGTTCAATGATGTTTTATCACATTAAATATCATAATGTACAGAAAATATTATGATTGCTAAAGCTGTGATGTCAAACTTTAGGCTACATAGTAAAATGTAAAGAATCATTTAAATTAAATGAAGTGCTAATCAGAAAGCCATTATTCCTTTTACTACATTTGTGTAAGATGATTAGGAACCTGATTTACTCCTTAGAGTCCCATGTATGGGATTTTAGGTGTAAATCACAAAACCTAGATGTTTGAAAAATAAGATTTAATTCTTTATATTTTATGTGTATGAATGTTTTGTCTGCAAGTATGTTAGTTACCACATGCATGCATTGTCTGTAGAGGTCAAAAGAGATATGGATATCCTGAAACTGGAGTACAGGTGATTCGTATGGAACGAATGTCCTATGCAAAAGCAGAATCTTTTCTTAATTTATGAGCCATTTCTTCTGGCTTCTAACGATCCACACTATGGTAAATCCCAGTAAAATAACTTACAGTTTTGCAAATCAGCATTTTATAACAATTAAATTATCTGACTGAGTATGTCAGTGTTCAGCTACTGCACGTAAGGCTCAAGAAACATCATGGAAGAGGGACACACACAGAAATATTGTAAGAGCCAGGAGAAGAGGAAATTTCCCATGAAACTATCCTTTTAAGATATAATAGGAAAGGTGGATTCATGAAATCTCAGCAACCTGGCTACTTAAATAAAACCTAAAAAAATTCTACCAATGGTTAGCTTCCAAATATAGATGGGAAATTTCATGGGGCTTCAGTCCTGAATGAGGAGCAACTAACAACTGCCAAGAGGAAGATGTCGTCTTCACCAAGGATAAGCCCCATGGCTGGCTGTCTAATATTGAGTGGCCAGCCCTATCAACACAAGACTGTAGACAACATTGAATAGACTCAGCGGATTATAATCATATGTTTATTTGTGGATATATATCTGTAAAAACAATAATTAAGACAGAGGTGGGGCTGTGAATGTTGAAAAATTGGGGCAGGCGATGTACACTGGAAGGGTAGAAAAAATAGGGATGAAAAATTGAGTTAACTGTCAGTTAATCAAATAAAATGATGTTATTCTGAGTAGGTATTGTAATTAAAACCTTATGGGAAAAACTTGTAGTAAAAAACCAAGAATCTACTTATATTTGAATATAAATTTTAACTTACATATCTTCTATTTTCCCATATAACTCTCCTACAGCAAAATAGGTAAGAGTCTATCCTTTTAGAAAAGGATTGGAACTATGACCTTGCAAGGTTTTATTCTATAGTAACATGTGCTTCAACTTATATGGGTATGCAGTCCTCTCTTGCCTTTGTTGTGACATGCTACTTCTCTGCAACAGATAATAGGAGTCCTTGCAGTCATCTTGAGACACATGAACCATTTCCAATCTTCAGGTTTGGAAGACAAGAAACATCTTGTCTTCCCCAAGGGAAGATGGCCCAGCAGTTAAGAGCAGTAAATGCTTTTCCAGAGATTACAAGTTCATTCCAGGCAACAACATGGTTGCTCACAAGCATCTGTAATGGGATTTGATGCCCTTTTCCAGTTTGTATGAAGATAGCATCAGTATACATGAGGAAGACTAGTGGATTTTAATCTTGGGTTCTTCAACATTTCCTGGCAGTTGGAACTCGTTTGCTGTGAGAGATGCAATGTCAAATATTTGGCAGCCTCTACCATGGTGGTAAGAGCACACAGGAGTTCCAATATTTTCCTAGTCTCTAAATTACCAGCAAATATTTCAAAATATGTCCCAGAGTGAAAATATTCTTAAACTGAGAGAAAATGACTTAGGTAAATCAAAGCCTCATATTCTTCAAGACATTTGCACCATTTCAATGACAGACAATGACAAATAAAGAGTTCATGTGGTATAAGTATTGCCACTTGCATTTAAGCAAATAGGAAGGTCCTGATTCTCCCATGGAACTGATTGTGATGATAAACTCAGTAATTTGGGAGAAATTATATGAAAACTGGAAGTAATAGTGATAGTTATGTCCTGGCTCAAGTTATACTCAAATCAAAACTTTCCATCTTAATATTTTGAGAATTCATTCTCCTTTTCCGTCTTCCTCTTCTCCTTCTGTATTTCTGCTATGCTGTCATGTTACTGTTTTGTTTTTCAGGTGTTTGACATGCCAGTGTCCTTTGCATATATGCCCCAGACACTACATAATATTTTCTCCCTTTCCTTATACCTATCATGGAGAAAGAACAAAATAAGCAATAATCTCTTTAGTGGATCATTGGTTAATTATGCCTTAAGTATACTTTATAACTGAACCTCAAAACTAGATCCAGGAAGTAAAATAAGTTTCTGAATAAATTATCGCTGATTCCACCTTTGTCATTGTATTTGGGAACCAGCAAGAGGTAACTTAAGAATACTGTGAAGAAGCATTTCTTAATCTACAGTGGTGTGGTTGGGTAAAGGTTCATTAGATATGAAGGACCCTCTTCCTCTTTGTTTAACTCAACCTTGGAACTTATTCTGGGCACCATGGCTGCTTTTCATTTATCATTTAAAATACAGATGTTTTGGTTTGGGTTGGGTTATTTGTTTTTTAGCTTCATTTTGTTTTTTTTGTTTTTTTGAGACAGGCTCTTGCTCTATAGCTCAGGTTGCTCGGTCAGACTGCTGGCATTCCTCTGTAACTTAGCCTAGCCTCAACTTTGTAGCAATGGTCCTGCTTCGGTATCCTAGTTGTTGGCAGACTAGTGTATTCTCTAATTAAAAATTCTGAATAACAAAAACAATATTTTGAATTATATTAGTGGTAGAATGGGATATAAAAAGTCAGCATTTTAGATTCTGGCAACAATGGAGGATTTAAGGGGAGAAAGTAAGTTTAAAGCATAACAAATCATATTCTTACCTACTACCTTGAGCTCAGCACTGGAGTAGATAAGGCCATGCTTATTTTCTGCTATACATTGGAACATTCCAGAGTCAGTCACATTGAGGTTAGATATTGTAAGGGCACCATTTTCTATCTGTATTCTCTCCTGGATAGAAAGATAAATTTCAGACAAATAAAGTTTTACAATTAAAATAAACACTACTTCATTTCAATCAGAGAATAGATGTTGCTATTTTTCTCAGACTAATAGGTAGTTGGTCCTGAAATGTAAACATTTTCTTTTTTTGATATAGAAAATGATGCTTCACATATACTAGTAAAAAAAAATCACAGAATAATTATAGAAAACTGAGGTGAAGTGTGGCAGCCATTTCATTTTTAAACATGGTTAATGATTCAGACTGGGAACAATGTCCTAGGAAGTTGATTTTCATCATGGGAGGCAGAAAGGTATTCATTACAATATATTTTAAAATTGTGTAAGCTTAAGAGAGTATACACTCAGTGCATTAAGGAATACTCAGACAGTATAGAAAATCCACACACCAGGGGTTTTTCCTCACCTATGATCGTTTTTACATATAGACATATAAAGGCATGTAATTGACTTAGTACACACAAGCAAGAAGGAGCAGAAGTTCCATGGCTGAAGAGGGGGATCGAATGAGAAAATAAGTACTGAATGCTGCCAATTCATAAATTTATTTATTCTCCAGACAACAGATCAAAGCATACAACAGGAAAAAAGAAATTAAATTGCATGTTTGAGCCAGGCGGTGGTGGCGCACGCCTTTAATACCAGCACTTGGGAGGCAGAGGCAGGAGGATTTCTGAGTTCGAGGCCAGCCTGGTCTACAGAGTGAGTTCCAGGACAGCCAGGGCTACACAGAGAAACCCTGTCTGGCAAAACGAAAAAAAATTTGCATGTATGACCAAAGTAAAACATTCTTTAACACAAATACACAGAATCATTATTTCTATTAATATTATCTTATCAATACAAAATCATCAGTATACCTTGAATTTCAATGTGATGATATTTCATTAAAAGGCTGGATGATTGATGTTTTATGATTCTCACTGTGTTGTGATTTACATGGAAAATAGCTCCTGAGGACTTCTGTGTTTGAACATAAGGATGATCTGAAACTCTGGAACCTTTGACTCTGCTAGGGCTAGTGGGATGGATGGGTGGTACTTGAAAGGGGTATCTGCTTAGGATCTAGCCCTAGCTCTATGCTTCATGATTCCCACTGACATAACCTCCCATTATGCCTCCCTCATCATCATGGAGTGAAACTGTATATCAAAATAAATCATGTCCTACTTTAATTGCTTCTGTAGAAACCCTAAATTTGATACTAGGGGCTAAACTGCAGTGTGTATGTGGTGTGTGTGTGTGTGTGTGTGTGTGTGTGTGTATCTGTGTGTGTGTCTGTGTGCATCTGTCTGTGTGTGTATGTATGTATGTATGTATGTATGTGTGTTGTATGTATGTGTGTGTATATGTATTGTATGTATGTATGTGTGTGTATGTTTATGTGTATGTATGTATGTGTGTGTATGTGTATATGTCTATGTGTGTGTTTGTCTAGTTCTGTCTGGATGTTCGTGCATATGTATTCACAAAGGCCAATGAGGAGAGAGGCGTTGGCTGTCTCTCCTCATTTGCAGCCTATGCCTACCTTTTTCCTTTCTCTATAAGACAATGCACTGGCAGTGCGCCATGTGTTTCTATTTATCCAGCCACAGAATCAGGAGCATTTACTCCTACAGTCAGCATTTGTTTATCATGTGGGCCGAGGACTCAGGTGTCTGTGGGAAGGCAAAGACTTTACCTACTGAGATGCTTGGTGTCTGGAGGCTAAAGGGATCATACTTTAAAAAGGGCAGGAAGAGTTGGATGGAACAGGTGTATCACCTCACCTCTAGTACTAAGGCATCTCCATTTTTCAGCCATCGATAGGAGGGTTTAGGCTTCCCACTTGCCCGGCATTCCCAATAAAGACTGTCCTCCACAGAGATTTCCACATCTTTTAAGAGTTGAACCCAATAAGGTTTTGCTATAATATAGAACAATAAAGAGTCAGAAGACAAAAAATCAAATCATCAAGTAAATATAAATGTCTTACAAGTGAGTATTAGACTGCAATCCATAGATTAACATAGGCTGGATAAGAATTATATTTAGTTAACTGAATGGCTATCTAAAACATTTCTAGATTTAACAATCATGTTGTAATGTGTTATACCTTAAGTCATCTTTACTGTGCTTTCTCTGCTTTCAAAGTCCTTAATGCTACATTATACTCTTCAGATATCTATTAATAGATGCTAATGCTAGTACAGAAAATTACTTTCCCCAAGTATATTTTTGAATCATAAGATTGTATTTCATGACAACTTCAAAGTGAATGTCAGCAGCTATTTGTCTTAGTGGTGAACAAAATATTAATATGCATAGGAAGAAAGCAACTATAGTTAAGGAAAATATTTACTAGAAGTTAGAAATATCTCTGACTTACAAAGTACTGAACATGTTATACAACTCTTCATCCATTAAAATGAATGCACCAAAAAAACGGAGAGGCAACCTTAATATGAATTTTGTTCTTTTATCAGAAGAGAATGTAATTAAAGCAAGTTCAAATTATGTATGCAAATCACTTGGATCGAAAAGATCAATGGTTTGCGCTTATGTCTTTTTGCAGATAAAAGTGATATACCACTTCCAGTGGAATCCATGCGACATGCACAGTGTATTCAGCCAAGTCCCAGATTGCATTTCAGATCCAAACCTGGGAGGTGAGATCTCTTCATGGTTTCACATTGCATGGTGCATGTGATGTGTGCCACGGGATCTGCATTTGTGTCCTCCGCATGGAGCAGCAGTTTTTCTATTTCTGTTTAATTGCAACCACAGGAAGATTTGTCTTCTTGTGTTTCCTTTCTATCTCCTAAAATTGCCACTTTTTTTGGAAATGAAATTGAATGGAAACTATGGGTATTTATCTTTTATGTTGTTGTTGTAGTATGAAATTGTTTTTCCAGTATGAAATACAGTGTGTCCCAAATGACTCTTCCTACTTTATATTAAAACTTCTTTTCTGGTTTCAGGCCTCAGACCCATCTAGAAGGAAACTGTAGGTAGATTTGATAGAAACAGCTGACCATGGCTCAAATATCCAGTGGGAATCTACATGGGTGACTGACTATCCTAATATTCTCTTTATCAAATAGAAGAATAAGTTGGTGTTCCAAACCAATACTGACTGATATTAGAACTGCCACATTAATCATGCCTTTTCTTCCTTAACTATAACCTGAGTTTCAAATCCTCTATTCTATCATTTTTACATGAATTATTAGAGCAAATAATAAGAGAACTACAAGGCACTCATTGATGCTGTAATATAATCTGAAGGTAAAGTTGTAGGGTGCCTTCCAGTAAGAAGATCTCTATGGTGATTACTTACAATTTATTCTTAGATGCATAAAATATTACCTACAGAATGGACTGATCATATTTTTTCTCCTTGTGTATTAATCTCTATTCTTACTTTCTTATTTATGATTAGAATATCAATTAGAATATTTTATACTGTTATCCTGCCCTCTGTCGGCTTACATTGTCCATAAAGTCTAGGGAGGACTGATGATTTCTGTTCTAAAGGGAGGCTCTTACATTCTAATCCTACATTCCCTTGTTATGATTGGCATTAAGGATGAACCTCTGAACAGGGGACTCATAATTGTTTTGTAGAACAGAAGGATGTGAGCCACTGCTGTGCTGCTCTTTGAAGCCAGACATCTTCTTATCATAGTGGAAATTCATATGTAGAAACAGAAAACAATCCAAGCAGGAGGAGGAAAAAGGAGAGAAACTGAGCCATTGTCTGTTAAATACTTAAACGTCAGTTTAGCTTTGGATATTTTCCTCAGGGACATATGGTTTCCATTTGGGCAGAGATCATGGTGTATGTACCATGGGTTAAAGGCATTGGAATATTTAATAATGGTTCTCAACCTGTGGATCACTATACTGTGGAGATTGACTGACCCTTTACAGAGGTCTGCTAAGACCATCTGCATAGCAAATATTTATATTATAATACATAACAGTAGCAAAATTACAATTATGAAATATCAATGGAAAAAATTTTATGTTTGAGGAGATCATCCAAATGTGAGGAAATATATTAAGAGTTCATAGCATTTGGGAGCTTGAGAGGCACTGAGTTAATGAATGAGAATTTTCTGTATTTTCTCACAGTGGTTACTTCTGAGTGTACTGTGATCAAGATGTAGATGAGGAGAAAGAGGAAGCGAAGCTAGGGTATGAGAAATTCTCTTTGTGTGTGGTACTCTGAGTTGCTCTGCCACATGGGTGAGCTTACCACTGCTACCACCATCATTTCCATATCATGCCACCAACTCACAGCCAATGACATCTTACAAGAAGTATATGATGCATATGCGTGTATATATATATGTGTGTGTGTGTGTGTGTGTGTGTGTGTGTGTGTGTATACATAAACACATACATAAAACTAATATGAGAGAAAGTGGGAAAGTTACAAAACATGAGGACTCATGCTATTAAAACATCCTTTCATTTTGCTCCTAATAATTCCCAAGACTCAGTAACATAAGAAGTATTAACCTTGTCAAAGGTAGTGTACTTGCCAACTTCAAGTTATTGAGGGAAGACCCATAAAAGCTTTTATAGTCTTAACAGCTGTCTTAGTAAACAGTTAGTTTCCTTTCCTGCAGGATTTGCATACGCTGTACACACTGCCCCAGAAAATTGTTTCAATAACCAGTTACGAAAATACATAGGCTATAAGGCAATTTGCCCTTCATAAAACTGGTGAATTCATATGAGGTTTACAATGTTTCTAATAATTAAACTGCATATATATTCAGCGAGCTTCCATTTCTGTGCATCTTACAGATGTATTTTGTACAATAACATAACAGCACTTTTCAAATTACATTTTCATCAAAACCTAATGCATGTTTTAAACAAAAGAAATTTAAAAGAAAAGAAAGAATATTTAATTTCCTAAAACTGTGCTCTAAAAATTATTCTTTCCTTCTCCAATTTAGCAGTATATCAAATAAATATGATTGTGAATTAAAGGAAGCAAATAATCTACAGATACATTATTTACATTATAAGACATGGCTAAATATTTCTTTCCAAGACAATATCTTCAGTTTGGTTTACTAATGTAATAATTATAACTTGTCTCAATAAGCAGTTTTATTTTGCTTTTCAAATGAATACACAAAATCACGTCTTCTAGAAGATAAAGTAACTAGAGAGAGCTGTCTCTTACATGATTAAGTATGTGAAGGTCATGTTTGAAAAAAATGTGAAAGATTTCATTATCATATGAATCACATTCAAAATGTAAAGAAATGTCAAATTGATTGCAAAGTTGCCTTTCTTTTAAATTTCTTTGTCCTCTGATGTTTGTCCTTGCTTAACAAAATGAGAATAAAATCTAGAAAGTCACAAATTCAGTCCTTATTTTCTGATATAATGACCCCTGCCCCTAAGAACAGCAATGAACCAATAAAAGTCACAAGAAATCTTCCCCTGAGGCTGCTGCTTACCATAGTAAGTGAGCCGCCCTCTTGCCACATTCTTTCCTCGTGAATTTTCAGCAATGCACTCATAGGAGCCTGTATCTTCTTGTTGGAAGTTTGGAATTTCGAGCACACCATTGAACTTTCTCAACTTAATTTTGCTGGGAAATGGCATCCCATCGCTTCTTCTCCAATTAATCTGAGGAACAGGGCTGATAAGAAAATGGTCAAGTTGTTGCCTGTTCTCTGGAAATCTCATAGACTCAACACCGAAATGCTTCCATTAAGAGAGCAAAAGGCACAGGTTTCAAATGCAGATGACTTGTGGTTGTAAATTATATAATAAGATATGAAGACTACATTCTTGTTTTAAAGGAGGGTCCCACTATGTAGCCCAGACTTGCTCCTGACTCCTGATCCTTCTGCCATAATTTACAAGTGATGTGATTACAGGCTACCAAATTAGAAACAAATCGCCTCTTGTCACAAGACTGTTGAAACCAAGACTTCAGTAGTGGACACTTTTACAAACTTTACTTCAATAAAGTTAGGAAATCATAAAAGAAATGAATGAGTTTGAAAATGTGTATTACCTACCAAAATTAAAGACAGAAAATATTATAAATCATTTGCACAGGTAATTACAGACAAAGAGGACAAAACTGTAATCAGAATTGTCTGCATAAAGAAAAGCCCAGGACCATATGGGTGTACTGCTAAACAATCAAACTTGTTAAAATTCTCATCCACCCTAGCATGGACCAAGCAGTTTGACAAGGAGCAAAGGGAATGCACACTATCAAGTTCTATGAAGCCTATATTATCCTGATATGTTATCCTGATACACACATAGTGGATCAAAATACAGCAAAAAAATAAAAGTACAAATGAATTCTGCAGACTAACATGGTTGCAAATTTTATAAACAAAATACTTGCAAACTGAATTCAGGAATGCATAAGAAACAGAAACACCATGGCCAAGTGAGCTTCCATTCTGAGATAAAAAGTTGGTTCAACATATATAAATCAATAAATACAGAAGATCATATAAATAAACATAAGGACAGAAACAATATAACCATCTTGACTGATGCTTAAAAGCATTTCACAATGTTTAGCATGCTGACATGAAAAGAGACATGTCATGGAGACATTAGGAGAACATGTTTCATACCTCAAAATAATAAAAGTTAGGTGTAAAATCTGAAAGGTCAACATTACACAAAATTGGAAATAATAGAGACCCCTTCCTCTCAATTATGGTATGTGCCAAGGATGCCCACTTTCCCTTCATACTTAGTATATTGCTCAGATCAATCTTAGCTAGAACAATAAAATATGATAAAAACATTGCAGAGAAAAAATGGGAAAGTATTCAAATTATGCTTATTTGCAGATGACATTGTTGTGTATTTAAAAGACCCTATATAATCATTTTTAGTAAAAATGCAAAATATAAAATTAACAGGGAAATATCAGTAGCCTTCATATATATCAAGAGTGAACTTGCAGAGAACAAAATTAAAACAATATTTCATTCATAATAATTTCAGAAAATGAAGTGCATAGGAGTACGTGTAGTCAGGAAGGTGAAGGAAAGACAGAGAATGATGAACAGACTTCTCATGCTCCTGAACAGAAACAATGAGAGCCATGGAAATAGCTATGATCCAAACTTAATCTACATATTCAGTGCAACTCTTATAAAAATTTCATTGTAATTTATCATGAAACTAGAAAAAGCAATCCAAAAATTCCTATGGATGTTCAAAAGACCAGATTTAGCTGAAGCAATACTAATGAGAAAATATCAAACTGGTGGTGTCAGAATGTTTGTCCCCAAATTATACTACTAAGTTACAATGACAAATGTCAGAAAATAGAGGACCTAGAAGTAACCATCAAAACTGTGGCCACCTAATTTTTGACAAAGGTCCCAAAAATGCATAAAAAGATAGGTTATTCAAGACATGATGCTGGTAAACCTAGATATCCACCTTCAGTGTGATTTGATTCAAAGCTGTTATTCTGCACTAAATAAATAAATAAATAAATAAATAAATAAATAAATAAAAACAACTCAAAGCACACAAAAGACATTAATTTAAAGTCTAATATGCTGAAACTTCAAGAGAAAAGCTAAGGGAATATCCTTCAAGACAAAGGTATTGACAAGAACTTTCCAAACAACTCCAAGGCATGGGAATCAGACCCATGGATCAATAAATGAGAGTGCATGGAATTAAAAGGTTTCTGCACAGAAGAAGAAACTATAAGCAGAGTAAGCAGCCTACAGAATGGAAGACTATCCTTACAAACTAAAACTATGACAAGGGGGTAATACTATAAATTTACAATAAATCAGAAAGATTAAACATTGAGGAATTAAACTGCTAATGAACAAATGGATAATGAAATAATCAGGAAGCTATCAAAAGAAGAAACATAAATGCTGATCATATCTTTTAAATGATCAAAATACCAACTTGATTGTCGTGGAGTGCAAAAAAAAACTACTCTGAGTTGCCATGTTATCCCAATCAGAATGACTGTGATAAAGCAATCAGACAACAGATTGGAGAAAATGTGAAGAAGAAGCCCTTATACATGGTTGCTAGAAGGGCAATATACAATATATAAATCACTATAGAGGTTGTAAAATAAGAAAAACAGAATTAAAAAAGGAAAGAAAGACAAAAAATGAAGAAAGAAATGGAGAAACAAAGAATAAACACAGAACAGTTGGGGTATATACTCAAGGGACTCCACATAATCATGTTTACATTTACTGATAGTATAGTTATGGTATCAAAAAATACAACCAGATGAGATAAAATTTTGGTGCATACTCAGATTTAATGTTTCCCATTATAAAGAAAAATTGAAATTTCAGGAAAATGGATATATCAAGATAGTATAATACTGTGTCAGTTCATGCAAACTCAGGAAAATGAAAAGATGTATTACTCTTTGTATGTGCATCCAAGCTTATAAGGTATATAGGTACATATGTTTTTAAAACACACACATACACACACACACACACACACACATACACACACACATACACACATACACACATAAACATATCTAGTTGTTAAAAATCAAGAAAGGAGATCTACAATGGGTAAAATTAGGTGATAAGGAGGGGCGAAGGGTAGGCAAATATATACATATGACATGAAAATTCAAAAGATTGAGAGTTGAGTTCAAGTCAGGATCAAGAGTAGCAGAGGGTAGGAGAAAATTGAGAGAAAGAAAATCTAGTAAAAAATTCTAGTAAAAAATACACATTTGTTTTGAAAATTCCATAGTGATATCTGATATCTTGTATGCTAACTTAAAATACAAAACACTTTATTAACATATACATAAAAATATATTATGCCACAAAGAAAAAAATAGAACTTACCCTCCTTCCCCTTAGCAACCTAACACTATGTGGTATTGTTAAAGAACTTACTTCCCTAGGGCGAAGCATTCCAACTTCACAGTTGAACCTTTAGCTGCTGGAAGAGTTTCTGGAAACTGAAGTTCTATCTTGGGTTCATATTCACCCATGACACCTAGGAATTTGTAATACAAAACAGGCAGTGTCAATGTTTCCTATGGCATCCTTTTAAATAAAACTTTATTTGGGTCCCTTTTGAAACAACTTTCATTGATTCTAGTGACCCACTTGTACTAGCCTTAACCAAACATGCACCCTGAATAACATTTAAGAACTCTGGATTGATGGAGACAAAAATGCTGCAATATGCAAAACATTTTAATGAAAACCATATAAATTCTATACTCAATGTGAGAATTTCTATTTAAGTTACCATCTACAATGTATTCATAATTCCTGAAGTTTCCTAAGGTACAAAGATTATAATGGGGGTTTTGCTATATGGTAGCCTGGTCACACAGGTGCCAATATTAAATGTATTAAATGGCTCCCTGATTGCAAAACACAGTTTTTTAACTTGTAGGAGCCTTCTGATTCCATTATACTTGACTAGAAATCACTTCCATATTTGTGTTCAAGATATTATACTGTATGAGATGTGATTTAGTTTTAATAGGTCAACTATCAAGGCTTATAAATTGGCATTCTCTTTCTTCTCAAAAGTCATATGTAGTCTGTGTTGGTCTCAACTCACAGTATAGTCCATAATGACCTTGAATTTAGGATTGTCCATCTAAACTCTGGAATTATAGACATATAACAACATATATACATTTTATGCATTTTTAAGGATCAAACCCAGAGTTTTTCACATTTAATGCAAGTATTCTACCAAGCAAGTTATAGACCCATCTCCTAAATAAGATATCTTCGATATCTTATAGATAACCTGTGAACATTGATCAGGGAGGTAATGCCACATAATTTTTCTTTACAATTTTATTTTAGTAAAACTTTCTAGCTTATAATAAAATATTTACAAACTAAGCAAAAAATAAAAACAAATGCCTTTATGGGTAGTCCACTGAGAAGGTCTCATACCATCAGAGCGTAGCACCAAAGGGGTTGGAGAGCCCAGTACTCTGGTATTTGTCACAGTGCTGGTCACCACACATGTGTAATTTCCCACATCAGATGGCTCCACCTTAGCTATGTAGAGGTGTCCTGTCTCTTGAGAGACAAATCTTCGACTGTCTTCTTCAACAAATGATGGATACTCATTGAAGACCCAAGCATATGACAGTTCTAACAAAAGTTAAGACATACATTTCATAACTTAGTAAAGTGTTCCACTGTCAGAAATTTAAAAAATTGCCTTTACATCAAGTGATATTTTTCTTTCAGGTTATTCAGAAGAGCACATAGTGAACTGATTCTGCATTCATTTTATATGTTGATGAAGAATACTGTTGATTGGCATTCTAGTGCACATAGCACCTCTACTCTCTTCCTGTCTCTGCTCTAGGTGATACTTTTATAAGTCTCAATGGATTTTCTCTTGCTTTATTTTCATTTCTGTCTCTATAGTTCCATAACTCTAAATCATCAGTTACATCATAGCAATTTCTAGCATCAAACTGTTATCATGACTCCTTAGTTTCTTATGAATAACACAGTGATTAAATCTCAACATAAATTCCTCAAACTCTTGGTTTCTTTTCCTCCTGGGTCTTTGAATATGCTGCTCTTGGGCCCACAAAGACTTTTGTCTGGCTTGTACTTCCTTCCTTCTTTCCTTCCTTCTTTGCTTTCTTCCTGCCTTCTTTTTTTTTACTCCCTTCACTTTTTTCCATCCCTTTCTTCTTTCTTTCTTTCTTTCTTTCTTTCTCTCTCTCTCTCTCTTTCTTTCTTTCTTTCTTTCTTCTTTCCCTCCCTCCCTCCCTCCCTTCCTTCCTTCCTTTCATTTCTTTCTTTCTTTCTTTCTTTCTTTCTTTCTTTCTTTCTATCTTTTTCTCTCCCTCCCTCTCTCTTTCTTCTTTTCCTCATTTCTTTTTTTTTCTTTCTTTCTTCCTCCATCTTTCCTTCCTTTCAGGCTTTCTTTACTATTTCCTTACTTCCTTCTTTCCTTCTCTCATTCTTCTTTACTTCCTATTTCTACCCATCTCCTTTTTTCTTTCAAATGGTAATTGCCATATATTCATCATATATATGTACTATTGAATTTCATAATGAAATTTTTATAAGTAAATATTATACTTTGACCACATTTTTACATAGAAAAATCCTTCCCTTTTGCTCCTGTACCTGCTACCATTGGTTCCCTTTTCCTATTGATATTCATGTCTACTTTCATGTCATATATACACGATGCTCTTACATATCTATGTGAAATTTAGGATCTACAAATGTGAGTGGATCTTACATATAGCTCATGGGAATGTAACATAATCCAGTCACCATGGAAAACAGTATAAAGAGCCCTCAAAAATTAAAAGTTCTACCATATGTTCTATATATAGTCCTAGTGGGTATTTAACTGGAAGACATTAAGTAATTTTCACAAAGGCATTTTTATACATCAATGCTTTCTGAAGTATTATTTACAATAACTAAGTTGTGATATGCATCTAGAGGTGAATGAATAATGAACATGCATACAAAATGGGATTTCTTCAGCTATAAGCAAGAATGAAATTGTGTCATTTGCAGGAAAATACATGGTTCTTTCTCCGGTTTCTACCTACCTCTTTGAGCACTAAACCCCAGTAACCTGAGATAATATCAAGTGGCTCATAATGTAACATGGGGAGTTACCTCCATGAGAAGTATTCCCTTTGCTTCTTTATCTGGGTTGCAGCTCATGTCCAGAGTGAAACACAAGAAGTAATTTTATTTTTCAGTGTGTGTGTGTGTGTGTGTGTGTTTATATGTGAGTGTGTGTGTGTGTGTTTATGTGTGTGTGTGTATGTGTGTGTGTGTGTGTGTGTGTGTGTATCTAAGTGACCACAAGAGGCCATCAGATCTATGGAGCTGGAGTTAAAGACAGTTGTGAATTGTTTGAAATATATGAGAACAAGATTCCAGTCCTTTCTAAGAGCAGTACATGCTCTTAATTGCTGAGCCATCATTTAAACTCCTAGAACAAGTCTGAAGTTCACTCTAATGTAAGCATTTAGCAAATAACATGTAATGACTCTTACCTCAATTGTTCTTGTGATAATAACAAAATCATGCCTTTTTTTTTTTACACTTTTATTTGTGATTCTGGGAATCAAAGCCAGGACTTGGCACATCTTCCCTAGTGCTCTATTATGAGTCACATCCTCAACCTCGATGTCAGTTTTAATCCAACTGCTCCTATTTGTGAAGGGGGTGAATCTGAATATAAGGTTCTGTTCCTCAATTAGTTCTAGATTTGACAGTAAAGAAAGCCAGAGGCCAACCGCTGTTCAGAAGGTACAGACAGGAATTCTGGGTCCCAGGAGGAAAAGGCAGACACAAGAGAGGGATTTTTCTACCATGCTTTGGAGGAAGAAGAATGCAACAATCATATGAGGTTACTGGTGAAGCTGTGGCCTGTGGCCACTACCACAGGCAGGTAGCCAGGGATGTTTGACAGGAACTAGGTGGGACTAGCCACTGAAGTTTATGGCAGGTGGAGAGATGGAGATAATAAATTGATGAGGGCACATTTTTCCAGGTGGGAGATATAAGCACCCAGCAATTGTGCTAAGAAAGCGATTTGTAAAGGAACAAACTGCGTGTGTGTGATTTATCCACGGATTCAATGAAAGATGGAGAAAGCTGGTAGTGTAGTCACCTCTGGAGCTAAAGGCAGGTAGAACTAAAGGGAAGCCAGGATGGAGCTGGTAGTGTGACCAATTATGGATTGTAGCATAAAGCTACAAGTAACATATTTGTACTAGATAACTAAAATGTCAGATGCACATTTAACAAATCCTAAATAAACATTTGTTGAGTCATTAGGGGCAAGTTATGGTCTAAGCTATGAGCAAAATTTGCTAGGGGGCGTCTTCAGCAACTGTGGGCCAATGTAACCAATTATCTTCTAAAGAACTATATTCTTCTCTACAAGAATGACATCTAAATGGTATTGTTCTTTGTGGTTCTATGTCCTCAAGTTATTGAGAGCTAAGTGTTACTAGGACATAGTTTCTGTGTTTTGTTTACTGGCTTCCTTCTTCATATGCTCTGTTTTCTTTTGTAGTCACATTATCCTCACTGCACAAATTAAGTCCTTTAATGGTCAAGAAGTTTTTGAACACATATGCCAACCATATAAATTTGTATTTATTTGAAATTCAAAATAGATCTGAAGCACAATTATAATCATAAAATAACTTTCCTTTTTGGGATAGAATGGTCAGTCACTTGATAAAAATCAATGTGAAACGATGTTTAAAGTTAGGATATGAGATACTATGAGTTGTGGGGAAAGGGGATACAATATTTTTTGTTGCTTAAGAATACACATAAGCTCAAGATAACATTCAGGCATACAGAGCTGAAAACTCTGCATTGAGAGTAGAAGGCAGATAAAAGGCCAGTAGAGGTGAGACTGAAGCCATGTCAATGCCAGCGGCAATGTTCTATCTCAACAGAACACACTGCAAATTGTTTATTTGCAAACACTTTTCTTTTCTCAGAAAGTAAAGAATATTTTATGAAAGTCTAGTTAAGCCACTGATGAGACAGGAAATTGCAAAGTTGTTGGTTGAATTTTATGGAAAAAATTTAAACGTTCATTTCCACTAGGCCTACTCCCATGCTGTTTATTAATCCAACGCTTGCACATAAACAAGCAAAATAATGTTGAAAAAGCAGTGTAACCTTCTCCTGCCATGGGTAAAACTGGCTTGTTGCAGCAACAATGGCTCTTTAGGGTTTTCCTGGGGCTCTTAGCCAACCCACTTTTCAAACATTCCTCTAACTCATTTTTATTTAATATTTTTTCTCTGTTCATCAAAATGCTCAAGACACAGAATTAACACAGTGGGCTTCTCTTTATTATTCAGAGTACAGGAATTGGGCATGGTTCAATGAGTTATGAATAGTTCAGGTGACATGCCTATTATTTCTGCCTTTAGTATTCATATGTATGTGACATAAACTCCGTTTTATAACCAGCTTATCCCCAAATAAGAAGAATTAGAAGAAGGAATTCAGTATAAGAATCATAAAACTTAACTATGATAAATTTATACAAGCAAATTGTTTACCACAAGGCCATATAAACATTAGGTATGTGCAATATCTTAGAATAAAAGTCACAAGTGTAATTTTGATTTTAAAACATTTACTGTAAAATAATACATATTACATTAACACATTTACTAATTTTCTTTTCATCATAAGAAACACCAGCACTTAAAACAATGTGGTATTTTAATGTATTAGAATGTGATGATTTTTTTGTCTGTCATAGTAATGGCTTAGGAAAGTTAAAGAAAGGAAGTCAACCATGGCTGTATTTACCTCTGGGGTGCCCTGTTAGACTTGGGTGGCTTCACTCATGTATCACTATAGAGAACACACTGCAGGGAAGGCAAATATGCTTACTAGAGTTAGACACTATGGCAACAGTCACTGGGACTAGACCTATCTCACTGAACTCACTCAGTGTAAATGCTGCTCTTTCCTGATCCATGTAGAGTTGTTCTAATGGGGATGTATGTCTGAACACTCCACAGAGAAATGCCCAAAATATTTTCAGATCTTTCTTGCAGTTTGACTCTTGTCTTTGTCCACAGATATGTGAACTGATTCTCAGTCTTTTTGTCCCTGTTCCTATCTCTAATCCCTCTCCCTTATCCTTTCTCAGGTTCTTCCCAGTACAGTAATCTTTTTCAAATCTGATCCTTTAATCTTATTTCAGTGTTGACTTCCTAGGAACCTGAACTCACTTGGTGATAGACATTGAACAACAGCCTTTTTTTTTTCCTATTTAAAGTTGTCCTTTCCCTTTGATCCAGAGGGAGTGTCTATTCAGGATCATAAACTTCCTTTCCCAGGGATAATTGCTCGTCTCTTAAATTTCTATCAAGATAATCTCCTCCCCTCACCTCCTGGTTTTTCAAATATGCTGGCAGCTGTCCTATAGACAAGAAAAGCACTTCAATAGCCCAGTGTGAAACAGTGTAAATCTCTCTACCTCTGACACTGACTCCAAAGAGGAAACTGGTTCACTTTTAATGCAGTTCTTTTCTCTGTGAAGTAAGTGAGCAGACGGAAGAAATCCACTCATAACATGGAGAGTAGATGTCAGAAGCTACTGTCAGCATCACTTAGGACTCATGCTCCTCATTTAGGACTTAGGGTCATTAGGGAGACACAGAAGTCAATCACAGACCGCAATGCAGATGAGCTCTAAATTAGAGATATGCACTACAACTTTAAAGAGTTACTCAGTACTGATGTATATATATACACAATCTTCATTAAAGAATGCATAAATATAATTTACCTTGTAAGAGGTGATTATAAAGTTTCATAAACACTTCCTTTCTCTAAATGTCCCTTCAGTACAGCATATATAATATTAAGCTAGGCATTATTGTATATGGAATTGAATGATGAAATAAAGCTAGGCACTATTATATATGGACTTGAATTATGAAATAAAGGATGTCTCTAGTACATCCTGAGGAATCCAGAGAATATGATTATTGATCACTAACAAAGAATAATAAGGAGCACAAAGAAAAGTTTGGAGTAGGGTCCCCTTATAGCTGGAAGAGGAAATACTCAAATTAGACTTTAAGATCAAGTAGGAGATAAAGAAGTACAAGCCCAGTGAAGTTTTCAAAGATCTAAATCAAAGCTCAAGTGTTTGGGTTTCTAATAGTCAGGATTCAGCTATGAGAAGCCAAGGCTTTTCTAGAGGTGGCCTACCAGTTTTGCATGGCTTAGGATGGGTGAGCT
Source organism: Apodemus agrarius (assembly GCA_964023405.1). Taxonomy (NCBI): domain Eukaryota; kingdom Metazoa; phylum Chordata; class Mammalia; order Rodentia; family Muridae; genus Apodemus; species Apodemus agrarius. The sequence continues at coordinate 131,970,891 of OZ030006.1, forward strand.
CTGAGAATCAAGGTCCCAGAAGACTTCATCTCAGGATTGTTTCTTGCAGCTGGTATACCTTTTTCTATCACTATTGCATAGTCTAATGATTCTTGGTCATTAGCAAACCCCATTGGGTAGATTTCCTGTAGACCAACACAAAGATGAGCTTTCATAAATTAGTGCTGTTTGGGTAAATTAATGATTTTTATAGAATCTCTTATTTGATTCAAATAATTATAAAAATAAAGTTTTAAGAGATGGTTTTAGTTGTTTTGTCAGAAAGATATAATAAAGTTAGAATCAATAATAAAATATGCCCACTACTCATAAAATAGTAAGTAAATGATGCATCATAAGGAATATAATGAGATTTCACAACAACACTAAAAAGAGAAATAGGCTTGGGACAAATTTGTGATCAAGGAAAAGCATTCATTCATAGTCAGATATGAGGATAAAGCCACAGGTGTGCACTATGATAATGCAAGGGCATATGAAATTGTTGCTTTGAACTTATAATGAAACACTGCTTTGAACTTAATATCAATATTTTTAACTCCCCTTTTATGTAACAATTTATCTATGAGGTAAGTCTCTCAAGATCTTTTGTTTAAGAAGGCATACAAAAGTCAGAGAGCAGTAATAAGGTGTGGTATCTGGGGCTCTGCCCCATCTGCCCACCAAATATATCTTTATGTATCTGCTTGTATATATGCACATGTGTGGGTATCTGTGTATATATGTATGCAAGAACCCTTGTGAAGTTAATGAGACAGATGGGCCTGACCAGAATTTGTGTGTGTGTGTGTGGGTGTGGGTGTGTGTGTGTTTGCGTGTACACAGGAATCTATGTGTTTTCTTTCTTTTCTTCTCTTTTTTTTTTCTGTTTCATGTAGTATTAACTAGTCCAAGCCTCTTGTATGGCCAGAGAGAAGACTTTGAGCCAGACAGAAGGTGACCTAACAATTCTTTCTTTTGTTTCTAATCTGCTGATGCTAACAGAAAGTCAATAGCTTTTGGCCTTAGAATCTCAAAGAGTCATAGCCAGAATTGCCAAAAAATAAATAAACTTAAGCCTTATCACTGACTCCATACCCTATTGCTGACTTTTCCTGGGACCTTTTCATGCTGGACTGGACTCTGGCAACTAAGAGTGTATTAAACAGAATAGATAACCCTAATTCTCCATACCTTGACCCTTAAACTTAGGGATATGTCATTAAACATAGGAGAGGGACTCTGCAGATGTAAGTAAAATAGTGCATTGAGATGGAAAGAGCTTCCTGGATTATCTGAGTGGGTCACTTGTCATTGTAAGGATGATAATGAGCAAGAGGAAGAAGGGTTAAAAAATAAATTGAAGAAATTCTGTCTACCAGAGCAGGAATAAAAATCAGAGACATATTTTAAGATATCTTCCTAGAAAAGGCAATGAATGCAAGTAGACAGTAAAGGTAATACAGGGCAGGTGACAGATACGCCTCTCAGTCTTCAAAGGAATAGCATAAATACATCTCTGCCTTTATCTTGATAGTTAGCCAATTAAACTAATAACTTGATTTTGGACTTTCATATATATATATATATATATATATATATATATATATATATATATATATTGTGGAATAATGTCACTGTAGCATGGGCAGCTATACACCTGGCCAAGGGACTGTGCTAAAGACTTGCTGTAAAGGACATTTCAGTGAACCTGAACATGGCTAATGCAATCAATTACCAGGTACCTTCTAAGGACAGACACACAGGAAGGACAGAGAAAGTGGGTTGACTAATGAGCAGAAGTCTGAGGGAAATGATTCCTTACCGAAAGACAAGAGCCAAGTAATAGAGGCAGCCACTGGCAGCTGCTAAAAGCAAGGACATCGGAGCTTGGCCAAGGTTCTGGGAAAGAATTCAGCACAGGCAACTTCTAATACCCTGCTGTCAATGTCAGAAAATTTCTGTTTGACTTTAATGTTGTACAATAAATGCATGTTGATTTTAAGTACTATTCTGTGGATCAGAAACAGCAACAATAGGAAATCAACATAAATAGTAACAGTCAACAACAAATAAATATTTACAACGAATCCTGGATTTACTATTATAGCATACATAAAATATCGTAACAAAAATAAAAGAGATTTAGGGGAGAAAGGATTTCTTTTAGCATGCATTTCCAGTGTATAGTCCATCATTATGGAAGTCAAGGCAGGGTCTTCAAGAAGCAGTTGCTCATAGCCACAGAAAAGAGCAAAGAGAATGTGGGCTTGTTCACCAGTGCAGTCTCCTCTCTACACATAGAAAGTCCAAAACCCAAAAACCAATGGAATAGAGCTGCTGCAATGGGCAGCAGCCCCCTACCTCAGTTAGAGCAACCAAAAATCCCCACAAAAATACTCAGGGTCCAATTTTTCTAGAAGAAACCTTAATGAGACTCTCCTGGGTATCTCTAGATTATGTCAAGCTACTAATTAAAAGCAACCATCATCACATAGTGCTAGGGCTTTCTCTTTTTCTTCTGTAAATAGTCTTTATTAAATTATCTGATGAAGCACTAAGAGAAAGATGTAGAGTGGAATCTATTAAATCAGTCCATTGATACAGCATATATATATATATATATATATATATATATATATATATGGCAATAAAAAACTTTATGATAAAATTAAAGATTTACATGGAAAACATTTTAGATAAATATGTTAAAATTGAGAATTTTCATGGAAAACTAAAGAGTAAAGTGGTAGATGTGTAAAACATTGCTAAATTAATTGACATAAGGGATAGAAACATTTTATGATAAAATTGAAGACTTACATGGAAAATATTTCTGAAAAATTATAGAAAAATGTAAAAAACATGTTAGAATTGAAGATTGTTGTAGAAATTTTTATATAGATATAATAATGTTAGGTATAAAATATTTGTAATTTAATTGAAAGTGGATTTATGAACATTTTCTGATAAACAAGGATTTACCTGGAAAATATTTCTAATAAAATTGAAGAAATATATAGAAAAACATGTTAAAATTAAGATTTTCATGGAAATTATGTAGATAAAATGATAGGCAAAAAGATAATTCTAAGTTGATTGAAGGTAGAATTATAAACATTTTCATATAACATTGAAGATTTATATGGAAAATATTTCTGGTAAAATTCAAGAAATAAATAGACAAACACGTTAAAATTGACTATTTCATAGAAAATTTTACCAATAAAATGGTAGATATAAAAACTCTTTCTAAAACAATTGAAGGTGGAATTAGAAACATTCGTGATAAAATCAAAGATTTACATTGAAAACATTTCTGACAAAATAGAGGAAGTATATAGAAAGACATATTAAAATTGAAAATTATCATGAAAAATAAAGCAGATAAAGTGGTAGACATAAAAACATTACTAAATTAATTAACAGGGAATTATAAACATTTTCTGATAAAATTGAAGATTTATATGAGAAATACTTTGTTAGTCTATGTCTTTTTATTGGGGAGTTGAGTCCATTGTTGTTAAGAGATATTAGGGACCAACCAAATCCAAGAACACATCAAAATGATCATCCTCCACAATCAAGTAGGCTTCATCCCAGGGATGCAGGGATGGTTCAATATACAGAAATCCATCAATGTAATCCACGACATAAACAAACTCAAAGAAAAAACCACATGATCATTTCATTAGATGCTGAAAAAGCATTTGACAAAATTCAGCATCCTTTCATGCTAAAAGTCTTGGAAAGAACAGGAATTCAAGGCCCATACCTAAACATAGTAAAAGCAACATACAACAAACTGGTAGCCAACATCAAACTAAATGGAGAGAAACTTGAAGCAATCCCATTAAAATCAAGGACTAGAGAAGGCTGCCCTCTTTCTCCATATCTTTTCAATATAGTACTTGAAATTCTAGCCAGACTAATTAGACAACGTATGGAGATCAAAGTGATACAAATTGGAAAGGAGGAAGTCAAACTCTCACTATTTGGAGATGATATGATAGTATACATAAGTAACCCAAAAAACTCCACCAGAGAACTACAGCTGATAAACAACTTCAGCAAAATGGCTGGCTATAAAATAAACTCAAGCAAATCAGTAGCCTTCCTATACTCAAAGGATAAGCAGGCTGAGATAGAAGTTAGAGAAATAACACCTTTCACAATAGCCACAAACAATATAAAGTATCTTGGTGTGACTCTAACCAAATAAGTGAAAGATCTATATGACAGGAACTTCAAGTCTTTGAAGAAAGAAATCGAAGAAGACCTCAGAAGATGGAAAAAGCTTCCATGCTCTTGGATTGGCAGGATTAATATAGTAAAAATGGCCATCTTGCCAAAAGCAATCTACAGATTCAATGCAATCCCCATCAAAATTCCAAATCAATTCTTCATAGATTTAGAAAGAGCAATTCTCAAATTCATCTGGAATAACAAAAAACCCAGGATAGCTAAAACTATTCTCAGCAATAAAAGAACTTCTGGGGGAAATCAATATCCCCGACCTTAAGCAGTACTACAGAGCAATTGTGTTAAAAACTGCATGGTATTGGTACAGTGACAGGCAAGTAGATCCATGAAATAGAATTGAAGACCTGGAAATGAATCCACAGAATTATGGTCACTTGATCTTTGATAAAGGAGCAACAACTATCCAGTGGGAAAAAAATGGCTTTTTCAATAAATGGTGCTGGTTCAACTGGAGATCAGTATGCCGAAGAATGTGAATTGATCCACACTTATTTCCTCGTACTAAGCTCAATTCCAAATGGATCAAAGACCTCCACATAAAACCAGACACACAGCAACTAATAGAAAAGAAACTGGGGAAGACCCTTGAGTACATCGTCACAGGGGGAAAGTTCCTTAACAGAACACCAATGGCTTATGTTCTAAGATCAAGAATTGACAAATGGGACCTCATAAAATTACAAAGTTTCTGTAAGGCAAAGCACACTGTCAGAAGGACAAAACAGCAACCAACAAATTGGAAAACCCCACATCATACAGAGGTCTAATATCTAATATATACAAAGAACTCAAGAAGTTAAACCCCAGAGAACCAAATAACCCTATTGAAAATGGGGTACAGAGCTAAAAAAGAATTTTCTCCTGAAGAAATTCAGATGGCTGAGAAGCACCTTAAGAAATGTTCAACATTATTAGTAATTAGGGAAATGCAAATCAAAACAACCCTGAGATTCCACCTCATACCAGTCAGAATGGCTAAGGTTAAAAACTCAGGAGACAGCAGGTGTTGGCAAAGATGCAGAGAAAGAGGAACACTCCTCCACTGCTGGTGGGATTGCAAGATGGTACAACCACTATGGAAATCAGTCTGGTGGTTCCTCAGAAAATTGGGCATGACACTTCCAGAGGTCCCTGTCATACCACTCCTGGGCATATACCCAGAGGATTCCCCTGTAGGCAACAAGGACACATGCTCCACTATGTTCATAGCAGCCTTGTTTATAATAGCCAGAAGCTGGAAAGAACCCAGATGTCCCTTAATGGAGGAATAAATACAGAAAATGTGGTATATTTATACAATGGAATACTATTCAGCAATTAAAAACAATGAATTCATGAAATTTTTAGGCAAATGGTTGGAACTGGAAAATTTCACCTAAGTGAGGTAACCCAATCACAAAAGAATACACATGAAATGCAATCACTGATAAGTGGATATTAATTAGCCCAGAAGCTCTGAATACTCAAGATACAATTAGCAAATCATATGACTCCCACGAAGGGAGGAAGGGGCCTTGGCCCTGAAAAGACTTGATTTAGTATTGTAGGGGAGTACCAGAAAAGAGAAATGGGAGGGGGGTGATTGGAGAATGGATGGAAGGAAGAGGACTTATGGGACATATGGTGAGGGGGAAGCTGGGAAAGGGGAAAACATTCAGAATGTAAACAAAGAATATAGAAAATTTAAAAAAAAAGAGATATTAAGGAATAGTGATAGTTGCTTCCTGGTATTTTTGATGTCATTTTTATGTTTGTGTGGTTATCTTCTTTTGGGTTTGTTCGAAGAAGCTTACTCTCTTGTTTTTTCTAGGGTGTAGTTTCCCTCCCTGTGTTGGCATTTTCCATCAATTATCCTTTGTAGAGCTGGATTTGTGGACAGATATTGTGTAAATTTGGTTTCATCATGGAATATCTTGGTTTCTCCATCTATGATGATTGAGAGATTTGCTGGTTATAGTTGCCTGGGCTGGCATTTGTGTTCTCTTAGGGTCTGTATGAGGTCTGCCCAGTATCTTCTAGCTTTCTTAGTCTCTGGTGAGAAGTCTGGTGTGATTCTGATAGGTCTTCCTTTATAAGTTACTTGCCCTTTTACCTTACTGCTTTTAATATTCTTTCTTTGTTTAGTGAATTTAGTGTTTTGATTATTATGTGCCCAGAGGACTTTCTGTTATAGTCTGTTTGGAGTTTGTTTCATGGGCATCTCTTTCTCTAGGTTAGGGAAGTTTTCTTCTACAATTTTGTTGAAGATATTTACTGGGCCTTTAAGATGTAAATCCTTGCTCTCATCTATACCTATAATTCTTAGATTTGGTCTTCATATTGTGGCTCAGAATTCCTGGATGTTTTGGGTTGCCATCTTTATGTATTTTGCATTTTCTTTGACTGTTGAGTCAATGTTTTCCATGGTATCTTCAACACCTGAGGTTCTTCCTTCTTTACTTTGTATTGTGTTGTTGATATTTGCATCTATGATCCGTTATTTCTTCCCAAGTTTTTTATCTTCAGAGATGTCTCACTTTGTGATGTTTTTATTGTTTCTACTTTCATTTTTAGATCCTGGATGGTTTTGTTCAGTTCCTTCACTTGAATATTTGTATTTTCCTGTAATTCTTTAAGGGATTTTTGTGTTTCTTCTTTAAGGGATTTTGCCTGTTGACCCATGATCTCCTGCATTTCTTTAAAAGATTTTTGTGTTTCCTCTTTAAGGGCTTTTACCTGTTGACTGATGTTCACCTGTATTTCTTTAAGGGAGTAATTTAAGTCTTTCTTGAAGCCCTCTATCAGCATCATGAGATACGATTTTAAATCCAACTCTTGCTTTTCCGGTGTGTTGGAGTATCCAGGACTTGCTGTGGTGGGAGAACTGGGTTCTGATGTTGCTATGTGTCCTTGGTTTCTGTTGGTAGGGTTCTTGTGCTTGCCTTTCACCATCTGGTTATCTCTGGTGCTAGTTGATACTGTTGTCTCTGGCTGGAGTTTGTTCCTCCTGTGATCCTGTAAACCTGTGTCCTTACTCCTTTGAGTTCAAAAGTGAAATCACTGTTAGGAGATCCCAGCTGCTCCAGTGATCTTAGGCTCTGTGTGCTCCTGCTAGGGATGGAAGTCTTCCTGCTGCCAGTTGCACCAGGGAGCCAGGAGATTGCACAGCCTCCTGTGCATAGCCCGCCAGGAAAGAGTGATCTCTCAGCAGCACTTTCACTTCTGAGCACAGACATGAGATTTCCACCTTCTCTCTTGGGGTGGGGTGGGGGGAACCTGCCAGCATATATTTTTAAATAAAACATTTGTTTCTATAACAGATTCAATGCACTTTATGAAACTTGACTCTTAAGATCCTCTTTATAGGTCCAAATTTACAAGTAATAAAATTGGGGTCACTTGTGGTTTTAAAGTACAAAGAACTCTTACTCTATTTTATTTATAAATCTGTAAATTTTGTTGTATTTATTAATTGTGCATGGTACTATATCATATAAAGCTATTCCCATACACATATGTATTATACACTGAGTATATACTTCCCACCACACACACTCTCCCCTTATGCCCCAAATATAAAAAATGAAATGAGATTATATGAAATTGGAGTTACAGAGCCAAAGGGGCAGCATGTGTTTCAAATAATACAATTAGAAAGATCCATATATAAGACAAATACATGGAATATTCCAAAATAGAAAAACAACTACAATTCTCAAAGTTGACAAGTGACTACTTTTTACAACCATAGAGACTTTTGAAGATTTAGAGAAATGATGTATATCTACATGTGATACGGCTCACAGGGTTATAAACAGTAAGTATAAATCTGTACCATTCACAGTGTATATAGTCCCTTTTTCTTAGAGGAAAGATCTGCATCGAGTTTTGTTACCATCTGCATGTCTACATTAAAATTTATAGGTCATAGGACTTACTTAAAATATTTGAGAATTATGTGATTTATTACATCCTGGATAAAATAAAATGGCATCTATTGCAGTACTATGAGAGTTTATTTATAAAAATCTTCATTTGCAATAAATTTTAATTGCATACAGCAAAGCCATTTATGCATCTTTTCATGTACAACAATAAAGAAAAAGCTATGATATAAATGCAAATTTCAGACTCCAACAAGCTAGGCTTTACAAAATATTGAGAACATTTAAAGGAAATCATAAATGACCTATGGTTAAGTAACTTTATCACTAGGTTTCCTATTAGTAATGCTATAATGTTATTATTAATAATAGCAAATATATATATTTTAATTGGAGAGCTAAGAGTGTCTAACAATCAAAGCAATAAATAAAAAGGACAAAGCTCTGAAATTCTGCTTTTAAAAAAGCAGTCCATGATGGATGGTGTCACTTTGACATCCATATTCCTTCCCAGGTCACTGAAGTATACAACCAGTCAATTTAAAACGAAATATGCCACTCTGGGCTTTACCTGAAGAAATATTAATGTGTATACTACTGGCACTTGAGGGTTTGTTTCTAGTTCTATTATGAAATTCTATCATGAAGGAGATTTAATCTGAAGCTCAGGCATTTTGTAGAAGAAATTTTGTCAAACAAAACTGCAGTTAGGCAAAAGTGTAGAAGGAACTCGAGCCATGCTCTGTGGTGGCAACTGGGGAAATTTGACCTATTTTTATGATCAGACATATTTAAAAGTGCAGGAAGCCTCTTGATGTCATTCAAGATTTTATCAGTGATTCACACAATTGAAAAGCAAATTCTCTTGTGAGGCTTACAGGTGAAACTACTTCGCTGACATTCTGGGATACAATACACACCCTACAATCTAAAACAAGGTAAAGAACAGAAAGAATGGTCAATGTTACTCAGCAATTAAAAATAATGAATTCATGCAATTTGTAGGCAAATGGTTGGATCTGGAAAATATCATCCTAAGTGAGTTAACCCAAACACAAAAGAATACACATGAAATGCAATCACTGATAAGTGGATATTAATGAGCCAAGAAGCTCTGAATACTCCAGGCACAATTAGCAAGTCAAAAGATTCCCAAGAGGAAGGAAGGAGAGGACCCTGGTCCTGAAAGGACTGGATCCAGTTTTGTAGGAGAGTACCAGAACAGAGAAATGGTGGGGTGGTGATTGAGTAATAGGCAGGGTGGGGGGAAAATATGTCCCACATATGGGACATATGGTGAGGGGGGAACTGGGAAAGGGGAAAGCCTTCAGAATGTAAACAAAGAATAGAGAAAATTTAAAAAAAAAAAGAAAAAAGAAAAAAGAAACTGGTCTGAGGAATCTGAGAGGACACTCCTGACATTTCAGGGAGCTTTCATTCAAACGCTGTTTTGTAAATTGTTGAAGATGAACACATATAGCAGGTTTCACTTGGTAGATCATGTGTATTTACTGATCCTTTTTGACTTTGGCCACTAACTTGTGAGGTTTCTAAGGAGAGCTGTGTTAAGACCTGAAATTATAATGCTCTCAAGGCTAGCCCCAGGATTAGTGTTAGGATACCATGCATACTAGGCATGGTTGCTTGGAAATGGAACCCTTTGGAGCATTCTCTCTTCTCTCTCTTTGTCTCTTTGTCTCTCTGTCTCCCTCTCTCTCTGTCTTTGTCTCTCTGTCTCTCTGTCTCTGTCTCTCTCTGTCTCTCTGTCTCTCTGTCTCTCTCTGTCTCTCTCTCTCTTTCTCTTTCACACACACACACACACACACACACACACACACAAACACACACACACACACAAACTTTTGTCAGGATCTCCATTTAGGGCACTAAAGAAGAGGTAAGTAGCTATAATAGATAGTAAAATATGTTTACCGGTCTCTGAGTGTTTCCTAAAGATCAAGATCGACTTCTGTGAGTTTGAAAGGGCTTGACTGTCCTGTTTCATGTGTTTGCATTTTTGTCTTTGTAAGGTAATCCTAACCCACCAGTTTCCCCAAAGCTTATTTTCCCCTGTAACTCTCAATCCTTCACATACCTTATCTCTTCATTGCTTTATGTGCTAGCTTAGTAGCATGCATATGCCTTTTTCTTTGACTAGCCAGTGCTGATAGGAAATGATGTTGTTCCTATTGTTCTGAGAATACGTGCATCAGTCTCCTGCATCCATCCTCTTTGAGTCACTGTAGTGACTTCTGAGATTACCAATATCTTCCACCATTCTCTCACTCCACACAGTCAATTACTACTTACTCATTCTCAACAAGACAATACCAAACATGGCTGAGTGTTGTTGTTGTTGTTGCTGCTGCTGTTGTCATTGTTGTTCACATTCCTCCTCTTCTTCCTCCTCTTCTTCCCCTTCCTCCCTACTTCTCCTCCTCCTCCTCCTTCCTTTAAATCAACTGCCACATCTTTATTCTGGCACAGTTGCTATTGCCATTGATATGATAATGGAGTTCCTATCTCTGTATGTTCTCTGTATAGACTTTCTTGGTAACCTGTAAAGGACATTGTTTATTGCTTTCTGTGATACATATTCCTTTTCACATGCTATTTTTAATATACTTCCCTGTCCAACTACCCTGTCATGTTGACCTGTTCTGCCTTCTTTTATCCAAGGAGACCTCAAGACAAGGAGTAAATGTTGGAACAATATTTAGAGGCTATGAGACTGCCCATCAGTGCCTTTTAGTGCCCAAGGAGTAGTAGCAAAACAATTGCAATCCTTCCTCCCATAAGCATGCTGAAAGCATGACATTCTTCAAGATATAAGTTTACATCTCTGCAGGGGAGAAATGAAGGATAAAAATAACTACGGAGAATTGTTGTGAAATTTATGCATATATAACAAGTTGTTAAGGCCACTGATACAATTATCAAGGACCATAATCCCTAGTTTACATGGAAGGGGATAACTAGGCATGATAATTGAGACTAGAATAAAGAACCTGAGAATAGCAACTAAAAGATCTGTATTCTTTGCTTTTCTCATCACTGTATAAGAAATACTCAACCAAGTTAAACCAACTCAAGGGAGGAAGATTCCTCATGGCTCACCATATTAAGTAAACAAAGAAGGTTGAGAATACGAGTATGAGGCCACAGGCTACATCCTGAGGGACAGTCCTAAAGCAGGGACAGGGGAACTCTTGACTTCATTTGGCTTTTTCCTTTCTCTCTATTGTGATCCCAGTCCAACTGAGCTACCCATTTTCATGTTAGGTCTTCTGCCTCTAATCATTTCTAGAGAGATGTTGCAGAAACCAATCAAGTTGATATGTTACCATGACAGTATATAGGACAGAAAACACTCTTTTTTATTCTCTCCCCATTTTTCTTATGTAGGAGTTCAAAGACCCTGAAAATATGTTAGAAAGCAATTTTAAGATTAGTTCCAAACTAATGCAGGAGATTAGGCATTTCATAAGCAGAGCCTTGCTATACAGCTAAAAGAAAATGCTTTGTCATAGGAAATTCTCACATGGTGATGCTTGATGCGACATGCTTGTTAGTATGCAGACCTTAAATATCTGCCAAAGTGCTGTGTCTCTGGAGTCCCACTTCTCTCGTCACTCACAGTAACTAGTGGACAATTCTTAAGGGTCCAGTGTTGGTAAATAGCACTTTTCTTTTAAGTATAGTCTAAAAGATATAAAGAACCTTATAGCTCATGGGAGTGTTAATTGGAGCCAATTATATTTTGATTGACCTACCTTGCTATTAAGATGATATGCAAAATTTACACTGCCCTTGCAAAATGGAAATTTTCTTCAGAACAAACTAACTACAGGAAGCCTTGCCTTTAATGAATCCGAAGGTGGTGATTTTGGGTTAGAATTCCCACATCAGCTCTAAGAGGCTAATTCCAAAGAGGGGCTTTGCAGGGCTGCAAAGAATACAAAAGAACCCTAGACTCATGAAAAGGTGCAATAACATAGCTGAAATAATTAAAGGCCAAGGAATCATGGAACTGTATTACAAAAATGCAGCCCATTTCTCATTAGGTCTGATTTTTCATTTATGAAAGTTTAAACTCCCTTTTTAAAGAATGTCATGTGAGCATAATTGCTCTGTTCTATGTGCCTGAGCTTTTAAAGCAAATTAAAGTGTCCATTTCCAATGGTAAGTAGAAATGAGATCATTAGAAGAAGATGAAGCCAATATACTGTACCATAAGTTTTTTTGCTTATTTCTTTCTTTATCCCGTGTGTGTGTGTGTGTGTGTGTGTGTGTGTGCGCGCGCGCGCGCGTGTGTGCGTATGTGCATCTGTGCGTGTGTGTGTGTGTGTGTGTGTGTGTGTGTGTGTGTATGCCTGAATTGGTTTCCATTTTGTTCATTAAGGCAGGGTCTCTCAAACACACTGTCCACTAGTATATCTAGGCATCTTGCTCTGGGAATCCATTGTCTCTGCCTTTAGAGCACTAAAAAGACAAGCCTGTCATATACATCTGGTACTTGCAGGGATGCTATGAATCTGAAACTGGGCCCTGTGCTTCCATAAAAACATTTTTAACTTAGCCATGTCCTCAGCTCTAGACTCTCACTAGTAATAATATGTAACTCTGTAGGCAGGTGGACAAATTCATGAAATGTAATCTCTCTCTCTCTCTCTCTCTCTCTCTCTCTCTCTCTCTCTCTCTGTCTCTCTCTGTCTGTGTGTGTGTGTGTGAGTGCGTGTGTGTGTGTGTGTCTGTCTGTCTGTCTGTCTCTCTCTCTCTGCCCCCCTAACAGAGTTGTGGTTTGAATATGCTTAGCCTACCCAGTACTATAGTGATAGTATTGTGGAGATATGACCTTGTTGGAGTTGGTGTGGCCTTGTTGTAGAAGGTATTTCACTGTAAGGTTGGCCTTTGAGATCCTCCGTCTAGCTGACTGGAAACTGTAGTCTCCTGTTAGCCTTTTGAACAAGATAAGACTCTCAGCTCCTACTCCAGTAACCATATCTACCTTGATGTTGCCAGGCTTCCTGCAATGATGATATGGACTGATCCTCTAAACCTGTAAGGCAAATGTTGTCCCTTACAATAGTTGGTGTCTTTTCACAGTAATGGAAACCCACAGACACAGACACACACAGATGCAGACACAGACACAGATGCAGACACACACACACACACACACACACACACACACACACACACCAGCTGCTGTTATTTACCTCAGTAGCACATGAAATCTTTCAAATACACTTTATACTATTGATCTGACTGTTTTGAATGACAGAATAACTCAAAAGGAGAAAACTCTATCATAGATTATGTAATAATGAATATGGCATAAAACCACCTGATTATAAGTATTTGATTAAATATTGTGCTTGATTGTCAAATAAATGTAGGGACAGAAATAATTTCTTCTGATATCCATAATTAACATTCATTTCCACCCACCCTCCTATTAAGGTGATATTTTCAATGGATTTCACTTTGTATGGTCCCACAGGACACTTTGGAGTTCAAAAGGGCTGCTTGATCAAACATATATTACACATGAGTTTGCAAGCTTTAAGAAAAGTGATAGGGAAAAAATAGTTGGGAAAGCAGAAAATCTCAAGTTCTCTCTTGTCATGCTAAGTAATAAACAGATTCAGCCTATCTTCCCAGTCTTCTATTTTTCTAGAAAAGCAGATATGTGAAATCTAAATGAAACATCTATCACTCCATTACCCTGAAGAGAAGGCTTTTAAAGCCAAAAAATGCAATTGCCTTTTCCATGATTTTAATAATTCAGCTAAAAGAAAGCTCTGCTGAGGTTAGAAGAGCATGAAGAACCATAGCAAAACTTCTTATAATTGAATTTCACTTAAAACTCTCATTTTCTTTGGATTGTACTCTTAGAGAGACTTCATTTTTCTGTAACTTAATTGACAAATAACAATTATAGATCTTACATCACATAAAGTGTACATTTTAACATTTGCATGTAATTGTTATATTTATTGGATCAAGCCAATAACTATTAGTTCACATACCTATTATTGTGTGATCAGCCTGTAAAACTCTATTACCTGTTAAGTTTAAATTATAAAAATAATTATTAACTACGCAGTAGTCATTAAAAGGCCAATCCTGTTTCTACCTGAAACTTTCACAGTGATTGATCAGTATCTCCCCATTTTACAGATGTGAATCTGGTAACTGACTTCTGTGTTGCATGCTTTCACCTTTGTAGAATCTGAATGAAATTGCATAGCCCAACTAGCAAGGGATGCTTAGGGTAAAGCTTAACAAAAATAATTATTATAAGATAATCTTTTAATGCCCACATTCTGTCCTTAAGACTCTCCCAAAATGGTGGCTGTTTATAACACTGTTTTATTGACTTAAAATAGTTTTATTGATTTTGCACAGTCTGGTCTGTTTCTTTAATTAGAATAATTTTATACAGAAATGTCTGAAGGTGGGAGCAGTTAGTCTCATGGAATTTTTTATTTTCTTAAAACAATTCATTGACTGTATAATTAAAATATCTATCTTTCTATCATTTATCTATCTATCACTCTATCTATCTTCATATTTTCTTCCCTCCCTCTTAAACAGACATATAAAGATAGATAGAGGCAGAGAAAGAGGGAATATGTATATATGTGTAAACATACATACATTCCTCCTATATCAGATTCATTGGAGTTCATATAATATTCATTTGTAGACATCCAGCTTGTTTAATGGGTGCTGAGATCTGAATCGTGGTTCTCATGATTACAAAGCAAAGAGTCATAACTGCTGAGCCCGTTTTTCTGGTGTATCTCTAACAACTATGATTATTAATATGATCATGTTTTATCATTCAGCCTAAGTATTTACTAACTCATGATTTCTGTAACAAATGTATGATGTATTGGTACAATAAAGGTAGATTTAAGGACTAAATATTAGCATCCTTATGTACACTATGTCAGGGTGTCATTTTAATATTCTATCAATCTAGTGCTTCAGTTTTATGTTGATCTCAGTCCTTGTACCTCCTTTCTAAGTTACTGTCTGTATTTTTCATTTTAACCTCTATTTTATAAATAAAATTTACATTAATTAATTAATTAATTTATTAACTTTATATCTCAATTGCAGCCCTCCGGACCTCTCAGTTCACCCCTAATGTGGACCCTCCCCCATCCCTCCTCTTCACCTCTGAGTAGGGGGAGGTCCTCCCTGGGTAGCAAACCATCCTGTTGTCTCCATTGCAGGACTAGGCACATCCTCCCCAGAGGCCAGACATGGCAGACCAGCTAGGGGAACAGGACTGACAGGTAGGCAACAGAATCAGGGTAAGCCCTGGCTTCAATTGTCAGGGGACCTGCATGAAGACCAAGCTTCATATCTACATATGTGTAGGAGTCCTAGTTTCAATCCTTGTGTGCTCTTTGGTTGTGATTCAGTCTCTGGGAGTCCCTAATGGTCCAGGTTAGTTGACTCTGATGGCCTTCTTTTGGAGTCTCTATCCCCTCCAGGTTCCTCTATCCTTTCCCCAACTCCTCTATGAGACTTCCTGAACTTGGTTTAATGTTTGGCTTTGGGTTTCTGCAGTTGTTTCTCTCAGCTGCAAGCTGGACGTTTCTTTGAGACATATCACAAAGAATGGGCTTGCAGCCCTTGCAACAGTGAGACTGTGGGTCAGGATGGAATCAATAGCTACTCTTGCTTCTATTTGCCTAGATATCAAGGCAGGCACTGTGATATAGAAGTAGATGAAAGTGTTTCTTTTCATTCATAAGAGAACAACTCTTTTAATCTGACTAGTGCTCTAATATACAAGATTCAGTGCATTGTGTCTTCATTGGGATTTTCAAATCTGTAGAATCAGAACCAGTGAGGTTGGTAAAGCCAAAGTCATGGAGGAAAATGTCTCTTTCAACTTAAAGCTGAACTCAGGCTAATTGAAAAATTCTAATTAAACTTAAAGCCATTCGTGGAGCATCTTTCATTTCAGGTAGAACTGGTCCAGATCACTCATCATAGCACTCAAATGGCCAAAAGGGGACTGGCCTTTAAATTCATCCAGTTATTTATTATAATCCAAAAATGATGAGATTATTTTGAGTCATTCCTAAAATGTAGTAAAATTTAAGTTTGCTGATTCAATTAAAATTCTTTTCATGTTTCCTAAAAGACGCCACTTAAAATAGGAGTTCTAAATACAAAGTTTCTTTATTTTCTTACCCCTGCTCTGGTTCCAAATATATTTACCTGAAACAAAATAAAGAAATTCCGTGGAACCACCTGCTTCCTCCCTCAGACATTCTGTATAAAGAGATTCTAATAAAAGAAACAGGCCTGACTGTGGAAAGAAGAAAACAGCAGTCCTGTGAGTATTCTTTGACCAGCAAGATGAAACATTTTCCCTTCCCGTAGCAAATATGTAGATTTGCAGTGGTGAAGTATTACATTCCTCCTTGATCAAAGTCATGCATAAACTTACCTAGGAATTCTAATCTCTCTGACATAAGTGTTCATTGATTCTCTTTCAACTGCAAGGAGTCTGAACTTTATACTCCCAACGACTAATTTAACACGACATCATTAATTTATTCTCTCTATCTCTATTGTATTTTTATATCCCAAATAATCATCTAGGAAGTAGGTTGTTGATTTCCTTATTGGTGCTAATGATAAGTCACATAGTACTTTACTTGTTTTCATTAATATTATCTCAGCTAATATAAGCTGTCTCCTGTCATGTCATGGTAACATGAATATGTTCAGGGTGAGAACTGCACCTGTGCTCCCTTGTGAGCTTCCAGTCCTGTGTATCTTAGAAGCCCTTCTTTGTCTTTCTTCAAGCAATATGTTGGGTTGGACTAGGAGAATGACTAAAGTGCTCATACTATCTTTGGTCCATATTTTATTTCAGCTGTGTATCTGACAGGCAATTTAAGAGCATGTTTGTATCTTTCATTCTCTCTTTTATTAATTCAATTAGCTGACCTATGGTTGGCATGTGATGAAGAACCTTCCTGGTTTCCACTTGCATTAAGTCATGGAATATTTGAAGGACCAGGCTTTAGATCAAATGACCTCATCGCTCTACTGTATTTGCTGTGCATAGGCACTTATCCTCGTTGAACTCGGACAGGAATAGATTTCCCTATTTTTTTTTTTACTAGAGCAATTTCAAATTTGAGTTCAGAAATCTTTGCTTGCACCAGTTCTGAGGAAATGGAAGACAAGACAGTGGGCAGAGCCTTTGCAGTTCCAAGCTGGTAACTAAATCCCACCTGTCTAGATATAATTCAAGGATAGCATGGAGATAGAATATTGCTCTAGATTCATTTTCATCCCTTATACTTATCCTTATACATAAGGATAGGAAACAATGTTTCCATGTCATGTAACATAAAACAAAAGACAACAATGTAGGATAACACAAGTTCAGAAAGGGCACAATAGCTTTACTAGGCTACATTTTTTAAATTGTAAAGACAAATTGAAACAAGTTTCTATGGCAGCTTTGAATGAAGTAGACAGCCTTGCTTTAGAGCCAGAGAACTTCATGATTAGGACTGAGTTTACTTTCTAGACATAAACTTTGATGAATTTATTTACTTTCCCTGACCCTAGCATTTAATCCTACTTCAAAAATACAAAGACTACAGGTTTGGTTACTCACCCATAGGACATGGTTTCTTTAGGATATGAGGATTGGAGTATCTAGATGCCTTTTTATAATTTATAAATGATTTAAATTGAGTTACAAAGAGCACATGATGGTTTGGTCTTTTCAGGGTGTTAACTGTATTAAAAAAGAGCTAACACATGCATCCCATTAAAAAGAAAATAATGTCAGAACCTGGGGAAATCATGTAATTAGTTTTCTCCCAAAACAAAAAAACAAAAAACAAAACAAAACAAAACAAAAAACAAAAAAAAGTAGAGCTAAAGTAGGGTGAAGCTTGGTGGTAGAGAAACTAGCAAAACCATCAACATAAAAGTGAGTAAGTATTCTTCCTCAGTGTGGGCTACACAGTGACCTTATACATTTTATACACAGTAACTTACTTATTACCGCATTTTGCAGATGCAGCAGCTAAGTCCATTAATGAATTATCCCAATATTCTGCCTAGAAAGATGTGTGTTTTAGAAGCACAGAAGTAGCTCAGTGGATAGTGACACATTTGCCACTCAAGCTTGACAACTTGAGTTTAATGGTCAGAACATATGTATATGTGAAAAGAGAAATCACCTCCCAAGGAGTGTCCTCTAAACTCTCCACACAATGCGCCGCGTATGCCCCTTCAATCCCTCCTCCTCCTCTACTCTCCCCTCTATTTCTTTCTCTCTTTTACATACATGCATATACAACATACATACTAATAATATAACTAAATAAAGTTAAATTTAAATTTTCAAAGATTATGAAAGACTTGAACCTTTGACAGAAGAGTGATGACGTACACTGTTCACAGGAGCGCTTTTCAGCTCCTCAACCTTGTGAGCAAAATCAAACTGTGTTGAGGTTTGGTCTGTTGCTATGTATGTAATGCTGATTCCTGTCTGAGCACAGAAGTGAATTTTCATTGTTATGGGCTTTTGTTGTGCAAACCTTGTCTATTGATTTAAACCTGTCGATTATAAAAAATTGGCTAGAGCTGGTAGGTGGATTTGACTGAACTGGTTAGGGGAGAGAAAGAGAAGAGGAGAGGAAGAATTGGAGAGAGGAGGAAGCCACCATGAGAGGAGTGGAACCATGTGCACATGGCCAGGAAAAACAGCTAGTATCTGGGGTATATCAATGGGGAGGTAGCCAGGCCAGCAGTTAGAAGAGTACATGAGGGGTGAGCCCCAGCAATTGTCAAAGCCAAATAAAATAACTATAGTCTGAGTCTCATTTAGCTATTAACTAGTCGGGGATAAGCTTAAATTGGTTGTACTATAAAACAGTGACATCTAAAATCAATTCATGTATTCAATAGGATCAGGAAAAGCTACTGTTTAAGACATCATATCTTTGCAAACTTACAAGGAAGCTTCATGTTTTACATAAAAAAATCTAGAGGGGTTGTAAAAACATTGATAGTAGAGAGATAAAATCCAAACAAACAAAAAAGAAGAAAGAAGTAAGATTCCATGTGTAAGATTTAATTCCAGATGCTTCTACCATTGTTACTCTGTAAGCCATGGAAAGTTTTCTCCAGTCTGTGCCTCTTTTCTTGTTTGGAAAATGAAGACAATTATAATATATAGTAGCACAAGCTTTGTCTGTGACTATGCAAGAAACTACAGTTTTTCCCGTGTTTGTGGCTAATTGTTTCCAGATTCCCATGGATAACAAAATCTACAGACAATATGGTAGTGTTGCAACCCACAGAGACGCTCCTATGCACTTTAAATGATCTTTGAATTACCTAAAATACACAATACCTTGCAAATACTCTGTAAAAAGTTACTGTATTATACGGGCAGTCCTTGACTTGAGATGAAATTGTATCTTGATGAATCCATTGCAAATGAGAGATGTTATTTACTGAAAATGCATTTATTGCAGTTAGTCTTCAAATACCATTAATTAGTAACAGTGCACTACAGTCTTTAATGTTTCTCTCATAAATGAGTGGCTGGATAAGAGTTGTGGTTGGCTCCTATTACCAAACACTGTGAAAGTGAGGGCTGTCTAATGTTTCAGCACGTTGATAGTCAATAATGAGGGCAAAAATCAAAATTTGTGGTCTAACTTTTACTGAATATGTGTAGCAGTCAAACAAACCATGGCAGTTGAAAACTTCCATGTATGGAACCACCCCAGACTGATGAGGGAGTAGAGGAAAAATAAAAACAATCTGGCTGTACATGGTCAATATAGACACATTGCTTTAGAATCTTTTTGATACATGGTGGGTTCAGTCAGTGGCTATGAGCCCTTGGATTCAGAGAGCTGATGTTCCAAAGAAAGCACATACAAATAAGCATGATAGAATGTACATTCAATAAATGTAGTTAGGGTTATTGTCTTCCATTTGTTACCATCTTGTTTAACTCTCCTTGGTGGAGATTGTACAAAGAAGTCAAATATTCACAATATAGATTTTTATGTGAAAAGCTGAGTGCTGAAGGCTAAATAACCCAAACCACAGCATCCCATCTTTCTCTGAGCCAAAGACTAAGGGGCAGGCAAGCCAGGGAGAAAAGCCAACAAGCTCCCAATGATGCTAGTCAATAAGGATTCTCAGCCTTGTTGACAGCCAGAAACCAGCAAGAGATAGTATATGGTGCCTGAGCCCTGTGGTCAACCAAGTTGGACAATAGGAAATATTTCCCAAGAACGTTCTGGAATAGACAATGTGATAAACACTATCAGGTATATAGTTATTTCTCTACATGTAGGAGTTGTGAGAAATCACAGGAAGAGTAAATTAGCATCAACACAAATAAATGAACAAATATTTATACTTGAAGTAAAAGTATATGTAGAAAAATAAAAATGAAACCTTATTCACGAAACCATGTAAGACAATCAAAATTTACTAGAAAAAATTACTTTGTCTTCTCAGAATAGAAAGTGAACAAAGCTGAACTCTGCCTGTGGCTGCTAAATTAACAAGACAGTGTGACAAGCACCAGCAAAGCAGAGGTTCACAGTACAGGTGGGAGAAGAGAGCTGCAGAGTTGGCCTGTGGCTCTCTGTGCTGCAATGAAAGCTAGCAATGATCCACGGTTCTATTTCGATATTGCTTTTGGAAATGCTTCCAAGTGGGAATAACTGTGTCTGAATGTCAGGTTGCTGTCTCTGATCTTCAGAGAAATACATCACACCCCTTTGAAGATAGGGGAAGTCTGCTTTGCCTTTCAAACTAGAACAGCTGTTCTTGAACTGTTTGCCTCCACACTATTGTCTTTGAGTGGGATTCAGATAATATGTGAAAATGAGTAAAAAAAGGCCCCAACTCCACTTAACTTTAGAACTGTGTTAATGATATATGAAGCAGGGTAAGAAAATGAAATTTAATTTGTGTTTGACATTCTACTGTCACACACAGAAAATGAGACCTAGGTAATTTAAAATGGCCTTCCCTTTCCTTCAGTTTGATGAATTCTCATCCTGGAGTTGAATAAGCTACAGACAATTAATGGCTACCAGGAAGAAAGAATTAGTCTTCTCCAGGATGAGGTACTAATAGATTATCTAGTTTCCAGTAGTAAGGACTAAGCGCGCGCGTGCGCACACACACACACACACACACACACACACCAATAAATATTAAAGAAGAATAGATCAGGTCACAAAGTTGAGAGAGACTGAGGTACTACCAGAAAGTAGTCAGAGTGTGGAGTAAAAAAAACACACATAAATATAGTATATATGTATAGAATTTTCAAAAACAAATGTTTTAAACTCAAGAATGTTTAAAGATGTATTATCTGTTATTTGCCAGTAAGCATTCATGTTGGAGATAGAGGTCTCTTCACAGGCAATCAGCTAATATCAGTGCTAGTGGACTACTGGTGAAAGAAGATTCATTGGGGCTCGGGATTTGAGTAGAGGCAGGCAGGTCTTGCTGGATAGAGAGTACAGACAAAAGCATGGCATTCGGATTCAGTAAGAACATGATTCCAAAAATATTGTAGAGAGCAGTATGGGACTCCACTGATGTCTACCTTTGCCTTCTGAATGGTCAGGCACAGTTGCACATCACTCATGAGATTATACAAGTTCATCCACTCCTGTGAGCTCACATATTTGTGTGTGCATGCACAGGTTTTACTCATTACAGTTGTCTTATCTGGGCTTGAAGGTTTTCTGGGTGTGTTGATGTTCCTCTCTTTCCTCTTGAATTTCTGCCTTGATATAGGATATGACCACTTCAATCTCTAAATGCCCTTCTGGAAGCTATCTCATCTAGGGTCACCCCCACAGACTTTCCTTATCTAACCTCCATACCTCTCGTCCCAGGACTCCAGGAGTCCCAGAGATGCCCCTCCCCCTTGGATTTTAATTCTCACTCTGACTTCTCTAAAGAGGGAACAGAGACTGAGAGAACAACCAATGAGACCCAGTGTGAGAGAGCCAACCCCTGACACTATTAATGACACTCTGTTATTAATGATACTTCTGCATACAGAAACCTAGCATGACTGTCTCCTAAAGAGGCTTCATCCAACAGTGGATGCAGGCAGATGCAGAGACCCACAGCCAAACATCAGGCAGTACTCAGGGAGTCATAGTGGAAGAGTCGGGTATAGGAGTGAGCAAGTTGGAAAGGTCAAGGACAACACAAAAGACCTACAGAGTCAACTATCCTGAAACTATGGGGTCACACGGATCTGGGACTGCAAACCAAGGAGCATGCAAGAACTGGACCTAGACCTCTACACCTTTGGAGCAAGCATGTAATTGTTCTTTATGTGGGTCCCCTATCAAGAGGAACAGAGGCTGTCTTAGTCTCCGTTCCTGGCCATTGGATTCCCCTTCCTCCTACATAGACAGCTTGGTTGGGACTTAGTGGGAGAACGTGCCTAGTCTTCCTGGAAGTAGACGTCCCACCATGAGGTGGTACCAAAAGGGGGTCTCCCCTTTTCTAAAGAGAAGATGAGCTGGCAATAGTGTGAGAGACTTGTAAGTGTAGGATTGGGAGGAGAAGAGGGAGCGGGCTGTGATCAGGATGTAGTGAATAAAAATAATTATTGGGATTTTTCCTTATTATTTTTCAGAAGGCTGGCACATAACAGTTGGTTCAAATATGATTCACTTTTATCACTTTAAAGGTATAATACATTTACATCAAAGAATATACTACAAATACTCACTGAGACCCTAATGTTCGACTTTGTTGTGCATTTAAAACATTCAAGAAATGTCAATCAATTTTTTGATGTGCTGTCAAATCACTGTTAGAATTTAAGTGTGGTATTTTTAAATCAGACTACAACTAAATGTATGGGAGTTTTTGTCATATAAATATACAAAGTTTTTATAATTATTAAAATGGGAAAGATAGATATTATAAATAGCAGTCAAGATCCAGTAACAAATTTATTTTAACAAAGGATTTAACAATAGGAACTCTACTAAATACATTTATTCTTTGACAATAATTCTTGACAAGTTGTATTCTAAGGGTTAGACAGAATAATATTTGAATCCACAATATACCCAACACTCTTTTGCTTCATAGATTCGTAGGGTAGCCCACACAATGGCCTACAGGCATATAGGCAAGAGAAAAATCGACTTGCCTTTTAAACCCTCAACAAAGAAATCACCAGTAGTCCACACAGCAGGAAAACCTGGATCACATCAGAGAACTGGGCTCAATGCAGATTTGAGACAGCTAGTTCACTTGGTTTTCTTCTCCCATCTTTTCTGTTAGTCACCACATTTTAAGTTAATTATTGACACTCATCCCTGCTGTTCTCTGTATTAGAGATCAATATATCTGCTCTTGGCATGTGTCCTACATGACTGATTAATTTTTCAGTGTGGATTCATACTGGCAATAGCTTCCACTGACTTTGAGTCCAAATTACTGAGGGGAGAAATTGAAGTGAATACTTAAAGTGAAATTTAATTATTAGAAATCACTGACCTTTATTGCTCAGATACTACATGTGTTACTAGGCATCTATAGGCAAACTTCATGGAATAATATCCCCTTTTAGATTTGTAGAAAACATTTTGAGACTAAATAAAAATGATACTGTCACCAAATTAACAAGTCAGACTAATTGTCAAGGCTATTTCTGTACACAGATAAAATAAGTTTTCTGGTACTGTGGGAGAAAACTGGCATCTCTACTTGCTCCTGAAATTAATTAGAGTACCTTCTCTCCCTCTGTTTTATATAGGGTATGATGAAAACAGTCATACATGGTGGGATTACTTAATGGTACTATTAGAAACTATAGCTAGTAATAGTAATAGTAATTATTGATAGTAATAGTTGCTACAGTTGCCATAGCCAGTATTTTAAGATAATCAACTTTTTGTAGATGTGGTATTAATACCACTCATGAGTGTTCATCCATTCCCCATTGTATGGTGCAGGAAGCACAGAGTCTATTGCATAGATCTCACTAAGGCACTCCATACACTCCAAGCAAGACTTTATAAATGTATGTGGAGATAGCACACTTTGAGCCTAGCTTTAAACGCTAAGTTTCAGCTCTTAAAATCTGAGCAGGTTCTGCTCTCATTTACTCTCACCTGCACTATCCCTTTCCCCCTCATCTGCAAGGCAAAGAAAAAAGACAGAATCAGACATCAAAAATTCCTTATTCTCTCTGAAATCAGTAATGAGCTCCTGAAAGACACGATTCAGATTCGTGAAGAGAAGCATACTGATAATTTGTAGGAGTGAAGACTAAACCTTTAGCTTCCTTTAGATGTCTTCCTTTAAACACATCCCTAGTCATATGTCCCATTCCATCTCGCATTGTTAAGTGGTATAGAGATTATAGTAAATGGGCTTAAAAATGTACTCTCAGGAGAAGTAAATAAAAATAACCATTATTTGTAGCCAAGTGATATTTTTAAGGTGCCTGATTCTATCACCTGACTTTCATTTTTCATAGATCCAAAATATTCAAAACTCAGAGGCTTGGACTTTGGTGGAATTAAGTCAGAGAATATAGGCTTTTGTTATAAGGTTTGTCCATATATACAGAGGTAAAATGTTAAACAATTTCAAGCAGCATGCTCTATAGTTTGCTGAAACTCTTATTTGTTTTTCAAGAAAAATGTTATTTCATGACAGAACAATTGGCCATGTTTCCACAGTGTTCTGCATCATTTCAACCATGTCTAGGCCTCAGAAATCTTTGAACTAGATTGGAGAAGAAAAGAAAAGAAAAGAAAAGAAAAGAAAAGAAAAGAAAAGAAAAGAAAAGAAAAGAAAAGAAAAGAAAAGAAAAGAAAAGAAGAAATAAATAGGCATAACCAATTTGGAAGCTGCACAACACAGTTTGAAAGATGGGCACTGAATATAGCAAGCTGGAGTCACACACAGAAACTTGTTCATTTCCCAGAGGAATGTGCACTGACCTCATCTTAGAAAACAGGCACAGGCTGCCAGGCAAATCAGGTCAACCCTAACACCTTTCCTAGCTGGTAGTATCCACATATCCATATGTTCATTACAAATCTATGTAACATTCAGCAAATATTTTTCCAATGCTTGTTGTAAGTGGATTAATGTAATAATAATAATAATAATAATAATAATAATAAGCATAGCAATTAAATAACAATGAACATCACACAAAGCAGTGTTCAGAGAGATGTGCTATTGTGACTGGGCAATCAGAATCATGACACAAAGGTTAATTTGGGTGAAAAGAATGAATTAAAACCATCATATACCCTGAAACTATTTTCTTTTCTATTTATTAGTTTCTGTGACATTCTTCTATTTATCAAATTATAATAAAACTCCATTCCTGGCCATGAATATGGGAGATTTATCTTACCAGAAGAATTAAACATAGAACAATTTATAATACAATTGAACACGTTTTAATAACGTTGGGCTTAGCACCTCAGTAAATATTCATTGTCAACCAAAGATTCACACTGAAGTCAGGGGGCTTGACTGGCAGAAAAAGTTTCCCCCAACTAACCTATCATTTGTCTAATCCCACACTTCTAGAGGATATGTTCCATGAAGACACAATATAGTAAAAATGTAGACACTATATCAGTGTTTGTTGTTATGTGATTAGTACTGCAGTACATGGAATCTTATCTGGCTCATTCAGTATTTCACTTAGAGAAAGTTACTAACTCCAACCTTGTGGCTCAACCGCAAGATGGTAAAAATAGTTTTCCTTTCCTGAAGTTGTGCTAAAAATACTCTGACAGAAGAAATATAAGGGAAGAAGGTTTTATTTCAGTTCACACTTTGAAATATATAGTCCATCATTGTTGGACAGTCAAGGGTGTACACATCTGAGTCAGCTAGCAGAAAACTGAATGCACCCTGATGCTCAGTTCCCTTTCTACTTCATCTTCTCAGTTCAGCAAACTGGCCAGGGAATGGTGCTACCCATTGGAAGCAGGTCTTCCCACTTCAATAAGTGAAATAAAGATCATCCCCCACACAGAATCCCAGAGGACCATCTCCTAAGTGATTCTACATCCTGTCAAACTGATGATTAAGAGTAATCATCATAATATTCCTCAGGTGATAAAGACATATTTAGTGTAATAAATAGGTAATAAGTGCTTGTATCACATAAAACAAAATTTGGTGTGTTCAGAATGCTATGGATATAGACTTGCGGCACATGCTAATCTCTCAATAGATGCATACGAGTTTTATATTTATTACCCATACTTACATATCTATTTTAAATCAGATACTGTGATTCCTGTATGCTTTAACTCATGAATGTACATAAAGATCCCATAATAAAGGAAGTTACTAGGAGGGTAAAGGAAAGAAAACAGGATAAGACGGAATGGGAAGTGAAGGGTTGGAGAGTGGGGAGAAAAGACAAACAATTGAGAGAGTTGCAAAAGTGGCTCTTAAACATCAAGCCTTTTGTTGCGAGAACTGGGGAGCACCCCTTTAATGGAGGCAGACCAATCCACCTGCTGAGGCCCAGGTGGATCACCAGTGAGAGAAGTTGGAAGTGACAGGACCAGAACGCAGAGAGACAGACTCTGTTCAGATCTCTCCCTTCTCTGGCTTTTCACTACCCCTCAATTTCATTTATTTCAACAGAAGGACTTTCAGTAGTCAGTAAGCCTTCTCCCGTAACATGCTAAAAGGGGCATATTAAAAGAAAAGCTCAGTTACAAAAAAAAAGGAAATGACTAGGTATGAGGTAGAGAGAATACTGTGCTGCAGATTAAGACTCATAAAATGAGCTAGATGTGCTGAGCAACGTGAAGACGATATGAAGGAATCCCTCCCCTTCAGCATGCTGTATTCTAGAAGTCAGAGATAGCCAATTAGGCGGCAACTAAATAAATAGGTATTAAATGTATCAAATTATGGGTAAAGTTTTGAAGACAATGTTGGGATTTTTTTCTACCTTGATCTTATGCAGGTTGTGTGCTTAATGTCACAATCTCAATGAGTTCATACTACCCCCAGTCTTTGTGGAACACACTGTCTCCTGTACTATCCACTGCCTCTGGCTCTATCTTTTTTTTTTTTAAACCTCATTTTCTACAATTATCTTTGGTTTTTGAGAGGAGAGGATGTGACATAGATGTGACTTCTAGGGATAAACTCTCCACAGTCTATTGTTCTCTGCCCCTTAACTAGTTGGGGACTCGTGTTAATTATCATCTACAGAAGAAAGAGCGTTCACTGATGAGGATTGAGTGATTCACTATATTAGTAGCATAATGATAAGCAAGTACGGGATGATTGGGGAATAGTTGGGGGGGAGAGGACTTATGGGACGTATGGTGGAGGGAACTGGGAAAGGGGAAAGCCTTTGGAATGTAAACAAAGAATATAGGAAAAAAAGAAAACATAAGGGATTGGAAGTGAATAGTTGTGGGAAGAACAGGGCAGGGATTGTGGTGGAGGCAAAACACACTATATGCATAAATAAAAATTTTCAAATAATAAAATAAGTAAAATAAAAAAAATGATAAGCAAGTACAAGCGGATTCAATACAAGGCCATTTAGCAAATAATAGCAGTAATGCCCATAACCTGTAGAGTCAAATTGTTCTTTGCTCTGATAATGGTGCTAGGAATGAGTTTCATCTTGTGAAGAAAGAAACCTTAACCCAATCAGACAGTGGCTGGTCACTCCCCTGACACCCATACCACTACTGTGGCAGTGGGAATGTCTCACTAGGCTGGTCATTACTGTGACTGTCAGACTTCACAGGCAGTAAGATAGGTAATTACATTTCTACCTAAGTAGTTTGTGTAGCACCTTTCAGGGGATATGGAAGCTGTCCAATAGGGATGAAGCTTCCATGCGGGTACCAGCTTGATTTCTCCATGGTCTACTACTCACGTATGTGAGGTCTCCAAAAATTGTATCTTACCATAATGATCTGGAGGGAAACAAAGGAGACTAGCAAATGCCTGTGAAGTTTGGAAGTTCATTTGAACTTACTGACCAACAGTTGTAAAACTGGTAAATCATTCCTGGTCTTGGGTTTTTTTTTTAGTAGCCTGTGGAATCAACACTAGGCTTATGGCCCTATTATAGGGCAATTAGAATTAAATTTTCTCTCTCTGTCCTCTGTCTTTCTGTCTCTGTCTCTGTCTCTCCTTCTCATACACACACATACACATGTGCTTCCTAAACACACAAATAAACACACACACACACAAACTTCAGAAGCTTCCAATACACATGTTTTATTATATTATTTATATAATTTTATATAATTGTGTATGTGTGTAGGAAAGCTTCTGTAGTACTATCATTCCTCAGTTTTGGTGTTGTTGTTGGTTTGGCTTATTGCATTAGAAACATTTCCATACCATCTATTTCGATCAATTATTTGCCCCCCCCAACTCTTCCTAACCCTTCCCCACTTCCATACCCACCTAACTTCATTTCACTCTTACACATACCCTTTCTTTCATTCTCAAGAAAATCAAAACAAAAAATAACAAACACAAGCAAAACAAGCAATTAAAAAACCCCAAAGCAAACAAAGACAAAATGTATGAAAACAAATCAAAACAAACGAACTCTGAGGAAAACAGAGTCTTATGGCACCTCAGTACTGAGGTTGTCTGTTAGCTCCTCTGAGCTCAGCACAAAATGGGGAACTCCCTTTTCTTAGCAAGGCTTCCTCTTCTCTTTCCTCTGCTCTGCCTGATCTGTGGAGTCTGGCCCCCAATCCTCTACCTGAGAGCATGTATTCCTTGGCACATCTACAAGTTCAACTTTCTCTTTCCAGGTAAGAACCCACCCAGCAAGTGCCTGATATGCCTCTCCCATCTGCATCCCACCTCTTTCATCCTAAAATGCCTCTCCTCACAAATGAGGCATTCATGGTACTTTAAACTGCAGCCAATAATTTTATTCAACCTGGAAATTTCTTCCCACTATCTAAAGTTCATATATAGCTCTTTTCTACCCCAAGCTACATACAAGCCGCCTGAATAAGGGTATGCACATAAGTTAAGATCATCTAGAAGAACCATTTCAGTAACATCCTTGGAGAAGGCCGCTCTCCTGCTCCCACCCTCCACCTCCATACTCATTCCCAGTACTGGGATCTTGTAGACCCTACACATTCTGGACTCTGCCTCATCCTTTAAGAGTGTTGTGCAAAGGCACCTGAATATACTGAGAGGGAGGAAATGGAGAACCTGGAACCAAAGAAGGACCCCCAGCATACATACCACAGCTGATACACAAACCACAGAGTCTATTTATTTTGCCCAATTACTCCTGGGCCTATCAGGGACCATGGTTGATACACACAGTGACACTCCATTTTCTTTTCTTTCTTTCTTTCTTTCTTTCTTCCTTTCTTTTTCTTTCTTTCTTTCTTTCTTTTTTGGTTTTTTGAGACAGGGTTTCTCTGTGTAGTCCTGGCTGTCCTGGAACTCACTCTGTAGACCAGGCTGGCCTCGAACTCAGAAATCCGCCTGCCTCTGCCTCCCAAGTGCTGGGATGACACTCCATTTTCAAAACACACAGCGACACTCCATTTTAGAAACTGATTTTTCCTTTTCCAGCAGATATCAATTGCAAATAATTTATTGCTTACAGGTGGAGATCTTTTGTATCTATTTCTCCCAGTACCTTTTCTTTCTATCCCTTACCCCAACTTAACTCTTCTTTATTCATTGACCTTAAACATTTTTACACTATTGAGTTATATTTCTCCTCCTTTGAAACATCCTGTTCCAAATTCCCCATATCAATTTCATGACTTTCATTGGTATTCAAGATGAGACACATATGTCTGAAAATTTGAGGCCAACACACACAAATAAGAGAAAAAAACTTCTGACCTTTGTCTTCTGGGTCTGGGTTATCTCACTTAGAAAATGATTGCTCAAAGCTCTATGTATTTACCTACGAATTTAGTAATTTCATGTTTATTAACAGCTTCGTTATCCTTCGCTGTGTAAATGTGCCATGCTTTAATTATACATCATCAGGTTTCATTAATGGTCATGCTGTTTACTTTTCCTGGTTATTGTGAATCGAATAGCAAAGAGCAGGAAGTTATCACTAGAGTAGGAGACAGTTCTTTTAGTGAATACACAAGAGTAATATACCTGGATCTTGGGGTGTACATTTTGGTTTTATGAGTGATCTCCATGTTGTTGTCCATATTGGGTACTCTAGTTTGCACTCCTACCATCAGTGAAGAAGTGACCTGACTTCCACGCCCAAAGTAGCATTTTCAGATTTTAATTTTTAATCTTAGCTGTTCTAACTAGGGTAAGTACAAGAAAAGTCTCAGCAATAGATTCGATATGTTTAAGACAGATTGTACCATTTTATTAGATATACATCAGTTCCCATGGCAAGGAACCAGTCATGTATTCCCATGGTTTTCCTTTTATATAAGGATTTTTGCAATACACATATCTTATTATTTCTTTATGTTTTTAAAAATGCTCTACATTAAAATATAGCTATATTGTCCTTGCCTTTTATATGTTTTGATTTCTCTAGTTCATAAAGTGCACCCACCACTTTTCACTTACCCTGAATCATAGGAGTAGAATATATGCTACTTTTCTCATTACAACTACTCAACTAATACCAACATGGAAAGGCTCAAAACATCAATCCATACTGAATTATTTAAGAACATTTTTCTCTTAATAAGGAGAAAGCAGAAGAAAGATACTTTCTGATTATACATTTCATATGTTGACTAACCAAGACAAGACTGCAAATTAGAATGCACACCATGAAACACATCAAACACTGGTATGTATTTTATTATTGTGGTTTAAATTCTATGCTATATCATGCCATAATTGTAACAATCAGTTCATCTAACTCTAGAGGTACTTGATTTCCTGCTCTTCTTATATTCAGTGTTCCTTCCCAGGCACGTTTGTGAAAGCTCAGGGTTCTGCCTTTACAATAATTTAAAGGGCACTGTTCTAAAGGAAGAAACATGAAGTAGAGAAGTAACCCCTTTTTATCATAGTGGAAAAGATCACTGACTTCCAGTGAACATCTAGGACAAAGGCCCCCAGTAGACAGAGGTTGCCAGGTGGGAAGAAAAGGCAAAAGAGCTAGTGTGGCAGAATTTGGCTGGAAGCAGGGGCTGAATGTGAGGTTCAGAGAGTGGATAAGGTCCAGAAAGATTTCTGAGAGCACAGATCAGGCAGATGACACATGGTTCCCTGTCTCATTTTCATAATTCATCAGTTTGACCTGATCACTTACTATCACTTAAAGGACAGAGAATGACAGCTATAAGGGTACCTTGTGTGCTTCTAAGAGGTCATAGCAGTAGAAATTATATTAATTGTAATTCAATAGTTGTATTTGAGGAACTTAGAATATGTAAAAAATCTCAAAAAATTGCAAAATATTTGGTAATAGATAATGGAGATAACATGCAACAAAGTTAGACAGACAAGAGAACTTGCATAATGGCTTATTTTTTATAGGAAAATAAAAAAGGAATGTTTATAATCTTTCCTTACTAGACAGTCTAAAGAGATGTTCTCAAAAGAATATAAAAGTGAGTCTCTACTGTTATAGTGGGATTTCTATATTTTTAAATTTATGAAAAATTCAAAATTAGTACATCAAAAAACTCAAGAGAGTATACATTAAATTACTGTTAAGAGACAGGATCTGATTAGTACATATACTATATAGTAAGTCTCATAAACATGCTTGCCACACGTTACTTAAGCATGAAACATGAAAAATGCATCTAATGTTGAAGTATTGTATCATAAAGCAATTAAATTATAGATATAGACAGTCTGATATTTTCATCCAGTGTAGAAACAACTGGTAAAGATGTCCTTCCAGTGATATGAAAAGTGTATATTTTATTAGTATATGTTGCAATTTCAAAGAAAAATCTAGCTTCTTTGGTTAAATAAAAAAATAGGCATGATGATGATGATGATGAATACAATGTTGAAAATGATAATGAGGCATCTAAATTTTTGATGCAAAGTACGTGAGCTAACTATCCACATATATAACTACAAATATAATAAAATATGACACTTTAAAGGAAAATGGATCATGGTTCGTAAATTCATTTTTTTAAGATGGAATAGATGTACAAAGCTGGGAAAGACTTCTTTGTGAGTCTTTGTGATAAATGTTGGAAAAACCACCACAAATAAGACCACTGGTTTCTTTCAACTCTTTGCGTTTTTATTTTTTAATTATGAAAGAAGAAAAGATTTTCATCAGTCTTTGGCATTCTGCTGTGCTGATAAATAATGGGATGTGCATAGAAATGTTTTGAAGTCATGGAAGTCTGTATAAATATAGGACACTCATTCTATCGTAGAGATGTATGAAAAATTTTAATATAAAAAGAAAAATATATAAATGAATATTGTGATAAGATAAAATGCAAATCATACAAACATATGACTTTTAAAATTTGTAATTAATTTAATGCCATTGGAATTCTTGACTTCATACATGCCTACAGTACTTCTTTTGTTCTCAGCAAGTTTTTATGACTTTTTATATGTCTGTGAGTCAATTATAGGATTATAGGACAGGAACATCAACATTATCAGTCTGTCTCTGGAGTGTGAGGTGACTTAAAAGTCCAGGAATGGAAGACTTCATGCAACACCAAATCTAATTAAGAGTTACAGGTAATACAACATGCTTACTGGTGAATATAATCAAAATGGACTTGATTCAGGTAATGAATAATCATCAATACATCAAAGGATTCACATTGCCTATTATACATTTAGAGACAAGAACATCCTCTCTCAGATAAAAACAAACAAGCAAACAACAACAACAACAAAAAACCCCAAAACAAACTATTGCAAAACAGTAAGGCATTCCAGAACCTGGCATTTCCAATGAATATGTACTTATTATGGTGGCCCTAACACTTACTAAGGATTTTCCTAGAGCCTTGAAATGATTGCATTTAATGTGAGCTAACTACTGAACAGTCAAGCTCACTTGAGTTATTTTAAGTCTTGGAACCTCCTTCTGTAGAAAAATGATATCATGTCCTATACTTCAAAAGGATGTTTCCAGAAATAACTTTGAAAATGATCAGAGAATTACTTAGCATGTAGATTTTAATCAAAATGGGGCTGGAGAGATGGCTCACTAGGAAAAGACAATTTCTAGCAAGCTTATGACCTGAGTTCCATCTCTAAGACACATAAGGTAGAAGGAGACAACTAATTCTCCAAAATTGTCCTCTGACTTCCAAATGTACACACACACACACACACACACACACACACACACACACACACTCATACCACTGCCCTAACCAAATCAATGCAATAATTTTTTTTGTGTGAAATTGCTTTTTTTCCTACTTTCTTATCAAACTTTGCTTGAAATGTAAGCTTTGTTCAATAGTTCATTTTTAGCATCATTTAGTAAGTTGCACATATGTAAAGTTTCATTGTCTAAAATGTATTAAACGCATCAGTTTGGGTAAATGATGGACATCTTGCTTAACATTCCTTCCATTTCCAGATGTTCACTGTCATTATAACTTGTATAGCTTCAACTGGTCAGTTAGCAAGGAGCTTAAAAGAGTCCCACCTATGCTTCTTGTTCCCACTAGAAGACAAGCAGCATGAAATCCATCACCATAGCTCATGAACGGTTGTAGCCTTTATGCCTAGCACACAGTGTGTAGAAATGGTGAATAAAATGAACTTGATACATCAAAGGAATTGAAATTAAAAAGTCATGATAAGTCTGCATATGCCTGGATGTATTATACAAATGAAATGGCTAGACAGTGTGGCATGGAGAATTATAACTGGTTCTTGAAATCATCAAAACGAAATTTCTGAATGATGTGTCTAATTAAAATTTGTCAGTAAACTTTGCACAGAGAAGATTTTCCAGATCAACACAAGTCTCTTTTCTTCTTCTTCAAAGATCCCATTACTTTTGCTTTTAACTCTCCTTTGTTTATCTTCAAACACAGGAGTCCTCCCTCACCATCTCCATTTACCAGATGGGAACACTGAAGTTTAGACCTGCTGTTAAATTGCTTTCTCAAGGAAGAACACTCTCCCAGTCGGGGTCACGGAGAAGTCTGGCATCTCCCATTACTCTTTCAATTATAATCTGCTTCCTAGTCATTAACACATTTGCTTGAGCCTGCAAAATAAGCATCCTTTGTAGGCTCCAGAGTAGGAAATTTCCATTTGAGCAAGACTTATTTCAGAAAGTTTTATGTGGACTTGTAATTGCATGTCATTATGAAAATCATTGCGCCATTTTAGGCTTAAAAGAGTAATTGTGATCAACAATTCACTGTCACTATGGCAACAAGATATTTCTAGCTGTTTACTTTTAAGGAATTAGAGGACTATTTATGGATTAAGGCTGCTATACTTTTTATACCAGCTGACCTTTACAAGGATGAAATGGAAGTTTTATAAATCAGTGCTGGCAATGACTTTGGGATACATAGGTAACTGTGAGCATTTCAGCAATACCATAGTAAGTCAGACTCTGAGCATTGATTCATATTCTAAAGGATAATTTTAGCATAGAATCTATGGTTGCTTTCATTGTGGAGCAGTGTTTGCTCTTCAGTGGTTCGTCTTCTGCCAACTTGATGGAATTTAGAATTACTTAGGAAACAAACCTGTGATGATCTCTCCAGGGTTTAAGCAAGAAAGGAAAGCCTATTCTTGAGTGTGCTCAGCAGTTAACCCAGGTGTGGGATATCAGTCCTAATAAAGAGGAAAACAGAGGAAAGCAAGTTGAGTACCTGCCTCCAGCTCTGATTTCTGACTATTGATGCCTTGTGGCCAGCTGCCTCAAGTTCCTGGGGCCATGTTGTCCCACCATGAGAGACTGAACTTCGAAAGTGAGTCCAAGCAAATCCTTTCTTCCTAAGGTGTTTCTGATCATTTTTTTTTTTACAGCAATGATAAACAATAGCACGAGATGAACTGAGATGAAAGGAATTCCTAATCTTGGACTTCTACTTAAAACCAAGTTGTGTGACCCTGTGGCAAAAATGCTCCCTACCTGCCTAGCTATGTCTGATTGTTCAGACACAAATTTGGTAAATGAATAAAGGTGTCCAAAGAGGGTTGGGATGGTACATAAGCTGGTGACATGCTTGACATGTAAGCATGAAGACCTCTCTTTTGTCCTTAAAACCTAGGTAGAAAAAGAAGTGGACTTAGTGGGATAACCATGTAAGCCCTGCCCTGGGAAAATGAAGAGAGATGGGTAGTCCATGGGCCTTGATGACTAGCCAAACTACCCTAATCAAGATGCTCCAGGGCAATGAGAGATCCACTCTCAAATACGAAGGAAGATTTCAGAGGAACCACCAATACTGTCCTCTGGCCCGTGAACACATAAAAATATACATGCATGTGTATCTCCCATGTGTACTTACAGGCATGTTCTCACAGACACAGGCACATACTGTATCCCCAACCCTTATACGTCACCCCTCACAGAAATAGTGAGAAACATGTAGAGAATAGTCAAAGAGCATTTTAATGCCATACTTCATTATTCCTTGTTATTTCTTCTTCAATCTTAAATAACTCAGAAGATGAGCTTTTCTTTAACCTCAATTTTTCACATGAATTCTTTTACAGCTCCACTTAATACCACAAAAATTCATTTTATCATACTATGATGCAAAACCCAGAGGAGGACCAATAAAGCATCTCCTAGTAGGGATTGTATGGTCTCTGCTCATGTACACATTCAGTCTTCCTCTTTTCCCTCTATTTCCCTAGAATAGCCTTAAATGAGACAATTTAACAAGTTATCAATAAAACACCAAACTAATATTTAATTGAGTGCTTATGAAGACCCATTCTAAAATATATGATACCCCTGTTTCTCTCAGTAAATACAATCTGAGGAAGATAATTTAACACAGTATTGACTTTAAGATTCCTGATATATACATGTAGCTGAGATCAGCAGAGATGAAGAGTACCCACTGGCATGCCTGAGAGTGCTCTCCCATCCTCATGAGTGCTCCCATCCTCATGCTTCAGGCCTCCTCTTATCTCTCTGCTCTCCAGTGACTCCTTTCTCCCAGAACAATCATGCTTCAATAAGTTTCCGTGTTTCTTTACCACCCAGACTTTTCTATCTGAGTGATTTCTGCCCCAGTTTTACACAAGTGGCTTGAGAATCATGGAAGTAGCAAGCACACTTCCTCCTTAGAATCTACTCCAGGAATGATTTCAGGTCTTTGTTTCATTGTCTAGGACATGCTCCCAGAGACTGTGATGTGAAACTTCCTGGGCGTCAGAGACCATTTGTTTTGGTCTAGCTACTGCATGGATACATTATTCTGTTTAAAGAAAAGAAGAAGCAAAAACTGCATCAATTTTCAAAGAAAGAGAGGGAGCATCAAAAGGATCCTGCACTTAGAGTGGCTGCACATTGGGTCTATCCCACATTCTCAGAGGTCTATAGTTTTCCCTTTCTTCTTATTGAAAATACAGACCCACTAAGTCAAAGATGTGGGTTTTTGAGGCATAGTGCAGGTGAGGCTTCTGCCAATCTAACAGGAAGCTTCAATAATAGCATATTTATTTCTATTTATGACTTCCAAAATCAAACTTTTTCATCCTGGATTGCTACTTGGTTACTATTAGACGATTTTAAAGTCATACAGGATGGACCCCTATCCAATTTCTTATAAAGTCAATGAACTAAAAACATATGATTTGGTTACTAATGAAAAAATTAATCTCTTCTGGCTTTGATGGGAGACATTATATTCTAATTCATCTAGAAATCTTTAAGATCTCCACAATCATACTCTTCCTTAAAGTAGGATTAAACAGAGTGAGAGGATTATAATTAGATTGTAATATAGATATATTTTTGTATGCATATACATATATATGTAATAGCAACTAAAGAAAAAAGGAACTATGATTTTGAAAAAGAGCAATGGTGGTATATAGGGATTGGAGAAATGATGAAATTATATTTAATACATATTTTATATTATATTATATTATATTATATTAATTATATTATATTCTCTTTTAAATATAAAAGAGAAAGTTAAGGGTTAATCAAAGTAAGTCTTGCATTAAACTGAACAAGAAAACCCTGGAGAAGTCTATTTGAACCAGAAACCTAGGACGAGTGTTAAGCCTCAGTCCATGGAGGGATGCAGTGGCCTCTCTGGCTCTTGTCTACTCTAATCTCTTCACAGTGTTTCTGCCTAGGGTGATCTCTCTGGTCATTGTCTGCTCTTGTCCCCTGAGGCTGTATTGCTCCACAAGGGTCTTTTAGGCCACTGTTTAATCTCATCCGTTGAGTTTTTTTTTCTATATTCTATGTTTACATTCCAAAGGCTTTCCTTTTTTTTTTTTTGATAACAGACTTTCTTTTCTTAGTTTTGTGTCCTTTTAAATTCTTTTGATGAAGAACCTAAGCAATAAGACACCAAGGTAAGATGAGAGAGAGAGAGAGAGAGAGAGAGAGAGAGAGAGAGAGAGAATGAATGAGAATTTGGTAAGATGGTGTTTCATATGATTGTTATCAACTCCCATAATTACTCTTCAAGTAACAGATCAACTCCTATTGAAATATTAAGTACCAGAATGTAAGGCCCACCTTATAGTATGACAATTACAAACCCAAAATATGCAAATAACCAACAGTAGAAAAACATGAAGAATTAAAGGCTATTGCTCCAAACACAAAGGATATTTGTTACAAATACAAGGGTGGTAAAATAGAGAACCAGCAGCATAGGCAGAAGGAGCCATATGCAAGCAAGTGGAGAAGGCAAGCTGTGGACACACTGGTCAAAGTCAATGGCTACTGTGATGGCCTCCAAGGACCTCTCTGAGCCCCATTACCCCTTCTCTGTAATATGCCTATATGTCAGACAAACTTGGGCATATCCATGTACACTGAATGTCCATTCTCTTACCAGGAAAATGAGAAAAAACCTGAAGCCTTAGCAAGAAGGTGACATTTTGCCCTGATTATAGTCTCTGAGGAGTAATGTGTTCTTCCTTCTAGTAATGCATTGGTAGGTTTTCGTTTGTTTGTTTCAGAAGCAGTCCATGTGCAATTTCTAAATCATTTGAGAGAATGGATATACCCAACTGGTGCCACTATTATAATAAATTATATTCATGTCCTAGAATAGTCTTGAAAAATGCTTAAAATATGTGATTAAGATTTAAATATATCAGAATTAAGATTTAACATCAGAATTTAAGGATTAAGATGTAAATATATTAGAATCTAATATATATGGACAATTTTAATTTTGCCAATACATCAAAAATATCAAATTTCAAAGAAAAGTGCATTTTTGCCAGAGAGGAGATGACACCCAGGTTGGGGGAATGGGAAAAGGGTCTGCATGAGGGGTTATTGGGATGGGAGGGAGAGCTGATATTGGGATATAAAGTAAATATTAATTAAATACAAATAAAAATAAAATAAAATAATTAACTTACATATTGACATTAAAATGTTGAGAAATATGATTTTTGCATGTAGAGATAATGCAAGTACAAAACCATAGATAGAAACTGAATATCAATTTTAGAGATATAACTATGTAAGACTTTAAAACTCCAGATGCAAAATGGGTAAATGAGTAAAATAGAGTATATGTATTATTTACAGCTGGAAAAATAAGAAAACCCACTGTTATGGGAAGTTAAATATTAACTATCACAAAAGACAAGGAATAACTGGAATGGATTTAATTATAGTATAAATTTCCTTTAGAAGACATTAAACTGCATAAATGTAGTTAAATTATGTGGTGCTCAATTATGGGAAGAGAACAAAGTATAACACCACATAAGTATGAAAGCACTCAAGTGAAGCCATTATTGTATATGCTCATGTAAAACTAATAAGAAAGAAAGCAAATTGAAAGAGAAAATAAGTAGGTTAAATGATGTTTATTTTGGCATTGGGTAACACAAATGATTTTGTCTTTGTTTAAGAGATTAATTTTATTTTATAATAACTATAGGCAATTAAATCATATAAAAGAATAGTCATAACCTGTTTATTTTATTTTAAGGTATAGTAATAAAATAAAATATAAGCTATAACAAACACTCACACATTAGAGTTGAACCAAACAGCAAACAGGGAAAACAGCCCAAGAGAAGGCACCAGAATCAGACACCTAATTTTTTTGCACACTGAGGATTCTCTTAAAACACTATGACTCAGACTTGTGCATGCTGACCTTTCATTTGTAAATATTTCCAGGGGCAAGGTAAAGGTTCACTCTGAAGTCTTACTTTTTCTGTCTTCCTCACTTTAGCTGTACACTTTGGGGAATTCCTTTCATCCTGTATACAATTTCCCATAACATTAAATGGTATTTTTCTTTAAAAAGCTAACATTTGAAATGTAAATAAAGAAGATATCCAATAAAAGAAACCTGTAATTTCCCAAAAGGAAAAAAATGCTACACATAAATGTATGTGTATACACTTATGCAAAGTAAACAGCTAGCATATAAAGAACAACAGCATTATCTCTCATTGCATATAATTATAATGTTTCTGCTACAGTAAGCAGCAATAACAAAACGATCAGAGAATTATAGTGAAGAACATGTGCTGATTGATTCTTTTAGGAATTGAAATGGCAACTGTACTTTGTTACACTGCCTGTTGGTGATTATACAAAGGCATACATTCAGTTACTTTCTACACTTGTGTTTCTAAATAATGATAAATTGAAATGTTTCATTCTTCCTCTGATTTGAAAGCCTAGGCTTTAATTGCAGTATAAAAACAAGTATTTTCCTATTTATCTATTTAAAGCTGATGAAATAATAATGAACATCAGAGAAACAATGAATAATGTGAGCATTTTGTCTCTAGGCAACAGAAGAGTTACAACTGAGGGTCAATGAAGGTCTATGTAAATTCCAAGTATGCCAACCATTCTTAGCACAAAACCCATAACTTTTGCTCCTGCAAAAATAACTTCAAATAATACATTTGGACAATATAGACAGATATTTAAAAAAAACTGTATTGAACTTTCTCTGAGAAGTTTCATTTTAATGAATGGTAATAACCTATTGCCAATTAACAGAACTGTTTCTTCCCTAACAAGAAGGGCATCACTGACAACATATAACACTGGCCTCTGCTCTGAGTGTTGATGATTGTTTGCAGTATGGTAGATCTTTGATTAGATTCTCCTTACTCTGTTATTTTCCAATTTAGGAAGGATTCTCTGAGTAGTAAATGGACTCCTGCAGTCCTCTTATAACTTACATAGGTAAAACATTGAGTGGTATGTAGATCATGAACAAGGTTTTAAAAAATCCTCGAGAGTAGACAGATCAAATGTCAAGTTAATGTTCTTTGAAGGAGATCACTATCCCACCACTCTTGAAACTTTGGTTTATGTTAATCTCTAGATTTCAATCTAGAGACCAGTTTTTTAAGTGCTTTTGGCAATCTGCTGTAATTATGTTTAAGAAAAAGAAAACAGAATTCTCTAGAATATGAGTTCATAAGCCTTTAATAAAAGGTATGTATTGAGTATGTCTTAACCATACATTATCTCCTGGGTAACAGCAGTGATTGGTTGTTTAAAGATACCAGAGAAATAATAAAGAATGGAGAATGTGCAGGTGGTAGTTTACTTCAAATTCTTTCAAATGCAGGGAGATTTAAAAGGTGTCCATGTGCTTAGAGAACCTATGATTCAGACCTGAAAGTGTATTTTGTTCTCTATGTGTATGTGGGCATGTGTGCATTGGTGTTGTGTGGTAGGGTTCTTTTGTGTGGGTGGGGGTGCTTTCTACAAAATATTCATTTCTAAAACAGGCAACGTTTTGGCACTCATTCTCACGATGCACAGCAGACTCTGTATTGATCTTTTGAAATTAGATTTAGCATCGTTTAGCACATGCCCTAGAGTTTGTAGATGAATATGTATATTAGCTCTGTAAGGGGCACTTTTTAAATCATTAAGACGATTTCTATGTAATTGTGTATACTTGAACATTCTCATTCTAAAATATGCCCCTATAGTGCATCCCTTGTTCTGTATATGAATCCAATCTCACCAATTTGAAGTTTGTTTCTCCTAATCTTATTAGCCTTCTTCTAGGAGAGTATAATAGCCCATACAATCTTCAATTCTATTAGACTTATTAACTTTAAATTTTAAAGGTCCTCTAGTTTGGGCTGTCAAGATAGCTGTCAATAAAATGCTTGCCCTGCAAACATAAGAACCTGAACTCAGTCCTTGTAGTTTCCCCAGGATCCATGTAATAAAATGGGTGTGGTAGCATGCAAATTAATCTCATTGCTCTGGAGTCAGAGGCAGCTGGATCCCTGGGGCTCGCTGGCTAGCCAGTTGAGGTTAATGGGCGAGCTTTAGTTCCTAATGAGATAATTTTGGCTTGAAAACATAAGGCAGAGGGTACTTGAGGAAGACCTCTGACCACTAAATATACATGTACGTATGTATATTTCTAACATACCCCATAAGGTTCTCTACATCTTTTGTCAACACACTGTATCAAGCTCAACAGAAGCCTTGTCAAGTCTTCCACAAGGAAAATCTGTACAAGAAGATTGCTCATACACAAGGGATGTGTACTGTGACCTTCATTATGGGAATTCATCTCAGTTCCAGGAACATAGGTAAGAGGGAAGTCATTAGCCTAAGGTTTCTCTGTAACCAGGGTCCTATGTTTAGAAGCTGGAACTTAACTTGGAAACATTTCTCACAACTGACTAAAAACTAAACAAAGTAGATGAAAGATTAGGCTTTAACTGATCACAAACAGCAAGTCAGCTGATTCTTCATGTAACTAAAATGTTCTCATTGGATCATAGTCACATGATGGGAATTCTTTATCTAATGAAAACAAAATAAGAGCAACATATCACAGTAACCAGTCAGGTGACATTTCATATTCGGGTTTGTGGTTAACCTGGAAAAGCTGATTTTTCACAATGCTTGGGTAGAGTTCTTTGTACTCCTTCCAGGTTTGAATGCTACTTATTTGTGAATTCTTTCCTGCTCACATAAGCTTTCTCAGGTACACTTTGTCTAAATGTTTTCTTTAAATCATTCTTATATTCCTCCTACATGTTGTTAAAACTACTATTATAGTTCTTCCTGGAAGTCTGTTCTTAAGTGCACAAAATCTGGAAGCTCACAAAAATCCTATTTATGGGCAAAATACTTAGATTCATTTAACTTTTTTCCTCTTTTAACCATAAGATTTCCAACTGACATTTCCAAATGATTGTTTCAGGATCACTTGCCTTAGCTGAACAGTGAATCCATACCTTGTTTTCAAGTTCTCATAATTAGACTTATTTGATCACTTAGATTTGAAGTTTTTCAAGTATGTTTTACTTCCTGGGAAACTGTTCATTTATTTATGTGTTATCGTTTTTTTTTTTCCACCTGGAACCTGAGCCAAGGCAGGGCCTTGCTCATGATCTATATCCCAGCAATTCGTTCCTGCCATTCTGATGCTGTAATCATAGGGTTAGGACACTAGTCGTCCTTCTTATTTAATTGAGCATTCTCGTAGATCTTTCACAGCTTGTACTATGTATCACCGCGAATGTACCAACAGTTAGAAACAAGCTATGGATCTGTAGTGTCCATTAGGAGGTATAGTGTGAGGCAGTGTGTCCAAGAAAGAAAGAATTTTGCCTCTATATTCCACTTACAAAAGATTCCAAATACCTTATTTGCAACCTTCTCTGGATATCAGAATCCTCCTTAAGTATCTATGTCTTGTAACAACAGTCCATAAATTCTTAATAGTTAGAACAGATAACAGAATCTTCTCTCTGGGTGGGTCAGGGTTCTTCACTTTTCATCTCTTCCTAGTTAAGAAAGTGAGCCCAAGACTCCAAACTGGCTTTGGAAACCAAAGATAACATTCATGTCTACTAGGAGAGGGTTAAGAGAACTCAGAGCCTCTGTTATAGCCTTGGGGAAAAGGTATCACATGAGCATCTGTAAGAGGATGGCAGATTTAAAATTGTGCTAAGAATTAACATTTCATGTTTATGCCAGATGTCAGGTACACTGCTTTTCACCGAGCTGTCAAAAAGTAGAATACTGAGAGAAAAGGTCAAAGCATCCAGAGGGATGTCAGCAGTGCTTCAAGATTGTAATGATGGAAAAAGTTGCTTTAAGTCTGCATCTATCACCACTTCACATGTCAATTCACATCAAGTGGAAACAGAACGAGCTTTCTTAATAGCTTTGTGGAATGCAATATGCTTGGCACTAGAGTTGACAACACACCATGGTTACTGAATGCCTGCCAGGGTGGGTCCCCTCTTCTGAAGATCAATGATTATGGATGATTGATGGACTACTTTCTCTAGCAGCAAACACCAGCCTGTTGTTATTACTAGAACAGATGTAAATGTGATCCACACATAATTAATTGAATTTACAAAATGCCAGAAATATATTACTAGTCAAAACAACCTTTTAATTTTCTCTCCCAGATTTCATAATGATGTAATGAAGAAGCTACCCACAAACATATTAAGACATCTACAGGCAAGCTCACTCTGAACAAATTCTGGCAAATAAATCAACTTATGCTCATGCTCAGATGAAATTAAAGGAGCCTTCTTCCTTTCTCTTTTCCTCCCTCCTTTATATTTTTCCTTTATACTTTAATTTGCTTTTTTCAATGAATTTACTTGTTTATTCACTTTGTATCCTGATTGCAGTCTCTCCCCCACCCATCTACACAGCCCC
Source organism: Apodemus agrarius (assembly GCA_964023405.1). Lineage (NCBI taxonomy): Eukaryota > Metazoa > Chordata > Mammalia > Rodentia > Muridae > Apodemus > Apodemus agrarius. Next base: position 132,014,862 of record OZ030006.1, read on the forward strand.
TCCTTTTTCCTCCCCTTCTCCTCCTAGGAGGAGATCCTCCTCCCCAATACAAACCCACACTGCTGCATCAAGTCACTGTATGTAATGGGCACATCCTCTCCCACTGAGGACAAAGAAAGCAGCCAAGTTAGGGCAACAAGATCCAAATGGTGGCAACAGAGTCAGGGACAGCCCCTTCTTGAGTTGTTGTGGGACCTTCATACTGCAAATCTGCTACATACATGTGTGATGGCCTATATCGTGTACATGTATATAGTCTTGTTGGTGGTTCAGTCTCTGGGATCCCCCAAAGGTTCAGGTTAGTTGGCTCTGTTGGTCCTCCTGTGGAGTTCCTACCCCCTTACTGGTCCCCCAGTCTTTTTTATCAACTCTTCCACAAGACTACCAAGCTTCTATTAATGCTTGGCTGAAAGTCTCTTTGTCTGTTGCTATTAGCAGCTAGGTGGAGCATCTCAGAGGACAGTTATGAAAGGATCCTTTTTGAAAGCATAACAGAATATCATTAATAGTTTCAGAAACTGTTTATTGCCCATGGGATGGTTCTAAGTTGGCCTGTCATTGATTGGCCCTATCCTCAGTCCCTGCTCCATATTTGTTCCTGCTGCTTGTAGGCAGGACAAATTTTCGGCTTGAAAGTTACGCATTACTGTCCATTTGTAGTGTCTCAGAAAGAATTGCAGCTTTAAATAAGATTCCTATAGAAGTATAATATTTAGAATATTTGAAGAGGAAGTTATAAAAATTAGAAGACCCTACACAAAGTTGTGCCACTAATTATTTTTAAAGACACAGGATTCTATGTTATATTTTGAAAATTAATTATGCAATCTATCTTCTAGCAAGGTCACTATTTCCTAAAACTTCTAAGTATGGACTAAAACAGTTTATGAACAAAGGCTGTCTTTTTTGGAGAACAGCTGCATTTATATTTCTCTCTTGGGGTATGTCCTTGTCCAAGCGAAAGCTCCGAGAAGTTAAAGGTTTTTTTCCCCAACATTTTTAGCACAAATTTTAGGAAAAAAATGTTCATACTTTTTATATTCAACCTCTCACGATTAACAGGAACACACTGTGAAAATTGCTAACTGGGACCAAGTGGTTTCTTTGGATAGTACAGGATGATGAAATAGTAAAAGCACTGAAGAAAACAGAGAGCTGCAGAGCACACTTCACACCTTTACTGCCTATAATACTTAATGCACCAACCTGCTGGCCTGAGTCCTGTTGCAAAGGGTGTGCAGAACAAGGTGATAACTGTGTAAAATGACACGGGATTGATGCTTCAAAGGACACATGGAAAGCTTGGAGAACAGAAATTCTAAGAGAATTTTGTAAAAGTCAAAAGGTAGGACTCAAAATGGACAACATCTGCAAGCATCACAATGGTACCCCAGACACGGAGGATGTTAGAAATAAAATAAGAGAACATTTTGTGTCCCTATGCCTGACAATCTCTCTGTCGTCTCTCTGTGTTTGTCTCCATGTCTCTGTCTGTCTCTATTTCTATGTCTCTTTCTCTGTTTTTTTTTCTCCTGTGTGGGAAAATCTTTCAGAACTGGGGACTGAACAAAAATCCCCTAGCATGGTATGTAATTACTTCTCCACAGACCCATATTCTCAGACTTCTTTTCAATTTTTCAGTTTAATGAAGTGGGTAACGAAGATGACCAGACTGATCTTGAGCTCCTCTGTGTATCCTGGGCTACATTCCAACTCAAAGTCTTCTTGAATCAGCCTGCCAAGAAGCTGGTTACAAGTCTGAATGGTGGTAAAACTCACAACTTTCTAGACTGACAGAAAATTTCCCACAAGGCAAAACAAGCCATTTGCTCACAGTTATAATAGATGAATTTCTGCTTAATTATTGTTTGTACAATGAATATATATATGTGTGTGTATTATAATATATTGTAAAAACAACACATATAATATATTATATATCATTACATAAAATTACATAATATCTAAATATATAAAAAATATATAAAATATATAATGCATTTATTTAATTACTTGCCTTTAATATGTCATTTAACTTTTCAACTCATCATATTCTGGATAAAATCCACAGCAAACTTTACAGTACCAGTGTTTATGCCTAATAAATCCCAAGTCTTTATGATCTCACAACTTTGTTGTATTTAGCTGACTGATTTAGCTTCACTTTGGGGACGTAAAACATTTGCTAAAGAAAAGTGATGATGTAAATTATGCTAGAAGGGGAGATGCCTAATTAGTTCCAAGAAGTATATAAAGTAAATATGGAAAGGTCCAGAAGGGTTGTGCTGCTCCTGTCTGATGGTTCAGGCCTCCAGGATCCTATAATGAGCTACTTTAATTAGCCTTGTTGGGAATTATTTTATATACTTCCAAACTTAATAAAATAATATTATCAAGACCACAAACCATAAACTTAGATGTCTCTGAGTCTGTGTTCCTCAATAATATTTAGGGAATGAGGTTTATACCTTTTTTAAAAGTTGGAATTAATTAAGCTCCCTTGAAAGAGAGACTTCTAAGTGCAGTGCACAGGCTAGAGACACATTCAAACCATGCTTTGTCTGATCCAATTTTCTTTTTGCAAACAGTTTTGACCAACTGACCAATATATAGCTTCCGGATTTTCTTGCAGTCTTTAAGAATATAGTTTACTTTATTCATTTATCTTATTTGCATGAATATATGGGTGATTCTTACAAAAGTCATATGGTATCACAACAGCTAGAACTGGATTTTCAGTGGGTTGTGAGTTGTTACATAGGGACTGAATGTGGGTCTTCTGCAGAAAACAGTAAGTGTTCCTAATCTCTGGGGCATATTTCTAGCTCTAAGAAGTACTCTCTTCATGTAAATATTCAGCTGGAGGTGCATACTCAAAATGCAGTTATTTTAAGTTCATTAAAGGACCACTAATGGACATAAAATAACTACATTTTCTGTTTAATAAATGTAAATAAGGCTGGCAATGTGTTTCAGTTGGTAGAGGGTTTGCCTAACATTCACAAACTTCAAGGTTTAATAATCCGTATGGTGAAAACCTAATATAGTATTGTACAATTAAAATCCTAAGACTCAGAAACTGGTAGTAGGGGACTAAGAGGTAGAAAGCCCTTGATAATCAGAATATATGGTAGGAAAAAATAATCTTTTAAATCATTTTCAGATACATATCAAGTTAAAGGCTTACCTAGGATACTTAAAACCTTTTCTTTTTCTTTTTAAAGGAAAATAAATAAGAATTTAAAATGTAAATAAACTATGTCTTTCATTTGAGTTCCTTAGCTGGACTGTGTGGACCCCAAAATAAGGATGGCAGTTATTATCTATTGCTTGTGAATAGACATAGAAACAGAGTAATCTTGATTAAATTGCATCCATGATTCACGTTATGATTTCTTCTTTCTCTTTTGCTTATTTATTTATTTATTTATTTATTTATTTAATGTATATGAGTACACTGTGAGTCTTCAGACACACCAGAAGAGGACATCATCCCATTACAGATGGATGTGAGCCACCATGTGGTTACTGGGAATCGAACTTAGAACCTCTGGAAGAGCAGTCAATGTTCTTAACCTCTCAGCCATCTCTCCAGTTCTTGATTTCTTATTTTTAAAACTCATTATCATTTGAAATTTTAATGACAAAAAGGCCTTTTAAAAATGTAAACAGTTGAAGATCAGTTTTGAAACTCCATCCCTTAAAGATTCTTCTGGTTTTTATTTTAGGTAGACTCCATCTCTTTAGGTGCAAGGAACACAGATACAACCAGACAAAATTCCAAGCTATTCCCAAACGAGTGCCAATTTGGTGCCTATGAAGATGAGAGCTTATTTAACTGCCAAAAAAATGAGCTAAGTGTCTGTGAGCACACACAGATGTACTTCATGACTGGATACCTATCATCTATACCTCTCCTGGGTACATGGTGCGATGCTGGGGAAATCTCAGCTACATTGCTAGGCATACAAGCAACTTGACTCTCCAGTGCTGCTGAGGTTAATGAAGAAAATATTCTGCTGAGTCAAGAACTGACTGGCTTATAAAGAATATCAGTGTTCTATGCAAAGTTCTATGCACTTTGCTATCTAATTTCAAAATGTCTCCTAAGATTCACTCACTGAAACATTTCTACACCTGTACTTTTCCCACCTAACATTAAAATCATGTGACTTAAAGACAAAGTGTGGCTAGTGTGCCTTAAAGAGTACCTGGATCAACATTTCCCCCATCACAAGTCAATACTGCTGATTTCTAGGAAAAGATACTGCACTCTGGAGTCTGACCTGGGGTCTGGGCCTGCAGAGAGCACCTGCTTTGAGCATGTCTTCCATATAACTTTAGGAGGCAGCAGCTGAAATCATAGAATATTGTGCTCAACACACAGGACAGGAACTATGTATCCCCAAAGCCCCACAGCACGTATTTATGTAAGGACTGTCTACAAAAAAGCAGCAGCAGCTGGATCTTTGTACTTGCAATGCAGCTCTACTTCCTCTGAGGGAGAGAACATCAGCAAATGTGCTCAATATCCTCAACTCCTTAGCTCCTCGTTAGAGAACTATATTGATAAGGCTGGCACATCGGTGAAGTTCAAACGAGGCCTATTTAAAATTCTCGATTCTCCTTCTACCTGTTTCCCTTTCTTGAAGCAATCTGTCCATGTGAAAGGATGTAAACTAAAGAAGGGAGGCCGAGGTCACAGACACTGTATTTGAATGGATCCGAGCCAGATGTACAATTCAATTTAAGCTAATGCATTTTCAGGTTTCCTTATTTGCCCAGGTTCTCGAGCCTTGATTAGAACAGGAAGATCAAGCCAACAAAAAGAATCAATGGGTAAAGGTGCCAGGCACCAATTCCACTACCTAGAATTTAATTGACATTCTGAGTTCAATTATAAAGGGAAGTCCAATCTTTAATATAGTAGAAAGAATCAACTTCCAAAAGTTGTTTCATCTCCACACATGTGCTATGGTCTCTCTCTCTCTCTCTCTCTCTCTCTCTCTCTCTCTCTCTCTCTCTCTCTCTCTCTCTCTCTGTTTTTATCACTTTTCTTCTCTCTGTCTCTTATACACAGACACATGCACAGAAACACAAACTAATAAGATAAACAAAGTAAAAGATGCATATAATTACAACATAACCATTATTTTATCTCTTCTCTTTGTTAGTATAAAAATCTTAACTGTTAGCTCTGACATGGTGATAGTATAGTGTTTCTCCTAAATTCTAGGGTACAATGTTAAGATATAAAGGTTTATTATACTTGAGACATACTAACTTAACAATCTATTTTTTTGTTTTTAAAAAAGAGTAATCAGCAGTCAGAATTCCAAGCTTTAAAATAAATCCTTGTCGAAATGCTATTTCTCTAGCAATGAATTCAAACTCCCAAGTTTCCCTATGTAATTTTTTATGGACTTTAGGCTTAGTCTGACTCTTTTCTGTAGGTGGGGAAAAGACGAACTCAGCTGCTGAGAGAGAGAGAGAGAGAGAGAGAGAGAGAGAGAGAGAGAGAGAGAGAGAGAATAAGATTTTCATTCTCTAGCAGACATATAGGGGACCTGAGATTGAACTATGAGTGGAAATCTGGAGTCTTGCTGTATTGAGATGTCTGAGGAAAAGAGGAAGAGTCAAAGTCAGTGACTTCTCTGAAATTTGTGGTTATCATATAGACAGAAATTGAGACTATGTAGCAATGAGTAAGTCTACAGTTTTGTCAAATTGACACTCATGACCCTTTTATGATTGACTGCAATGTCCTCATAATAGTAAAGAATGAATGATGTGAGGAGGTTGTCAAAATGTGGAGCTAATGTTGCTACATTTTGTGTATTAAATTTCCTATTCTCTTTACATCCATGTTATTATCAAAAACATATATTCAAATACACATGCACACAAACACTGCTCACCAGATGAAGAGCAGGTATGCAATGTGTAGGCGTAGGGTTATTGCAAAATATACTAGTTATGATAGTAGCTACTAGGGAGGAGGGCTGGAGAGTCATCAGGTCTGGAACACCTCAGTCCTTACATTTTTTTTTTTTTTGGAATTTTTTGAGACAGGGTTTCTCTGTGTAGTTCCGGCTGTCCTGGAACTCACTCTGTAGACCAGGCTGGCCTTGAACTCAGAAATCCGCCTGCCTCTGCCTCCCAATTGCTGGGATTAAAGGCGTGCGCCACCAACACCTGGCCAGTCCTTACATTTTTATCATGTTGTCATCTGTTTCACAGGGCTGCATGTCTCACTATTGGGCATCAGCATTCCATGGAATCTAATGTACAGGATATAAAGGAACTATTCTGTTTCCAAGGTCAAAATTGTATGCTTTCAAGACAAATACCACACTCCCTAGAAGAAGGCATCGGACCTGCCCAGCTTGCAGTACAGGTACTACTTCTCTTAAAGCCCAGTAGAAAGTACCAGTTGTGGGCTCTGCCGAGGGACAAAAGAAAGCCCACTGGGAAAGGCTGCCTCAGCACTGATGTTGGCACTGGGTGCACATCTCAAAGCGTACTCATTCCTGTACCTCTAGACATAGTTCTTATTCTAAAAAGCAAGTATCATTGGGATGTGATGGTGCTTATATGTAATCCTAGGGTTTGGTAGCCTAAGGGGGAAAAAGATGCACTGTGGGATACATGGTAAGATTCTGCCTTAAAATAAATGAACAAACAAACACACAAAAAGCAAGAACTCAAAGAGGAGAGGAAATATGGTTGTATAGAATAATGTTTAAAGTTGGGCACAAATTTTTCAAGCAAGAACACTTCAGGAATAGTAGAAAACAATATAAGCAATCTTCTTCAAGGATTCACATGAAACATGTTTAATTTCATGCTTTTGCCATATGATTAAATATATTGGGATTGTGTTATATTTGCATCTTTGTAAATGAGATGGATATTACTTTTTATATGTGGCTCCCTTTTAAATTATCACAATGATTGCCTAAAGATAGATTGTAAAGAGGACAAAAAAAAAAAACCAGAAGTTAGGCAACCTGCTCCAAATTCCAGAGTGAGAACATCCTATGAATTTAAGACTTAACTCAATTTATTAATCTAACTTTAGTCTAGATTATGGCTTCTATATACCATGTGGTGTGTGTGTGAGTGTAAGATGGTACTTAAAAATATTTTAGTTATGCCCATGTATCCATCAAAAATATTTGTAGAATGTCAAAAAGTGTAATTTGAAATAAACAATATCAACAACAGACTCAAAGGTTATAATGTATATGTGCATAAGAAAAATTTCTAAATTTAAATTTTAAAAAATATTACTTTTACAAATGAAGGTGAACTCTTGCTGTACAGATTTGTTTAAATTCTGTAACCACCTTGGGCTTTATATTGCTAATGTTAAAAGATAGCGCTACTCGATTTTTCAAATTAAACTTAATATCACCTTGCACATTTGCCCTCTTACTATCATTTCAGGGCTACTTAGTGACAAACTGAAGCACACTGTCACTCCAGATGAAATCAACCTCCTGAGAATATGGGAAGTCCTGGTGGTCTTTCAATTTCCTGCAAAATTAGCCTACTACTTTACAACTGGGGATTGCTTCTGGATAGGGCTCAATAACAAGTAAGTTGAACACATCACAATGAAGTTTTTGGCTAGGATGCTCTTAGTTTTTTTTCTCTGCTTAATATCAAGCATTTTCAGGTGCAAATGTAAAATGTTCTGAGTTGTATAACAAGGTTCTCATACCTAGTTATTTGTTGGATATATCTGTAAATCAATGAAAATAAGATGGATGAATGGGCAGAGTAATATATCAATAGATGAAAGGATGGAAGGAAAGACATATGGAAGGCTGGGATACTCAGTCAATCTTTAATATTCTTAGCTTTACAGTTAAGCAATTTATAGACACACATATTTCATATCAAACGATACAATTAATGTGCAACAATGGGCTTAATAACCATTTCTCTTTGAGATGAAAAGCTTTGTCGTCATCCATGTTTCCACCTTAGGCTTATATGCCAGCTGATTCAGAATATACTTATATGAACCCATTATGGGTCAGTTGGGCTTTTTAACACTCAGTATGTTAACAATCATACAGTATCAATAGTAACTAAGAAAAATGTGTATATAAATCTGATATGTTATCATTTACTCTATAGGTTGAGTCTCTACATCTTTGCCTTGATACTTTTATCTACCACTTATCAAGAAGCACTAGCTTAGAGACTATATTCTGTGGCTTAAATGACAGATCCTTAATAACCCACCATTTCAGGCTTGATGAGGCCAGTTACATTATAGTGTAGTTATTGGGCATTCTGCCTTGGTTTCTGCTTTGGTGGAAATAGAAAAATGCAAGGTTTGAATTAAATCCAGTTTGCATCCTGTTTAGGGAGAAACTAGGATGATTTTCAAAAAAGTTTTTGACTCTTAAAATTGAAAAGAGCTACAATTTCAGGTGTGGCAGGGTTACAAACATTGAATTGAAGTTTAGGAAAACTGAGTTCCTAAAACAAGGAACTGAGTTTCTATGATTTCAAATAAAAGTATTCTGGGGAATGGTTTAAAATCATGCAACTCTCCATACTAGGCAGTGGGCCTTTCTGTCTTGCTAATGTCTCCACTAACTTGACAAGTAGATACAGAGATGAAAATTTCTATTTGGTGCCGTCTAAACTACCTGAGATGACTTTTACATTTTGGCCCATTCATCTTGGGAGAAAAAATGAAAAAGATGTAGCTCCACGGGGTGTAAATCCCACACCATCTGGCTGAGCAGCTTCAGTTCTCGCCTTGGTCACACCAACACTTTACAAAGCAATTTTTAGCACGAAGTTGTTTCAACCTCTACTACCTGCTGCTTGACACTCACACCCTCCCTTTCACATCCCAAAGGCTATGTTGTTGGAAGTGGATGACACTGTACAGAACTGAATGTTCAAATGCCTGCATGTAGCACAGACATGGCAAGGTGCAGCAGAGACTAGTTTGCTGATGAAACAGTAGGACAGACTGAGTATTTTATCCTTGCACAATAAGTGTTGCCAGCAAGCATTGGGAAAAGCTAACTCTTTATTACACATGTGTATGGAAAAATTTGATTAACCTGTGCATTTATGTTTAATTAGTATTTCATCATGAGATGCCTAGATACTAGTCCTGTGGCCTTATTTATAGCAGGGTGCTTTTTCTCATGAATTTGAGTTCCTAATGATTTTATGATAGCCAGCATCTGCATTGAAATTGCACTCATCTCAGTATTACACAAATTGGAAACTACATTAACAATTACTCCACAAGAAATCTATATTGAGTATCTTATTTCTGTTTATCATCTTGCTGTTCTTGTAACTTAGGACATTAATTCCTCTTTTTTCAGAAAGTTCCTGAATATTTTTGCAAAAAGTCAACGGACTAAAAATGACAGAAGGCATGACAACAGAATAAGGGAAAGATTAAGACATTTCTTATATGATAACAATTCCTCTGATCAGCAGATGTATGGAGTCCCATAATAAATTTTTAATTCTCCCCAACCATGTCAGAACATGACTTTAATGGCATTAGATAAATGGATGACTTCTCATTCAAAGCAACTCAGGTTGAAGTATGGAAAAGTTATTGAATTCTTTACTTCAGCTTTGTTAATTCATCTCCCCACCCTATTTTTATATAACGTTTTTGATATACTCAAACTAAAAGCTAAGATTTTATTTCCTGAAAATGAGAAAAGGGTTCTGGTAGTGCTAGGATATCATGCATGTTGTCAAGCAGTATACTCCTGACATATATCCCTAAGCCAAATACCAGGTTTCAATAGAATTTGTATGTAGCCAATAATGTAAAGGGAAATAGCAAGGAAAGAACTATGATAAAATCAACCATGAAGAATAACTGTCAACTGTAACTAAATAGCAGATCTATTACTGATCAAAATGCTGACATTAGAAAGATCTAAGCTAAAAGCAATTGCAAACAAACCAAAACAAACAAAAAACCCTTCACCATTAGGTATGATGTTATAATCCCAAAATTACAAAATGAGCAATGTCTGTAAAGTTATGAACTTTCTGCCTTCACAAGGATTCTCCAAAAAGATTAGAGACAGCACTGTGAATGCTCTTTCAGGTACATGATCTCCATCTAAGAGGAAAGGATGCTTGATGCATACAATCCAGTGATGATTCTTTTCTTTTCATTTCAACATCACTGTGATCCACTGAAGAGAATATGTTCATGGAGATTTAAGACATTCATGAATTTTGTAGAGTAAAACACTAAGCCAATGATTTGCATCCATTCCCATTGGTATCAAGGAATTTTACTCTTCATTCATTTTTATTGATTATTAGACATAAACCAAACCTATAGTATATACCATGTTTGCTTGGGGGGATTAGGAGTCATGTGTTAAAATCACGGCCCTTTTTATTTCTTGTCCTTTGTGATCATCATTAAAAAGACAGCTACATCACTTCAACCTTAGGACTTAGACATGAGTTTTATGAGACAATAAAAATATACAAATCGGTTAGAGACCTGGAAGGCCACAAAACAATGAAATAAATCAGGGTGAAGAGTACCTTGAAGACATTGCTTCAGGCTCAAATGTGAGGTGGATCGTAGGGTGATCTCTCAGTGGACACATAATATTTTGCCTGGATGAGCTAAATGCATTGTGGTGAAGGCCAAGCAAAAGGAGTTAGGCAAGGAGGAAGCCTGAAGGGCAGAGTGAGATAAACAGTTCAAGCACAAGAATTTTGCTAAATGCAAGGGTTAAGATCCTGCTGCTGAATGGCCGATGGACTAGTAGGAGCATCTTATCAGAAAAACTTGTTAAAACGCAACATTCAAACTCACTGGATCACAACCTGCATTATTTCAAGATTCATGTTAATTAAAGTGTCAGTTTTAGATGCAAAGTACTAGAGTACATCGGAATTCAGCCTTTGAGTCAAGTCAAGGAGGTTGACTGTTCTTGCAGCATGACTTAGTGCTGGTCTCTGTGTGATTCTGAAAAGAATGGGCATACAAATTAAAACAAAACCATGGACTCTTTTGTCTCCTATTTTAAAAGGTTAAAGAAGATGAGAATTAAAGGGGTTGATGTGGGAATGCAAGATAGAAGAGAGGGTGTGGGAAATGATAACTAACATGAAGAAAGTTTTGCAATCCAAAGGAAACTTACTGCTATAGTGGCATTGTGTGTGTGTGTGTGTGTGTGTGTGTGTGTGTGTAATTTAATGGAATGACATATAATGGGAGAGAGAACAGCCCACTAGACATCGATGCTATCAAATAAAAACCCCAGTACCAGTAGTCGGTTATACCTTTTTGAGTCATTTCCCAAAGAGGATCCACATTATTCCACAAATGTCAGGCTACTACCAATGCTATTGGGTACCCTCCATAACCTGCTGATAAGACCATATTACTGAACAGATCGCATACTTTTGAAACTGAATGTAAAGAAATATAGCTGGTACTTATCTGGAAGTTTAGCCTGTACTAGCCAGCACTGGTAGTGCTAGAAAGTTCTATACAAGCACTAGAGGAGAAAAATAATCAAGAAACTCACCCATCTGTGAAGTCTGTGAACTATAACTACCTGTCTGCAAGCTATGCCCACCAATACTATAGTGAGACCAGTGTAAAGGGGGTAACTAACTACATTTTAAAATTGGAGTTAAAGCCTATTCCATGAGATTGAACCTATATTTTTACATTGTTAATGATGCCAAGAACATAAAAGTTAAATAGGTCATTGGCACAGAGAAAATCCTATTACTATTATTCTAGTAAATGAACATAGTGGTAAATAACTTCTAATTATACTTCTCTAACCATATACTAGTGTATTGCCCCAGATTTGAAATATCTGAAGTCTTTAGACGGGAATGATTTCACAGACCACTCTGTGTCTTTTCCTTTGGAATATGGCTACAGGAGCTGCAGTTTTACTTCTTTACAGCCTGATAGCCACCATGGTCCAACACTTCTCTTATTTAATCATTGAAACGTCCTACACTAAAGTCAAATATAAGCTGGGTGGGAAGGATTTCTGATAAGGTCATGAAGCCACATGAATCATTTCTGGCTAAGATTTCACTGTCACTACCACAAAGACTTCATCTTATACCAAGACTTAGCCTTATCATCTATATAACTAAGGAAATTCATTTGTAGATGATGACTAGAATACTGCTTAATATCTAAGGGAAAATCAATAATGGACATTGGAACTATTAATATTTTCATTATAATTACTTGTATTTCATGCTTACTTTATTAGGTTCTAGTAGATGGAATATGAGAGTTGAATGAAATATGGCAAGCTCATCATTCAACAGAACTAATGCTTGTAAGTATTTTGATCACTGAGAAAGAAGCAAGAAAAAAATGAAGTAATATTAAGTGAGCAAAGATATTGCAAAGGAGTCAAGAAAGAGAAGAATTCTATGTCCTGCAGGATTGAGGGGATTTCAGAGAAGAAAACCTCATTGGCTCCAGCAAGGTCTATGAGCACTCTGAAATGCGTCCATTGCTTGCAATAAGACCTTCAGCTGCTCTGAGACCTGGCCCCCACACTCTACAGAACTTATATCCCTCAGCCATCACAATGCAGGATTGAGTCCTGCTGATATAGAAAGAGTTTCTTCAAGAAAACCTCTACATACCTCTACCTGCCTGATTGGTGGCTAAGACATTGGTTGAGTACAATAACTTGGGAAAGAAAGTGGTGGATTTTATTTTAAAATATCATTTTAAATGTTTTAAATCTAAAAAAGTTTCAATTCTAGGATATGTTTAGGTGTTCAATAGATACTTTGTTCCCTAATATAAGCTCCCTAAAGCAACTGGTGCTACCCACTGTGTACAACATAAATGCTGTCTTCAGTCTATGTACCAGTAAAATATAAACCAATGTGTCAAGGTAGTGAATGTGAATTATGTCTCAGCACTAAGGAGATCTAGATCACTGACAAGCACATCCTTTCCATGTAAATCTAACTGGCTTTGGCCATCCCCGTGTATGCTAAGTTCCCAGCAAAGGCACGAGATTCTGTTTATCTTACTCAATAATACTCCACCTATCTTAAGAGTTAAATGCGTCTTATTTGAAAACATTTCCATTCTTCTTCACCCCAAATCTCACCAGATTTTTACAGCTATTTCATCCATGTGTGCTACTACCAAAGGCAGGACTGTATGACACCTCCCATAGCTGAAATAGATCAAGAAGCTCCGTGTAGAATCACAGCGTTTAGGCAACAGTTGTCTCTCGTGTTCCAGTTAAGCCAAGAGAACCTAAAGCTGGTCATTCAGTTTTCCAACATAAATCTCAGCAATGACCATGGAGTGCAGGTCTTACACTGTAAGCTCACACTCATGATGAGCAGAATAGGCTGTTGTACTCACCACCCGAGTGCGGTGGGGGTCCACAGAGAAGCACCACTCCTTGGCCTTCACGGACGGACACGGTGCTTCTCATTCTGGTTTTAAAATTTTCAAGATCTAATTAAAAACAGAAAAGAAAAAGAAGGACATTTCAGAAGGAAATCAACATGTTCTCTTTATTTGGAGGCCAATGCTCAAATCTCTTCCAAGGAACCTCAAGGGAATATTTGCGTTCAGGAGGAAAGCAGAATTTCATTTCTTTAAGCCTTCTAGGAAATCCGCTGTATAAATACAAATAAGCATATACACACAAATCCCATGCTGCTGTAACAGGAATGCAATTGTATGTGGCATCTACGATGGCAAAGCATATGTACGAATAAAATAACCACAAAATAGGATTCAGTGAAAAAACTGAAAAGCACAAATAAATATGTTTACCTCCATCCAAGTAACTCAACACATCATAAAGAAAATGAATCCTACTGCCTGATCACTGACTCTCAGACTCCTACTTTAAAAATACCTGATAATAAGCAGCCAGTGCAAACTTTACTCTCTACCTGCAATTATTTTTATTTAAAGAAATATTTGAAAATATAGAATTTGTAGGTTACAGTCTGTTTCATGTTGTGAAGGGCTGTATGGAAGATACACATCACTGGAAATTAAGTAAAACTCACAGAACAACAGTAAATTAGATGAATACACTTAATTTATTTATAGCTGCAAAAATACTAGTTATTTTAATCACAGAAAGGATGATGTACAAACATTTGATAATTTAAAATCTCAATTAAGGGCAAATGCTATTTTTATTATTAGCAGTGATTTTTAGGAAAAGCATAATTTCTTCCAATAACACTAAAGATTTAGACTTCCTAGCTTTACTGACCACAGAGGGAAAAGACTATCCACTTCTTTATTTAAATAGCTGAGGACTATACAAATTGTAACTCCCTACGCATGTTATAAGCAAATATCTGAATATACTCAATGGCGTACTCAAAATGCAAAGATTTAGTCTATGCACAGAATAGACTAAGGATCTGGTATTTATATTTAAACAAAAATGTTTAGGAACTAAGTTTACTATCTGCATATGAAATATTGTATTACACGAACACAGAGTCACACGCACATGCACACATCGCAGAGTTACACATACATACACACACACACACACACACACACACACATACACACACACACACACACACACGTTTTAGCTCCTAAACATTGTTACAAAGTTTCTGTGTTACAACTTGTAGTAGAACATGTCCTCTAAATAAAAATTAGAAACTTTCCTTTGGAACATATAAGGACTGCAGCTTGCTAGCTCGAACTGGACTGGACTTAGCTAGTTTTCTCATACAGTTCAGAATTACCTGCACTGGGACGGTGGTACCCTCAAGGGCTGAACTTATTTTCAAATGGATGAAAACCTGAATCTAAAGACATTTAGAAATATTCAAAGCACCATAATTCAGTACAACAGGCAATTAGATTCTTAAATTTTTATTTGCTATTGAGAAGTAACATTTATCTTAAAGGATGTTACCAAAATGAACAGGTATGGCCAGAAAAGAAGGGACTGTGAAGACTCATTTTGACCAGGAGCTATTTTACTGAAATGTGTGACATTATATTTATGTCTACTATAAATGCAGTATGTAGTATACAATACTATACTATGACATTATAACTTCTTAAAGCTGTAGCAGATACAAAAGATATTCAAAACATTAAAACTCCTGCACTGTTATTGAGTAGTAATGCTGACTCATTTAAATATTGAAATGTTAAATCTACTTATAGAAAAGTAATTTTTTTAAAGAGGAGCAAAGAGTTTATTTCAGTTCTCACCTCCAGGTGAGAAAAGTCAGGGCATGATCTCAAGCAGGAACTTGATGCAGAAACAGAAGGACTGCAGCTTGCTGGCTCGAACTGGCCTGGACTTAGCTAGTTTTCTCATACAGTTCAGAATTACCTGCATTGGGATGGTGCTGCCCTCAAGGGCTGAACCTTCCTGTGCCAATTAACAATAAAGATATTTCTCCACAGATATACTTAACAACCCTGTCTGACCCACACAGCTCTGAACTGAGTGTCTTCTTCTTCTTTATTTATTTGATATATTCTTTATTTACATTTCAAATGATTTCCCCTTTCCTGGCCCCCCTCCCCAAAAGTCACATAAGCCCTCTCCCCTCCCCCTGTTCCCCCATCCACCCCTTCCCACTTCCACTGCTGCACTGAGCCTTTCCAGAACCAGGGGACACTCCTTCTTTCTTCTTGGACATCATTTGATATGTGGATTTTGTCTTGGGTATTCCAAGCTTCTAGGCTAATATCTGCTTATCAGTGAGTGTATACAATGAGTGTTCTTTTGAGACTGGGTTACCTCACTTAGGATGATGTTCTCCAGCTCCTTCCATTTGTCTAAGAATT
The DNA here is from genome assembly GCA_964023405.1 of Apodemus agrarius. Classification (NCBI taxonomy): domain Eukaryota; kingdom Metazoa; phylum Chordata; class Mammalia; order Rodentia; family Muridae; genus Apodemus; species Apodemus agrarius. The sequence continues at coordinate 132,030,700 of OZ030006.1, forward strand.
TCATTAATTCATTGTATCTAATGGCTGAATGGTACTCCATTGTGTATATATACCACATTTTTTGTATCCATTCCTCCATTGAGGTTACATCTGGGATCTTTCCAGCTTCTGGCTATTATAAATAGGGCTGCCATGAACATAGTGGAGTGTGTATCCTTATTATATTCTGGGGAATCCTCTGGGTATATGCCCAGGAGTGGTATAGCAGGGTCCTTCGGAAATGTCATGCCCAGTTTTCTAAGGAACCTCCAGACTGATTTCCAGAATGGTTGTACCAGCTTGCAATCCCACCAGCAGTGGAGGAGTGACTCAGAAAAGTAATTTTTAAAGTGTTTCATTAGGGAGTTAAGTAGTGATTGCTATTGTTCCTTTACCACACAGTTTTGTTTTCTTTATAATTTTCTACATAATTTTATACCTTGGAGACTTTTAACATTTCAACTTTATTCATTAGCAGTATGAAATACAGAGTTGTAATCATATCTGGGTAGACATGGGAGGTCAAGAAACTACCTTTACATTTGGTTTTCTCTACCTACCTTGGGATTGAACTCAGACCAAATATCCTATTGAGAGACCTAATGCAGATGCTCAGGCTTGCAAGGCAAATGTGTTTATCAATTGTCCCTTCAAACCGGCTTGATGGAGGAGGTTTTTAGTCACTGATTTTAGCCATCAAGCAAGCACACCAGTATGAATAAACAAGAAAACATAAAGGAAAGAAAGATAGCACTTTCTCTTCACAGGAAAAATACCTTTTGCGTACATTCAAATTCTGTTTGGTCCCGGCTAGCCTAGAATATATCAATATATTCTACTATAAGGAAGAGTAAGGGAGCATCACTTTAATTCCTGATATGCTTGTTCATTGGGTATTAGGATCAGTCCTAGCAAAGTAACCTAAATGCAGCAACTCCAATGTCCCAGAGAATCAGTGACAGCAAATTTTTGTGACTGTGGTAGATGTTTCCCCTAAGTCTGTTTCTCTTCAGCATGTCTTAAATTTCCCACCTACCATTACTACCAGGGATTTGTATTTCAATATGTAGATATTTAACAATCACTTAAACATATCAAATAGAGATGCTTAATAATTTCACTATCTGAACCTCAAATATATCAAATATAACTGTGATTTCCTATGAACATGTATAATATTCAATCCAAGTTAAATATCTCAAGATACTACTAAGTCTTAAAGACTGACAAAAGGGCATGGGATATATTTCAGAGATTAAGCGGACATTAGGTTCAGCACCCAGCATCCATACAGCAAACAATATTCCTCTTTAACTCCAGTTCCAGGGGATCAGAACCCTATTCTCAGCTCTGCCAGCACTGCATTTACATGATGCCCATAAATATACACAGGGAAAACACCCATACTCATAAACAATAAAATTACTATTATTTAAATATGTCAAGAATTCACTGTGCACCATGGATGTTTATATATGGACAGTTAAATAAATATGTGTCAGATGCATCAGAGAGCAGAACACAGCTGGATGGTGCGGGGGGGGGGTAACTGCTGACAGGTGTGTACTAATAACTCATACTGGTTTTAATTTGCATCACCATAAAAGTTAATGATTAGATTCTCTTCATGTACTTATATACCATACATAGATTATCTCTAGTGAAGTATCAGTTGATATCTATTTTCTGATTAGAAATGGTTAATTACTATTCAGTTCTAAGAGGTCTTATTCATTCTAGACATGTTTTCTTTCTTAAAGACATGGTTTGTAAATATTTCTTAAGATTGACCAAAAGCATGAATGCATGGAAACATGAGTGTCATTAATTGATAAAAAAAAAAACAGAAAAGCAACAAAAGAAGAAAGAAAGGAAAGGAAAGGAAAGAAGAAGGAAGGAAGGAGGAGAAAGGAAGGGAGGGAGGGAGGGAAGAAAGGAAAGGAAAGGAAAAGAAAGAAAGAAAGAAAGAAAGAAAGAAAGAAGGAAGGAAAGAAGGAAGGAAAGGGAGAAAGAAAGAATGGGAGAAAGAAAGAAAGGGAGAAAGAGCGAATGTGACTGATCTTAGGTATGTTAGGGGACACTTGTTGTAGATATGATGGAGAATATATGCAGTGGCACCAGAAAGGCTCCAGATTGAACATAACTGGCCAACTGGGCTGGGCCATGTGAGCAGAAGGGGCAGGGGAGAAAGGAAAGCGAGAGAGAGAAACCCGGAGTGGCAGACAAGAGGCCAGGGCGCCAAAAGGCCAAAACGGGTAGTAGCCAAAATGGCTTAAGTTATATATGGAATAGTACTGAGTGAAAGACAGCCTAGCCCATCCCTGAACTGGAGAAATTCACTATAGGCATTGGGGTTTGCAAGCCAGGAAGACCCTGTAACAAGTAGCGTTTGAGGGATGCTGGGAGAACTTGATAGCAGTGTCAGCTTTGATAGGTTAATAAGCATCTCAGTTAGCCATTAGTCCGAGCTTTGGGACTTAACATGAAGCAAGGAGCAGAAAGATTTTCTTCCTTTTGTTGAGACACCAGGAGACATGGGAGAAAAATAAAACACTGTGATCACTGATCTTGGTTGTAAGCTTGAGTGTGTGTGGGAGCAATTAATAAGTGAAATGTTGGGTATGTCCATCCGTGAGCAGTACCTTCTGGCAGCTCAGACAGAAAGAGATCTGAGGGAAATACAGTATTCTGATTGGCTGCCCACATTCACCTTTCTGTTGTCATCACTGGTGCCTTTTTTTTTTTTTTTTTTTTTTTGGTTTTTCAAGACAGGGTTTCTCTGTGTAGACCAGGCTGGCCTCGAACTCAGAAATCCGCCTGCCTCTGCCTCCCAAGTGCTGGGATTAAAGGCGTGCGCCACCACACCCACTGCACTGGTGCCTTTTGACACTAGAATCAGCTTCTTTGGATTTCCAAAGAGGAATGGGAATTAGCAGCTTCACTAGGAATCTTTTCATGCCTTCAGCACCAAGGCCATTTAGAGTGCTATGACATCCAGCCACTGTGACTTCTCAGCCTCTCCAGTATTGAGACACCAATTGATGGACTATTCATTCCCTCTCTACAAGTCAGTCTGACAAATCCTCTTAATATATACATTTTGTATTAATCCTGCTCTTCTTGACAATGATACCCAATACCAAAACCACAATGTCCAAATCAAAAACTTATTTTTGAAAGAAGTACAAAGTTCTTTAATTGGAAAATGTCAGACTTGAGAAATTCTGGGGACATGAAGTGATAGCCAACAGTGACCTGAGGTGCTGAGAAGGGTCCTGAGTAACAGTTCTCAGCTGTATTTGCCTTCACCATACAGTGCCCAAGACAAAACTCTTAGTTTTGACACTAGCCACTTTGGCTCTCAACCACTCCAGCTCAATACCCGTTGAGTAGGAAAAATCATTTCCAGTTCCAATCAACTATCTTTTCCTAACTCACAGGATGGAACAATGAATAAGACCTCAAAAAGAAAGTATGTTGGCTTTGTGGTTTTTATAATGGTTTTGTTTTTAAGCTTTGTCCTTTGCATTTAACTATTGTTCCTTTTATTATACTCTATTATTTTTATTTCACTTTTAAAGAGGAAATCAAGAGATTTTATTCCCTTTTTCACATTTACTTGTTTGCTTACATGAGTTTTATTCCTATCTCTTTAAGATATCTAGCTATTTTCTATCTTTTTTTTTCATTTAAAAAATATGGAATGCTTCACGAATTTACGTGTCATCCTTACGGAGGGGACATGCTAATCTTCTCTGTATTGTTCCAATTTTAGTGTATGTGCTGCCGAAGCAAGCACATTTTCTATCTTTTCAATATTCTCCTTGTGGCTAATATCTATTTTTCTCTTTATTAAACATATGCTTCTATACTTTTCTCTGTTTTCCTGAACATTCTTTAATTTCAGTCAATTATTAATTACAGTTTTTACATTTTGTAAATTTAGAAAAATATGAACCACTTTATCCCACATTGACTGAAACCCAATGCTTTGCTGCTTCTACGATTCAAGTTCCCAGCTAAGAAACATCATACAGCAGCAAACTCCATGTATTTCTCCAAGCCTATAACACTAGTCCACATTGCACACATGCTGCTATAATGTGATCTACTTAGGTTCATCTTCAAGCCTAACTTCAAACAGATCTTTCCTAACGCCAATGAAATTACTCTCAATTTATCCATTGGTAGTGTCTATATTTTTGTAAGTTCCCTTCTCTGAATCTACCAAGTTTATGGCCATGTAATTTTTAACACTAATTTTCATTTTCTTCACTGCATATCTGTTGACATTATACAGGTCACCTATGGATCTTTGAAATCAATAGACTTTGTATCCACCACAATATTTCCCTTGGGCTCTTAGTCACAAGTCTGCAGGTCAAAATTAGATCCCAGATGCCAACACTGAAGGTCTCCTACAATTCTAGTAATGGAACTCAGTTAAAATCAACAACAGCAACAGCAACAACAAAACATGACAATAAGAATCTAGGAGTCTTGGATCAGACCTGCCAAGGTTCAGATCTTTACGACTATACGCACATCAACTTACATATGCTTTGCATCCTGCAGTGGGAAACACCCTAATCTCTGAACTTCATATGAGTTTTGAGAGAGGATATTTGCTATTGCAGATATGGAAGCTTTATGCATGATATACAATGTTATACAACTTGAACGATTGAACATGGTCCTCTTATAAGAGACTCCACGATTTCCTTTGAGTTCCTAGTATACTTCTTTCATTTCTTTCTCCACCATGTGTTTACCTGTTAATTTGTTTATTTTAATAAGGGTTGAGCTTTGTTGATCAGTCTTGTCTTGAACACATAGGACCCATGAGATTCTTGAGTCTCACAATCCTAAGTAGCTGAGATTAGACACATACACCCCATGCCTAGCCCTCTTTTACTGCTCTGATTCATATACAAGTTTTATATTTTAAAAAAGAAGCAAACGTTTTTATGCTGTGGGATCTAATGATTTAGAGCAGAGTTGTCTCTGTAGGTAGGGCTGTGACATTAGAAAGACATGGGAGTGGAATGGGTACATGGCAGGACTTTGAGGTTGCTGGTAGAAGAAGAACAGATTAAGACAGGGGATGAAAATGACCAAATTTTTACATACATGTATTACCAAAGGATAACATATTTTACTAAACAAAATGAGAAAGTTTAAAAAATAAAAACGAGTAAAAATTCCACTCTAATGACTCACAAAACTAAATTCTTTTTTTTACATGCAAGATTTTTAATAAGGTTTAAAACATTTAAACAAAGTTAAAATTTTATATTAATTTGTTCATTCATTCACTTTAAATCCAGATTGATGCCCTCTTCTTCCTGACATACCCCTCACATAGTATCTCCCCACATATCACTCTCCCCTTCTCCTCTAACAGTGTAGGGGCCACCCCTTAGTATCTCCCAAACCTGGAAAATCAATCTTTTCATGACTAGATGCATCCTTTCCCACAGAGTCAAGATTAGTCAGCCCAGGTAAGGGAACTTATTCCATAGACAGACAATAGCCTTATAGATAGCCCCTGCTCCAGTGGTTGGGGGAATCACACAAAGACTGAGATGCACATCTGCTATATAGGAAACCTTCGGTCTATCCAGGTATGCTCTTTGACAAACCTAAATTCTTAAGCACTCTCCAACATCAGATAAATGGCCATCTCATCTACATCTTTTACTGTTTCAACACAAATCTGTGGACTCTGATGTTACACCAACCTAAATACAACTATTTTCTAGTGTTTACAAGCTTTCTCACTGGTAACTTGTAGATACATAGAAACTCATCTATAAATCAAATATAATATCAGCACATATTAAGCATACAGAATACTATGTCTTATGCAAAATATTTAAAACAGTTACTGATACACAAATGTTTCATAAGTAAATGTAACTATTGTTTGCTTTACATTCTCCCTGAAATTTTGCCAAGCATCAAATTTCTCCTTCTATGTCTGCACTGGTGTTGTGTCCCCCAAATTCTTAACTCAACTTGAATTCTCTGCATGTCCTGCAGATACTTGGGAGAAAACTACTTGCCCTCTTTTACTTGATACTGTTTCTTCTTCTTCTTTTTTTTTTTTACAGTGCTTTCAGCTGTTTGGCTCCTATTCTAACATATTTTTGTTACAATACCTGTACAGACTCCTATGCCCATTTTTCTCTTGCCTGTTTCCCCACAAAAATCACCATAGTCACGTTCATTGTCCTAGAAAACACAGGTTCTTCCTTTCACTCAAATTTTTTTACTAACCATATAAATATTTTTTGTCAAATCCCTTATTATACAAACTCATGTTGTAAGCATTACACACCTATGGGTGTTAGTGTGTGTGTCTGTGTGTGTCTGTGAGTGTGTATGTCTGTGTGTATGTGTGTATGAATGTGTGTGCATGGATGTGTGCAGCATGGGAGTTTGTGTGGGGTGTGTGTGTGCATTGTGCATGTGCCATGCATGTGTGCAGCATTCTTTGTCACCTTTTTGCATCACCAGCATTATAGGTATAGAGTTCTTCAAAACTGATAAAAATGAGCATGTGAGAGAGTTAATAGACAGATGGATTTTTGGAGCATTTTGACAGACATTTTCTGAAACTCACCTCCTTTGAATTCCATAAAAGCCCTACTAGAAATGTGCCAAAGTACCATGAATGTGATGAAACCAAGACTGATATGCTTTTCCACTGATAAGATGTTCTGTAGTTTTTATCTTTATACTGCCCAATGATAGCATATAAGGTTTATCTGCTCTCTGCCCTGTGGTCTCTCACTTCTTAGTCAATCCAACCTCTACCCATAGCATTGATTTTACTGATCTTCATACAATAGAGACTCAATTTTAAATAAGTCCTCAAGTATTAAAATTGAATACTTAATGTCTTGATGTTAACAATCACATTCTTTGTCCTTATTTACTGCTTCAACAGATGTATTTGCATAACCATGAATAAACATGTATATGTCTGTTTTCTCAGTACTAACACAAGATATAGTCTCCAACACTGAGTAATTCAATGTGTACAATTTTGCTTATGTCCTAATCACTTTTTCTATGCTTGCATTAAGCATACTTGTCTTCAATGATCATTAAAAAAAAACTCTATATGAAGGAGATATTTGCAGAGCACTGAAATGGTTATTGTAATTGTATATTAGTATATTTGGTTTCTCTGCTCAAAAAGACTAAATGTCTGGGTAGGAATCGCCTCCCTTTATTTCTGTTGTTCCAACAGAGTTCTTATTGTGCCTGCTCAGGAAAGATGGCATGCCTTAACACAAGCCCTTGATCACTATGAATAAATGTTGTAATCCTAAGCAAACCTAATGCTTCTATCTATGAACACCTTTCTAGCTCTCTCCCCTGATGCCTTGACTTCAAGCAGTTTCTTACTGATGTTCATTGAGTGGTTTACACTCACTCAGTTAATAGAAATTACCAAACAAGATCAGAAAATAAAAAGGATTTCTTTTTTTAAAATTTTTTATTGAATATATTCTTCATTTACATTAAAATGTTATACCCTTTTCCTGTTTCCCCCCTCCCAAAAAATCCCCAATCCATCCTCCCACCCCCTGACTCCGAGAAGATGCCACTTCACCCAACCAACTCCCACCTACCTCCTCCCTCAATTTCTCCATACTGGGGTATCGATTGAGCCTTCATAGACAAAGGACATATCCTCCCACTGGATGCCCTACAAGGCATCACTATGCCACACTTTTGGTCGGAAACATGTGTACAGCCTGATTGATGGCTTAGATCCTGGGAGCTCTGGGGCATCTGGTTGGCCAACATGGTAGTTCTTCCCATGCGGCTGCAAACCCCTTCAGTTCCTGCAGTCTTCTCTCCAACTCCTCCATTGGAAACCCCGTGCTCAGTCCAATGGTTGGCTGTTAGCATCAGCCTCTGTATCTGTAAGACTCTGGCAGGACCCCTCTGAAGATGACCATAACAGGCTACTTTTGACACACACTTCTTGTCATCCATAATAGTGTTGGGGTTTGGTGACTGTTTATAGGATGAATCCCCAGGTAGGAAAGTCTCTGGGTAGCCTTTCCTTCACTTTCTGCTCCACACTTTGTCTCCATAATTGTTCCTGAATATTTTGTTCACTTTCTCAGAAAAACCAAAGCATCTACACTTTTGTCTTTCTTCTTCTTGAGCTTCATGTGGTCTGTGAATTGTAACTTGTTTATTTTAAGCTTTTGGGCTAATGTCCACTTATCAGTGAGTGCGTACCATGTGTGTTCTTTTGTGATTGGGTTACCTCACTTAGGATGATACTTTTTAGTTCCATTCATTTGCCTAAAAATTTCATGGATTCATTGTTTTTAATAGCCAAATAGTACTCCATTGTGTAAATATACCACAATTTCTGTATCCATTCCTCTGCTGAAGGACATCAGGGTTCTTTCCAGCTTCTGGCTATTATAAATAAGACGGCTATAAACACAGTGGAGCATGTGTCCTTACTACATGTTGGAGCATATTCTCAGTATATGCCCAGGACTGGTATAGATGGGTCTTCAGGTAGTACTATGTCTAACTTTCTGAGGAACCACCAATCTGATTTCCAGCAATGGGGAACTGTTACTTTTTCTCCACATCCTCACCAACATCTGTGGTCACCTGAGTTTTTCATCTTAGCCATTCTGATTGGTGTGGGGTGGAATCTCAGGCTTGTTTTGTTTGGCATTTCCCTGATAACTAGGGATGCTAAACATTTCTTTAGGTACTTCATAGTCATTCAAGTTTCCTCAGTTGAGAATTCTCTGTTTAGCTCTGTACACCATTTTTAATAGGGTTATTTGACTCTCTGGAGTCTAACTTCTTGAGTTCTTTGTATTCATTGGCCATTAGCCCTCTATTGATGTAGGATTGGTAAAGATCTTTTCCCAACCTGTTGGTTGCCATTTTGTCCTGTACTCCTGGGACTCCTGTTCTCAATGTATACACAAGTATATAGGCACTCCTGGGAGACAAGCTCTCTTGTGGTGGTATTTTTGTAGGTAGCTCTGTGGCCCAGGATAATTATCTCTGTGCTCTCAGGCTTCTCCACAGTCCTGGGAGGTTAGCTATCACCCTGTGCCACTTGGATATAGTACAGTATGGCAGAGGATGGTCCCCAGCTGGAGCCAGAAACCCTCATGTGGAAGCCTGAGGGTTCCGGATGGGTTCCTCTGAGCATTAGGGATGGTCCTACTTATGGTCTCAAGCCACTCTGCACTCCTGTGGATGGACCAGCAGCAGAAGGGGCAGAAGGAATGGAAGGGGAGTGGTATTCCAGAGGACAGGGGATTTTAGTGGTTGTTGGGTAGCAAGTCCCATGAGTCCCCCAGAGCAGCTCTGGGACTCCAGTGATTGGGGTTCTTACCAACTGCTCTGAGTGCAGTATATTCTCTTGGATGGATCAGGAGATGGGATATTCACTGTAGCAGACCTCCCAAGAGTCTTCCCCAACAGAGAGAAGAGGATGTTTGGGTTTTTTGTTTTTTTGTTTTGTTTTGTTTTGTTTTGTTTTGTTTTGTTTTAAAAAAGAATATAGTCTAATAACAATCTGAAAGTTCTGACACTTCAGATAATAAACAAACCCCTTTTTGTCAGTAGAAGTCAGTAAATTATAAATACTTTTTAATCATGTTTTGATGGGTGGTTCTCTTATCTTTCATCTAATCAAAGAAAAACAAGTATACAAGCCCACACACAACTTGGTTAATAGATCAATTATAACACTAAATTTTTAAATGTAGCTAATATAAAAAGGTGAATATTTTTAATTTTCTAAGAGCTTCCTTTATTTTGCAATATATACATATATAGTACTATACATATAAAAATTCTAGCTTTCTTAAGAAAAAGTATAATTATGTTTTATTTAAAAATTGTTTTCCTTTGAAATAAACATCAAACATCTCACAGTATAGATAAGAGTTAAAATAGCTCTAAAACACATGGTGAATACATTGTAAAATGCTGAGTATGATGTTCCATACTTGCAGTATCAGTACTCAGGAGGCTTGGGCAGAAAGAATCAAGAGTTTGAAGCAAGCCTTGGCTACATAGCAAGATACTGTCTCAAAAGGTAAATAGAATGGGGCAAAATATCAATTTGATTTTTATAGATTAATAGAAAAAGGAGTATCACTTTTAGAGACCACATTAACATTGGAAGTGGTATTTTATTTTTATAGATATACTAATTAGCATGAGTTAATCATTCTATGTAGCTTTTTTTGTTTTTGCTTTTTTACAAAATTTTCTATATTCTTTGTTTACATTCCAAATGCAGTCCCCTTTCCTGGTTCCCCCCTCCCCATAAGTCTCATAAGCCCTCTTCCCTCCACCAATTCCCCAATAAGCCCCCTCCCATTTCTCTGTCCTGGCAATCCCCTACAATGCTGGATCAAGTCTTTCCAGGACCAGGGACCTACTCTTCCTTCTTGGGAATCACTTGGTATGTTAATTGTGTCTTGAGTATTCAGAGCTTCTGGGCTAATTGATATCAACTTATCAGTGACTGCATTCCATGTGTATTCTTTTGTGATTGAGTTACCTCACTTAGGATGATATTTCCCAGTTCCAACCATTTGTCTAAAAATTTCATGAATTCATTGTTTTTAGTTGCTGAGTAGTATTCCATTGTGTAATTATACTACATTTTCTGTATCCATTCCTCCATTGAGGGACATTTGGGTTCTTTCCAGCTTCTGGCTATCATAAAGAAGGCTGCTATGACCATAGTGGAGCATGTGTCCTTCTTGCCTGCCAGGGAATCCTCTGGTTATTTATGCCCAGGAATGGTATAGCAGGGTCCTCCTGAAGTATCATGCCCAATTTTCAAAGTAACCACCAGACTGATTTCCAGAATGGTTGTACCATCTTGCAATCCCACCAGTAGTGGAGGAGTGAGTTCCTCTTTCTCCACGTCCTTGCCAACACCTGCTGTCTCCTGAGTTTTTAATATTAGCCATTCTGACTGATGTGAGGTGAAATCTCTGGGTTGTTTTGATTTGCATTTCCCTAATGATTAATGATGTTGAACATTTCTTAAGGTGCTTCTCAGCCATTCAAAAGTCTTCAGGTGAAAATTCTTCATTTACCTCTATACCCCATTTTATAATAGGGTTATTTGGCTCTCTTGGGAAAAGAACTTCACCAACCCTACATCCGACAGAGGGCTAATATCCAATATATACAAAGAAGTCATTTTATTTTTTAAAGATTTTTTTATTATTGGTGATTTTATTTGTTTACATTTCAAATGTTGTCACCCCCTTCATGCTTTCCCTCTGTAAGCCCCCCATCCTATCCCCCCTTCCATCTGCCTCTATGAGGATTCTCCCCGACCCATCCATTCCAAACTCTCTGCCCTTGCAACCCCCTATGCTGGGGCATCAATCCTCCACAGGACCAAGCCACCCCATTGATGCCAGGCAAGGTAATCCTCTGCTACATAAGCAGCTGGAGCCATGGGTCCCTCCATGTGTATTCTTTGGTTGGTGGTTTAGTCCTTGGGAGTTCTGGAGTATCTGGTTAGTTGATAATGATGTTCTTCCTATGGGGTTGCAATCCCCTTCAGCTCTTTCAGTCTTCACCCTTCGGGTCCCTGTGCTCAGACTGATGGTTGCCTAGGAGCATCCACATCTGTATTGGTCAAGTTCTGACAGAACCTCTCAGGAGACCTCTATACCAGACTCCTGTCAGCAAGTGCTTCTTGGCATCAGCAATAGTGTCTGGGGTTTTCTTCAGTTTCTGCTCAACTCTTAATCATCCTGAGTGAGGTAACCCAGTCACAAAATAACACACATGGTATGTTTTTAATGATAAGTGGATATTAGCTCAAAAGCTTGAAATACCCATGATGCAATTCACAGACCATATGAAGCTTAAGAAGGAGGAAGACCAAAATGTAGTTGTTTCAGTCCTACTCAGAAGGGGGGACAATTAAGTGAAGTAGAGGGAAGGATCTGGGGGCGGGGTAAGGCAGGACAGAAGTTCAGAGGGTCAGGAAATTGAACAGAGGTGTGTAACAGTAGGTGATGGGAAACTGGGGTAACCACTAGAAAGTCACAGATGCAAGGGAAGCAAGAGTTCCCAAGATCCAATGTGGATGTCATTAGCCAAAATACTCAACAAAGGAGAGAGGGAACCTATAGAGACCATATCCAGTGGATAGGCATCCCTCCATTTGAGGGATGGGGTCACTCACTCATCTCAAAAATTTTAACCCAGAATTGTTCCTGTATGAAAAGAATACAAGGACTAAGTGTGGGAAGTTGTATTTTAAAGACTACTCTAGAATGCCCCTTTTGAAATCTACTGTCACACTTTATACTGCCCAGACAAGTTTCCACAGTCATTTACTGAAGGATATACTTGTCCCTTATACTGAGTAACAGCTACTCAGTAATCTAAAAATAAAGAGATTCTATAAAATGACATTATTTAGAAAATGGGAACACTACTCCAACACATTTATCTTAATTATATTCTCAAACATTTGAAAAGGCTTCTGAATAGAGGAGGTTCAAATGGCTCAATGGAGTTTTTACAAAACAGCAAAAGTCCTGCTTCACTAGAAATATCCACCATTAAAATTAGCCCTAGCCCTTCATAGAGACTTCTTAGACTCTGATTTCAGGTTTGTCTGAAATAGCAAATGTTTTTGCCTATGTTAGAGGCCTGCTGAGATCATTGTGTGAGAAAATAAACACAAAATTCTTGGAACACTTTAGGGGATCAATAAATGTTAGGAAGCAGCTTCCCCTCTCCAGGCAAGGAGAGGCCTGTGTCTTACTTACCCTAACCACAGTCTAGCCAGACTTATTTGTGATTTGCACCGAGCTAAGTTTTATGTCTTTTGAAGGATTCAACTACTTGCCTCTATTTTTTATTACCTGCCTGCTTCTCTAAGACAAAAATAGTTTCTCCTCTTCTGCCTTGTACTTAGTTGAATAGTTGCTAGGTAATATTTGTTAAATTTAACACTTAATTCATTAAGTCTTAAAGCTCTTCATAGCTGCTGTTAATACAAATTTAATAGTAGATATACAATGTGATAGTAAAAACTCACTTCTGTCCATCCAGAAATAATAGAAGCCAAAATTAATTAGCGTATTTCAGCAATGCTCCCAACTCTACTCTCCACCCAACCAGACAGAACTATCAGACAAAGAAACCTCACTCTGACCTTATGAAGAGGCAGTTTATCATTAATGCTCATTCAGCAACACCGTAGAATAAGAACATGCTGGCAAGTGACATGATCTCCTGTGGGCAGGCATGGGCAGGCACCCTGGGGAGGACCTAATTAAGTTTACTTTTTTCTGCCCTAACTGTTCATTAATTAGTGTACAAAATTAATGGGAATTTATTTTTTCTTTAATTAAATGATCTATTTATATAGTCAAACTTCACTGTAATAGGTGAAGGCCATTAAAGATTTTTTTTTAATTTTCTAAATTCTTTGTTTACATTCCAAAGGCTTTCCCCTTTCCCAGTTTCCCCCTCCCCGTATGTCCAATAAGTCCTCTTCCCCACCACCTATTCCTCAATCACCTCCTCCCCCCAGAATTTCTCTGTTCTGGTACTCTCATACAAAACTGAATCCAGTCTTTTCAGGACCAGGATCCTCACCTTCCTTCTTCTTGAGAATCTTTTGATTTGCTAATTGTGTCTTGAGTATTCAGAGCTTCTGGGCTCATTAATATCCTCTTATCAGTGATTGCATTTCATGTGTATTCTTTTGTGATAGGGTTAACTCACTTAGGATGATATAGTCCAGATCCAACCATTACCTACAAATTGCATGAATTCATTATTTTTAATTGCTGAGTAGTATTCCATTGTATAAATATACCACATTTTCTATATCCATTCCTCCTTTGAGGGACATCTGGGCTCCTTCCAACTTCTGACTATTATAAATAAGGCTGCTATAAACATAGTGGAGCATGTGTCTTTATTGCATGCAGGGGAATCCTCAGAGTATATGCCCAGGAGTGTTATGACAGGGTCCTTTGGAAATGTCATGCCCAATTTTCTGAGGAACCGCCAGACTGATTTCCAGAGTGGTTATACCTTCTTGCAATCCCTCCAACAGTGTAGGAGTGTTCCTCTTTCTCCACATCCTCGCCAGTACCTGTTGTCTCTTGAGTTTTTAATCTTAGCCATTCTGACTGGTGTGAGGTGGAATCTCAGGGTGGATCTGATTTGCATTTTCTTGATGACTAATGATGTTGAACATCTCTTAAGGTGCTTCTCAGCCATCCGAATTTCTTCAGATGAAAGTTCTTTGTTTAGCTCTGCACCACATTTTTAATAGGGTTATTTGATTCTTTGGGGTCTAACTTCTTGAGTTCTTTATATATATTGAATATTCGAAGAAGACCTCAGAAGATGGAAAAAATATTTCATGCTCTTGGATTGGCAGGATCAATAAAGTAAAAATGGCCATCTTGCCAAAAGCAATCTACAGATTCAATGCAATCCCCATCAAAATCCCAAATCAATTCTACATAGATCTAGAAAGAGCAATTCTCAAATTCATCTGGAGTAACAAAAAACCCAGGATAGCTAAAACTATTCTTAACAATAAAAGGACTTCTGGGGGAATAAATATCCCTGACCTCAAACAGTACTACAGAGCAATTGTGTTAAAAACTGCATGGTATTGGTACAGCAACAGGCAAGTAGATCAAAGGAATAGAATTGAAGACCCAGAAATGAACCCACAGACTTATGGTCACTTGATCTTTGATAAAGGAGCTACAACCATCCAGTGGAAAAAAGATAGCCTTTTCAACAAATGGTGCTGGTTCAACTGGAGGTCAACATGGGGAAGAATGCTAATTGACCCACTCTTATCTCCCTGTACTTAGATCAACTCCAAGTGGATCAAGGACCTCCACATAAAACCAGACACACTGAAACTAATAGAAAAGAAACTGGGGAAGAACCTGGAGGGCATGGGCACAGGGGCAAAGTTTCTGAACAGACACCAATAGTTTATGCTCTAAGATCAAGAATTGACAAATGGGACCTCATAAAATTACAATGTTTCTGTAAGGCAAAGGACACTGTCAGAAGGACAAAACAGCAACCAACAAATTGGGAAAAGATCTTCACCAACCCCACATCCGACAGGGCTAATATCCAATAAAGATTTTTTTATGAACAATCTGAAAAAAACACCCCTCGAATTCAAGAGAAACAGCAACTTGGTATTTTAATTTTTTTTTATTCATATAGACTTGTTACATAAGCTCTGTATCTACATCATTCCCAACCTATCTTCCAATGTGCAGCTCCTACCATTCCCCCCTTCCCAAACTCATGACCTTACTTCTTCCATGATGTTATATCATATATCTGTGTGTGTTTGTGTACTTGTGTGTTTATGTGTCTATGTGTATATGAATATACAACCTGTTCAGTACATTTAGCATTGCTTAAGTATAGCTGGTGCTGTTTGTATTCAGCTTCCCCGGGAGGGGCTGCCTGGGACTAGTAGCGAATCATGACTTCATGTGACCATTCTTATGAAAAGGAAACCAATCACTGGGCAAGTAGGTGGGACTTCTGGGCCAGAAGGTGGAAGAGAAGAGGCAGGAGAGAGATTGGAGCTTTTGGACTGGGACAGTGGGAGGAGAGGATTTAGATAGCAGAGACTCTGTTTCAAGTGGTGAATCAATTTGGATACTGGAGGATTAAATCTAGTATGGCTTAAAATTTGGATGTTAGTTGTTGGCTCCCAGCAATTGAATTAGCATTTGATTCTTATTTTATGGTGTTTTCTTGCATTCATTGGCTCAACTGGGTTCCACATAGAAAGGTACGATAGCATAGCATGGGTGTGCCAGAAGTACACCCCAAAATGCCACAGAAATTTTGAAGCATGGGGCTGGTGTGGTAGTGACCTACCAGTGGGAACTCAGCAAGCTGGGTGGAGAGATTTCAGAGCTCTGGGTCAGTCTGCATGAGATGAGAACGAGCCAGCAGGTGTAGAGTGAATTTCACTTTTTAATATTTCCTGCAACAGGGTTCAGTACTGACTATTTGAGATTGGGCAGTCTTTGTAGGAGCTCATTGGACAACCTATCTGTGAAGGCCTCCCAGAAGAAAACTGATACTTACCCTCTCACCTGCCATTTATCAACTGTAGTTCTTTTAACTGTGGGACTTCCTCCACACACATTGGCCTGTTAACTGATGTTATCGTTATACGGTCCTATTTGGGTAAACATCTTGACTCTTAGGTGCATTTTACCCACAATTCACAGTGGACACTCTCTAGCAGCAGATATCCTGGTCCTCTGGCTTTCAGTCTTCCTGCCCTCACTCCCGTGATGCCTCATGGGCCTACATTATAGAAGTTGATTTGCAGATGTATCAGTTGAGGTTAATCACTTCAAGAACACTTTATTCAGTACATGATAAACAGTGATGGAGCTCTGTATCTGTCTCTATATAGTGCAAACCGAAGCTTATTTGATTAGGCATGAGAGCTACACTTATCTCAAAATATAGGGGAAAATATTTAGAATATGGTTAAAAATTATGCATGTTAAAAAAACGACAACACATGGTTCTTCTCCAGCATCTGTGCCCCTTCCAGACATGAGCAATTATCTAGTTTTACTGTACTAAGTATACATTTCCTCCCACTGAGAAGACCTTAAGTCTAATTAGTCAGCTGTTGGTTACTACCAATATAGAAGTATTGTAGAGTATTAAATACCCAAGATACAATTCACAGACCACATGAAGGTCATGAAGAAGGAAGACCAAAGAGTGAGTGCTTTGGTCCTTCTTAGAAAGGGGAACAAAATTCTCACAGGAGCAAATAAGAAGACAAAGTGCAGAGCAGAGACTGAAGGACAGGCCACTCACAGACTGCCCCACCTGGGGATCCATCCTGAATACAGTCACCAAACCCAGACACTATTGTGGATGCCAAGAAGTACATGCTGAAAGAAGCCTGAAATAGCTATCTCCTGAGGGGTTCTGCCAGAGCCTGACACATACAGAGGTGGATGCCCACAGCCATCTATTGGACTAAGCATGGGGTCCCCAATGGAGGAGTTAGAAAAAGAACTGAAGGAGCAGAAGAGGTTTGTAACCCCATAGGAAAAACAACAATATCAACCAACCAGACCCCCAGAGCTCCCAGTGACTAAGCTACCAACCAAGGAGTGCACATGAAAGGACCCATGGCTCCAGCTGCATATGCAGCAGAGGGTGCCCTTGTCAGGCATCAATAGGGAGAGAGCTCCTTGGTCCTGTGAAGGCTCAATGGATGCTCCAGTGCAGGAGTGGGTAGGTGGAGGAACGCCCTCATAGCAGCAGGGGTGGGGGTTTCCAGGGAGGTGGGGAAGGGGATAACATTTGAAATGTAAATAAAAAATCCAATAAAAATTGAATTCCAAATGATTTTATGTCGGTTCTCACCCACTTTGAGACAAGGTCCTCTCTCTCTCTCTCTCTCTCTCTCTCTCTCTCTCTCTCTCTCTCTCTCTCAATTCAAAGCAGGCTTATAAATCAGGTTAGCATGGTGACTAGGTTCCATGGCTGCTCCTTGCTTTCCCTCCAATCTTCCTATGGAATGCTGGGTCTCTACAGATGCACACTACTGCTCTTGGCTTTTATACAGGCTCTAGGAATTCAAACTTGGATCTCAGAAATGCACAGTAAGCATTGTACTAGCTGAACTATCTCTCAAGTCCCTACTTAGATTTCTGTTACTGAGACCTAAACCTTGCCAACTAGGCGAGACTAGGTTACAGGGAACCTCAAACTTTTCTATGCCCTCCCAAGTGCTAGGAATAAAAATACATACCATCATAACCAGAGAGCTTTATTGGATTTGGCTGTGGAAATCAAACCTTGTTCTCCATACTTCCTGAGCAAACAATTTACCAACTGAGCATTTCAAAAATACAAATCCAGTATCTTACAGGGACCATATAATTCATGGGTACTGGTGAGAGATTATCAATAGCTTAGATTAGTATTTTTAATTGTTGATTGCTGAGAATAACCACAAACTCATTTAATGCAGGTTCCGAGTTACTATATCATGTATCTCAATTTAAAAATATGGCAAACAGCGAAAGTTATGCAAGCCACAATTTATAGCGAGTAATTTAAATGACTTTATATGACATCTTGCTATGCTGCATAAAGTAAACCTTTAAAGCCGTTTAACATGAGGAATAGGAATGACACTCATATGAATTATTTAAGAAATCAAAGTCATATATTTTGTCATTTTAACACATTTCCTTGAAACAAATTAAAACATAATACATGGGTATAAATATTTTGATGCCCTGCTTGTTGCCATAGAAACAATCAAGTCAGTATAGCTATCTATATCAGTCAGTCATTGTCCAGTGATTATGCGGTTGCTAATGTTTCTCTGAGATTGTTAGCAAATAAACACAACTTATATTTCTTGCTTTCTTTATGTGTTTATCTAAGATTCAGGAATAATGAAGACAAGTGTTCATCTTTGTGCATCAGCAATGCACTGCCCAGTATACTAACAGATGCAGGGACCCATAAGTCTTACAGAATCCCCTACTTTGGCATTTACAGCACTCTTGAGAAGCGTTCTTAGTTTGAAATTTTAAAGATCAAAAATATATACAAGTGAAAATGTATGTTTTGGGAAGAAGAGGGATTAGATAACAAAGACTTAAGCAGCTCTCACAGCAGTTCCCAAAGCCTTAGGAGTAGATGTCCCATTGATGTCTAAAAACTACCTTGATAGATACAGGTATCTACTCCTCATATGATAGAGTGACCTTAGAAATGCATGAGCAAGTATGTGTACAAGTTCACAAACTCTCTCTCTCTCTCTCTCTCTCTCTCTCTCTCTCTCTCTCTCTCTCTCTCTCTCTCTCTCTCTCTCTCTCACACACACACACACACACACACACACACACACCCCACCACCACCACCACCACACCACCACCACCACCAACAACAACAGCAATAACAACCACCACCACCAACCACCACCGCCACTACCACCACCACCACCAAACCACACATACTTTTGTAGCATTCCCATTACTCTCCCCTGACTGAAAACAAACCATGAGAGTCATCACACACTTTAAGATCAGGACTTCTTTGGACCTTCATTATTTCTCAAAATAAAAATATTCTAGCTTTTAGCAAATACTACCTCACTCAGTGTTTCTTGCCCTTACTGTAACTAGAATATTTAAGTACAATATTTGGAATAGCTCCATTTCCAGTTATCAATTTAATTTTTTGATGTACTCTCAGGAAAACTACTTTAAATGCGGCACTTTCAGCAAGAACTTCAATTTTCTCAATTATAAACATGTTGGATATTTGCTGAATATGTTCCATTCTTTTATATCTCAATTAAAGGACATCATCACCCATCTTAAAATTCTTAATTAAAATCCACAAATGAATAACATTAGCAAGTACTAAATATAAATGAAGATGAACATTTTTATATTGGTGCCAACATGTAGTGTCCATGATGCCAGGATGCCTAATCTGAAAAGATGATTTTGTAAAAATTTGAATTGGAAAGTTAAGTACAGCTATCTTTCTTGAGGTTGGCAAACAGAATAGGTGCAATAAAGTATATAGTGTCTAGATAACTTCTGCGTTACAGCTCCACGATGAATATTGCCATTCCGGAAGCTTGATGCTACTAAAGGCATTCATAGTATTTAATGCACTCATGATATATTTTATTTTTAAGGGGTTATATTCCATGTAGCAGTTTGTCTTGTGACAAAGGTTTTGAGCAATAACACAGAGAGACATTCTATTGACTCTTGTTTTATGACTGCTCTCTACCATGGTTAGTGAAATTAAGTATGAATGCATTAGAAATGTTGATACTTAACCCTGACAGCAAGTCAAAGGAATGCTACTAAGGCAAGGAGTTCAGAGGCAATACAAGTTATGGTGCTTCTTACGGTATATTGCTAAAGCAAGGACAACAAAAATAAAGAATGCTATGGAAAAGCATGTTTTGTCATTAAGAATCAGAATATGAGGCCCGCAAGATCACTCAGTGTGGAAAGGTACTTGTGATTAAGTCTGATTATCTGAGTTCAATCCCTGGGATCCAGAAAGTGAAAAAAGAAGACCAAATCCTGTCAGTTGTCTTCTGAGATGGCACTGGGAGGTGTGTGTGTGTGTGTGTGTGTGTGTGTGTGTGTGTGTGTGTGACATGTATTCATGAGAGAACAGACATTCAAACAAGAAAGGGAAGGGAGAGAGAGAGAGACAGAGAGACACAGAGAGACACAGAGAGAGACAGAGAGACAGAGACAGAGAGACAGACAGAGACAGAGACAGAGACAGAGACAGAGACAGAGACAGAGACAGAGACAGAGAGAGTCTTTGATGAACATGAACTATGCATCTCCATTCACTGCTACCGAATGCAAAAAGCAGCTTCTCTGACAGGGGCTGAAAGTAGTCCAGGTCTATGGATATAAATGTAAATCTTTAAAAGACAATTTGATTACATGAATGGCCATGTTAACAAAATAGCAAGTTCTATGCTAGGAACTATGACTTCCCCAATCGCAGCATTTGGACCAAGATTCCAAAATCAAACTTGAAATTCTGTCCTATTGAGCAGTCCTCATGTCCAACCAGAAAGCAGTTAGTTACCTCCATAATAGTCATGCTACTATAGTCAGAGTAGACACATCTTGCCTGACAGCTCAGTATTAAAACATGAAGGGTCTAGAATTACGTAAGACTGTTGATGGTATTATCCACAGTAGCCTCCATAAAACTTTCTGGAACTATGAAGCCTAGTTCTTAAAGAAGAAGTTTACTGACTGATTTGATGTTGATTTATCTATGCCCTAAATGGAATCACATGGCCTCTTCAACAATAGTGTCTCAGCATATACTTAGGATGGCAATTGACAATGATAGAAATCTGTGTTATTTCAGAGATCTCTATGGCTTCCCTGGTAAATAATTCTTAAGCCAGGATCCCATGTATTGCAGTGTGATTTCATTTCATAACCCTTGAAACACGGTATACCCATAAGAGAAATTTTGTTCAAAATATTTTCACTTTTAAATAATATATCGAGGTTAGCTTACTAAAAAGAGAGCTTCCATAAGGCTTTTTATAATCCTTAAATTTGTTTTACCTAACTATAACCTCTCTTCCCATCAACCACTTGTCCCCATCTTCTTGTAATAAGTTTATTCCCATAAGTCTCCCTTATCTTTCATTGCACATATAACCTACTATTTCAACAATTATTGATTTTAGTTGGGTTGGAACATAGTAGCCTTCCTTCCTATTGTTTCCATATATCATCCCTTTGAGTTTCTCCATATCCTGTTTTCTCTCATACCCCCACACTCCTCAATATTTAATCCCTTTTTGCCCCTAGCATTCCTCTTCACTAATTTTATTTTACATATAATATACTATTCTTCATTCTTTAAAATGTCAGACATAGGCTTAACAGTCCAATGTCCAACTCCAAAATAAGGTTCTGGAAACACCATGGAAAAGGATTTATGAGTCCAAGGAGGGGAGAAGAATGCTGTAAAACACTATTTTCTGACCAGGGGATGGCTCTGAAAGCCATAATCTTACAACAGCCATGGTTGCCAACACAGATTGGCTACATGGTTTAGGACTTATCTTTATTGAGGAACTGTTGTCAGTTGACAGTTTCTTGGTAAGAAAATTATTAGTTTCAGAGGATGGAGCCAATAATAACATTTCCTGTGTTTCAGTGATGGCCTACATTTATCACTTACAGTAGTAGTAGTAGTAGTAGTAGTAGTAGTAGTAGTAGTAGTAGTAGTTCTGTGTGTGTGTGTGTGTGTGTGTGTGTGTGTGTGTGTGATACTTAATCAGTTTTTTGGTAAGATAAAGTATTAACAAAAGAAGAAGATATTCAGTCTGGAAGGAGATAAATTTAGAGTGAATATGAGAGAAATCAGCTGAGGGAAATGGGGATATATACATATGCATATGCATACACATGTATTTTAAACATATATGTAATTGTAATACATATATATCATATACATATATATGCATATCTATCTATATATATATGATATTACATTGTCCAGCTGCATGAAATGCTGAGGAATAAAAAAAATTTAAAACAACAACAACAACAAAAATCACAGGACAATACGCTGGTGTAGCAAGTAGAAGTGCTTGCTGGCCAAATCTCCTGACACAAGTTTAATTCCCAGAACTCACATAACAGTGGATTAGAAAGTAAACTGCACAAAGTTATCCTGTGACCTCTGTAAATGAGATGTGATACATGAGAATTGGCATTCACATACTCTTTAGAAATAATAATAAAAATAATGATGATAATGATGATAAAAATGAAACAGGAAAGTGATTTGTAAGGAAGAACTAATTGATGTATTAATGGGAAATAGGACAGGGTAAGGGATGAAAGAAACTGATATACTATATAACAACATACTAGAAACATGTGTGTCAAAGAACAGTTTAACCAATAGAAAATGAAACAACAAAATCATTACTGAATAAAATTTAAATATAAAAGAATCACAGTATAATCCAAAGCTAATGTTACCAGAAAATATTCTTCAATTGTATCTGAGGTGAACGAGAAACAATACGGCAACATTTAAAAATCAAGGTTAGTTACAAATTAACCAGGACTCATAGCTGCCAAATGTGGTTGCATAGGTCATGTACTGTATAATGCAAGGGTGAACATTTCACCTGAATTTGATTTAAGTGATTTAAATGGCCTTCTGAGGACAAATATAGACTCCAATTATCAAAATAATACATGGAAGCTCTCTTGACAGGTCTGATCTTTACATCAAAGCCCATTAACACACCATGTTGTTGACCATGGCACAGACAAGCAAATATCAGATCTGAAGGTCACTTCCATTGTCAGTTTCCTACAGAGTCAACCTGCCCACCAGGACTCAAATCTATGCCTGACTTATAGCACATTCATTCGTTTTTAAATTGGAACTGGGATTGAGTTAGGATTTGCTGCTGGCTAGCTCTGAAACTCTGGGCTGGTCTTCATTTCTCTATTGCCCACATTCCTTGCCTGTAAGGTGGGAGTAAATGGCTGCCTGGCAAAACCACCAAGGATTTACAGAACAACTAACCACAAATGTAACATGCACAGGTTGCTACTTCACCAAGTACCCTCGACAATGCTCTCTGCACTAGTCTTGGCACACACACACACACACACACACACACACACACACACAAAGGAATAAAAAAGAAAAGAATGAATGCATTTTGATTTGCAAGTAGAGTTGTGGTTTGGGCATGAATTGCTAACAAGGCTTCTATATAGTTGGACAGTGAGTAGGAGGTGGGGGCACAAGCCTTTTTTTTTTTTTTTTTTTTTTGGTTTTTCAAGACAGGGTTTCTCTGTGTAGCTCTGGCTGTCCTGGAACTCACCCTGTAGACCAGGCTGGCCTCGAACTCAGAAATACGCCTGCCTCTGCCACCCAAGTGCTGGGATTACAGGTGTGCGCCACCACCGCCCGGCTGGGGCACAAGCCTTTAATCCCAGCACTCAGGAGGCAGAGGCAGGCAGATCTCTGAATTTGAGACCAGTGTGGATTACAGAATGAGTTCCAGGATAGCCAGTGCTACACAGAAACCCTATCTCAAAACACACACACACACACACACACACACACACACACACACACACAGAGAGAGAGAGAGAGAGAGAGAGAGAGAGAGAGAGAGAGAGAGAGAGAGAGAGAGATTATTTGCAGAGTGATTAGATCACAAGGGCTCTGAGGCTCTGATCTGCCCAGCTTGCTGACAAGCTGATACTACTGAGATGTAGGAGACATCAGGAAGTTGGGTCTAATTTGGATATTAGTATGCCACTAAGGTGTCCAGAAAGAGCAAATCTTGTTTCCAATATCTTCCTAATTCCTGAGCTTTTGGTCCCTTATGGGAGACCAATGTAGCTCTACGTCTGGGAGCTCTTTGGTCCATAATGTCCAGTTTAACATAAGACCACTGAGCAAAACCTCTGAAACAGTGATCCCAAACATATCTCTCCATTTTGATATTTATGTTTATTTACTGTGTGCATGAACATGAGCTTATACAAAGCTGAAAGACAAATGCAAAGTTCAGTTCTCTCCTTCCACTATCTGGCTTCCTCTGATTAAACTCAGGTTGTCAGATTTGGCATGAAGTGTCCTTATCCTCTGAGCCATCTATCCTCTTCCAGTGTTTATTTTCTATGAAGCAAAGCTACTTCAAATGCTTTTTTTTTTATCAACCCAGTATTACGTAGCACTTAATCTGAGTTGCATTATTGTTAAGATATGTTATTTTTACATTCTGAACTGTTTAAAATCTGTTGCATTATTGTTAAGATATGTTATTTTTACATTCTTTTTTTTTTTTTTTTTTTTTTTGGTTTTTAGAGACAGGGTTTCTCTGTATAGCTCTGGCTGTCCTGGAACTCACACTGTAGACCAGGCTGGCCTCGAACTCAGAAATCTGCCTGCCTCTGCCTCCCAAGTGCTGGGATTACAGGCGTGCGCCACCACGCCCGGCTTTATTTTTACATTCTTAAACAACTCCGTTTAAGTTGGTTGGTTAAGTGTTCATAATGATGACAAGTCTGGCCCATACTCACACTTAGAGTTAATCAGGTTGGAGGGGGCATATTTTATAATGCACTTCTACAAAATATGTTCCTGTATGTGTGTGTGTGTGTGTGTGTGTGTGTGTGTGTGTGTGTGTGTGTGTGTGTGTGTGTGTGTGTGTGTGTGTGTTTGCTATAAACTCTGAGTTAACATATCAGTTAAAGTAGCTGCTAGCTACATGGAGTTATTGAACTTTTGACATATGAAAAGTCTATATTGCAGTGTGATGCATGACAATGAAACACATAACAAATTTTAAACAGTTCAGAATGTAAAAATAACATATTTTAACAATGCAACCCAGATTAAGTGCTACGTAATACTGGGTTGTTTAAAAAAAAGCATTTGAAGTAGCTTTACTTCATAGAAAATAAACACTGGAAGAATTTAAGTTGCACACCCTACCTTCTTCATATTCTTGGGGACAGTTCTATGTGGAGTGTTTTTCTTTCAGAAGCCCAAATACTCATATATATGTCCTCAGAGATCAAGGTCAGATGGAGTGTGGGATTTGATTTCCTGTGGGACTTATAGCCTAGGGTTTGCCAGTAAATTTCTCTCTACTAACCTATTTGAGAATTTTCCATATATGTTTTACAACATGTAAACAGAGCAAAAAAATATATATTTGAAAGTTCTGAAGACATTGTTCTTTGTCTACCTTGATTAAAATGGTTTTGCTAAATGGTGGCCATCAGGCTCTTAGTATGGCATATTCAATGGTGTGACTAGAAAAGGGTCTGACAAAAAGAAAGGACTAAAGCAGCCTACACAGATGATTTGCTGAATGCCCTCCCATGCTTAGGCTTCCAAGGTAAGTGGAGAGGGAATTCGTAGAATTCAGTGGGCAACTGTGTACAGAAGATTCCCAGACAACATATGGAAACCCACTAAGAGGGAAGCCAGGCCAATAAACACCCTGACCTTTCCTCTTCTCACTCTACGGTTCCCTGCTAACATCTCCATTATCTCTAGCAACCCAAAATCAGAAAGCAAGGGGACTCTATGATGTATCCAGATGGGACTGCTGGGGCATAAGGCAGGATGGAAGATGAATCTGGAAGGGACAGATGGAAGATATGTTGCACAACACTTATTTTTGATCTTTATGAAAGAAGACTATTGTTAACTATGAGACTAGATAGAACAAATGATTTCATGGAAAAATGAGACTCAGTAAAATGTTCAACAAACCACATCAAATTTAATTTAAAGATTTTGGAACTGACTTTCTGTTTTCATCAATGTCAGTGTAATTGTCTTACTAAATGTGCCATTTTCTAGTTCAATGTGCCATTGACCCTCTGATATAAGAAATATTCTAAAATGCAGAATCTGTCTTCCCTTGAAGTGTTTATAAGGACGTTGCTACTGAAATAGAAGTGGGAATATTTTGGACCCACTTTTAAATATTTTAAATAGAGCACTAAACAGCTCTATTTAAAAACGGGAGCTATCTATTAATATACATGAAAAACAATCAGAACAGGTCAATATTTTAAGCTAGTTGGGAAAATCAGTCCTCCTGGAATGCCAGCAGAATGTATCCCAACTTATACCAGATGATCCATGTACATCATCACCCAATGTCATTTTAGGGATGAGGCACTTGGCTGGGAACAACTGTTTTCAGATATAGGTTTTGTTGCTTTGTTTATTTTTGTTGTTGTTGTTGTTTCAGCTTTGTCTTCTCTGCAATGTGGATAACTCTTATGCTTTTAACCAATTACCAAAATCTCATACATCTACTCAATGAGGTTCATTCATCATATGTGGATATAGATATACTCATTCTCTCTCTGCATAATTCTATAACTTATATGTACTTTGAAGGGCACGAGTTCCTTATATACAGAAAAATAGGAAAACAACCTCATCTTTCTTTTGATTGTTTAACTCCATGCTGAGCACATATTTTGTAGTATATAAAAAAGACATGTGTTTGTTCTTCTTTAACTGTATGACCTATAAACAGAATGAGCCAATATTAGGGCTCTCTGTTCACAGTAATTTAAAGTGATTAAGTTATCAGTTGTGTGTGTAAAATGAGAGAAATGGCAATGCCCAATATTCTAACACCTTATACTTTAGGATCACAGTAATTTACTGTGTAGGTTGTATCATCAGAAAGCAAAACACTCAGAAGAACTGAGAAGTCTATAGTATGGAGACCACAATATCATCTAAAATCAAAATGATATTTTCTAATCTGTGGAAGTTAAAAATTACTTAGCCTGTATGCACACAGCTAAAATTTTTCAAATATGTATTAGAAGATTGATCTTACATGTTTACTGAGTTGTTTATAGAAGATGAAATGTCATATACAGGGGAAAACTCAACCAATGTTTGCTGTAAGTTTAAGGTAGAAATCCAAATAGAAATGTTTTTCATCGATAGAATTTGTAAAAAGTCATCAGAGTTGATGTTAATGCTCAATTTCACAGCATAGTTTTCTAGATATTTACAACCTATCACTATAAAACACACATATCATTCTAAGCTTAACTCCAAGTGGATCAAGGACCTCCACATTAAACCAGACACACTAAAATTAATAGAAAAGAAACTGAGGAAGACCCTTGAGGACATTGGCTCAGGGGAGAAGTTCCTGAACAGAACACCAATTGCTAATGCTCTAAGATCAAGAATAGACAAATGGGACCTCATAAAATTAAAATGTTTCTATAAGGCAAAAGACACTGTCAAAAGGACAAATTGGCAACCAACAAATTGGGAAAAGATCTTCACCAACCCTACATCTGACAGAGGGCTAATATCCAATGTATACAAAAAACTCAAGAAGTTAGACACCAGAAAACCAAATAACCCCATCCAAAAATGGGGTACAGAGCTAAACAAAGACTTTTCACCTGAAGAAATTCGGATAGCTGAGAAACACCATAAAAATGTTCAACATCATTAGTCATTAGAGAAATGCAAATCAAAACAACCCTGAGATTTCACCTCACACCAGTCACAATGGCTAAGATTAAAAACTCAGGAGACATCAGGTGTGGGTGAGGATGTGGAGAAAGAGGAACACTTCTACACTGCAAGCTGGTTCAACCACTCTGGAAATCAGTCTGGCGGTTCCTCAGAAAACTGGACATGATACTTCCGGAGAACCCAGCCATACCACTCCTGGGCATATACCCAGAAGATTCCCCAGCATGCAATAAGGATACATGTTCCACCATGTTCATAGCAGCCTTATTTATAATAGCCAGAAGCTGGAAAGAACCCAGATGTCCCTCAACAGAGGAATGGATAAAAAAAATGTAGTATATATACACAATGGAGTACTATTCAGCCATTAGAAACAATGAATTCATGAAATTCTTAGAGAAATGGATGGAGCTGGAGAACATCATACTAAGTGAGGTAACCCAGTCTCAAAAGAATACCCATGGTATGCACTCACTGATAAGTGGATATTAACCTAGAATCTTGGGACAACAAAGACACAATCCACATACCAAATGATGTCCAACAAGAAGAAAGGAGTGGACACTGGTGCTGGAAAGGATCAAAGCATCAGTGTAGGGGAATACAAGAACAGGGAAGTGGGAAGGGGTGGATGAGGGAGCAGGGGGAGGGAAAAGGGCACGTGGGACCTTTGGGGGGCAGGGAACCAGAAAGAGGGAAATGAAATGTAAATATAGAATATATCCAAAAGAAAAAAAAAAGAAAATAATAGAAAAAAAGCAATGGTTCTGAAGGAAAAAAAACACACATATCTCTTGACTGGTTGGTTCTCAGGAAGAGTTTGCCTCTGCTGATAATGGTATGAGCTTTTACATCAAAGAGGAAAAAATGTATAAACCATTTCATTTTTAGCTATCATGACATTTCCCAGCTGTTACAATTAACATCTCCCAGGTGCCTCTAATCCTTTTAAACAGTCTCCTATTTTTATCTGTGCTTGTCTCATTTTATATAAATCTTTTGTAAGTCAACTTGAGCCTTTTCAGAAACCATTCAGTACAAATTAGGAAGAAATGTTGATATAATACAGATTAATGCATGATTTTGTGGCTTTGTATTGTGCCTGTACTGTTGTCACCTCATTCAGCTTACATCCTCTCATAAGAAAGATGAGGTAACAGAATAGATTGAAATTTAAAACCTTTTCCTATAGTCTGGGATTTTAAGTAAATCACACCTCTGTAACAAATAATTTAAAGGGAATCATTTCTAGATTAGCTAAGATAACTTATGGGTTACTTTAGTCATTTCTTGCTTCATTGTTGCAACAAAGTTGTTGACCAAATTACTTTTAGTAAGAGTTTCAGTGTATAGTCTGAGGAGGCAATCCATAATGGGGACAAAGTTATAGTAGCATGACCTTAAGGCAGCCTGTGTCCACAAGCAGGCAGGAAGAAGAAGGCTATAGAATGACGAATGTGGATGCTGAGCTCCCTAACTCTTTTTTAGCAGTGCAGGACACCTGCGCATCAAATGGTTCTGCCACCTTCAAAGTGGATATTTCCCTCTGAGTTAAGATAATACAGATAATTCTCCAAGACCAACCTTATACATAATCTCTCACATAGGATTCTTAAAAGCTTGCTTCCTAGGTGACTCTAATCCTGTTAAATTACCAAAGCCAACCATCACAAACAATAAGTATTTTCTTCATGTCTGATGAGTAAAAAATGGCAATCATTTTTGTGTGTATATGTCTGTGCTGTGTATATAGCTCTGTTTGCATGTGGGGGTGGCATTGCCTGTGTCAGGATAGTAGTTTCATATGCAAAAGTGTATGCTTATGAGTGGAGACCCAAAGTTTCTGTTGGTGTCTTCCTTGATGGCTCTCCAATGTTCTTGAATAGGCAAGGCCTTCCATTGTACCAGGTGTTAACAAGTCTGACTAGTCTTTGTAGACATCTTGCCCATGAAATCCCATGTCTTGCTCCTGAGTGCTGAGTTATAGGTGGCCATCATGCCTGTCTGTGTTTCATGCAGGTTATGGGGATCTGAATTTAGATCATCACTCTTGTGTGGTAAGCAGTTTATCCCCTAAGTCATCAGGTTAGCCCCTGTAATGTTTTTTCAATAAAAACAAGTGCTAAAATCTACTGTAATTTTTGAATTAGCAGAGGAACAGGTTTCAAGTGTAGATTCCATGGGTCTACTCTTCAAAAAGAGAGTTGAATCTGAAAACGAGGAGAGAACTTTGGATTTATTGAAAAAACCCACAAAGTACCAGGAATATGATGGCAGGTTAAGGAGAATATTTCCAATGCTTCCAACATCAGTGCAATAATACAGACTCACATAGTAGTAGAAAACCATTTGTCACAAGTTGTTCTTTCCCATCATGCCACGTACACACACACACACACACACACACATGCACACACACATACACACACACACACACACACACACACACACACAAATTCACACATACAGCCAAATAAATGAAGACTTAAGAAATGACATATATGGCATGAATATGACAGATGTCAGGTCTGATTTGAAGGTTACATGTTTTAAATTTGCAGATATATGTAGCCTACTCATTAAATGGACATTACAGAAGCTAGAGCTCATTTAAATATAAACCTAAGTTCATGGAAGCCACTGTGGTTCTTTACCAAAAACCATTTGGTTGAATTGGCTTTCAATCAAGAACTCAAAATGAATAGGTGAAGATTTCATTATATGTTAAATCAAAAATATTTATTCCCCAGGTTAGCATTCAGAGTAATATTCTTGAAACATTATCATTAAATAAAATGTAGTGGAGTAGTATAGACACATAATGCAATTTAAATGTCCCAGAAAAAGCATGTTTAAGTACAATCCTTTTTTTTTCAATTTGCTATGATAGTGTGTAAATCATAACTTCAATAATGGATCAGACTGAGACTCCCCTCTGACATCTCAACCTAAACAGTGTGAATTATGCTTCAGGCTGGGAAAGATTAAAACACTGATGTTTGTGAGAGCTAGAAGGCTCATCATGTCATACATGTCTCCTCTTGTAAATAAAGTTTTATCAAAAATCAAAATACAGAAGCTGATTTTAGCTTTTAATAAAAGGACTTTGGAAGGAGTTGGAAAGCAGGTTCAGTGGTTAAGAGCCCTGGCCATACTTTTAGAGGACCTTGGTTCAATTCCCAGGATGTACGTGGCAGCTCACAACTCTCTGCAATTCCAGTTCCAGGGGGATCTGACACCCTCTCACAACCTTACATGCCAGCAAAACCCTAATGCACATATAATAAATAATTTTTAAAGGGCCTTAAAAATAACAATTACCAAAACATGCAAACAACTCTCATGAGAAATGACATCAGTCGTACTAAGTAGAGATTCACATAGTAGTAGTGATTATATATTTTGATATAAATTTTAAAAATTATTTTAAAATTTATGCTCATTTACACACAGAGAGGGGGGAGAAGAGGGGAGAGAGGGACCATAAAGAAAGAATGTGCCAAACATATCATTGGAAAAGTATTTAAAACCAACCCCCCTCCCCCGCCCCGCCCCGCCCCACAAAAAAAAATGGCTCAGATCAACTGAGATACACCCAAGTCATTATTGGTAGAATGCAGTCCAAAGTGTGAAATCTGAAACCCTGTTCGTCATGCTGGAGGGAACATGGTCACCACCCAGGAGCTTGTAGAAACTTAGTGCCTTGTCCCACCCTAGAACATCAGAAGCAGAAGGGCTGATGTAGGGCATGGGTGAGTCTGTTATGTCAGTCCTGCTTTGAATCTTACTGATCTGAAACATGGACAACCCCCACACAGGTGGAGCAGAAAAATGCTCTGCCATGGGATAGACCCTTATCTAGTCATACAGTCTACTTTCAACTATTACTTTATGAAGTCACAATTATGTTTTTATAAGTCAGCAATTCTGCAGATGGCAACTCCTCTGGGGCACATATCAGATATCCTTCATATCAGATATTTACATTATGATTAATGTAAATTAATCACAGTCACTAAATTACAATTATTAAGTAGCAATGACATAATTTTATGGTTGGGGGGGTCACCTCAACATGAGGAACAGAATTGAAGGGTTTCAGTGTTAAAAATGTTGAGAACCAGTGATTTAAGTAATGTGAAAAAGGTTACTATCAAAGAATTACGAGGATTTATATATTTAAACTTTCAGGCTGATAGAATGGGAAACACTGAATTTCAACCATATCTACCCCCAAAGAACCCCAAACCAAGACTAAAACTTTCCTAGCACCTAGAAAAACTCCACCAGGCCCAAACCACACTGAATGACTGTTTGCTTGCACAGAGATACAGTTTCCACTAAAACAAGCATTAGTTAGCAACTTCTTAAACTACACAGTCTCTTTCTTACAAGAAAGCTTTCTATTCTGTCCAGTCGGAACTCCTTTTTTAAAGCCGGCATATATAAAAATCACCAGAATCATTATGGTGCTTGTATATAGCATATCACTGCACTCTGCCCGTATTCTGCCCCATTACCCTGTCCTGAGGCAGCCTCCCTTTTTCCGTTCCTCCTACACTCCCTTCTGATTTCATGTGCTACACACATATATTTGCTCACCCTTCCTTGTGTACAGCATGCACATTTTAAATCGGTAGAGATTAGTGCTGTCCCTCAACTTCGGTTAGAGCCGCTGCAGTCTGGGGTGAGCAGTAGTCAGTTCAGAGACTTATAAAGGGCAAAGGGCTGAGAAGAAATGAACATGAGAAATCGGCCATGCATGAGACACCTGGACCAATATCCCATCATCTCCATCGCCCAGGGAACATGACAGAAGAGGTAGAAAGAATGCAAAAGATGGGAGATAGGTGTGTGTGTGGGGGGGGAGGCGTGCTATCAAATGTCCTCTTCTGTATATTGCAAGGTTATGCACTTAAGAACTCCCAATAGTTGTGGTTTATCTGAGCAGGATGTGTCCAAGATCAACCCCGTTAAATATTCCAGCTAGGAAGTGGGGAGAGAAGGACAATTTGAACTTTGGTAGGGAATGTGTTGGGGGTTCTGGGAGGTATTTTAAGGGGTGCAGGACAGGCATCTCTGCTTCCATTACGAGAGATGATTTCTATGGAGAAACTGCTTGCTACATGGTGGTTTCAGGGGAGCAGAAGTAGGAGAGCCACCATCTTCACTGAGTTTCCTCAGTTCTTTAAACAGGCACATATTATTTTGAATAATGAAAAAATAATGGCCTAACTTCTGAAAATGGGGAGACAAGCTAAGAAGATTCATTGAAATGGCTTTTCAAGTCATGCCCTAAACACCCACCATTTTCCTAGGGCAGAGGACCTGACTTCAAAGTAGCTGGACCAGCATGAACTTCGAAAGTCAGAGACTTAAAACTCAGTTCCATGGTCACACTGTTTCTCAGGGCATTGATGGACTCAGAATGAGGGGGAGGGATAAGAGAAATGTGATGTTTCCCAAAGTACAATGCTAAAATAGGAACATAATGTCACAGTGTAGGAACAGATGAAAACATACAAAAGGTAATCTGCCCGTTCCCATTAGGTGGCGAGGGCTGGGGAAAGCACCTGATATCCATGGTGGCTACAGGGGTGGAAAGCAAATTGTCTGAAACAGTGGGGTTGGAGAACAGTTCTTTAAATAGGAAGTTGCTGCCTGGGAAGAAGCTTGCTGCAGCTAATTCACATTTGCAATCTTAAAAAAAAAATAAGCCCTAACTCTGTGAATTTTTCTTATTATGACTTACCTTAAAACTTTTTTGGCAGATGAAAATGTGGTGTTCGTTTCATCTAGCTGTGAGCTGGAAATGTTCCTCGTATGTTGAAATAGCAATCAACTGAGAGTACGCTCAAAGGTAACATAAAATCTATTTACCAAGAAGTGTTCCATATATGATCTACACGCTATAAAAATAAAGCGAGTAAAGTAATCCACGAAGCCAAGAAACGCAAAACCTATAAAATGTCTTCTATACACTTGCTATAATCTTTTAATGGCAGAACTTTCAATATCACCCAACTGTGATATTTTTTTAAAGTTCTATGATCGAGTTAGCATTTCCAATAATGAGCTGTTTTATCTGAATAGTAATGTCTTATACTTGATAGTTTTTTTTTAAGAAATAACATTATATGACTGAGTCTAGAGAGATAGAAAATGAAAGAACTACTTAGTATAAGAGGAAGAACGGTTTAAATGTCTTTTTTTTAATTTTCTAATGTATTCCAAAGAATACAGGTTTGAGAAAATTGTTTTAAATGAAGAAATAATTATAGAGGTTAGTTATATTGGTCAAATGATTAATAGGCTTTGATTTTTGGGAAAGTGGCCAGTGTTTGCATTTACAATTTATCAACAGCTATGAGAGTAAGGCAAAGTTCACCTCAGATCTCAGGAACTTGGTCTTCTCAAGAGTAAACTAAGAATAACAGTATGATACATACATCCTGAACAGTTGATGAAATCCATCGGAAATGCTTCTCTGGTGTGAAACCAAGAAAGGGGACAACGACAGAGGAGGAGTGGGAGAAAGGGAAGAAGAGAGGGCCACCGAACATATGCAGCAGGGAAGCAGAGCATAGCTGCTTGAAGGAGGAGGGATATGAGCACGATATGGTCAGAGGAAAGAGGAGACTCATGTAGCAGAGTGAACAGAACGAAAGCATAATGGCATGTATGTTGACAATGACATAATGAGTCTACTGCATCAACTGTTAACAGACGAAATTAAATTAAATGTACATATAGCATAGTACACAAATACAGAAATGTTATGGAATCACTCAGATTACGGTTTTAAAATAAGTCACTGGGAAAATGATTCCTGGTTGAGGAACTGAGAACTATATGCACAAGCACCAAAAATACAACAGATCCTTTTCGGGTAGCCATCATAAAGAAAATGGGATGGACTACAAAGCTCATGAAGTGTTTCGTTAGTTTGGTTTTTATGTTATTTACTCTTTTTTTACACTCTAGGTTTTATCCCCCTCCAGGTCTACCCTCTGACTGTTCTACATTCCATACCCCCTCCCCACCCCCAACCCCATCTCCACAAGGATGTCCTCACCCCTCCCAACCCCCTTCTCCACCAGACCTCCCCACTCCCTGCAGCCTCCAGTCCCTTGAGGGTTAGGTGCATCTTCTCTGACTGAGACCAGACCCAGCAGTCCTTTGCTGTATATGTGTTGAGGATTTCATATTAGCTGGTGTATGTGTCCTGTTTTGTGGCCCAGTGTCAGAGATCTCAGGGTTCCAGGTTAGTTGAAACTTCTGGTCCTCCTAGAGGTTTGCCTTCCTCCTCGTTTTCTTCCACCTTCCCCATTTTTCAACCAGATATATCAGTAGGTTCTGTCTATATATTGATTGGGTATAAATATCTGCATCTGACTCTTTCAGCTGCTTCTTGGGTCTTTCAGAGGGCAGTCATGTTAGGCCTCTTTTTGTGAGCACACCATAGCTTCTGTAATAGTGTCAGGTCTTGGGGCCTGCCCTTGAGTTGAATACCACCTTGGTCTGTCACTGGACCTCCTTTTCCTCAGACTCTTCTCCAGTTTTGTCCCTTCAGTTCTTTCAGAAAGGAACAATTATGGATCAGAGTTTTTGACTGTGTGATGGCAAACTTGATGCCCTGTCTTTCTGCTGGCGGTAGACTCCTCAAGATTCCTTTCACCATTGTAGGGCATTTAATCTAAGGTCACTCTTTGAGTCCTGAGATTCTCTCACCTTCTAGGCCTCTGGTACATTCTAGAAGGTACCCCTACCTCCTAACTCCTATGGTTGCCTGTTTTCATTCTTTCTGAAGGCCCTCATAGCTTCAGTCATGTTTCTCCCACCATCCAGGTGCCTCCCTTCCGCCATCCTGTGATTGGGGTTGCTTTCTTCTCCATCCCAAGTTGGGATTCAGGCTTCCTTGCTTGGTCTCTTTGGCTTGTTGACCTTTTTGAGTTCTGTGGATTGTATCTGGTTATTCTGTACAATCTTTTGGCCAATATCAACTTATTAGTGAGTACAACACCATGCATGCCCTTTCAGACCTGAGTTACCTCACTCAGCATGATATGTTCTAGTTTCATCCATTTGCCTGCAAAAACTCAGGATGCCCTTGTTCTTAATAGTTGAGTAGTATTCAATTTGTGGAAGCCCCAGGCACTGCTAAGTTAATATATGACAGCAGACATATTAGAACAATCAGACAACCTCTGTGCAACAAGTACACGTGCTCGGGAGCTGTTCTGGAGCCTTTAGGATTTATGTTTACCCAAAAAGTTCTTCAGTTTCTGAGCATTTTGGAAATTATCCAGGAAAAGGTGCATTTGATTAGTGACATAATATACACTGCCCAGAAATGTTTTCTGAAGCAGATCTGAAGTTTATGAGGGGATTTCAAGATAGCTAGGCAGTTTCCTAAATGGTATTCAGGAAAAAAAAGAAATCAGAATGTTGGTATAGGATGCTCACAGGAAATGGACCCAGAGATATTCTACTTTTGCTTAAGTTATTCAAGGAAACACAATCAGTCATGATATGAAAATGGAAAAAAATAGAGAACTAGATGTAAATGCATAACATTTTTTTTTCTAATCATGGAAGCATATCCTCAGCAAACACATGAGGTGTTGCCTATTCTACAATGGTTGTTGAGCTCACCAATTTGACCTTAAAATTTAACATGTATAATAAGCAATTTGACTATGTATAAGGTCATGCACAGGACACAGGGTATGAAGTAAAAATGTCCCAGGTCAATGAGGCCAAGTAGTGACCAATGATGAACCCATCAATTGCACACTGACATAGGAAGGGAAGAGCTGATGAAACAATATGGTCTGTGTAACAAATTGCCTCCTGAGGAGAATGCCTTTCAGTTATTGAGCAACTGAGACTCTACAACTTTCAAAACCATCCATTGCAAATTAGCTTACTTTTTCTTTTTTCTTTCTTTCACCTTTTTTTTTCAGGATTTCCAGTGTGCCTGGATCTAACTGTTTCAGCAGTTGGCAGAGCACAAGCTGAGATGCTTATCTTAGCCTGCCAAATGTCTTTGTCCAGTTTGAGAAGCTAAAATGCATTTCATTTATTTTAAGGTGCTGAAAAGTCAGAGGAGAATGTTTCATGACAGGTGAAATGTTGAAACTTTCAGAGCTCATAAAGTTTATGTGAATGGAACAACACCCACCTAGCTTCACACTGCCTATGGCTATTCTAATGCTTATGGGTAGCTGAGAACTTTTACAGATCCTACAAGGTCAATAAAGAAATTAGACTGAAAACTCTATGCAAAGGATTGGAAAGATGGCTCAGTAATTAAAGTGTTTACCTTGTTAGCTTGAGGACCTGAATCAATTCTACAATGCATTTAAATCAAATCCAGATATGCTGGCACATGCTTTTTATCCCAGTTCTAAGGAGGAAGAGAAAGAGGGATCCCTAGGGCTCATTGAAAAGCCATGTAAGCCTAGTCAAAGAAGACCTGGACAGTTGTAAACCTATTTCAAAAATTAAGGGGAACAAAAGTGAGGAAGGACACTGAACTCCTGTTTCTAATGCTTTGTTCACACACATGTGCACAGGCAATAAATTTATAGGTAAATACATATATACACACAGAGAAACAGAGAGAGAGAGAGAGAGAGAGAGAGAGAGAGAGAGAGAGAGAGAGAGAGAAGGAGAGAGACAGAGACAGAGAGACAGAGAGAGGAGCTAAGGACAATCAATTGTAGCTGAAGAGTCAGTTTTCTTCATGTATGCAGCCTCAGAGGGGCTACCCATGATCCAGTATACAGATACAGATATCCTTGTATGCCTGAATATAATAGCACTAAGTGGACTTTGTGTGCTAAAACCAAAACCATACATGCTGAGAAGGAATAGTGGTGGGGAATACAGGGCTAGACCCAGGAGGCAAGGGGATGAATTTGATAATGTAGGTTTTTTTAAAGATTAAAATTAAACAGTCCTTCTAATAATTAAAGCTACATACCATATTCCATGTATTTTATAACCATTGGAAAACACACAATGACAAAGGTTAAGGGCTTCCACCCACAGGGGATGCTGAAATATGATTAGTATTGAAAGATAGAAGATAATGTTTTGGCATGATAGAAATGTTCAGAATTTTAATCATGGCAGGGATACAATTGGCTATACTTAAATCTGTATGACAATAAATATCAATTTCACCACCTATCATAAAG
Source organism: Apodemus agrarius (assembly GCA_964023405.1). Taxonomy (NCBI): domain Eukaryota; kingdom Metazoa; phylum Chordata; class Mammalia; order Rodentia; family Muridae; genus Apodemus; species Apodemus agrarius. Next base: position 132,068,551 of record OZ030006.1, read on the forward strand.
AGAAAAATCACAGTATCTGGTGTGTTTTGTGCCCAACCTCATTAGCCATCCAATTTAAAAAGCATTCTTTCCCATTGAGTCTTCTTCCAGTGAAGAGCCTCAGACAGAGGGCAAATCCAGACTCCCAATTTAGGTGTCCTTAAACAAGAGCTGTATTTAGCTCACTAGATTCAACCTGCTTCATGGGAAGGTCAGCCCAAGCCTTTCCTTTTTTTAATTTTCTGCAATCCTAATGTAATGGGCAGAATAAAGACTGGGGATTCTTCATGGTTTCTTGTTTCAAAGTGTCCAGGCAGTTTGCTCCATGGAATCTGCTGTCTTTTCCCCTCACATGAGGATTTTCATTATCAGTGTTCATTCCCTTTCCTCATAGTAAGTAAAATTTGCACCAAGCTATTTATTTCTTCGTCTTGAGTATACCATTAAAAACCTATTGTAAGTGACTGGAGAAATTGTTTAGATGTTAAAATCAAGCACAGTTCTTATATTAGATCCAAGCTCAATTCCCATAACTCACATGGGAAGTCCATATCAACCTGTAACATCCACTCCATGGGGATCCAATATCTCAGGTTTCCATGGGAACCCACATTTGTATGCACACATCCCATCTCACATACCCACATACATATAACTTTAAAGTGATAATGCATTTTTCCTTACTTGTGTTCTGTGTGAGTACACACATGCATGCACATGCATGCCCATGCATGATTGCATACACACACTGTACAGGTGTGTACATATGTGCACAGGTGCTCAGGGAGACCAGCTGAGGAAGGCATACCCCTTGAAGATGGAGTTATGAGCTTCCTGATTGTATGCTGAATCAGATTCTGGTCCTCTGTAAGAGCACTGGTGCTTTGGATCTGCTGACCATGCCTCTAGTCCTCCAGTTCTACCTCCATTAGCTCCAGACATCCTTATCCCAGCCCCATTCATCAATATCTGAATGCTAGGTAGTAACCCTAGCAGTCTCCCAGGTGTGGTGCTAACCCCCAGATTCCTGCTTAAATACCTCAGTGCTTCTGAGCAACCACTTCCTCCCACTCACCAGAGCTATATCAAGCCAGGCTTATCATCTCACTCTTTACTCATTTCTAGAAATTCTTCAGATGTCCGATGCTGGTTGCCATTCCTACCTATATGCCTTACTACACACTGTTTCTCTGCTTAAGTTCTCAGATTTTTGCTCTTGTTTTCTGTTGCTATTCATCCTTCTGTTTTCAGTGAAAACTGCTTTTCACTTTAGATTGCTTAACCACCACAATCCGGGTTATAACCCCCTTTTAGTGCCTATAATCACACCTCTAATTATGTTTCATAAATTCTGGCTTTTAGATGTTTAACGAAGCGCTTTAAAGAAAATTCAAACTGCTCGTTATTTTACACTTTTCTCCTAACAGCTGTATTTTTTTTTTGTGGTTAACACAACAGCTTTATCTTTATCATAGTGTTTTTACAGTACTTTCTCCTAAAATTTAGATATACTTTCTCCCATGCAATTGTTTTCCAATACATAGACTGCTTTGTGGGAATTTGTTTTGTGTATTCTTTTAATATATCATGGTTTGTGTCAAATATAAGAACTCTTAATAGTCCCAAATTTCAAAAATTTTTCCCCATCCAACTTTACATAGACAATTTTATGTAGATTCTATGAGAATCATGGGAAATTGGAGTATCAAGGGCCAATCTCATGGCAAAGCACTAGAGAATTGAGACATAAGGAGTACTGGAAACTGTGAGTATTACAACTGTAAATAATATGACTTTTTAAAGAGGTCATTTTTTTTAATCAAAAAAAAATCAGTCTCTGACTACTCACTCACTGTGTGCTGGAACAAATGTCCATTTCAGAAAAGTATAGTAACTTGGACCTGGAGCTGTGAATCACTGGATATGCACATTTGCTGATTTTCCCAGGGGCCTGGTTTTGAATCCCAGCACCACATGGTGACTCACAGCCACGTGCATGGTCGTCTACATCCCTTTTCCGGCCCTTTTCCAGACATCTATGTAGGCAAGACACTTCATCCGCATAAAGTAAAAACAAATACATCTGCTTTTTCAAAACCAAAGCTGCAGTAACTTTAGTTTTAGACATTGCTTACCCTTTGTTCTTCTTTCTTAACCGTATTAGAACTGTTGTAAAGAACTTCAATTTTTTTTACATTTATTTTTTTGAGGGAAGGCAATGGCAAACAGTAACAGCACTCAGGATGTGGCTCTTTCTTTCCACCTTGTGAGAATCATGTATCAAGCGTAGCAGTTAACGCCTTTATCAATATAGGAAATCTCTAGAAACACTGGTCAAAGACTTCAAATATTGATATGAGTACCACAAATAGTGAAATCATCTGATATATTTTAGTTTTGTTTTTGTCTTCCTTTAACTTTTATGCTCATTATCTATTGAGCTACATGTTACACAAAATAGGATATATAGGTTCAAGGTTCATTGTTTATTAATGGATGTTCAGTGGCTCCAAAATTATTTGATGGAAAAAATCTATCTTCACCTCAGTGAGTTGCATTTGCTTAACTTTTTCATATGGCTCCATGTCTGGATCCTCCATCCCATCTCTTCATCTATTATCAATTCCTCCACTGATGCTGGTGCTGATTCCCACAGTTATACAATAATAATACAGTGCTAAATCACACTTTGATCACCTTTTCCAAGATTGTTCTAGTATTTTAAAGTCTTTCTATTTTTCCTGTTTATTTTTATTTTATTTCTTATATTTTGTGCATAGGCCCACATAAGCATGTATGTATATGCATGTGAATGCTTATGTGTACATGCATGTGTGCATGAATGTGTCTGTGTGTGTGAGAGAGAGACAGACAGAGAGACAGAGAGAGAGAGAGAGAGAGAGAGAGAGAGAGAGAGAGAGAGAGAGAGAAAGTGATGGTGCACATGGCATCATACACATATGGAAAATTAAAAACAGCACACTGGAATATTTTCTTTCCTTCTCTCTTTTGAGACAGTGTCTCTCATTTCTGCCTTATACCTTCTGAAGTCTGGCTAAATGCACAGTTTCCTGTTTGTGGTCCCAACTTGCTTGATCCTAGAATTAAACTCCAGTGACCAACCATATTTAGCTTGTTTGTGGATTCCAGTGATAGAACTCAGATTATCAGGCTTGTAATGTAAGTGCTTTATGCACTGAGCTTAGCAGTCTAGGGCTTCTGAATTTGTATATAAACTTAAAAGTAAACTCTCCCAAGTGAAAACAACCAAACTGACCAGCATTATATTAGGTATATCATTCAGCCTATATTTCATTTTGGCAATGTAGAACATCTTTTATTATTTTGAGTCTGAGTGTGACAAATATATATGTATGTGTATACATATATGTGTATATATACAATATATTCTTTTATACAAATATTGTATACTTTGCAATGTTTGTCAAAGAAAAAATTTAAGCATACAAAATATATACATATGTGTGTGTGTGTTTTCTATGATTTCTCTAGCACACATACATAATATATAGTATATATTATATATTGGAATATATATATTATAAATAGAAAATATATAGTCTATACATATATTCCTATATATAGTATATATTTTTATAAAAATATATAGTATATATTATATTAAATGTATGTTGGAAATATATAGCATATATTATGTAAAAACATTATATGTAAATATATATTGTGTATGTATATTATATAAATGAAATAAATATACATATCTACATGTTTGTATATATGTATAATATATACATATATATGTGTATATATATATGTAAAATCACTATCAATATTTCATTAAGTATCTAAGTAAGTATCATAGTAACTGGTAATTATTTGTAATTTTGGTCTCCAGCTGTTCACTGATATGACATGAAATAGATGATAGCTTTATATGTGTAGAACTTGTTCCTCAAGAGATAGGTGAACTGAGACCTAGGGCAATTTTGTAGCTTCCGTGATTTTATAAAGTTATCAGCTATGAAGAGAGATAATCTCAAGTTTGTTTTGTTTACCTTTCATTTCTTATTTACATTCAATGGCAATGTTTAGAATTTCCATTGATGCATAAAAATAAGGTGGGAATAGGCATGCCCACAGTTTTCTTACCTCACATGGAAATTGTTCTGTGAATATTTTACTTGCCTTCATAGGGAAGTATTTATTTGTTCACTGTTAAACATAATCTTTTAAAAGCCATGTCAGAAAACCCTAGTGCCTATAGATTATAAAATATCTTGTTAAGTATATAAGATAATTATCTCAAGTTGAGCATTACCTCTAATATAACGAAAATCAATATTGTGTGTGTGAGTGTGTGTGTGTGTGTGTGTGTGTGTGAGTGTGTGTGTGTGTGTGTGTGTGTGTGTGTATGTTTTGCTTTCGTGTAGGCATATTTAACATGTGTGTGCCTGGTGCACTCAAAGGCCAGAAGATTTCCCATACCCTGGAATGGGAGTTAGGGAGGGTTCGGAGTTGCCAAATAGATACTGGGAATCAAAACTGGATCATTTATAAGAGTAGTTAAGTGTTTAAGTATTTACTACATAAATCTGCTTGGACTTTATGGGATTCTCTATCAATATCCTACTGAGTATTTTGACCTATGTGTTCTGGAGACCACAGTAAACAAGTTTGTACTGTTTCATTTTTCTAATCACTGTGGCTGGCTTTATCACTAGACTGACTTTAATACACACATAACCTGTGAAAGAAATGTAACAGCTTTGGACGTTCTTTATTAAACTCTTGGTAAAAATGACTTGATAGCTATTTTGGAGACTATTTTGAGAAACAGCTCTTTAGTCATGAGTTTAATTTTCTTGGTGACCAAGTGCTCTTTGGTAGGTTTTAAAAAAAATTCAAGGAATGGGTCCATTTGTGCCAATATTGAATTTAAGAACCTAAAATATCTAGTTGTTTAATTTATGACACTCATATATTCCCCTAATGGCTTTTAACTGTTGCAGGATCTGTAGTAATAACACTTACATTACTCAAGGGAGTTCAGATTTCTGTCTTCCTTATTTTTATTGTTAATCTGCTATCCTACTGGCTCATCAATTTTCTTGATTTCCTTTTCAAAAACAAACTATTATTTCACAGGCATTTCCCCCATTGCTTTTCTAGTTTCAACCTCATTGATTTTTCAACATTGTATACTTATATATTTATGTGTGATTTTTGTCTTCTGGCTTTTGGTCTATTTGTCTTTATATGAAAGAAGCTCGATAAGCGAATGGATTGGGGTGGGAGGAGTTGGGGTTCCTCTTTTTGTCATTCGCTCAGAGTCACAAGTCTTTGAGGTGATTTCTAGGAATATTTTACTGAATATTCTTTGCATCCAACTATGTTACAGACAAGATCAGTTTCATTTTTAGAGGTCAAACTTTTTCCTGATGGGATGGTTTCTATGGTAGCACTGGGTCTGTTACTCTTCCCAATTTTTCTGTTAAGAGAATATGAGGGATTTTATATGTAGACTGCAGTATGTTATTTCACTAGTGGGGAAAGACCTATCAAGTTTACAGCTTTCCAATGTGGGTGTTATCTATCCTGACTCTCTCACATATTCAGGATATGACTTCATTATGGAACCTGTTGTATGAGGAGTCCTCTATTATATCTTCTTCCCACTAGAATTCCAGTTAGAAAAGAAAATAAGAATCGTGTCACCTACTCACATGGAATTCCTGGGTCAAACTATATGCTATGACTAGTTCAAACTGCTAGATCCATCCAAATACCTTCTGATCTCTTTGAAAGAGAGGAAGCCTCAGGATGTATAGAGGTGGATTTCTGGCCTTGGCTGAGTATTTTAGGGGAAGTTCCCTATAATATTTTCTTTGTTCTCCTTATTTAGTTCTTAAATGTATTGGAAATTGTCTTTGAATCCAAGAGGTAAATGACACATTAGGGTGTGTGACAATGCAAGGTATATGTCATCTTCAGTTTGGAGTGGTCAGAAGAACCCCTTCTACTGTTTTCATGGACAGAAATCCCCATGCTATGCATGCTTTTGTTGCTGTTCTTCCTTACATTATCCTCAGATAAAGAGTTGTGCATTGAAAGATGAACATGTTATTTTTCTGGCTAAAATAAGTCTCAGATTTAAAAATTGGTGTCTTCCTTCTTTCCTTCCTTCATTGCTTCCTTCCTTCCTTTTCTTCCTTTCCCTTCCTTCCTTCCTTCCTTCCTTCCTTCCTTCCTTCCTTCCTTCCTTCCTTCCTTCCTTCCTGTCATTGCTATTCTCGAATACCAACACTAGAGTTTAAGTTAAGTAGGTCTTGTGACAACTTTTAACTTGAAGGTATCCCCTATAAAATGGTGCTTAGACGTCGAGGCTTGATGAGGAGCAGATTATTATTTAAGTTAAAAATCATTCTTGGGTGGTACATCAAGTGGTATCAAATAATTATTCATCCAAGTTTGTACACCACATTTTAAGTAGTTTCAATATTACCCAGCAGATTTAGATCTATTATTTTGGAACTCTAAGTAAGGAATCTTTGCCAATATCAACAATTATAATTTTTTAAAATGTATTATATACATGCAACTGTATTGGTTTTTGTAAACCAAATACGTGCAAGAGCCTATCAACAGCAGAGGGCATCAAATATCTTCGAAGCAGAGCTACAAATTGTTGTAAGGTGCCACAAAGGTTCTAGCAACTGAACCTAACTCCTCTTCAAGAGCAATAAGTGTGTGTATCCAATGAGCCATCTGCATAGCCCACAAATGCAATTGTTAGTTTTATGTCATATAATTCACATAATATTGTTAGATGGATATAATGTCAGATTGTCACTAAAACAGTTAAACCAGAAGGAAAAAAAGCTAATCTGCCATCATAATCATGGTTAGAAGGGACATTTTACAGTTGATCAGTTTGTTACTATTTTCTTGTTACAACCAATTATACTTTTCTAATGTTTAGTCACTGGTCTCTCATACTATCCTCTGTGAGATTTATCTAAATAGAATCTGCTGAGAGGGACAAAGAGCATCATATTACATGAATACTTGCTTGTCTCTCTCTGCTAATTTTATGTGGCTCCAAAAATATTGGCTGCTAATATAAATATAATAGCAAACCTTGATTAAATTAACAAAACTATTTTATTCATTTGTCTCCAGTAATTGTAGAAATCTTAATGCTACTGGAGTGCTCATTATCATCACCTGCATCTGTTGCTGCTTTCTTCCTTACACAAGGTCAGTATCCTGCACATGTTTCTAATAGATATAAATCAATTATTTCTCTGTTGCTCCTTTACATACCCTCCAGTAATATCCATTTCCTCATTTTTTCAAATCCATGTCATCATGTGATCCTGGCAGGTAACAGTTACCATTACATTTGATCTTCTTTTCATTTAATAGCTTCTCATTGACTAAAAAAAAAATAAAATGTGCGGCACCTCCCTTCTGATCACACATGCCACCTCATGCCACACAGTTACTCCTCACCACTTCCCATTACATAAAATTTACTCAAAATGTTGGCTGCCATTTTGAGGTCTGTCTTTGTTTCAAAAGATCTATTTCCTTTATTAGGATAGTCTCCCAAATCATCAACAGCATCAGTATGCAATTTTCCCATTGCCTGTGGATCATCAAGAGCAAAACGTTATATTTATGAAGCAGGAGATCCTACTTTGAAAAACTATTTTAAGAGCAATTCTCTAAAGACTCATTCTGCTTTACCAAAGTAATTCTTAGGCCACTCTTTTCATAATACTTTTATCAGATGCCATATACTGAACCCCCATCATTCTGTATAGTCATTAAAGCAATGATTCTGTACTTACTTTTTCAATAGTTAGAGTGTAGTGCATTCCTCATTCTACTCTTCATACTACCAGAGGTTAAAGCATTTAATTCATGTCTGATCTCCTCATGATCCTTAGGATAAAGCCAATCTTTACTTTCATTACTTAAGGGAGAGCTGCATGTTTTGAAATCTAGCAAGTATTGAGAGTAAATCCAAAGGGATCTGAAACAAAGGCAACTTGGGCAAAAGTAAAGGCCATCAAGACCTGTACAGAACAGGAAGACGAGGGAAGACAGATCAAGACAAGGAGGAGGGTACTGGCTAAAGCTGTAAAAGCCTCTTTAAGCCTGTGCCAGAGGCAGAAAGTGCAGAAGTATTATTGCAGTTATTAAAATTTGCCATGGACAGAGAAGGGGGATTCCTGGGCCTATCTCCATCTCTGATTCAAAGTCTTTAATATCATTCTCAGGCTTGTCAATCTTTATCTACTTCCTGCTTCTATCAATAATTTGAACTATTCCATGCTTTTCCCATTAAACTATGGGTCAGTTAATGCACTAAGCATTTCTTTGTGCCTCTTACATTCATCATGGGGACTTCCAACTACATTTTCCACAGTAATAGATTATTAATTAAAATAATGAAGCAGAAAAGAAGATCAATACTTAGGGGATCAATGGAAATTAGTAATAACTCTGATCCATTTGATTTCTGCAATTCGTAGGCTTTTATCGTTTCCATTCATTGATTCTATTTTCTGAAAGCCATGCAGACCTCATGAGTCTGTGGTATATTCCTTTTGGCTCTCCCATAGAACTTATTGTCTTTGAAGGTCTGAAAATGATAGGGGACCTCAATATGAGACAACAATGAAATTCCTGTTAGTAAATGAGAGCGGAAGCTTAAAATTTTTGTATGCAGGTCATAGAATTGGTGGGTCTAGTTGATGGAGTGAGAACCCTGGCCTCCATCTGTTAAAATCCATGCATCTTTCTCTCATTATCATTCACCTTTTCCTATAGCCACTATGACAGACTAATTGGGTTGCTAGAACCCTGATTCAGGACACAAGACTGAAAATGAGTTTGTACCTCATGCAGACCTATTTGTGCTACTGTCACACCAGTAACAACTATTTTAGATGTGTCACTTTTTTGTTTGTTTAACACAGTTGTGGCTGTTGTGCTGGTCACTCTGTTGAGGAAACTTGAAAAACAAGGATTTTGTTGTTGTTGCCTTGTTCCTAGGTCAATGCCTCCTGGAGAGCCAGCATGTCTCCCTCAAACCCTTCAGTATCTCTCTAATGAACTGATGCTGTTGTCTAAAGCTCTGACTTGTCCACCAGCAGCTTTCAATCAATCCATGTTACAGAGCTGTTGCATTTTAAAACACAAAAACCCATGGGGAAAAAGAATGTGGTTTCTAGCAAAGAATATACTTACCATTTCCATTACAAAATTGACGTGGGTGAAACAGTCATTTCCTAAGACCTTTTGGAAAATAGCACATGGTTACTAAATTTAACTGGGACTTAAATGTTTCAAATAGTTTTTTTTCACCAGATTCTAAATAAATACTATAAATAACAAGTAGAGTTATGAAGAAAAAAATACAGGATGTCAGTCTGATGCCACCCTTTTTTCCTGTATGAACTCCTTAATATATTGGTGTGGTGGATTATATTATTGAACTATTTAAAAACACAGGCACAGTTCTTACTCCGTACTGTCTCAATAGTATTATGTGCCTAATTTCAAATGTCACACACAAAAACCGTACCCTATAATTTTAATACTCAATGATTGACATTTTAAACTTACTATATTACCTATGTGTACTTAAGAAATATGGCTATGGGACCTCAGAGAGCACATCCTGATGTCTCTATTGCTAAAATTATAGAGGCCACACCCAAGAAGAAGAATGTAACTAAAGTAGGCTGAGCCAAGAGGTGAGGCAGAGAATTGAAGTGACCGAAGACAGGAATGGAAACTCTTGAATTTAAAATTCAGATGTTGAAGACCATATATGCCTTGCACCTCAGCCAGAGTTCAATCAAAAGTACTTCCTCAGTAGATACTGGGAGCAGAGGACAGTTTATGAAAAGTGATTGCTTAGGAAAAAATCCTTATTATGTTACAACCATGGAACATCAAGAGCAAGTCTCAAGGATGCCGGCCAGGTATGCATGCATGTGGTTGTTGCCTCACTACTTCTGAATGTATTGGACTCTGCCATAGTTAGCTTCAGCTGTCACCCTGACTGACATAAACCTAGTGTGACCACATAAGGGGGACCCTCAACTGAGTAATTACTTTAATCGGTTTGGGTTATAAAATGATTACATGGGATTTTTTTTAATTGCTAATTGATACAGGAAGGCTCAGCTCACTGTGAGCTGTGATATCACTGACAGGTTGAACCTGGGAAGAATTACACTTGTAGCTAAACATGGGCCAAGGATCACACTAAGCGACATTTCTTCATGGTCTCTGGTTCAGTTACTGATACCTCCAAGTCACTGCCTTGTCAATGATGGACCATAATTGTAAATCAAATGAAATTATTCTCCTAATCTGTTTTTGGTCTTGGTGCTTCCCACAGCAACAGAAAGCACATGAGAAGGGACATTTTAAAAAAGACAGTTTCCAAACTCTCCTTAAAACATTTCAGTTTCCTATCAAAACTAACTGGGTCTTAAATGTTTTCCACAATACTAAAGAGAGTAGCTGGTACCTGGTTGTTCTTTGCCAACTTGTAACTGGTTTCTGAAATTACTCTCTCTTAGGCATAGAGTTGTATTGTGTAGTACAAACCTTACATACTTGCACATGAACACTGCATATTGTGAATGCAGGCAGGAAGAAAATAAACATAAATCAAGGCCTGTCCCACTGCTATTCTTGTTTCTGGTTAGTGTGTGGGATGGCTACATAACTGGAAGAAAAACTAAGGCTGCAACAAAATATAAAGGCAGGAAATGATTAAAATAAAAAGGAGAATATTGGATCTCAATATCAACTAGTCAGACAGCAAGAAAGAGAACTTTCCCTGTTTGTATGAAAGAAGAAAAACGTAGGAAGTACTACGAGATGTACTTTTGATTAATTCATGTGCCAATGCATTTCTCTGTTTAAAAAAAAGTTATAGTCTTTTCTTTGCATGTGTATCAGTTTCCTTCCCAACAGCATATTTACCTTTACAACACCCTTGCACCAGCCTCTATGGCCTGATATAAATCAACCAATCATTATATTCTTCCCAAGAATATAATGGGAATATAATTGGCCAAGGCTGGAGAGGACTCTGATTCTTATACAGCAGGTTAATGGTTTGGGATTTATATTTCCACCTTCAAGTAAAACAAAGTTCTAGTTTCCCAAGAGAAAATTGGAGTGCCAGCTGCGATATTCTACAACTGCTAGGGAAAACAAGGATGGACAGACACTACAAACCAAGGTCATCACTTGAACTAGTGTACCCAGTAAAGACTGCAGCTCACTGACTCAGGACATTTCAGAATCAAGAATTAGAATTATTTAAGACTTTAAGCTAGTTCTGATTGGATTCACCAGGAAAAGAATTCAAGCTAAACAAATAGAGCTGGAACTGAGTCACAACAATGTAGCAGAAGAAGAGATATTTGGACAAAGAAGGAGTTTGCTGAGAAAGTGTTCCTCAATAAAAGCGGAAATGAAAAGGAAGTAGTAGACAGAGAAGATACTTTTGCTGAACAATGTGTTAATCTAATGTACAACAGAACAGCAAATGGACTGGGCATCTTCTCAAAGCACAAAGATTGGCTCTCTGACATCATGGAAACAGTGTTAGACATCTATGAATTTAGTACAAATGACAATGATGATCATATTCAAGAAAGACAAAGAGAATATGATAAACAATGTAATCAAGTCATCAGATTTTATGTTGAAGCTATTAGGATGGATTTGGAAAATCAACTGTTTTGACAGTGAGAAAATGGACCATGTATAATTAATTACACATCTTAATATTAACATGTATTTGAATGGGAGTGCAAAGCCCAGGTGAACTGTCATTGAAGACATTTTGTCCAATGATTCTCAGCTGAAGAAAGCATATTGTTAGCAATCTCTCTACATGACAACCTGGAGCTAAATGCATATTTTAGGGCACCTCTCAGTGTACTCATTAAAACAAACTTTCTAATGAACTTGTTGATTGGAAGTCATTAACACGATATTAAGAATAAAAGACAGTCAAAGGAGTTAAATATATCTGTTGATGTTAAATGGCCATATATTAGTCTTCTTTGTAAGAGAATATTCAGTGAGAAAGTGACAGATAACGTTGTTAGTCACAGTCTCCACACATAAAGGAGAGAAACTGATTAGTGCTCACTCCAGGAGATTTTTATTAATAATTTCACTAATTAAATAACCAAAGTGTTGAAATAGTCCATCTTATAGTTTGGGGGATTTTGAAATTAAAAGTTCCAAGGGTAATTTATAGAAAACACATTTTTATAAAAAAAAAATTACCTTTAAGTAGTACATTATTTTATATTTGACAGAATGAATTAGAGCAAACAATACATAAAAACCAAAACAAATCACAAATGATATCAAATGTCTTTTGCAAGAGAAAAGTTATTCTGAAATGAACTACCAGGCAAGAGATTCCTTACCACATGCAGGATTAGCAAAAGATGTACAGCAAAGAGCACGTTCATCAAAGAAAGCCACTTTGCAGTTTACAACTGTAATTCCAGTACTAGCGAATGGAGATGAAAGAGAGAAGAGACTGAGCATACAACTATCCAAAGAAATCATTTCTCTAAAAAATTACAGATTTCAGATAACATTTTAAGGACAGTTCCAATATTTGCAAAATGGAATCCCAGGAGTGGAATGGATGACTATCACACCAGGACTCAATTAACTGGATGCTCACACAGAAGAAGAAATTAGAGAATATTTTCAGTACCCTACAGCAGAACACAACGGCCTGGAAATGATGGTTTAGATACTTCAGGTATGCTATCGAACAGGACACACATTCAACAGTGCTTTTGCTCACATTAAAAGGTAGACTCCTTCTGCGAGCCATTTGGTTTTACCTGTCTCTATTCTATCCAAGCAGCTAGCTATTCCTTCAGGAAGCAGACTTTTCTTCTACAAACCTGCTACAAAAGCCTAACTACAGTCCAGAAATTGCTTTTAGAGTTTGATGAACTGATTCTTTATAGACCCAGTAGAATAACAATACAGAAACACTCCTATAGTGAGAAAGAAAGGAGAGAAAAAGAAAAAACAAAAAACAAAAAAAGAAGTGGGTGCTTTAAAATAAGATACTATCTGAGGTTCAGGGAAATGAGGCTGATCTCTCCTGGGGAACATTCAATCTGCTTCCACTGGAATGGCAACTATATTGGCACAGGAAACAAAAGCCACATAGAAAAATATTAACTAGGAGGGCGATGGTGTCACACACCTGTAATCCCAGCACTCTGGGAGGCAGAGGCAGGCAAATTTCTGAGTTCAAGGTCAGCCTGGTCTACAGAGTGAGTTCCAAGACAGCCAGGGCTATACAGAGATACTCTGTCTTGAAAAAAACAAAACAAAAAAAAACAAAAACAAAAAAAAGAAAACAAAAGAAAAAATAGAAAAATATTAGCTAATGACAGGGTTAGATGGGTTTACAGTGATGGTAGCTTCGGGAAATTTTCAAGTGTCTAAGGCACTAGATTCTCCAATAAGATGGATTTCAGAAACTCTTATTTTGATAATAATACTCAACTTGGAAGGAAATGGAACAGTTTTATAAAGACGGGAAGGGAGGGATCACTGTTTTTCTTCCATCCTGTGATGATCCATCCAAAAACACATCTATAAAAGTCATCAGAAGACAAAGTGATCTTAAGATGACATCCCAAATAAAAATCTCAATCTAGAGTTTTCCTATGACCGGCAACTGTCAGAAAATGAAGTCAAAATAAGTAGCCTGGGATATATACCTCATGCATCTGTGTTATGTTAATGACACAGAATTAAAATTAAAAATGTGCATGTTATTATGAAGTCTGAAACTGCTTATCTATTCAGACCATTGGAATATACGTTCTTAGGTCTCAAGAAGACTGAGTGTAAAAAATTTCACATTCTATATATCAAGGAGACTACTCATCTAGATGGACATGGCCCAATTTCAAAACCAGTATTCCCAGCTTACACACCTTATCTCACTCCTCAGAATTAACTGGTTAGATTTTCTTATTGGCTGAATTGGCTGTGGTAAAATCATTCAGTTACCTGGCAAAGTTGTAACTAGGAACAAAAACAAAAACAAAAACAACCCCCCCCCAAAAGATTAAATAATCAATGTTAGTGTCACTGAATGTCAGCAGAGTACAAGACAGGATTAGGGAGGGTTTTAGATTCTAAAGTAACAGCTCTGTGGTTACAACAAATAAGTGCCACTTCTAAAGATCAACATCTAGAGACACGTGACAGATGACTCCCCTTCAGATGACAGATTTTGGAGGAGTTTAAACATTACTTTCCAATCCTTAAATTACATCGCCTTACAAAAATAGAGTTTCCAAGCCTGTCATTTAGTTGTTAGTCTCAACAAGCACTGCATGCAAGGGGAAAAAAAGAAAAAAAAAAAGAAAGAAAGAAGGAAAGGCTAGAGGATTCTAAAGGCCATTGTTATGCTGTGATATTGGGAAAATTCTAGCAACACACAAACCAAATAACATATTATTATAAGCTCTCAGCTATTTCAAATCAAGAAGCCATTTAAATGAGCTTTATTCCTAAATGTTGGCATAACTTTTAAAACAGAATGAAATGGGGGAATCAGAAAATGTTTAAAATAATACAGTTGGTCCTTCCCTAAAATGAAGAAACTGAAGCCAAAGAAGTCAAGCCACTCCTATTTAAGGGTAAAGTAAAGTTAGAAAACAGTTTATCCACTGTTAACCATGGTTATAGTTATCTCAGTCTTTCATTTCACACATAGAAGCTGTGACTCTCAACTTGAAACCCCCAGTCACTAGTTAATTAATTAAGGGTTTCTATCTATAGACTTTGAATATTAAAAGTGGTATATAGGAAAAAATGGGAGAAAAGAGCAGAACCCACTAATGCAAAGGAAAATACCCAATGCTCTAAGATTACCTTTCACCAGACCAGAAAGAAGCTGTAGGTTAGAAGAACAAGTAATGGCAAATGCTGATTACATTTGAAGAAAGTGGAACTCTCAAGCACCACTTATAGAAATGTGTTTTACTATATTGATTCTTAGCATTGTGCACCATATTAAAAATTAGGCCCATTTGTAAACACCATTGCCTGATGAACTATGTATGAAGAAGATGTTACATAACAGAGGAACCCATGGATAGAACTCAGAAATAAAACCATCTGGTCCCGTACTTTTTTTGGTTGGGAGGCTTTCTATAACCCCTTCTATTTCTTTAGGGGTTATGGGACTGTTTAGCTGATCTACTTGATGCTGATTTAATTTTGGTATTTGGTATCTGTCTAGAAAATTGTCCATTTCCTCCAGATTCTCCAGTTGTTTTGAGTATAGGCCTTTGTAGTAGGATCTGATGATCTTTTGAATTTCCTCCGTTTCTGTTGTTATATCCCCCTTTTCATTTCTAATTTTGTTAATTTGGATACTGTCTCTGTGCCCTTTGGTTAGTCTAGCTAAGGGTTTATCTATCTTGTTGATTTTCTCGAAGAACCAGCTCTTGGTTTTGTTGAGTCTTTGTATGGTTCTCTTTGTTTCTACTTGATTGATTTCAGCCCTTAGTTTGATGATTTCCTCTCTTCTACTCCTCCTGGGTGAGTTAGCTTCTTTTTGTTCCAGGGCCTTCAGGTGTGCTGTTAAGTTGCTAGTGTATGCTCTCTCCAGTTTCTTTTTGGAGGCACTCAGGTCTATGAGTTTTCCTCTTAGCACTGCTTTCATTGTGTCCCAAAGATTTGGGTAGGTCGTACCTTCATTTTCATTAAGTCTAAAAAGTCTTTGATTTCTTTCTTTATTTCTTCTCAGGGGGAAAGTTCCTAAACAGAACACCAATAGCTTATGCTCTAAGATCAAGAATTGACAAATGGGACCTCATAAAATTACAAAGTTTCTGTAAGGCAAAGGACACTGTCAGAAGGACAAAACAGCAACCAACAAAGTGGGAAATGATCTTCACCAACCCCACAGCCGACAGAGGGCTAATATCCAATATATACAAAGAACTCAAGAAGTTAGACCCCAAAGAACCAAATAACCCTATCAAAAAACGGGGTACAGAGCTAAACAAAGAATTTTCACCAGAATGCGGATGGCCGAGAAACACCTTAAGAGATGTTCAACATCATTAGTCATCAGGGAAATGCAAATCAAAACAACCTTGAAATTCCACCTCACACCAGTCAGAATGGCTAAGATTAAAAACTCAAGAGACAACAGGTGCTGGCAAGGATGTGGAGAAAGAGGAACACTCCTCCACTGTTGGTGGGATTGCAAAATGGTAAAACCGCTCTGGAAATCAGTGTGGTGGTTCCTCAGAAAATTGGGCATGTCACTTCCAGAGGACCCTGGCATACCACTCCTGGGCATATACCCAGAGGATTCCCCTGCATATAAAAGACACATGCTCCACTATGTTTATAGCAGCCTTGTTTATAATAGCCAGAAATTGAAAGGAGCCCAGATATCCCTCAAAAGAGGAATGGATACAGAAAATGTGGTATATTTATACAATGGAGTACTACTCAGCAATTAAAAATAATGAACTCATGCAATTTGTAGGTAAATGGTTAGATCTGGAAAATATCACCCTAAGTAAGCTAACCCAATCACAAAAGAATACACATGAAATGCAATCACTGATAAGTGGATATTAATGAGCCCAGAAGCCCTAAATACTCAAGGCACAATTAGCAAGTCAAATGACTCCCAAGAAGAAGAAAGGAGAGGACCCTGGGCCTGTAAATATTGGATCCAGTATTGTAGACCCAGAACAGAGAAATCGTGGGGGGAGGGGGAATGATTGGTGAATAGCTGGGGGGGAGAGGAATTATGGGACATATGGTGGGGGGGGACTGGGAAAGGGGAAAGCCTTCGGAATGTAAACATAGAATATAGAAAATAAAAATTAAATAAAAAAAGAAAAAAATTGAAAATATTAAAAAAAAGATAAAAAAAAGAACTCAGAAATAGACGAGAAAAAAGGCATCAATATATGCTGTGACATGGATAATTCTTTGAAACAAAAAGAAAACAGAGCAGATGCAAATTACCCACCATCAATCTTTCCTTTTTGGCTTCCCAACTGTGGGTGAAACATGGCTACATTCAAGTCCCAGTGTAGGGGGATGGCAGGACAGGGAAGTGGGAGTGGGTGGATTGGTGAGCAGGGGAAGGGTGGATGGGCTAGGGGATTTTCCAGGGGCAGGAGGGATGACCAGGAAAGGGACATTTGAAATGTAAATAAAGAATATATCTAATAAAAATATAAAGTTCAAGCTCCATCTACCATGGCTGTCCTACCCAGAAGGTTCGTACTCTCAACCATGAGGTAAACCAAGCCCTTCTTTTCTTAGATTGCCTGGTGTCCGGTAGTTTGCCACAATAATGAGAAGAGTAATGAATGCCATAGGCTTCAATAGGGAACCCAAAGGCAGTACCTGACCTATGCAAATGTTCATAAGGAAGGTAGCAAGTCAAACACCAATCAAAAGGAAATGGCACTTAAATACAAGTCAATGGATTTAATAACAAACATGATCTCCAGCAACTACTTGCCACCATTCCTCTAAATGTTTCCAAGCACCAAGAAAAGAACTACCAAATAAACCGTCTGGTCTTCCAACTTCACTTATCTTGATAAATGATGCTATCACTCACCCAATTCTATGAGAAAGTGGTTCATACCACAGCATCCAATTACAAGCATCCAGTATCATTTATGTGACCCCTCTCTGTATAGACCAAGATAATCATTTTCTAGATCCCTCTAAATCTGAATGTGTGCATGATTTCTCTCCTCTTATTTAATTTCTACAGCAACCACTATAAATCAAACAATTCACTCTGCTTAATTCCCTCTGAAGTGCTTAACATAAGGCTTAGATGCACTTGAACCCTCAATCCAGGGAGCACTTTCAGACAACTTATATGATCTCATCATGACTTGTCCTTGGAATAATCTTCATTTCTTTACATCATATCAGATTCTTATTCTCAATGAACATTAAGAGTAAGTAAAAATGTTAGTATCTAAATACAGATTGTGAGGAAAGAAGACATTGCCTTACTTTGCTATATTGTAATTCTTTATATATATCCATGTATTAATGTGGTTAAATTCTATTCCCAATTAAAGCCCCAGCTCTATTAAACAATGACATTATTCAGCACCCAGAATTTTTGACATGTCTTGTTCTTAGAAATAACCAACAGATGGTAATTGAATAAATATGTAAACTTTGTTCCAGACACCTACAATTTCTTCTAATTGTTTACCTTAATCATCATGATATCAGAGTAAAAGACATTTTTTATTACATCTGTTATCATCATTGAGCTACTTGAGGATCACAAATGAAACTTAAACTCAATGGGCCAAAGGATCTACTCAAAAGAATCTGTAAAACAGTGCTCTCAGATGGAAACAAATGATTTAGAGAAAACAGACCATTCTGACTGATGAAATAATAGTAGGTATATTAACAGTCTATTTTGATTTCTCATACATATTTGTATTTTAAGAATATGTAAGTGAGAACACATGAACATTAAGTAGAAATTTAAATAAAAATATCTTTTAGTGGAATATACTCAATTAAATAGCTCCCATAGTTGGGACTTAATATATATATTATTGCTTGCTATTTCATGAATATTCTATCTGCATATATTTTTACAAATATTTAAATAGTTCAAATAAAAGTATAAAAGCATCCCATGTATGGAAAACTATAAAATGAGTATATGTATGTATATATATATATATGTATATATATATATACACACATATATACATATATATGTATATATATACATGCATGTATATAGTTAAAATATGTTGTGATCTATAGAAATCATTCTTAAAAATAACAAAATTTGGCTAGGTGGTGGCTCCTAGCTGTAGTCCTAACACTTGAAAGGAAGAGCAAGGGGGACTTTTGAGAGTTTTAAGTTAGCATAAGCTACAGAGTCCTGGGCTCTCCTGTGAAATTCTGTCTTAACACACCATAAACAAGCAAACAAACAGAACTAACATCACATGTTTCCTATCTGATAGGATTAGAAATATCTGTTTAATTAAAACATTTAAAGTTTTAAATGTAGTGATATATGAATTTTATAGTGAGTTGTATTCTTTTGTTTTAATTTAAGTTGTTTTTAGGCCAACAAGGCACTGCAGCATTGAATTTCATCAAAGTCACTTATATTCAAAGCCGAAATGCATGTTTTCAGCTGCACTGTTTATCTCTGAGAAATGGGGCTGCCTACATCTCTCACAGAACAGGGCTCCAACTAATTATAACTCAAGGTTCACTAATTAGTCTTCCATATCTTTTCTTTTCAGATAACAGCCAGCCACAGTGGGGGTCAACTTTTAAACTTTCTGCATTTGTTTAAGCTTCAGTCCAACTTCTACTTTCCAAGTTTCACTATGTTTTTAAATATTATAATAAATGTGAAAAATGTGCTACCCCTCAGTTGACAGGGAAAGAGAAATCTCTGCCAGGGCAACATGGTCAATTTCTGCTTTACATAAAATGATTACAAATGGATGGAGCAGTAAAACAAGAAAAAAACATCTCTTTGCTTAGCAAATATTGTCCTATGTACCTTGTTAAAAGAACAAAGTGATAATTTAATATAATGCTTTTACATTTCATAGGTGTCTCTTCTCAATGTCTAAGTCACAGGTCCCTGACTAATAAGCTATGTTTTGTTTGACTCTTGTTTGATTTAATGCAGAGTTGACTTTTAAATCACAGAGTCTGCAAAGCAAAGGCAGCAAGGCATTCTTGGCAAATGAATGGGTCCTCAATTTCCCATTCATTATTTCATACATTGAATAGATATTGAATGGACACTTGTTAAATTCCAGGCCATCTGCCCGGTTCATTCTAGGAGTACAGCAGTAATCAGCATAATCTTTCAATCATGTAAATTAAAGAGAAATAAATACGAATATATAAAATTTGCAGCAAGGATCAATGCCTTGATGAAAACGCAGAGGGTACTAAGTGGCGTCTAGGAACTGCCACTGATGGTGGTCCAAATGAACTGAGTAAACTAAGGGAGAGAGGTATTGAGCCAAGACCCTGAGGACATTCCCAGTGCTCAGAAGAATAGAAAGTGCAGAATGAGTTAGAAGGTGAGCAAGACTGAACATTGGATACCAAGGGAATGAATGAAATATATCCAGATTTTCACATAAAACAATTAGAGGGTTTGTTTTCTTTGCTTGCTTTGTTTTATTTTTTTCAGTAAGGGCTAGAGCTGAAAGTCAGTCTGCTGCTTTGGTAGAAGCCAGAGAAGAATAGAGAAGGGGAGGGTCTGAGGAGAAATAACTAGAACCTGTTAGTGGGAAACTAAAATAGAGGAAGTGAGAGACCTGTCTGATACCATCAAAATGTGGTAGAGAATAGTAAAAAGGGGTCTGACTGCAGATTGAAGTCAAAGTAGAAAGGTTTAATCATGATTAAGAGTCCATTATCAGAAACTGACAGTTTAGTAATGACTCAAGTTTAGAGCTGAACAACCCCAAATTGTTTTACCAAACTTGATGGCTCCAAACTTGATCAGGTTCAACCAGGCAGTTGAGAATAGATAAGTTAGACAGAATCATTGAACAGACTGATGCAGAGCTGTTGGAGGCTTATTGGAGAATAGAAAGAGGGAGAGCTATGTAGGCTAAACAATGACAAAATTGGAAAACAGAGTGATGAGTACACTTTTTATAAAGTACACTTTTTCTCTAATACATCTAAGAATACTAATTTTCTTGGTCACTAATGTTTATTGAACAAAATAGAGATTCTCAAGAAATAACAGAATAGTAGTTGCATGGTATAGGCAGGAATGCCAGCTGGATAAGAATTAATGGGTAAGATTAAAAGAAACTGAAGTTGCGAAGTTGTTTTATAAATAAATGTTAGGGTTCTTAAAGTAGTAGCTAGGTAGTAGTCATGGGGAAACAGGAGGTGCAGTCTTGGTCCTCAAGAATTTCTACCTACATCCTGAATCTTTGTTGTACTACACACCCAGCAAAATGGTTAAAATATTTGTCTATATCCTTGTCTTTCAAATGAGATTGTGATGGAAATGTGTGTCATGTATCCATGTAAATAATACTAAGCTCCATATGTTCTATATTTTTCTTATATGAATAAAACTATGATAATCTTTCATCTTCTCATTTATAAAAATACATACAGCTTTTCCTTGGCCAATCAGATTTTCTACTATCATCATCCTTTCTCTCTGGGGCTATTAATATGTATGAGTTTATTGATCCTTAGTGACTTCATACAACACATGTTAATATGACTATCAAGATAACTAATGATGGTTCTCTAGCCAATACAATATAGATATCCAGGAAAAAAATGATAATTCATGCCAAGATTAGGTCAAATACAGTAGTATGGGTATCATCATGCTATAGGAAATAATATGCAATTTAGGACTAAAGACTTTCTTATTTTCTGGAATCTTCCATTAGATTTTTCTATACTATGATTGACCATAAATACCTAAAAAAGAATATAAAGTGGCATTGAATAAAGGAGGGCTATTGCATTTCACCCAGGGTGTTGCTCTACTCAACCCAAATCTCACATGGATTGTATTTCCATAAGTTGCTAACATGCAATCAATGTTCCTTAGCCATCAACTTCAGACTTAAATAAGATGCCCAACCTAAAACATCATATTTCAGATTTTTTTAAATGTAAAGAGTGGTGAGACGTTATGTCCACTTTTTGTGTATTCCTAAATATAATGGGGAGAAAGCAGTCCTCTTAGTCTTGTTTCAGCCTGCACAATGGAAATAATTGGTCTCTCTTCATATGTTGAATATGACATTGTTCATATATTATTCCTCTTCTATTGGTAAATTCACTATTTACTAGAGCCTCCTGGTGTAGCTTGGAATTACTCTCTAGTGTTCCTGTGTGTGAAAACATGGCTGTAGAGATGTAGTTTTTCAGAGGGAAAATGCAAATGAAACATAAGCTTTGCTCATGCATGGATTTCATTGTCTTTGGTCATGAGTCCAATGTTAATGAATCAAAAGCACTCAAATATCTCTAACAATGTAAAGTTATATGCTCTTTGATGATGATATGAGAATTATAGGGGGCTTGATGAATCAATGGCTCTGTATCTGTAACTTTTGTAACTATGTACTACAAGTTACATGAAGACTGACTAAATGGTTAGCTACATGGTGCCAATATACTAAATTTGCAGTGGCTCGCTAGTTAATCTCTGAGGTTACTGGAAGCAGCAATAAAAGCTGCAGGATACGGATGGATATTCATTCAACCAAAACTAACAAGAATCACATATTTGCATAGGCAACTAGAAACTCTGCTGAAAAACAAATTTTCAACAATAAAGGCAAAAAATATTCAACACCAATAAGAGACAGTGGATCAACAAGTCACAGAACAGCACTTACAATATGCTGAATTAGGAAAACAATATAAAGGATAAGGGAAGAGTATCTGAATTCTTTATACTTTAAAAAAATCAAAGGAAAAGTCATATCATCAGAAAAAAATCTGCTAGTTTGAATAGAAATCATGAACATATGAAAACGACAAGACATATGGCTAGGCATGAGAACCATGACATGAAGCATATTGAAGGTGCCTTGGGTTAATGGCTCCTGTTTGCAGCTTTAGCAACTATGCACTAAAAGTGGCATGAAAACTGAATAAATGATTGGCAACATGGTTCCTATATGCTAACATTTATGGACTCCCTAGTTAGTTATAATAACTGACATTTACTCTAATAACTAACTAATTAGGCAGAAGTTAGAGGGAAAATAACGAAAGAAAGAAGTATAAGCTACAGCTAAGGAGGTGACTGAAGACCATTGACGCATGGAGAAGAAAATAAGAAAGAAGAAAAGAAAGAGATGGAAGATACCATGAGGATAGTTTAAATGGAAGCCAAAAGAAGCAAAGATTGAATCCAGGGGCAAGAAAAATAGAAAACATATGCTAAAAGCTTCATGAGACATGCTGCCTAGGAGAAACCCTTTAAACCATATAGGAATTAAAGTGTTTTATCTTTGCAGTTCAGCATCTCTAGGCACCCTCTAACTGTTTAATATGCATAATTCATCTAATATTGATACTTGTTGAGAAAGATTCTGTTATCTTGGCTTTATATACCAGGAACCTAAATCACAAGGGACACATTCTTTCCCAAACCACATGGTTGGTAATTGGGAGAATAGGCTAAAGCCTAGATAGATTGGCTCTACTGTCTGGGATTTGAATCCTGAACTTCACACAAAATAATCTTTTAAAGGATGAGTGTTGCAGAAATATGCACTTATTTCAATGAAACTAGTTCAAAAAAAAAGGCAATAATCAAAGAGGCAGTACTAACCCATCATAAAATAAAGTCACAAAAATCAAAAACAAAATCCAAAAAACCAAAGCCGGGCGGTGGTGGCACATGCCTGTAATCCCAGCACTCTGGGAGGCAGAGACAGGCGGATTTCTGAGTTCGAGGCCAGCCTGGTCTACAGAGTGAGTTCTAGGAAAGCCAGGGCTACACAGAGAAATCCTGTCTCAAAAAAAAAAAAGTCACAGAAATCATTTCTAAAAGTAAACATCTGTGCTAGTTTACTTTATACTGCTATGATAGAACAACTTGACAAAACCAACTTAAGGGGAAAAGGTTTTATTTTAGATCATAATGTCAGATTACAATTTAACATTGTGAGAATGTCAAAATAATGAGAACATAAATCAGCTTGACATATTGTATCCAGAGTGAAGAGAAAAGAGAGGATAGATGCATACATGCTTCAACTTAGCTTATTCATCTACATTACTAGCCAGTACAGTGTTCAAAGCCAATGGATGTTGCCACCCATAGTGCACTGAAACTCTTTCATCAGTTAACTTAATCAAGACTCCCACAAAGGCATGCCCACAGGCTAATCAATTCCTCTCATTGGGACTTCCTTCATAAGATACATATGTTCCTCGTAAAAGATTCGATCCAGTATTGTAGGGGAGAACCAGAATAGAGAAATGGGAGGGGGTTTTTGGGGAATGGGCGGAGGGAGGACTTATGGGACATATGGTGAGGGGGGAACTGGGAAAGTGGAAAGCATTTGGAATATAAACAAAGAATATAGAAAAAAATAAATTTCAAACACGAAATTAACTTAAATTATGAGAATAGTGAACTTATGATAACTAATTGGTTCTATGGAAGGGGTACCCATCAGTTCCAATTAACAGTTCCATATACATGGCCACATAGACAGTCCTAGTTAAAACCAGAGTAGCATACAACAAGCAAAATGCAATAAATGTAGAAAAATGACCCATAGCTAAGACTGAAGGATAACAGAGAGGAGGGAGATGTAATAAAGTAGTGGATGAAAGGAAAGAAAGAAAGAAAGAAAGAAAGGAAGGAAGGAAGGAAGGAAGGAAGGAAGGAAAGAGGAAAGAAAGAAGGAAAGAGAAAGAAAGAAAGAAAGGAAGGAAGGAAGGAAGGAAGGAAGGAAGGAAGGAAGGAAGGAAGGAAGAGCGAACCTCTAGATTTGTATGAAGTTGTCAGAAATTAGCTTACTTTCTGGGTTGTTTGTTTGTTTGTTTGTTTTGAGCCAGCGTTTCTCTGTGTAGCCCTGACTGTCCTGGAACTCACTCTGTAGACAAGGCTGGCCTTGAACTCAGAAATCTGCCTGCCTCTGCCACCCAAGTGCTGGGATTACAGGCATGCTCCACCACTGACTAGCTAATTAACTTACTTTCAACAAAATGTATTCTAAAATAAAATTATGGAATTTTAAGACTGAAGGCCTTTGAGTCTTTGACTGACAAATGAGAAATAAATATCTGAGGTAGGGAGAAAATGTCAAAACAGATATTAAAAATCAATGGAAGTATTCAAATAAGGAGTTGGCAATCTACCAAGAAGCAAATGTAAATGTGAAAGGGAAATAGATTTGGAATATTTGAAGTAGTTGGAAGGAGTACCTATTCTATCTCAGTTGTTCAAGACATATATCACTGTATTTATAAATAGAAAACCAGGGTGGTGGTAGAAGCATAAAATGTTCCAATCAAAAAACACATGGCTTGAAATCCATGAAGTAAATGGGATATGAGATAAAACTTGTTCAAGAATCAAAAACAAAATTCTTGAAACTTCAGAATCATATTGCAGAGAATTTCACTAAATTTCCTTGAGAAAAAAAATTGTACCTTCTATATAGAACACGATCAACCAAAATGAAATCAGAATTTCCAAGAACAGGAACAGAAATCAGGGTTAAGTGAATTTAATATTCTGATAAAATTACTTCCAGCATGGATATGGTCTAGTCACTCAGTCAACTTATAGCAATTTTAGGCAGACAGTAATGCTAAAATGACTATATAATTCTTCCTTTCTTGGTAAACTGTGGACATTGTAGTCTAAAACTGTGAACATTAGGAATGAGGAAAAGAATATCAAAACCAAGGCCAAGAAGAACACAGAACAGAGTTTCAGTAAGACATACTCTTGCTGTGTAGATAACAGTCTGAAATGTCATATTCCAAACAGGCTTAGGACATATTTTCCAAGAACACTGTCAAAGGCACTGTTGGTGCTCAAACTCTAAGAGGGTATGCAGAAAAATTATCTTCAAATTGGGAAGACTTCCTGGTCAGGTAAAGGCTCAATAGATACCCCCAACAAATGGAAGGGGGGAGGAGGTGGGAGTGGGTCAGGTAGAGAGGCATATACTTGGAGGCAGGGGGTGGGAGGAGGGGTTGGGGGTTTTCAGGGATGGGGAAACTGGGAAAGGTTTTACCATTTGAAATATAATGAAGATTATATTCAATAAAAAATATGTTTCTTTCTCCCTCTCTTCTCTCTTTTTTTCTACTTCCTCTTCATAATACTAGAGTATGTTCTTCGTGTAGATGGACTGAAAGATTGCAACTAGCAAAAATTCTCACTAAAGGTACTAAACCATTATCAAAGAAAGAATGACTCAAAGTAAAAACAAAGGTGCCAGAAAGGTACTTGATCAAGAGCATCTATAAAATGTAGGATATGGTTTGAAACAATGGCACAGCTTTTATAGCAGATACAAATTTGGTTTGTAGTACCCACATTCAGTATACTTCAGGTTTAGTGGATCCAACACTCTCTTCTGGCCTCCGTGGACAGATACTTCATTCGCACATGCACCACCTGCATGGAGTAAACAACTAGACAACACTCTCTCACAAGACACACAAAGCCAAATCCTAAGATGGAAGGTTTATATCTGGGAAGCCAAATGTTAAAATTTCTATTAGTGCTTCAAGGGAATAACTTTTTCATTTCACAATAAAGATGAAAAGCAATTGACAGAAATCAGGGAAGATAATGACAGAGTAAAAGACATCTTTTAAAACACAAGGCTAAGAACATTTGCTTATTTGACTCTGTGGACAAAAGAATTAACTGTTGGCAAGCAAATGATATATATAAGTGATGAAAAGTCATCTGTAACGCTGAGTCACTTACAGCAGGGTGGGCAGCCAGGACATAGGCAGCTAATGGCTGCTGGTGGAGTGGAGTTCTGTTTCTTTGGGTTTGGAGAGCTACTAAATTGCCAGTGCTCAGGTGAATTATCACCACAACATGTACATGGACACAGCATTAATTGACTCAATGGTTATAGTAAAGAGACAAAGACATAAAGAAAACACGAAGGTGGGAGGGGGTTGCTCATCAGGATTCAGGAAACATTAGATTGGAGAGAAGGAGGTGGATATGCTCAAGATACTATGTGTGTGTGTGTGTGTGTGTGTGTGTGTGTGTGTGTGTGTGTATGTGTGTGTGTGTGTGTGTGTGTATGTGAGAGAGAGAGAGAGAGAGAGAGAGAGAAACAGAGAGAGAGAGAGAGAGAGAGAGAGAGAGAGAGAGAGAGAGAGATATTAAAAGATGTCACAAGTATTTCTAAGCATAGGCCTTCATAAGTAAGTTGTTCATGTACATACTGTGTTAACTGCCACTAAGAAATTTAAAATTGTATCACACTTTTAGAAGTCTATGCACATGTAGTCAAAGTATGGAAAAATGCCCAGACATCAAAGGCATTTAAGAACAGTAATCATCTATGTAAGCAGGGAAGAAGATAATATCCTCAGTAGAGGCAGGCAGTGGTGGCGCACGCCTTTAATCCCAGCACTTGGGAGGCAGAGGCAGGCAAATTTCTGAGTTCAAGGCCAGCCTGGTCTACAGAGTGAGGTCTAGGACAGGCAGGCCTACCCAGAGAAACCCTGTCTTAAAAAACAAAACAAAACAAAATAAAACAAACCATTGATTATAGTAAGCATATGTCAATGTTTGAACATAACTCCTCAAAACTTCAGAGTAATAAGAAAAAACAGAGATGAAAAACTACACATATTTGAAACAGACACAAATAACTAATATATGTGCTTATGTGAGTATGTCTATGTAAATTTCATGCATTCTTTCACATATTTCTTCTGTCAATAATTTGTCTGAATATTCCACAATTTGCTGAAGGGGTCTGACAATCGCCAAGAAAACTGCTTTTTTAGACTATGAATTGAATAAGTATGTCCTAATTTTATTACCAAGAGTAATTCAAAGAACCTTACAAATCAAACACAATGTCTTTGTATTTCACCCATACTAAAGTGAGGTGATGGCTCTATTTTTCACCCATTTACTCATCTGTGCTGAACAGAGCAGAACTCTTCACCTCATTGATTGAAACAGCAAACAGTGAAATAACCCAATATACAATGCAGCATCTATGGGATGGGGAGCACTGTTCAGTGGCAGTGCTTGTCATACCTTGACCTTCAGGAAAGACAGCCAGGACTTCTCTGAGCTGCAGTCACCAGCATCATGTCCACCCAAACATCCCACCTTCATGCCTCCTTTAATTTATATATTAGCATTATATTCCATCCTCATATTCAAAGCAATCTAATAATTATTAAGTATCTTCCACCTCTATAAAATTAATGATTAATAATAATCTCCTTCATTAACCTCTTTACCAGAATCTATATCCCTATCACATTAATTAAAAGAGACACAATTTGTACTTTACTAATGTAATGTGTTATGAGGCCTATGTGCAAGATTGCATTCTGATTCTTCAAAATGAATCACTCAGGGAAATACCAAAAAGAATATAAAATACAACAAGGTAAAATAATCTTACTGTAGATGCAGACAGTTGTCAAGAATAGGAGAAGTTAAAACTTTTGAGACTGATTAGAATGCTGGAGGAAAGGGCCAGGGTCTTTCTAGTTTGAGTTTGAGTTCTGAAAGTGAGAACCTTTATCCTGATGTGGTACATGCCCACTCAGAAAAGCAAAGACACAACTAAGAAAAAATAAGACAAGACAATAAGGGAAGAAGGGGGGATGTCAGGGCTGAGGAAAAAAAGAGGTGAATTATTGTGAACTGGACAGCAATTTGTTTTGTGTTTTGAACTTTGTCACATTTTAATAATTTTTTATGTTTCCCAAGAATGGGAGGGTCAAGAGCCCTTTCCCAAGTACATATCCATATCTCAGATACATACTCTCAGACAGCTATATAAAAGGCTAAGTTTAGTGTTTGTCTTAGTGTTTGGGTTTATTGATGGCAGAAGACCAGCCTTAAATCTGGGCCACACCATCCAGTTTCAAGCCATGCAAGAAGACAGGAAAGATGGAATCTATTTTCTTTAAATTTATTTGGCACTATTAATTTTTTACTAATTCACTTTACACCCCACTCACTGTGCCCTCCCCATTACCCTCTCTTGCAATCATTCCCCCTCCTCTTCTTCTCTGAGCAGGTGGGGCTCCCCATCGGTATCCCCCCCACCCTGAAAACTTCTGTGTTTTTATCTGCTAAGCCTCATTCTCACTAGCAAGTTCATCTACCTTTCAATAGTATTACAATCTACTTCAGCATTCACAATCAAGCTGAGACATTCAGTGTACACTAAACACCTACCAGATTTTTGGCCTTTGAATTGATAGACAGCTGTTGTAACACTAGTCAAATAATAGCCTATAAGTCATTCTAATAAATACATGTATATAATTTATTCTAAAATTTCTGTCCTTCTAGAGAAACCTAAGGAGGGTTCAAATCCCAAGAGGCTGTGACAGAATGATTCAATTTTTGAGTTTAAAAAACTCACATCTTGTTTCAAAAGTCTAAATGACCACAGAGATTCATTTGTGCATTTAAAATATCAGTATATATATATATATATATATATATATATATATATATATATATATATACACAAATGTAAACTTACAGGCAAATTGGAGTTTGGCTTCTCTGCTTACTATTGTTCCAAGAGTATTTGTTGCAAAACACTGGTAACTTCCAGTATCCCAATTTCTGTTAGGATTAATTACGATGAGATTTCCTCCATTCAGTTTGTATCGATGGTCCAGACTTGTATCAATGTCACTGCCATTCAGCTGCCACCTGAAATGTAAATATGAAGGTTATTTCTCTCCTTAGCAAGCTTAGTCTTAAATAGATGACCTAAAGTTACCAACTCCAATATAAGCCTCCCAATCCTGGAATCTCAACACTCAAGAGGTTGAGGCAAGAGGACTTCCACAAGCTTCAGGCCAGTCTCAGCAACTTAGTAAGACCCTATCTCAAAAGCAAGGGAAAAGAACAGGTATGCATCTTGAGAAACGAAGATTAAAGTTTAGTAGAAATTATGGCAAAGCAGCATCCCAAAGACGCTTGAGGGTTTTCTGGAGAGCTGGGGATAATTTAGCTTGCTTACTAGCTCACATGGGAAAAATTTAGGCTGGGTCTATGTGAGTGAAGATGGAGCAGAAACTAGAGGTAATTATCTCAGAAACTTCAGGCCAATCTCATGTTGACAACCTAGCAGGGGGTAGCACATTTCTTTGATTTATCTGGCCTGACTGAGCACATTTAATAAATTAATTGGTAACTGTTCAACTCTCTATTTCAATTTGTCTGAGTAAAGACCTGCCCTGAGGCATTCATCCCCCCCTTTTATTTCTGAAGCCTACATAGAGCTTTTTACACAACAATGCACTGCAGTAAAAGACCCAAATACCACCTAGAGACAGAAAAAAGTGGCAGCATAAACCCCAGGGACATAATCATTAATGCAAGGAAAAAAATAAAGAAACCTAAAAATTCTTCTCTTTAAATAACTTTTAACTGAATAGAGAAAGTGTTTAAACACCAAGTATGTTGGCACACTGACAAAAACGCACCCATTTGCCTTGGTAACAAGGATACATCCGTGTTATGAATTAAATCACTCACCTTCTAGATAACCAAATCAGACAACAAAACTACATTACCCATACAATTTAGCATATTGAAATACTTGCATCAATTGTACAGCATAGGAATTTTGGAGTAAGTGGCTAAAATAATTCCTGCCTTTTAAAGGATAACAACCATTTTTTATATCATACAAGACAGAAAATGTTCTAATTTACAAAATATTTAATCTCCATTAGTAATGACCATAACCCCAAATTGAAAATAGATTGTGAATGCAGTGATAAAAGTCCTAAGCAAATGTACAGGTGACCACGTACCTTCCAGTACAAACATTAACGATTTAGAGGTCTGAAATTCAAAAAGGGAATTGAAGCCTCTGATAGAAAATCCATAACAGTGAATGAACACTTGGATTGATTCCTTAGGTGTCAACTCTGTAACTAGTCTGAATAGATATCAATATTGAGTATTCTCTTACCTACTTAGAAGAAGGGGTGATACAGAGAACAAAAAGATGTAGAAAACAAATTTTCACATGGACATGGAATTGTGGAAGCAGCTGCCCACTGTCTTGCATCGATAATACTGAAGTCCACATAGTTCTTATGAGGGACTTCCTTGAAGACTTAATCAGAAGAACATTCCAGCTCCCAAATATGACTAAAGATTTCAGCCTACAATGGAGATACTTTTTACAAGTGCATAGTTTCTAGAAAGGTTAAAGGATCAGAAAGTGCCCTAGGTTAGACACAGAAGAGTTCTTGCTACAGGGATGCAAAAAATCACTTTTATGACTAACAGCTGGCAAGGCAGAGCAAGAAAGTTATTGAAGACTGGAAGGACAGAAATGTGGAAGTTATTTAAGGCCCACTTAAGGTCTATGTAAGAAGGGATAAAGAAAAAATAATAAGTGGCAAGGTAACAGGTAAGGTTGGCAACAGAAACCAGACAGTGAGAGAAGGATCCTAGATACCAGGAACTGAAAGCTCATGAACAAAGCAGAAATCTCACAACAGGACTGAGACAGAAGGGAGAATTCCACAGAGATATGAAAGAACAATTTTTACAAATATAGGGAGAAGGGAAACTTATGAGCAAATGGTCCATTTGAAAGAGAAAACTGGTAATAGTGACTTTCAATGAGTAATAAAGGGGCAGATGCTCTATTATCTAGAAGGATCCCACCAAGGTCCATTGATAAAAGTGAAAATGTTATCACAGATGGAGGGAATACCCTTCCAAGTAGAGATTCTAGTGCAAGTGTTTCTTCCCTGTCTTTCCCCATCACCATGATCTCTTTTTAGACAACACCTGCAAGTCTTGTGAGTAAAGGGTGTTGTTTTAGAGTTCCTGTAATAGATAGTTACGTGGTTGTATATAAAACAGGAACACACCGACAGAGTTGTTTCTCATCCTGTAGGTAAGAAGAGCCCAAATGACTCAGTTGAGAATGGACTTACAATAGTCAATGCTGAAGTACAGTAGGAATTTTATAGCTCCTAACTTCCGAGCAAAAGAGCAGAGAAATCCTTAAGTTTGGGTAGGACAAGCAAACAGTGAGTGTGCTGCAGCCTGTGCAGACTCTGATCAGTTTTAAAGCCTTGGGGATGCAGTTAAGAGGAAACAGTACCATTTCCCAGGTGGGAAAAACAGGTTGGTGCCAATTATAAATGGTCTTCTTGAGAAGGTACACCCTAGACCTTGAATGTCCCTATATACAATGTCCCTTTTAGGAAAGCAGAGTGAAACTTAGGCTAGTACAATCAGGCAGTATATCAAACTACTTTTTAGGCATCTAGAGGTCCTGAGCTCTTATTCCATTTCTAAAAATCTGTTATGACCACAAGTGATTCAGAATGACTGATCTTAGTGATGTCCTCTAGGATTGTCTTTTGGCATAAGACAGCAGAAAGGTGTTTGCCTCACAAGGTGGATTATCCAGAGACAAAAACCAAAGAAAAAAAGTAAGAAAGAAAGATAGAAAGAAAGAGAGAGAGAGAGAGAGAGAGAGAGAGAGAGGAGGGAGGGAGGGAGGGAGGGAAGGAAGGAAGGAAGGAAGGAAGGAAGGAAGGAAGGAAGGAAGGAAGGAAAGAAGGAAGACAGAGAAAAGGAATTGTATAGGCAAACTGTTCCTCTTTAGAGGTACACTGAGTGTCCTTATTTGAGCCAAATTTTAGAAGAATCTAATCTCCTTCAGAAATTAGGCTCCTCCATCACATGGATGACTTATTAGTCCTGGAAACAAAAGAATGAAATTATTAAATTGCAATAACCTTATTACATTTTCTTGGGGGACAGGACTCAGAGTTGCTAAAAAGAAGGGGGGAGAGGACTTATGGGACATATGGTGAGGGGAGAACTGGGAAAGGGCAAAGCCTTTGGAATGTAAACATGAATATAGAAAAAATAATAAAAAAAGAAATTACACTTTGCAAGAAAAGAAAAGAACTATTTAGGTCAGCTGGTTAATGAAGGGAGTTGAAAGCTGTGCCTTGAAAAAGCAAAGTAATTAATACCACACTCTCCAAAACCAAGGGAACATAGAAAATTCTTGGGCTCAATGGGCCTTTTTAAACTTTGGTTTGACTCCTATACTACCCAAACTAAAGGCCACCATGAGAAATTCCCAGATGAGGAGGCAGATCTTCTGTGGGAGGTAAAAGAAATCCAAGCTGTTAAAATCTTAAGCCAAGACTTAATAACTGTTGTTCTCATCTCTTTGGACAAGTCCATTCATTTTCCAAGTGGGGACAAAGATACTATTTCTGAAGCCACTCACTTGAGAACATAGGGGCTGACAAGAGCATATTTGTTAAAACTATTAGATCCCATTTCAAGGGGAAGGCTGAAATAGAGTGGATCAGGTACCACCACTTTGCTGCTCACTTGGAAGATCCAATAGTTAGCCTTTGGTACCTGTCTAATTATAAGTACTCTTCAGCAAGTAACATCATTTCTACAGCAGAAGGCTGGAAGGTGGCCAACAGTCTTTAAAATCCAAAATTACAAAACTATTCTCTGAGAGAAAGATATTTCATTTTAGCCACTGACAACTATTTAAACCCTGTTGAATTCCTAAAAGGAAAGACTCCTGTGCCTTCTATACCAAACCAAGATCTTCCAAAACCTGGAAGAAACTCCCTTTTCTTGGGGACCAAACTATTTACAGAAAGATAACATGGGTACTCTGTGATTGATGGGATTCAATAAAAAATTATTGAATTTAAATAACTGACAAATAACTGATCAGTACAAGTATGATTTATTTGCTTTAAACCAAGTCCTGGAAGATTTACATGTAAAGGTGGAAAAGTTATGTGTATATTTCTAGAATGCCTGAAAAACTCCTGCCTTTGGAAAACTCTGGTCAGAAAGAGGGCTAAATAATAAAAAGCAACAAATGATACAAATAATTAATTGACCAGGAATGAAAACCTTACAACTCTATGAATATATTAGAAGCATATGCTTTCCAAAGCCCCAAAGAGGGCATAAATTTTGAGTCCAGGGAAACAGAATTGCTGATAAAATTGTCACGTGCATGGCTGGAATGGGTCAAGTATTCTCCCATTGCATTAAACAAGAGTAACTGGTAGGTTTGTGGCAGGGAGGTCAGCATCTCCACTGGTCCCTTGCTGTTCTGATGAACATCAGAATGCTATGATTGAATGGATGCAGGATCTTCCTCTTCCAGGACAGGATGGCTTAGGAACATTCCTCCTATAAGTCTTTGTCCCTACTATTCCCAGCCACAAAGGAACTGAGGCTCCACCCCCAACTCTTCCACTTCCCTTGGGAAGAAATAAATACACCTCTTGATTTTAAAGAAGCAGAGATGGAATACTACTCAGCAATTAAAAATAATGAATTCATGCAATTTGTAGGTAACTGGTTAGACCTGGAAAATATCATCCTGAGTGAATTAACCCAATCACAAAAGAAGGCACATGAAATGCAATCACTGATAAGTGGATATTAATGTGCCCAGAAGCCCTAAATACTCAAGACACAAATAGCAAGTCAAATGATTCCCAAGAAGAAGAAGGGAGAGGACCCTGGGCATGTAAAGATTGCATCCAGTTTAGTAAAGAAACCAAGGGGGGAGGGGGAATGATTGGGGAATAGTTGGGGGGGAGAGGAACTATGGGAACTATGGTGGGTGGGAACTGGGAAAGGGGAAAGCCTTTGGAATGTAAACATAGAATATAGAAAATAAAAAAAAAAGAAGCAGGGAGCAATGCAAATTCTTGGGTAATATGTCTGCATATGAGGCGTAGAGCAAATGCAACACTGCATAATCTTAGCATTGCCAGGACAATTGTGGTGATTCTGTGGTGGACCTTTACTAAGATCTTATCAGCCAGTTAGAGTGGGATGTGTTTTGGTCCAATTGGCTATATTTTTCATTCCTTTATTTCCCCAACTATGTTCATGAGAAATCTCTGATGAATTAAAAGTAGGAATCAAGGAGGATTTGAATCAGTGCTACCCTAATAGTCTACCCCAAATAAAGATGCATATTGTGTGAATTATATACATATATATGCATTATAAATATACACAAAATGCACAAGTGTATACTGGGATCTTTCCCCTCTCTCCCTTTCCTTCCCCACCCTCTCTCTCCGTGTGTGTGTGTGTGTGTGTGTGTGTGTGTGTGTGAGTGTGTGTGTGTGTGTGTTTATGTGTGTGTAAAACCTGTATTACAATCAGCAAAGATTTGTAGATTACATCAAGTGTGTAGCAGATCAACTGGATACCACTTTCAGAACTGAATGGGAAAAGAGACTAGCCTTAGACATAATGCAAGCAGTAAATGGAGAAATCTCCAAGGTAACAGGTAGTCAGTATTGAAATTGGATTCCTAATAGCATGTCTCCTGGTGCCAGTATCATAAATTCACTTCAGGGACTAAGTCCTTTACCAAATCAGTTAGCTGGAAACTTGGGAATATGGTTTGAAAATAGAAATGGGTAATAACCTCAGTCCTGATCTCCTTATTATAGTCTAAAGTCCTGACTACGATGGGATGCCATGTGATCCTATGAATAGGAGAGTTAGTGCAAACTGCTATCACATGAAAACCCCTGACCCTATACTAGGATATTCATTGAAGTAGCTCAGATACTAGAACACCAGACACTGTTAATTGAATTTGAAGGAAAGACATAATGTGTATTGTAAAAGAGGGGGAAATTGTGGCACTAAGGTTACAAACCCAATGGCACTCCAGTTGGATATGCTCACTTGCTTGCTTGCTTGCTTGCTTGATGGATTGCTTGATTGCTTGCCCTGCCAGAGCCTTACACATGTAGAGGGAGATGCTAGCAGCCAACCATTGGACTGAGCATGGGGTCCCCAATGGAGGAGTGGGAGGGCAGACTGGAAGAGCTGAAGTGGTTTGCAGCCCCATGAGAACAGTGATGTTGGCCACTCAGACACCTCAGGACTCCTAGGGACTAAACCATCAACCAAGGGGTACACATGGTTCTAGCTAAAAGTGTGGCAGAGGAATGCCTTGTTAGGAATTAGTGGGAGGAAAGATTCTTGGTCCTGTGAAGGCTCAATAGATGCTGCAACAAAGGGAAATGAAGGGCAGGGAGTTGGGAGTGTGTCAGGTGGAGGGGCATATACTTGGACGCAGGGGCTGGGAGGAATGGTTGGGGGGTTCCGGAGAGTGGGGAAACTGGGAAAGGTTTTAACATTTGAAATGTAAATGAAGAATATATTAAATAAAAAATATAAATAAATAAATAAATAAATAAATAAATAAATAAATAGAAAGTTATGTGCTCTTCTACAAAAGCAAAAGTATTTGCCTAAATACTTTGAATCACAATGTGGTTATTTCTTTGCAATCCATGATCCATTAGTAACAAGACATATCCTCCCCACAGTTCAGTGAACATGAGAAAAATATCCAACTTCTCTCACCGGAAATCATTCACTTGTAAGAGAAATAAAATTCCAAGTTCCCAACTGAATTCGCTTAGGCATCTGTATACAATGATGGCAGGCTGAGGCATTCCTTCTGAAGGCAGATACCACTGCCAACACAGGAAATGGCTCCTGTCAGGGCCTCATGACCCTGTGCCCCTGTCCTCTCTTGCTGCTCTACTTCCAGCAAGCACCTGCTGGTTCTGCATTGCCTGCTTTATCCCATCCTTCTGGACATCTCCTCTCATGTGGAACAGATTGAATTGCCCATACGGTTTCAACATTTGTGCTGTCCCTGAGAAGTTATCAAAAGAAGGATGGAACACATGCTAGACTTGGCTAGTGAGGAGGAGATCTGATAGGAAACCAAATAAGTGGATTTAGTTCTTGTGGTAAATACAGTTTGTTAGCTGTAAATCAGCTCAATGTGACAGAGCAGAGAAAATGTTTCTAAACTGAAATTAGAGAGGTACACTTGATTTTATATACTTTTGAATATATACAATGTCAAATGGTATTTGTTCTCTCCCCGTGCTGTGTGTGTGTGTGTGTGTGTGTGTGTGTGTGTGTGTGTTATGTGTGTGTGTATGTATGCACACATGCATATAAACAGGAGAATGGCATGTGGAATATAGACACGTAGAGATTCATATATGCTGTGTATGTAGAGATCAGAGGAGAACCATGGTTGTCAGCTAAAAATGAAAAAATAAGAAAGTAAACAGTCTCTTATCTCTAACTCCTTTGTTCTTGCCAAGTAGGATAAGATATCCCACCAGGGAGTCACAGGGAACCAACTGGCTCTGCCTAGGTTTACAAGGAACTCTACCATGGAGGGGTTTTTAGATGGGCTTTGGGGACCTGACTCAGAGTCTATTCCCTGAAAGGCAAGCACTTTACTGTTTGAGCTATCTTCCCAGGCATATATATGTTTTTATTACCTACAAAATACAGTTTGTAAAGGGGGGGGGAACACAACATTATAGCTGAGGACTTAGAATGTTTGAAACCTAAGTATACTTACCTAATGGCTTCATTTAAAAACTATGATTTTATGTTTAGCTAATGAATAATAAAGGTTCAATGGCTGTGTGGAAAATTGTATAAAATAAATAAAAATATAAAGAATCATTTCCTCTTGCCTATTTAATAGGTTGAAAGATTTAAGAGGTCATAAAATGTCTGCGGCAATACTTTATTTCAGTAAGTGTCTACAGTCTAAAAGCTACCAAGGATAAGTTTCAAGTAAAAGGAGCAAAAAGGGAACAATTGTTTTATTATGTATTAATGTTTCATATTTCTTTTTCCTTGTTTTTTTGTTTTTATCATACAGACACAATTGCTAGATTCCTTTACTATGCACAAAATAAGAATGCTTTTAAATATGCCTCTGCTACAGCAGATGTTCCACACAAAACTCTTCAGAGGTAAGGTGTGCTTTAGTTATATTGAAGAATGTTAATCTTCCCAAAACATAATTATTTTTCTCCTTCTAAACACTAAATCCATCACTCAATGGAACTCATCCCCAGTTGATAGAAAAGTATCGCAGTATCTTATTAAATATTGATGTTTCTTTTCACTTGCTGAAAGTTATATGTATTCAAAAGAGTTATTCTTTATTTCAACTCTGAAATATGTAAGTTAGGTCTGGGATTAGAATTCCAAAAACTATTTTATTTTGAGAAACAAAAATGTGTCTCAGGATGTTGAGGCAAAATATTTATATTAGGGACTGATTTCTACATATGTCTCATATTCTTATCTGGATAAGAAATAATGTCCCAAGAAGAAGAAAGGAGAAGACCCTGGGCCTGTAATGATTGGATCCAGTTTTGTAGACCCAGAACAGAGAAATCGTGGGGGGGGGTGTGACTGGGGAATAGTTGGGGGGGAGAGGAATTATGGGACATATGGTGGGGGGAACTGGGAAAGGGGAAAGCCTTTGGAATGTAAACATAGCATATAGAAAATAAAAATTAAAAAAAATAATCTTGAGACTGGAAAGATAGCCTAGTGGATACTAGTACTGGTTGCTCTGGCATAGGGCTCAGATTTTGTTCCCAGTTCCTATGTCAGGCAGCTCTCAATTGACTGCAACACTACTTCCAGGGGAGTTGACATTCTAGTCTGGCTTCTGTCAGCTCTGCATAGAGATGGTTAGCATGAATTCGTATAAGTATACACATTGATAGACATCAATGAAGACAAATAAACTAGGAAACTAAAGACATAAAAGTTCCTTTTTAATAAAGCGTATGGCCAAATACATTTGTAAGCCAGACTCATTTACTGAAAATTCTAATCTCATTTTTCAGACTTCAGAAAAACACAGGAAACTGGCCTGTATGTCCAAACCTGCCATTGCTACATGTAGCCCAAAAGAGCTACAAAGGAAGTTTGAGAAATATTTTAAATTTAGTTTAAATATTATTAATTTTTGCAACATTTTAAACTCACTTGTGTGGTTCTTAAGTGTGAACTTCAAATCTCAATGAATTTCCATATCTATAAAATGGGCATGTCTGAAAATGAACTATGGCAGTCATATCATCCATTAAGGTCACAAATTTCAGAAGCTTGTAAATTGTGATATAGCTTTTCAGTATTGCATGCAAATTCATAGTTCTTTGGAAAAACTTTCCAATTTCCTCTTTGATCAGGAAATTTAAAAATTCATCAAAAAAACCACTCTAGTATCAGAATGCAAACTTTCTACCATGTGGAGCTAATTTAAAGCATCTCAAGAGTGTGTTTGCATATCCACTTCATTCTGAATCCTCAGCAAAGGCAACCAGAGCCACAGCTCTTGGTACTGTACACAGAGGAATTCCAATCATACTCCATTTACCTTGTGCTTCAGAAGCTGACTAACCTTGTTTCTTTAGCTTGTGGTAAATGTCATAGGATTAAGCACCTCTGCATAATCATGTTATAACATTCTAGAATGATCTTACACATTTATTGCCAGTTCTCGGTGGTTTTCAAATGCTCATTCTGAGCATGGACTGGGATTTGCTTTGTATGATCTATAAGTGTAACACAGTTTCCCACCATCACATCAGGAGCTGACCTATTCTCAGTGGAAGAACACTCTTGAACCGGACCCCCATGGAAATTTGTACCTGAGCAAATATTAGAAATGCTTATCTGAGAAGGTAAATTGAGGGGTACCAAATTTCTAGAGGATGTGTCTGTTTGACTCACATAATTTTTGTAAATCTTTCACCTACTCTACAGAACAGGAAAACTTCAAAAAATAAAATAAATACAAGCAAAGGGAGTGAGAAAACAAGGTTAACCTTGATGTAATCAAAGGGTGCAGGTGAATGCAGTTTGCCATATGAAAACAATTCTTTAGGGCAGATGAGCACTCGGGGACCAGCGGTCTCTGAAATTTTGTTATGTGGCATAAGTAGGCATTTCAAAATGTGTAGTCCGCTTTGCTGAAAGATAAACTCTCCCAGTGTTACATTCAAGAACTAAAACTACAAGAGGCAAAAATATGTGCACAATTGCCTTCTGAAATAATAAACAAACTAGTGGGAATGGAGGAAAGAAAAGAGAAAATGATGTGTGTGTGTGTGTGTGTGTGTGTGTGTGTCTGTGTGTATGTGTCTGTGTGTGTGTGTGTGTGTGTGTGTGTGAGAGAGAGAGAGAGAGAGAGAGAGAGAGAGAGAGAGAGAGAGATATGTTCATATATTTCATGGTACAATTTAAGCAATAAAAGCCTATTTCACATTGATAATATCTGTTTGCAAAATTCTAACATCTGGCATCACATCAACTGATAAATTCATAAATTGATAAATTATGCACAGATATTTCCTGAATACAGCAATTAAATTTAACTCATCAACCTATGCATATTCAGAATCCATGTACTCTCCACTGTGTATGATCAATGCCAGCCAGCAAAGACAAAACAAAGGATGACCTACTGTTCTCATACAGTGTTTTACTTATAATTCATTTTTATCCATGTTATGATTAGATATGACTACCTCTTACACAGAACCACACTGCTATGTTCTAACAGCAGTGAATACAAACAGACATATTTTACCATCCCTGTGATTTAAGATAATGAAGTCTGCCAATTCAACTTGGTTACAAAGTTAGGGAGTCTCATTCCTTGAAGCTGAAACTAACCTACCTAAAGAATAACACAAATGGTATTGGGAGAGTTTAAAAATAATTGCAAGATATAATGAACCTCACAGTGAATAGCATGAAATTATTGTCCTCTGAGATGTCAACTTTATCACTTCAAATCTGGTCAAAACACAAGCATAAACAACAAGTTGGAGAAAAATAAGCTCTGCATTCTGGCCCACAGGGTAAAACAAATGAAAAAGAATCAAACAATACCAGAATCTTTTGGGGGTTTGGAGTTGTGTTTGGGAAATAAGCCCATGCTAAGCACTTGTTAAATCAACAGGCGATCCTTTATTTGGGCTTTGACAGAAAATTTAGTAGTGTAATCACAGAAGCAATTTGTGGTTTTAGAAGCAGCTTTCGAGTTAATAAGCAAATGCATTTGTGTTCGTGGCAATGTTTGTTACTGTGTTTACTGAAGTGATGAGAATAATTGCAGCCCTTGAAAGAATGAATGTATGAATTTACATATTCAATACTTTATCCCAAAATAACTATTTAGGCTTCAGCAATAATTGAAATGAGTTAAGTTGAGATGCTATGTATTTTGGTCAAAAAGAAAAAAAAAACACTGTGTGTAAAAATGTGTTTCATCATGCAGACTCCCATTTCTTTAATACATAATAAATATTAACATAGACACACACATACACACACACACACACACACACAAACAAACACTATACTACATTGGAGGTATAACAAGTGAAAAATGGATGTTCCATGTAAGTTGTTTTAACCTATATAACCCAGTTCAAATCCATTACTGTCTACACAATTCTAAGGAGATAAGCAATGTTCCTGAAGATTTTTCTTCTCTATAAATTTAAAATTTTATGACAAGTTTCCTTATTCTCCTCTAAAATGCTACTTGTCATGTATTTTTGAGACAAGAAATAAGAACACCCCATGCCCAGAGGTTAAGCATGCATAAATGACCCATTTAATTGAGTTTTAATCAATGCTTCATATCCCCTCTCCTTGTTCTACAAAGCAAAAGCAGGTGATTTATTGTGTTACAGGATGCCTTTTTAATATATAAAAGTTAACCTTTCTTTTCCTTGTGAATATTGACTGCTCACAAACTGACTGTGTTTTTATTTCACATTTTTCTGATATGACCAGAAGCAACTGATGACACTACAAGAAAGATGAACTCTTTCTTGAGAGGTGATATTATGAGGAGGGTATCAGGCGGCGTGGGTTCATAGAAACTATCTTTGTTACCTCAAGGCAAACTATATTAACATGGAGCCAATAAATAAGACTTAATCCAAACTGTAGTGTCTAGGAAAGAATCAACTACCTGGCAATTTGAAACTGCTGTTTTCCTCTGGTATTCATGAATTCAGAAATATGATCTCCTAAATTCTTGTTTTTTGCCCCTGTCAGTTTCACAATGGATCTTCCTCCAGCCACTAAGAAAGCCTTTACTGTTGGCTTGGCAGCTACAGTAAAGATCACTGCCCTGAGAGAGTGGCATCCTATTGGGATGATTGCAATTCCCTGTTTAGTACAGGAATGTCAAGGTGCCATCGCCAGGCACAGTCACAATTCATTGTGTACTACAGGAATGTTAAGGGACCATAGACACCTGCAGTCTTGCAGAAAGGACTCACTGATAAGTGGATATTAGCCTAGACTCTTGGGACACCAAAGACACAATCCACATATCAAATGATATCCAACAATAAGGAAGGAGTGGATACTGGTGCTGGAAAGGATCAAAACATCAGTGTAGGGGAATACCAGAACAGGGAGGTGGGAAGGGGTGGATGGGGGAACAGGGGGAGGGAAAAGGGCATGTGAGACCTTTGGGGAGTGGGGAACCCGAAAAAGGGAAATGAAATGTAAACATAGAATATATCCAATAAATAAAAATATTGAAAAAAAAAAGAAGGCTTTGTGGCCACCAGGGTGGTACAGCCTCTTTTATTTTTCTCAAATACAACTTGCATGAGCTATCTACTAATAGACTCAGAAAGTATCGAGATAATTATATTTTTAATGTTTTGCAACCTCAGTGAATTTTTTTTAAATATTGTTAGTGCCTAATTATAAGCTTAAAACCAAAGCTCTGAAGCTAGAAAATTTAGAATATCAACCAGAGCTGAACATCAGGATCTAGGTTTAGAAAACTAGGACCAATAATAACAGCTTTTATTTGCCTTGGTATAAAAATCGGAAATAGTGACACTAGCTATTGCTTGGTAATAGAAACTAAACAAGCACATTTACATAGGCTAAAATTATACTTAAAATATGTTATTTATCATGTAATTGGGTAGGTGATATTGAATAGCATATAAACTACATATGTGATGATTTATGATATATACCACATATGTACTTATACTCTTTAATGAAATACAACTACATACATATATTATGTTTCAGTCATGTATCACACAGATAGTGCTACACACCAATATAGTGCTACACAATGGATAAGGTTTAGGAATCTCTGTATGTGTTGGTATATACACAAAGCATAAATAAACTTTCTTTCATTATGTTGTTCATTAAATAAATGAACAAAAATTAGTGTTTTACATTAGTTTCCATTTCTCTTTTATTAGATATTTTCTTTATTTACATTTCAAATATCACCTTTCCTCGTTTTCCCTCCAAAAACCCCCATCTCATGCTCCCTCCCCCTGCTCACTAACCCACCCACTCCTGCTTCCCTGACCTAGCATTCCCCTAACCTGGGACAATAAGCCTTCACAGGTCCAATGACCTCTCCTCTCATTAACTTCTGACCAGGCCATCCTCTGGTACCCATTTGGCTGGAGCCATGCATCTGTCAATGTGTTTTCTTTGGTTGATGGTTTAGTCCCTGGGAGCTATGGGGGTATTGAGTGGTTGATATTGTTGTTCTTCCTATGGGGCTGTAAACACTTTCAGCTCCTTGGGTCCTTTCTAGCTCCTCTCTTGGGGACCCTTAGCACAATTAATTGACTTTTAGTGCTTTAAACTCACATGGAATGGACAGTCATCCCATGAAATATAAACACAGAGCAAAAGTAAACTTAAACTTCCTTTCATTACATTGTTCACTGAAAAAAAATGATGAACAAAAATTAGTGTATTACATTACTTCCTTTCATTACATTGTTCACTGAAAAAAATGATGAACAAAAATTAGTGTATTACATTAGTTTCTTTCTAAGGAAACTAAAAGAATCCCCACATGGAGGTCAAAATTATCTTAGAGTTTATACTTTAACAATTCCTCTCACCTCATGTCTCTAAAATAGCTCACCTATTTGAAAGAGCTCAATAAGAAGGATATTCCCTTTGCTCTCTTGGGACCAAAATGGAAGATATCTGTATGAACAAGTTATAGAGCCCAGGGTAGCTATGGAGTAGTTATGGTATAAAATAGGATATTTTAGAAATAGAGATGTGATATCCATGCTCTCCAGAATGGTAACAACTAGCCATGTATGCCCCCAAAGCACTTGAAATGGGTTTTATGTGACTTATAAAGTATATTGTGTATGTGTGTG
Source organism: Apodemus agrarius (assembly GCA_964023405.1). Taxonomy (NCBI): domain Eukaryota; kingdom Metazoa; phylum Chordata; class Mammalia; order Rodentia; family Muridae; genus Apodemus; species Apodemus agrarius. The sequence continues at coordinate 132,112,450 of OZ030006.1, forward strand.
TATGGTGTGTGTGTGTATCTGTATGTCTGTATGTCTATGTCTGTGGGTGTGCTTGTATGTTTACTCCAGTATAGCCTATATGTATGGTTCTTTAAGTACAGAATGGTATCAATGGATATGTCAATGAACCTTCTGTGTGGACATCTTCATCCAATGCTAGGCATTTGGAGCCCAAAGAAGAAATAAGAGAAAAATTCTTTACATTAAAAAAAAAACTAAGTATTCACACTTCCTTAAGGTAACCTTTCTCAGCACCATCAGCAATTACAGTCAGAGGGAATGCTAATTAACCTTTAAATGTGGGCTTTAGGGTGTAGACAGGGAAATGTAAGAGAAAGAGTAAAATTCTCAATTAGACCTTTATAGGAGTAATTTCTCAGGAGAATCTCTGAACTTTTAGATTTCTAATATGACCAATTAAGAGTTATCTTTACCCAAAGGGGAAATAAGAGGAACAGGATTTCTCATGGGACAGGTTAACGCCAGTCTCCAGGAGTCTTTGTGCTTTTAAAGGACAAATTCTCCTAAGATTCTTAAACTTTGTCCTGAATATTCAGAAATATGACTGGGCCACCTCCAATCAGTGGACTTCATAGGAGTCCCTCATTCCCTCCTTGGCTCAATATCTAGCTTCCTATTTGTCTACTTATCAGTTTATAATTATATGATATACATAATATTTTATTGCTTCATTAAAATATTAACTTGTTATTATATTGAATCTAGTCTATTATTTCTAAAGAATATTAAAAATAAGAAGAAACAAGTGTGTTTTCTTCTGAATCATTCTATGATAAGAAGGTATACTACTTAAGGGAACACTGAAGGTAAAATTTGCAGGGCGATAGATAAAGTCATCAGTATGACCTGCATTACTCTACATTTCTTCCACTCAAGTGCAACCCATTTATTCTGTAGATACCACACAGAAACAGAAACTTTGGTGTTTTGGAATTATTATAGGAAGGTCTAATGCAGCTCAAAATGAAGAAACACCCTTGTGTTTCTCGCTTTCAATTCTCAGAAATTATAAACCTTTAGCAAAGGTGAGATTTTATATTGTTTATAAATCTTCAGTTCAGAAAATCTTTAAAGCTGTGATAAAAGTGTCTGTTCCATTTGGCTACCAACTAAGGATTTTGACACAATAGGTAGCATGTTAAATTTCTTCATTTATCAAACATGAATCAATAAATCAATGAAAGCCGTGTATTTCCTCTGCTCGGTTATAGATTTTCCTTGAACTGAAACATACCAAATTCTAAATTGGCATTCCAGAGTACACAATAAAATAGAAGGTCACTATCCACTAACAAAAGTTCTACAAAATTTTGTACATGCAATTAATGTATTTACACTCAGACTCCACCACATTACACTGAATACTTAGTAAAGAAGGCATAATTTCTACAAAAGATTTATAGGTCCCTAAGCTCAAGACATCTGGCTATCTGATAAAATTCTACAAACACAATTAATCTTCTCATTTAGAAATATATTCCTCTGTGACAACATTTTGTGTATTGAGAATTTTTTCACCAAAAACATTTCTCATGAAATAATTCATGAGATAACTATGACAATATGACTCCACCAACGACAGAGAAAGAACCTATATGCTTACATGGATTCCTCCTCACACTTAGAGTTCTATATGTAGAAGTGTTCCTCTGCTATGGGCAGAACTAGTCTTCATAAGCTGTCAGACATCCTAAGAAGTGTGTGAGAAACAATACTTTCAGAGTAGAATCTTCATCAAATGATCTGTTCATTTTCCCCCACAAAGAAGAAATATTTCCAGATGTTGCATACACTACAACCAATTCATCTAACCAGCTCATAAAATCAATGTTTTCTTTATGCCTTTCATACTCCTATAGTAAGAAATACTATAGGAGTAAAGACTTCGCTGTATCCTTGACTCTACTTATTCAGACCAGTTAACATATATGTTTAATGCATGTTTTCTTGAAAGTATACGGTATATGCTCCTTAAGAACACATGCAACATAGTGAAGTGCCTATCCATGATTATTTCCAGGTGCATAAATCTCAAGTCTTTTTCTAAGTCAAGCCTGACTCACTTTAACAAGGATTGTTGGAGTCTATTATATATATGGATTCAGAGAACAACAGAGGTTCAATAAGATCTAAATGGTGATTTTGGAGTTGTAAGCTTTTATTAATGTAGGAGGAAAGGTGCTTCTGCAAAGCACAGGAATTGGGTAAATAGTATTGATGCATACATTAACAAGCACTTGGAGGTGATTGCTGCTGTGAATGTGTCTCAAACATATCACCCCAGTCACTTCTATGGATGCAGTGTATGCTAATTATAAATAATTCATCTCTTCATCAAATTGTTAATATTTTGATATTTAATCAAATTAATACTCATCCTATCACATAATCCTGATCACTTTCCAAATGTTGGCATTTAATCTAATGGTGGGAATTCAACTTTTCATCTTCACTTTTATACTTTTTGGCGTGTATGTATCTGTGTGTGTGCATGAGTGTGTGTGCATGTGAGAGAGACAGAGAGAGAGCTGAAGGTCTTGGTGAAGAGCTTTTACATAATTTTAGAAATAAGGATTTAAAGGTGATTTTTAAAAGTCTGACTAAAGAAACTATTTTCTCTTCAAAATAATTTAAAAGACTTTAATAATGCATTTAACTCTCCAACATTTAATAAGCCTCCAAACACATATCCAGTGTAAGCAAGGAAAAGAACCAATATATTTAAAACAAAGAAACCAAAACAACAACAAAGAAGAAAACAAAACAAAACAACAATAAAAATAAAAATATCATGGATCAAACACCACTTATTTTCATACCATTAATGAATGTGTTCTTGATATCTTTATAACTTAACTCATAATCTGTAAACTTTATGAATTAGATTATACCATAAATCAGTGAAAAGATGAAACATACTTAATAAACCCTCTGATGGTTTCCCTTCAGTACAGACGTGATGCCTTAAAAAATTTAAATGTCTGTGGAATCAGTTCTGTTGAATACAGAGCAGAGTTATAGCATCAGGTATCTAACACTTCTTACATGGCAGAATACTCTGAAGCAAACTAATTACCATTGCTGCATTTTATTTACATGTTCAGCCTTCCCACAGTACCTGTAATGAGGTGAAGGGTTGCCTCTTGCTTCACAATTTAATGTTATTTTTTGGTCCTCTGAACCAACAGGGAAAATACTGTTGCTGGGCTCTTTGATAAACACAGGGCCTTGCAAAAGAAGCTCACCTGTGCAGATAGAGGAATAAAATAACATTAATAAATGAAAGGGGTTATATAGGGTGAAGTCCACAATAGAAAATAACAAATAGCAATTATTGCATACTCTTAACTGTCCCTACTTCCCAGCAAGTACCATGCAGTGTGAACATTGCTTGTTTAAAGATCATCTGACAATCATTCCTCAACAGTGAGTGAACTCCTCAAGAAGCAGAAATCTACAAGAAATGCCACCATATTTAAAAATTCATTTCATTCTGTAAATAAAGCTGTAGCATTTACTTGCCACAATAATGCCCATATATTATATGCTCATTTTTTGGAGAATAAATTCATTGCCAGAAATCTTTTCTATTATATACATTTCTTTGCAAAATTAAGCTGAAATGAAAATCCATCACGTTTCTCATAACATTTGAGGAATACACGTAATTCATGGCTGCCTGCCCATGTTTATTTTGCCATGTTCAATGAAAAAATACCCAGGGTTCACTGGGATATTTATATTCTCCATTGCAAATGACATAAAAGGATGCAGAAAGGATTAAGTGCCTTTCAAAAAGTGTTCTGACTTTAGGAGAACTGGAACATTTTCTGAAGGTAACTGTCACATTCACACATATGAAAACAAAATTCTAATTGTACTAGGTGTTGGGAAAGGAGAAAGCGAATGTTATCACGAAACAGTTATGCAATTGAAATTGTGTAACCATTGCTGGAACACTTTTAAAAACAAATTCACAGAATTATTTTTTAAGAACTCTTTCCTCTTGTGGAATGCTCTGCCTAATTGAAGAGGAGTTTCTCCTGAAGCTGAGATGATAAAATAAAGACAAAGACTAAAAGAGTTCATGAAATGTAAGACCAAAACAAAACAAGAGGGAATAGTTTCAAAAGCCTCTGAGAGGAAGAACTTACATTTTTATATGCTTCAGACAGTGATAACAAAAACAGAAATACCTGCCAGAATGATATAAATCATAAATGTACAACATAAAAACCACAGTAATCATTACAATGAAGAACAGATCAGTTAACTATGCTTTGGGATGAGTCCTCAGATCCCTGATGCAATATTTAATTATCAGGCTGCTCTTAGCATGATAATTCTGTCCAGTACACAGAAGAAAACTAAGCTAAGAATGGTTAGGTTACATAAGCCCTTTCATCCACCATTTCAGAATGTCAGTTTAGAGGAAGTTACTGCAGGGCTCATGGAAAGACAGAGTTTTTCCTTTTCGGTAAATAATTTGGCGTCCCAATTCTAGGAGCTCCCCTGGGCTTCTGTGAGATAATGCACAACATAGCTTATCAGGGTGTTTTTGTTTGATGTGGTATATTAGTCACTTTTCTGTTTTTGTGATAAGATACTATGACCAGAGCAAGTGAAAAAGGAAATGTTTCCTTTGGCTCATGGCTATTGAGAGAAAAGAGTCCATCATTGGGGAGAAGCATGGCAACAAGCAACAGGCATAGTGACCAAGGCAGGATGTTGAGGGAGATCACATCCTCAGTCATAAACAAAAATCAGAGGGAGTGGAACAGTTATAGCAAATCCCACCACCAGTGAAGTACTTCTATAGCAAGGCCATGCCTCCTAAACCTCCCCAACAGTGCTATCTACTGGGAACCAAGTGTTCAAGGATCTGAACCTTAGGAGGACATTCTTATCCAAACCAGTATAAAGAGGAGATAGCTATACTGATAGCTAAAATGTCCTGTCAGACTAGATAATAACTTTGTTGAATAGTCACAGAAGAATGACCAAGCATGTGATTGCGTGTGAAAGATGAGTCTCATGTCATCAAGCTAAACTGGAAACTGAATCTAGCCACCTATATAAGCATTAGTCAGACCAACATAACAAGGCCTCAAAGCCATTTGTAATAGTACATCTAAGTTTTTCTGATCTGTAACACTACAGTCATTAAAGGTGTTATGCTTACAGTTATGATTTAGTTTCAAAATTTATAGATTCTAAAGTCCACTGAAGATATACAGGTCAATGTCTAGAAAGTTCTAATGCTAAACATTTAGTGTTCTTAAGATATGTTACACTGCTGACAAAGACAAAGTCCAATACACAGGTGTGTTACCAACAACAACAACAAAAAAAACAAGTTTTTTAACATAAAATACATACATACTACCTTTATACAACAGACAGTGGCAACCTTCAGTAGTTCTGGCACATTTTCAAGTTTACTGTGATACAGAAGCATTGTGTATTCAGTAGGGATCACAATTATAGTTCAAGATTCTGATCTTTTATGAAGCTGAGATTCAGCATCAAGCCTCAGCTTTGAGGCTGAAGTAAGAATGATCTCAAGATTAAACAATGATTAAATGAATGATTAAATACTGCATCTCATTCCTATACTGGATGCTCAGTAGAATGGTGTGTTAGCACATTTCAACTTGCAATGTGTTTACAAGGATGTGATATTACTCAGCATGGATCAATGAATATCTATGTGATTGCTAATAATCTGCATCTAAGCTGTTGCTGTAACATAGCTTCCAGAACATGCCACACCTTCAGGTTTAGTCTGGATTTTAAGGGTTGAGGTTATATGAAATATTTCTCACAATACCTCTTTATTGGGAAAATCACATTGTAAAAATGGATGGATGTTAAAATAAGATTTTAAGTCTCAATGTTACCTTTCCAACTTGGATGTGATTTGTCCTCTAAACCAGGGAAGGCCAGAGAGAATAAATATTTGGACAGGAATGGTAAATCAGATTCTTTGTGAGAGACTGGGTATCTCATATGAACCTTTGTGATTTTGATTTGTGTCTAATTCCAATACATTACTCTGCCCAAAATACAGTCAGGCAAAAATTATCCCTTTTTCAACTTTGGTGTTTTGTGATGACACTAGAATTAGAAACTTGGAGAACATAACTATCACATCTGAAATTTAAAGATCCTGAAGGCATTCAAGACAATCAGTGGCTGTGCAGAAGCTTCCAAATCTTTAAAACTAAATAGCAATTAATAATAAAATGTGACAGGTTAGCCCATGCTTTATGGTTAGATGACAGACAAAAGCCATTTGGTCTTTTTACATTTGAATGAAGTTGGTATTAAGGGGATGCTGAGATAACGCTGTTCTAAACTCTTGCCAGCAACATACACATAGAAGAATCAGACTCTGGCCTTTGCTACCCATAAGGGAATATGCAGCATTTTCTTCAATTTGTTTTGATCCTCAGAAGGATTTATCCTTTACCCATATGGTTATTCATAACAATCTACAGAAATCTGATGTGTAAGAGAAGGTAACCTCTTGTCTGATTAAATGCATTTGATGTAACATTTAGATTGATGTTGAACTTGACATTTTGTGACGGGACCATTATTTTTGATATGCTAGCCTCATGGCAAAGCCCCACATTTAGCTTTACAACTTAAAATACATGATGTATAACACTGCTGAATAGGACTAAAATTCAATCCTAAGGTGTATTCCCTCCTTGCCTCTTGCCCCTAACAGTCACAGGCAACTAGGAATAAGTGCCTCTGAATGTAAATACACGCTTTATGGCTTCCTAAGTTAATGTCCCCTAAAAGATCAAACCTGTACCAGATCAATTCTAATGGTCACATGTCATACAATTTTTATGTAGACGGAGAAAGAAAAACAGAAAAGAAATTTCACACTGTTGCTTTTCCTTCACTAAAAGAAATAAAATCCTTGGAGAGTCAATGTTACCTTTAAAATTCCTAGGGAAAGGAGGGTATATCCCAATTCTGACTTGATGGTTTTTGCCTTATCTCCATGAGGAAAAGGATAGTGGAGTCCTTTTCAGTGAAGACAAACAGTCCCAGAAATAGTCAGGAAGACAATACCATTAAAAGCAGAATTCAGGAAACACGCACCAGAATTGGACTACATATTCAACTTCCTTTGTAGATTCTCTGCCCTCCACAGAATGAAGACTAGCTTTGGTTAAAGAGAGTAAAAGAGTATGTCACCAACTAGAGAACAGCTATTCTGGGCCATATTATTCTACAGAAGAAAGCAAATAAAGATGAAAACAGTTGCCCCTTCTAGCCAGTCCTTTCTAACAGGACAGACTGTTAGCTAGTCTGCTCCCCCCTGAAAACAGCACAGTCTGAGGCATCCCAGAAGATCCACTGCACCCAGGGCAATTGAGCAATTGCTCCCCAGCTTATCTGCTCCGCTGAAGACACCACAGCTTGAAGGCATCCCCAGAATTCCTCAGTAAACAGGGCAACTGGGCAACTGACACCACAGTCTGAAGAACTCCCAGCGGGCTCCATGGCATTCAGGGCCCCTATGCCAACAGACTGAAAGTCTCCCTGGAGTTCTGCTGCACACAGGGAAATAGAAACTACAGTGCCTTGGCCTCCCTGGAGAACAGCTTCACACAGGACAGTAGCTTGACTGTTACAAAAGCTATCTTCAACAAAACTGGAAAACCTAAATGAAATGAATGGTTTTCTAGATAGACACCACATACCAAAGTTAAATTAAGAGCAGGTAAATGATCCTAACAGGCCCACATCCCATAGGGAAATAGAAGATGTCATTAATAAAACAACCAACCAAAAAAGGCTCAGGGCCAGATGGATGAAGTATAGAACTCTATCAGACCTTCAAAGAAGACCTCGTACCAACATTCCTCAAACTATTCCATAAAATAGAAACAGAAAGAACACTACCTAACTCATTCTATGAAGCCACGATTACTCAGACACCTAAACCACACAAGGATCCAACCAAAAATAGAACTTCAGAACAATCTGACTTAAATATCAAGGCAAAAAAACTCAATAAAATTCTTGCAAAGTAAAACCAAGTACATATCAAAACCATTATTCACCATCATCATCCCAGGAATGAAACGTTGCTTCAATATACAAAATCCATTAACATAATCCACTATATAAACAAACTCAAAGAAAAAAAAGCACATGATCATCTCCTTAGATGTGGAATAAGCATTTAACAATGCACAGCACCCCTTCATGTTAAAGGTATTGGAGACCAAACCAATAGCCAATATCAAATTAAATAGAAAAATACATGAAGCAATCCCACTAAAATCAGGGACAAGACAAGGTTGACCACTCTTCTCATATCTATTCAATATAGTACTCAAAGTGCTACCTAGAACAATAGGACAACAAAATAAGATCAATGGGATATAAATTGGCAAAGAAGAAATAAATATATCACTTTTTGCAGAGGATATGATAGTATATATACGCAACCCCAAAAATTCTACCACAGAACTTTTCCAGTTGATAAAAAAACTTCATCAAAGTGCCAGATATAAAATTAACTCAAATAAATCAGTAGCCTTCCTTTATATAAATGATAATGGGGCTGAGAAAGAAATTAGGGAAACAACTCCCCTCACAATAGCCACAAATAATGTAAAATATCTTGGGGTAACTCCAACCAAATGAGTAAAATATCTATATGACATTAACTTCAAGTCTCTCAAGAAAGAAATCAAAGATTTCAGAAAATGGAGAGATCTCCCATGCTCATGGATTGGCAGAATTAACATAGTAAAAATGGTCATCCTACCAAAGGAAATCTACAGATTCAAAGCAATCCACCTCAAAATCCCAACACAATTCTTCAAAGACATGGAAAAAACAATTCTCAAATTTATCTGGAAAAGAAAAAAAAACAGAATAGTGAAAACAATTCTTTTTATTCCAGAGCTGAGGACCAAACCCATGTCCTTGCCCTTGCTAGGCAAGAGCTGCTCTACCACTGAGCTAATTCCCCAACCCTGCAAAAGTAATTCTTAACAATAAAAGAACTTCAGGGGGAATTACCATTCCTGCCCTCAAGCTTGACTACAGAGCAATAGTGATAAAAAAAACTGCATGGTACTGGTACAGAGACAGACACTTTGATCAATGGAATAGAATTGAAGACCCAGAAATAAAAACGCACACTTATGGACACTTGATCTTTGACAAAGAAGCCAAAAATATACAGTGGAAAAAAAGAAAGCATCTTTAACTTATGGTGCTGCTCTAACTGGCTGGCTATATGTAGAAAAAATGAAAATAGATCCATATTTGTCACCTCGCACTAAGCTCAAAACCCAGTGGATCAAGGACCTCATCATAAAACCAGATACACTGAATCTAATAGCAGAGAAACTGGGAAAGAGCCTTGAATTCATTGGCACAGAGGGAAATTTCCTAAACAGAACTACCATGGTTCACACGCTAAGATCAGGAACTGATAAATGGGACCTCATGAAACTGGAAAGCTTCTGTAAGGCAAAGAACATAGTCAATAAGAAAAATAGGCAACCTACAGAATGGAAAAAAATCTTCAAAAACCCCACATCCAATAGAGGGCTAATACCCAAACTACATAAGGAACTCACAAAGCTAACTACCAAAAATCAAACAACTCAATCAAAAATTCAGTAGAGCTAAACAGAATTCACAACAGAGGAATCGCCAGTGGCTGAGAAGCACCTAAAGAAATGTTCAAAGTCCTTAGTGATCAGAGAAATTAAAATCAAAACTACCTTGAGATTTTACCTTACATCAATCAGAATGGCTAAGATCAAAACCTCAGGTGACAACACAGGTTGGAGAGGATATGGAGAAAGAGGAATACTCCTCCATTACTGGTCGGACTGAAAACTGATACAACTACTCTGGAAATCAATATGGAGATTCCTCAGAAGATTGAAAATTGATCTATCTGAAGACCCAGCTACACCACTCTTGGGCATATAACCAAAAGATGCCCCACCATGCCACCATGGGGCAAGTATTCCACTATGTTTATAGTGGCATTATTTGTGATAGGCAGAAGCTGGAAACAACCCAGACATCCCACAACAGAAGAATGGATACAGTCAATGTGGTTCATTTACACAATGGAATACTACTCAGCTATTAAGAATGAGGACATCCTGAGTTCTGCAGATAAATGGATGGAACTAAAAAATATCAGTCTGAGTGAGGTGACTCATACTCAAAATGAAATACAAGGTATGTACTCACTAATAAGTGGATATTAGTCACAAAAAAGTAAAAATACCCAAGTTACAGTGCACAAAACTCCAAAAGGTCAACACGCTAAAGGGCCCAAGTAAGCATGCCTCAATCCCACTTGGGTGGCAGAAGAAAGCAATCACAAAAGGGGAGGGAGTGAGGGACCTGGGTGGGAAAACGGGACAGGATGTGGGGGAACATGATCTGCTATTGAGTAGGGGAAAAGAACTGAAGCCCTGAGGGCCAGCAGAAAGAATGGAAACAGACAATCTTGGGAGATAGGGGTGGGGACCCTCCAGAATGTACCAAAGACCTGGAAGGCGAGAGCTCTCAGGACTCAAAGAGGGGACCTTAGATAAAAATGCCATACAATAGGGAGAGGGAACTTAAAGAGCCCACCTCCAGCATCAAGTGAGGGATGGGGTTGCCATCCCACAGTCAATACTCTGCCCCATAATTGTTGCTGTCTGGAGAACTGCAGGGATAAAAATGGAGAGGACCCTGATGGAAAGGAGGTCCAGTAACAGGCCCAAAGTGGGATCCAGCTCAAAGGCAAGTCCAAGGACTGACACTACTACTGAGGATATGGAATGCTCACAAAAAGGGACCTAACATGACTGCCCTCCAAAAGACCCAACAAGCAGCTGAAGGCGTCAATGCAGATTTTTGCACCCAAGCGAAGTACAGAAGCTGCTGACCCCGTGGTTGAATTAGGGAAAAGCTGGAAGAAGCTGAGGAGGAGGATGACTCTGTAGGAGGACCAGCAGTCTCAATTAACCTGGACCCCTGAGATTTCTCAGACACTGGACCACTACCCAGGTAGCATATGAAGTGATATGAGGACCCATCACATATACAGCACATACAGAGGTCTTTCTGCTCTTGTTTCAGTCAGAGAAGATGCACCTAGCACTCAAGAGACTGGAGGTCCCAGGAAGGTTAGAGGTCTGGTGGAGTGAGGGAGGGGGTGGGGATATCCTGATCGATACAGGGAAGTGGGGAGGAGGTATGGGATGGGGTACAGTCAGAAGGTAGACCAGAAGGACGATAAATCTGGAGTGGTAAAAATATTAAATAAAATGAAAAAATAAATAAAAGTTCTTACTGTATGTATCTCTAAAAAAAAAAAAAAAAAAAAAGACAGTTTTTAGCTACAAGACACTCTACTCTGTTTGCATACCTGTAGTGTATATCTATTCTTAAAAAGAAATGACCAAAGTAAATTTCAGTATATAATTTCAAATTTATAAGAGGATAAGCCAGCTAATCTTAGTACAATACATATAGAATTTTAAAAGTAAGATGCATGCAGCATGTGAAAAACTACCCATGATGGACAAGGTCCTGCAGTCAATTGGTCAAAGAGCTAGATAGCTTCAGGGTTGGCTTGTTTTTCTCCTTGGTATTGTGCTTGCTCTTGCTTATCTTTTCTTCCTCTCTCTCTCTCTCTCTCTCTCTCTCTCTCTCTCTCTCTCTCTCTCTCTCTTCTCTGTCACTCTTGGCTCAAACTCTCCTCTTTTACCAGGACATCATTTGTGATGATTGGAACACAACCTTACAACCTGACCACAATTATTTATAAGTAGAATTAATGTCATTTGTCAAGAAGCTCCCATTAGAGCAGTAGGTACTCATGGTGAGCTCTTTTGATACATTGTGAATTGAGGGACAGCAAGGTCCAGTACATGACAAAAACAAACAAACAAACAAACAAACTAGCAAAACCCCAAAACCAAATAAGGGAAGGTGAAATCACAGGGGGAAAAGTAGTCTCTTGTTGCTTTTGTCTTATTCATGTTGTTTTTAAGTTGAAAAAATTCTCCCTGATGATTCATTATTTTTATATAGAGTCAGAAGGAAGTGATGAGAGTTACCACTATTATTTGGACACTAGGAAGGAAGTATACACATGTGTTCATTTAGGTGCATATATACTTACATTTGTATTTATTTATATATGTATACATGAACCCATATATGTGAGATGTATACTGTAATGAATACACCAGAATAACAGAGGATGGCAATGCAGCATGTTTAAGACAAGAAATGAGAAAGAAAAAGCAAATGCTTTGGAGGGTTAACTTATTTGTTTACCTCCCACATGGGGAAATGTTAGGAAACAATTAGGTTAATGGAAAAGTACTGCAGTGTGGCATACACTGTGTAGAATAGTTTTCAAACCTGGCACAAATATAAAGTAGAAAGTCTTTACTCTGCTAAATAAACTGTCTAGTAATTCAATCTTTATGTCCTGCTCTGTCCATCAACAAGAGGACAGAAAACACATGTGGAATAATACTCAACTATTAAGGAGTTATAATTAAAAAGGGCTGGTTAGGCTTCACTGATGCTAGAAATAAATGCTCAAATAAAATATTTGATATTTTTCTTTCTTGATATATTTTCTTTTACCAAGAATCGCTTTCATGTTTTAATCACAAATTGCTGAAGTAAACAAAACAATGCCATTGCACTGAAACCTTGTATCCATAATAGTTCACACAGAGGGTAGTTAGACACAGGTAGTCTGTCCAAGTAAAATGATGAAATGTCACATTTAATATTATAGACTGACATTCAGTCTGAGCACAGTGATATAGATTTAAAGAATGTGGAAGATTTCTGCGAACAGCCCATGACAGTATTATTTTAATTCAATCGCTTTGGAAAACTTCAATGTTTTCCTAGTACTCTGTGGCTTTATCTAAATGTGTGCCATTGTCTTATGAATGTGACCTATAGTAATTCTGATCCTCCCATTATCCCTTTCTTCCTGTATGGTTTAACAACAAAATCAACAAGAAGAAGGAGGAGAAGCAGGGGGAGGAGGAGGAGGAGGAGGAGGAGGAGGAGGAGGAGGAGGAGGAGGAGGAGGAGGAGGAGGAGGAGGAGAACAAGAAGAACAAGAAGAACATGGAGGAGGAGGATGCTGTTGTGAGGTATGCAATGTGGTACACCCAGAGAAGCAAACAGATTCATTCGCATTCTCTATTACAGAAGCCTTCATTGAAGTTCTTTGATGTTCATCACAAGATTCTCACATCATGTGAGAAAAGTTCATTAATCACTTCCTCTTGAAACATGTCTTTAGTGTCTTACTGTCAAAGATTTTACATTTATGGTTTTTATTTTTTTCAACAACTTTGGGTCAAAGTTTTGGGAGCCTACATAGTATTCCTTCATGTATTTGGGAAATGTGTTCTATCAAACTCTAGTATAAGGTCATTGTTTCTATGACAACATAATTCTACTGAAAATAATTCCTATTTTAAATCACTGGTTATAGAGAAATGAATAAGTGGACATTCTGTCTTGTGGTTACATGTTGCTGTATTTCCGCAGCTATATGCAATACTAAAAAAGCAACCCCATCTCAAGTCAATGGAAGCCAGTTTTCTGTTTGCAATGGTCTAACTATCTGTTCAAAATGCTAACTCCACCTGTGTGTGTTAGGTGTATACATACGTGTGCACATGGAGGACAGAGGAGTATGTCTGATGTCCTGCACTGTCAGTCTCTTTCTCCTCTGAGACAGGGTCTCTCAGCAAACCTTACTCTTCTTGTGCCTATGACCAACCAGCATCATTGAGGCTACAACCCCTTCTGGCTTGTAGATTAATTTTTGTATGAGCACTGAGATCTGACTTCAAATCTTCGTAGATACACAGGAAGTACTCTGATGTGCTGAGTTCCTTTCCTAGCCCTAAAGTGCAGTCACTTTTCCTTCATCTCACGTTTTCACAAACAGATATCTGCTTTCATATTGTTTTTTTTAAATGCTGACAGGGATTAAACTGTGTTCTATATTTTGGGATACGATGAAATTATATGGAACAATGACAGCAAGGCAGTTTTTCCCACACTGTGTCTGCAACTAGAAAGAAGTGAGTTTCTCAAAATATATAGACTTGTTATTTTTTCTCCTTTGGTTATATAGACTCCACTGTTTTGAGGTTTTTAAGTGGCCCATGATTCAAAGTTGCCTTAAGTATGTGTTACTATCTGTACGATATTCATTTCTATGCAGTAAAATGCAACTAATAAACTAGTTTTTTGTAAAATAATACAAATTCTTACATCATTCTGAGCAGTGTTTTGTTTCTTTTTCTTTTTAATCAATCACACTGTATTTCCTTCCACACAACCAGCTTTATCCTTCTCTACTTCCTAATCCTAGATATAAGTTAATATCACCACTCATCAGTATGTTCTTTATTATGTATGTTACTATAGAATGTGTATGTGAGGGGGAGCTTACACACATATAAGTGTGTGCATCAGTGCATTCCTAGATGCTTTTTTTTTCACTCTCTGCCTAATTCCTTTGAGACAGTATCTTTCCATGAACTCGGAGCTATGCTTTAGAAAGTCCACAGTTCTGGGGTTATGGTACATTTGGGACATGCCTGGAGCTGAGATCTGAATTCAAGTGTTCAAGCAGGCAATATTACCCACTGAGCCATCTCGCTCACCCATCACTGATAAGTTCTCATTTCTCATTTGACAACCTTTGGTCCAGACACATACTTCTCTTTCCTAAAGTGTTTCCAATTGTTTTAAAGGAGTGAGTGGCATTGAAAGTTATGTTCTACACTGATTTATATATAAATAAAGCAAATCATAGCAGTGAATAAAAATATTAAACCACCAGCATTTTAAAACTTTCTCAAAGTTCCCAGAATATGAGTCTCTCCTAATCCCACTCATCTGATGTCTGCTGGGGAGTCTGAGTAAAAAAAGGAGAAAAATTGTTGGTTCTTACAAAGCTGTCACATAAAGACAGGATTCTCAGTGCTGCATAGTATGTACCTACCTCTATTCAATGTTACTGGATGATAAAATGCATGACCCCAGTGTCATTGCTGCCCACTGACCACCAAGTCCCACCTAAGTTACACTGCATTAACATACCTAACTTCAAGTAGACACAAAACCACCAGAATAAAACTGGGCGTTCCAAGAAAACTTGGTTGTCTTTAATATTGGCACGGATTATAAATAATTGATTTTTGGAGCTACAAAGAAAGTACAACTAGGAGCTTCACATACTTTCTAATTCTGGAGAACCATTGGGCAATAATATACATGCAACAGGGGGAGTGTGAGATGACCCTGGCATTCGTAGAAATATCCTTCCTTGGAGTTACCACTCAGCAGCCACCTGCTTTCACTGCAGACTCTTAGAAATCTGCCTGCACAGCTTAAACATCACCACGTATTTTTTTAGGGTATATCGCCATCACTTGTTTTACTCCCCTGCCCCATCCCTGAGCTTTATGCCTTCAGAAGACAGTAACTATATTTAACAGATATACGTACACGTGGACGAGTTGTATATATTAGAATGATTGGTTAATCAGCATCAGACGGCAAATCAGCCTGTGAGTCTGCCTGTAGCACCACTAAAAATTCTCTTAGCTGACTGAAGACTGACCAGCAATTTCCAGATTACAACTCTTACCAAGGTTTTATTTCTTTAACTAATATATGTCTTATACTATAAAATAATTCATGATAAAAGTTATCTTCTTACAGAGAGAAGCTAGTTCAATGCCATATTGATGGTACTTTAAAAAAAAATACAGGAAAAGAAAATGCAATATCCTCAGCGAGGCATCTAGTGTTATTAGTGGCTTGCTTCTGTTTGGCAGATTTTGGACTCTGGGTCACGTACACCCGATCCACTCCGTTCTGAGTACTGTAAATGTGGTACTACACGGGAGTAGCTTTGCTGGAACAGACACATAATAGCTCTCTCAACGGCAACAGCACTCCACTAGTAATCTACTGCAGAACTGAGTGCTGAAGCAGAGCCCCTTTCTGGGTTTTAATGACTTGTTTGAAAGTAGCAGCTGCCTTTGCCATTAAAACAAACCAGAGTGGGCAAAGGTTGAGCTTCTCTGTGAGGATGCTTCAGTCGCCAGGCCTTACAGGATGCCTGCTGTGGCTATTTACTTTCCGGAAGTAAAGTGGATGCTGGGGTCTTGAAAAATACACTGAAACCCTCAAGAAATCAGCTACATGAACCATGGATTTATTCAGAAGTAACAAACACCAAATCCTCCTTTATTGATGCATTTAATAAACTGATTATTTAGTAGCTATACTTAATGAAATATGGGACTACTCACTACTTATTGCTCTCCTCAAACTGCAGCTGGATGTCTCCCAAGAGTTCCCATTTCCAACATCATGCTCTTTTCATTATGTAATATCCCATTGATGTGTATGTGTGTGGGGCCATTAAGACAGTGGGCAACCTACTCCCTATATGGTGTTCATAGGTCTTATGCCATTCTTAATATTAGGATAAATGTTTTAAAATCAGGATACAATAGTAGCATTCAAGCTAATCAAATGACTGATCTGATTTTCTTACTGTTTCCTTTTACTTATCTATTTTTTTGCTCATATGCATGTGTGTTTTGCCCACTTGGCTATCTCTCTACCACTTGCAGGTAGTGCCATGGGGGCCAAGCAAATCCAGACAAGAGTACCAGATCCTCTGAGACTAGAGTTATAGATGGTGGTAAGCTGTCATGTGGGTGCTTAGAATTGAACCCAGGTCCTCTGGAAGAGCGTACAGTACTCTAATACTCTGAGGTGTCTCTCCCCCTCCCATATTTGATTTTTATATCATACTCAGGTTAAGGCTCAGCAAGATTGTCCTTCCAAGGTTCTTCAAATATGAAATTCCACAATTATATGAAAAGAAGATATCCTTTTACTAGTGTTCAGAGACTGATTTTTCAGAGCTGCAAATTTCAGTCACTGGGTCACATTTATCCTACGATTCAGGTTTGGATTTCAGCACGTCCATTTAAACATTTGAAGATATTGAACATAAATACAAACCTTGGCTTTTGAAGAAGAAATTAAGCAGTCCTAATCTCAGCAGTGTGGGAGGTGTTCCCTACTTCCACAGGCTTTGGACGTAGAGGATGAGGCTTGTAGTGATGTCAAAGAGCAATTCACCTCCAGTGACTGACAAAATGACACTGATAATGAATCAAGTGCCCTAGGACTGAGTCATTTTGTTTTCTGTTTCAAATGCTCTGAGCTTTTTTCGAGCACAAAGTCTATTTTGAGTGTAATACAACTTTATCAGAAATTCAGTTCAGTAACTTGGATTGCGCATATCCCCAAAGCATAATAGTTTCTAATTCGGGTGTAGGCTCTGCCTTTTATTCTTCGATCTATGCCTTTGTGCTCTATCCCAAACTAATAAAATCATACCTTGGAATTGAAAACATGATTAATACTCAATTTAAAAAAATAAAAATCATAGAGTCTAGCTTTATGATGAATGTTGAAAAGTATGTCATGTGAGTATGCCAACTGCTTTTGGACAAGAGTTGAATTCAAAGGATAATATCTCATGATATATGACTATGACGTGACCTTCTATTTTCCATGTGCATAAACCAAGTATCATGTGAGTTCAGTAACACTCCTATGTGACTTGTTTCATATAAAACTTTTAGGTTTGAATAGTTATGTCGAGAGCCAGACAGCCTAAAAATACTGGGAAAATACCTATTATCTAGAATGTTAGGAAAAACTCTGTTAATCATTCTTCTTAGATAATATGATGATATGTGTCTATTACTCGAAGCAAGTCTAATATTGGATCAAAATAGATATGACTTCTCTCAATATTTCCTTACTTGCAGGTTTGTTAACCAACATCTCTGGACACTTCAATTCTACGGTATGAAAATGATGTGACTAAGATGAAAATTTTGATGCAAAGACTAGCAGTTCTTTAGCAATGAAATAAATGTAATTTGACATTAGTGCATATTTTTTGCTTAGTGTTGCATCAAATTTTGAATTATATCTGAGGAAAGTAATTTATGAGATGGTAATGTAATAAATGGCTTTATTCATCACAGCTCTGCATCTCCATGGCAAGAAAAATCAGATCGAATAGTGCTATCCTTTATGTGGTTGTGAACACTTGTTCCTGTGTTCAGTTACCTAGTTCAGTGAATATGTTTCAGTATTATACCTAAAACAAAAGTTGGCTATAGAAAGGATACTTCATCAAAAAAGTATGGATGGGAATATTAATATTGATGCATGAATCAGTTTTCAATTAGAAAATTCAACAAGCATTTGCTTTTTTACCTTGTCCTAACAGTACGAAGGAAGCTCAACAAATAAACGGTAAGAACTGTCAGTGAGCTCCAGAATCTGGAAAATATGTAGTTTCATATATATATTGTTCTGAGCTGAATCTTAATTGTCTCTATTCTCCAAAGGTAGGAAATGTGGCTACAACTTTGAATATTCTGAACTCTGTACATGGTACAACAAGTTTTAGAAAATCAGGTATGGCCTCATATATGCTTCAGTGAGTGATATCTTTCAGTTAAAATCTGATTTTCACTCAGGAACTTGTGCCTTACATTGTTCCATAGAAAATGATTCGCATTATTCACACAATTATATCTATTGTCATTTCTCTATATTTTTATACACGTTTGAACTTGGGTATGTCTTCCAAGCATTTATATTTTATTAGAATGGAAGATTCTGCCTTCCTATACATCTGGAAGTAAGTGCAGTACTGTATGAACCTGTAAAGGAACAATCAACTACAAAAGTTTATTTGGAGATTAAAAAGCTAGGAGATCTACTTTGAAGACTTAGAACGAACATAAAATAGCACATAAATGCTTCTGCAAGCCTTTGAACCGCCCCAGGTGTCGTGAGAAACATCTGTGCATGCTGAGAACATTATCAGAACAGACTGAGCCCTTGGTACTGCCAGTATAGAACAGGGAAGTGCCACACCTAGGATCTAGGAGTTATCTGAATGATGCATTAATTTTATTAGTGCTTTTACACCCACGGGTGACACTAATCAATGTAACAATGGCAGCGAGTGATCCAAAAACTGGCTGAATGCCTTATTTTAAAACATTAGCAACCTTCACAGTTCCTCCTTGTATGTGAAACAGGAGAAGCAAAAAGAGTTCGCATCCCTACAAAACATGATGTGTAGATATCAGCAACAATTTGTAATGGCAGATTAAACACCCATGCCCTTAAGCCAACACACTATGAAGCTGTCCAGACTTAATAATAAAAAGAAAATCCTGGAAAAATGTCAAAAAAGAATGTACATTCTGAATTAACACAGTGTGAAAACTTTTCCTTTCCCAGAAGACACACTTTGCTTCTTTCAATTGACTATCTCCTATAAGCAGATGTTGGGGCTTCCATGATCATGCAGAAAGTTCAAGTAAAAAAGCCAAATTTTGAATACCCCAATATTAAAACACATAAGTGTATGCTCAGGACTACTTGGAACACAAATCAGACTAAATACACAGGAATTTCTGACACTTTTATAATAATAATTTTAAAAACCATAATATTGTTATTATAGTAAAATATACAAATTGTTTTCTTTTTAACTGATATCATGCAATATTAGTTTTGTCTCTGGAATACTGGTAAATAAGAAAATTAATCCGAGATATTGTGAAGAGAAAATAAATACAAATACAAAGATGAGATAGCTTAATCCCTCAGTAGTGAGACAAAAGTTTGAAAAAGAGTAAATTTTGTGACCAGCTATAAGGATAAGGTTGGGTGTTTTTGTTTTTTGTTTCTTTCCTTTCTTTCTCTTTTTTTTCTTTTTCTTTCTTTCTTTTCTTTTTTTTGTTTTTACAATTTTAGTTAATACTGCTTGCATACATTTTTTCAGTGCTAACAGAATATTAAACATAAATTTATCAATGATTTAATCAAGTTTATTTAACATAAATGGGAGTGACTGAAGCTGAAAAAATGGACCTAAACTATTCTTATTGAATATTCCACCTAAACACTACAGAGTAAACATTCTTCTCAGTAGCCCATGGGAGTTTCTCAAAAATAGCCCACATGCTAAGGCACAAAGTAATTCTCAACAAACTTAGAAAAACAGAAATAAGTCTGTATTCTGTTTGACAATGGAATAGTTCCTGGATTCCATAGCAGAAAATACAAAGCCTCATGGAAATTAAACAGTATGGTACTGAGTGATGAATGCATTACAGACGAATCAAGGAGGAAAGGAGGAAGTTTGTAATAGTAAATGAAAATGAAAACAAAGTATATCAAACTTCTGGGCTACCATAAATCATTCTTTTAAGTACTTAGTTTTCCAAACTTTAAGAGATGGGTAGAATGTATGAGCAAGAATTACTTGAGCAATATACAATATGATATACCTACACTTCTTTCCAAGAAATCTATTCCTCAAGAAGGAAAGGCAAGGCAGTATGCACAGTAGCCACTGGGAGAGGCTTTCAAAATGAATTTCATTAGAGTATCAAGCTAAATCTATCCTTCAGCTATGTTCAAACTTTTGACATGATGATGTGACATTTTTACTCACTAAGTTCACACTCAAAAGCCAAGCAATATCATTACCTAAACATCTTGTAATATTCTCTGAGTGAGCAATTTTTATTTGTATCACCACTATCCCATGTTGCATACAGACCACAGATCATTGATAAAACATGTCTATTAGCCACACTAAAGAAAAGTCTAGCCAACTACCTAGTAACTTTGTGACTTCTGATTTAAAACCAGCCTCATCTTCAAGGAATAACCTCCTTTCTATAGGCTAAACTGAGGTTCTGTTTTTGTTCATTAGACAACATTGTTCAGCTGGAAACAATCAAAATGAAAAATACTCTTTTCACATACACATATACACCTTGCAGCTCCAGAAACATACACGGATGTGTATACACATGGATATATATTCAGATAAATGTAACTCAATGCTATTAAAGCATTTTGCACATTAACACATATCATATCTCCTTTGCCCTTGAATAATTTTTGGCCAAAAATCATGTAAAAATTGGGTGGTTATAGTTGCCAGACATAACCTAGGCATTGAAAAATGCACAGTCAGGAGATCCCCAGGGAAAGCTAGCTATGTAAGACTAACCAAATCTTTGAGCTTGAGGTTTAACTGAGAAGCCTTGCCTCAGTAAATAAAGTTGAGATCAATGAATACCTGATATTAACATTATGTGTGCACAACTGAATGCATGTAAAAACACATACATGCAACATATATATGTATATGATGTATATGATGTATTTGTATATGCATACAAAAATATATTCATTAAAGTTATACATTCTAAAAATATAGGGCTTCCAAATAACATTATCTCACTCTATCTCTCTACTTCCAATTCTAAAAAATCTAATCTTCTGTCATCCTCAAACATGAGGAATTTGAAGAGCCTTCTATGGCTCCACCCCAAAGTTATATGTGCAGAAAATGCTTGCTAAAGAGAGAAGATGCAAGTAAGGATGCACATTTCGTCATCCTTCACCCATACTGGGGTAGGTATCTTAGTGATACAGCTGCTTTTGAGTCAGCCATGGTCCTAAAATTAACCCTTAAATACTCAAGAAGTTTACCAAGATAAACTTGGGTGGAACTGATTTTTTGTATATAAGGCATTATTGCCCTAGGGCATATCATTGAGATTTCTTCATACCCCCCCCAGGAAAATAATGCATCCAACACATAATTTACACTACCCTCCAAGCATCATCTCTATCATTTATCCTTCCAGTCTAGCCTATTAACATCCCATTGAGCAAAATTTTTGGAGCAAAGCTAGAAGAGAGGCACACATCAATCTTTAGGTTTGACAACTTCCTTGCAAGCTATACAACCAAATACAGTTTTATTCATGATATAACACAATGTTAATTTTTCTAATTAAAAGAAAAAAAAGATTAAAGAAATTAATTTAGTTAAATACTTATGTTAACTTCAAATGTGTAATATTACTTTTTCAACATCTGATCTGTATAAAAACTTTTCATTGATTCTTTGTGAGTTTTACACCATGCACCCCAATCCCACTCATCTCCCCATCTCTCCTTATCTATACTCTGCCCTTGCAACATCCCCCAACTCAAAAACCAAACCAAACCAAAATACAACAAAAACATCTCTGTGTAATCTCTTTGTAGGGTATCACACAGCATACCCTTTTGTCCACACATCTTTACTCACCAATGTTCACTGCAATGAGTCATTGGTCTTATTCAAGACCTCTGATTTGTGCTACATTATGAATACTAAATCCTCAGTGGGACTCCTCTCAGATATCCTGTTGTTGCCCTGTGTCATGGAGTTCCTATAGCTTTGGATCTTCAGGAAGAAGCTCCTTTCATCACTCTGGCAGATCACAGATGGTGTAGATGTTAGGATATATCAAATCAAAACCCCAAATCAGGGTCTGGTTATTAGCTGAGTTCATCAGCTTGCCAGCTTTCCTGAGTATAGCACACCAGGGTGAGCTCTCCAGCATTGCATATATACATACATACATCATATATATATATATATATATATATATATATATGTATATACATATATATAATGTATGCTTTGCACTTTTAAAAATAATGTATTTTTGAAATTCAAGATGTATTTTACATTTATGGCAAATCTCAATTTGGTATGACTATATTCCAGTGTCTTACTGTCCACGTGTGACCAGTAATAACCGCAGTAGTAAAAGAAGACCTTCAAAGATACTGCCTGGATTTGAAACCTAAGCTCCACTTAATAAGCGTAATAACCTTAAACAAAGTAATAATGTATCTGCGCCTCAGCTGCTGAGCATGAGATTACAAGAAAAGTATCAATCTCATCGTGTTCTTTTTAAATTTACATTAATATATTCATGGATAGACCTGTAGGACATCAATGTTAACTGAAATAAGACAGATATAGGAAAACAAATAGCTCATGATCTCAGATGTCTATTGCTCAAACAGCCCTGCATGTAGAAGCACAGAGTAGAGCAGCAGTTACCAGGGACAACGGAATGAGGAAGAGGTAGTTAGACCTGTGTGGCAGAGCTTCAGCTAGGCAGGAAGACCCTTCTGCAGCTCTTGGCCCAGCATACTGAATGCAACACTATACTGAAAATTTGAAAAGATATATCTTGATAAATATGAAGTTATAGAGACATTTATAAGCTGTAAGTTCATTTCTCTCTATATACATATACATGTATATGCTTTTCACACATGTTATGTGCATGTTTGATCAACATCACAGTAAGGTGGAGCACGTAGCTCAATGGAAAGAGATTTGTCTTGCATATGTGGTACCCTGGGTTCAAGTGTTACACCATGCACACACAAAAATCATTGTATGCCATGAATATATGTGATTTCATTTGTTATTAGAGAAATTAATTTTATATTAAAACTCAGTAGCCGGGCGTGGTGGCGCACGCCTGTAATCCAAGCACTTGGGAGGCAGAGGCAGGCAGATTTCTGAGTTCGAGGCCAGCCTGGTCTACAGAGTGAGTTCCAGGACAGCCAGGGCTACATAGAGAAACCTTGTCTCAAAAAAAAAGAAAAAAAAAAAAAAGAAAAGAAAACCCTCAGTAATGAGCCAATCAAAATCGATTGCTTGAACCAGGGTTGCCATACAATATAGAATAGTTATTGTCTTTAATGTAAATGTTATCTTATGCTAGCATTATATAAGGCAGAAGAAGACAAGCCTATATTAAACTTTCTTTAAAATTACCTTTTCTGAATATTATCTTAAATGTTATCCATCTTCAACATAATACTTATGGCCCTATGATGTGAGCTATTTGATATGGAATTATTTGTTTGTTTAAACTAAAATGCAAATACAGACTCTTATTCACAAAAGTTAAGTCATATTCTTAGCATAATCCTTAGCCTAATTATTAGGCTCTAAATTCAACCTTGACTCCTTTAAGGATGTGAGTTTTATGAAGCTGTTTAATGTTTCAAGACCCCTCAGTTCTTCATTTGTAAAATAGGGTTCAAAATAGTGAATAGACCAGAGAATCAACCAAAAAAAATTAATGATTCAATTCATCTATAAAATAGGGTTAATAACAATGAAAGGGCCAGGAAATCAACTAAACTATTAATGATATGACTCAGAGATGCTCCTTAACATACATCAGAAAAAGTAATGGCTCAATTAGTGATAATTGTTTGGGATCCCAATTCAAATGGTGCCTTCTCCATTACTATTTTTTCCTTAATCTTGATTTCCTCAAATGAGTACTCAGACAACTTCTACTACTCCTTACCTATTTTTATTACATTGGAGTCTTATATCACTATGGCCTAGCTACCATTGTTTACGCAAGCCTCTATTCCTAAGCTGACTGCAGTCTGACTCACGTGAACTCCTCCACTTCTGTTATCACCATACCCTCCACAAGCCTGGTGCGGACTATTCAGCTCACTTAATGGCTCTTCAGAAATGGCTGGGTTGCAGCATGCGACAGGAGGAAGAAAGGAACAGAAAGCAGGAGCAAGGCCAGGACAACACTACAAGGCGAGAGAAGACAAAGATCTAAGCTCCCTACAGAAGGGGACAGAGGCAAGAGACAAAGGACAAGAACACACAGTAACTAGCATCAATTCTACCTTCTCTTCATCTGAGGACACACTTGCAGTATGCAAAGTGATTGTGTAAGATCAACAGTGGTTCATATGAATGCAAGTATGCCTGTGTTTTTATGTGACTTGTATGTATGTATGTGTGTGTGTGTGTGTGTGTGTGTGTGTGCGCGCGTGCGCGCACACACACACACCAGTACTCCATTATTCAAGAGTTAACAACACTTAACTACTGCACTCTTAATGGGAGCCCTCATCCATTAGCTCTTCTAATACAATCCAATTCATGGAAAAGCATAATAAGTGTGGGGACATTTTAAAACACTTTTATGTGATGAGTACTTTAAGACAGCTTAACATTTAGGTAATAGAAATCGAATCAGTTTAAATGAGCACTTTAATTCCAAGAGTTAGTGGACTAATTATAGGATACTTTTGAGAAACTAGCTATTTTAGGAGCTAAACAAAAGATGTAGGTCTTATTTAAGTTATGTTTATTGAACTCTAATTACACTTCCACAGCATTTTTTAAAAGGCGACTTAGTCTTTTCTTACTCAACATCAAATACTGAAAACGCCATTGTGTGCAGTTAAGGACCAATGGTAAAGGAAGAAAATGTGTCAACCAAGCTTCTGCATCTTTTGCTAGAGCTCACATGCATACCTCGCTGGCCTGTCAAGACTTTAACAAAATAAATGAAAAGCAATTCTACAGGCCAGCTGCTGCGGCCATGTAAATGATCTGAAATAAGCTTATCAGTAAAAACATGGAGTGTGTCAGGATGTATAAGCAGGCATCAGTGACATCTCCAGGTTACCAGTATCAGTATTATCAAGCTTTGTTATATTATTCACAGAATAGGACAGAAGAGATGAGAGCCATCTCTATTTTAAGAAACAAGTTCCGCGAAGTATAGTATCTAACACTTGTTGGGTTTCTGACCAAGGACTAAGGGTTAAGGTTCATATTTAACATACAGAAGGAGACTTGGCTTGCAGATTCTCCCAGCATCCTTCAGTCCCCACCTGGCAGTCTTAACCCTGGATTTTCTAACTCAAGAGTTCAGGGTTTCCCGACCTTAGTTCTTTCCTATATAATCCACATATGTTGGTCTCTCCCTCCCTGCCCCTTCCCCACAGGCTCCATGAATTTTCTCTCTTCCTCTCTCTGCATGTTTTCTCTTTCTCATTCTCCTCCCCTTTGTCTCCCTCCATATGGTGACTTCTCTGGTCTCTTTCCTTAGGACCAGTGAGCCTACCGGTAAATAGTGACTTCCCAATAAACCTGCCTTTATATACTGTAATTAGGCTTGCATTGGCTCATTTCACGTGTGGAGAACAACTTATCAACATAAAAAAGAAACAAAGATAAAGAAAAGAAACAGTTGTAAATTGTCTTGAGGCTATCTGTAGCCCAATAAATATCTTTAATCATTTTCTGGCTGATGACAAGCAGAGTGTCAGTGAAACCAATTGAAAAAGGTATTTGAGGAAGAAATTGAAAAGTTTATTTTACTCGAAGATCATTATGAACTTCACAGTGATCCCCCCAAAAAAACTAAAAAAGCAAGATCATTGCATTATGATAACATTGAAACAGAATGAATGTTATTCTGGAGGTGCGTAAAGTTGTGTATCGGTAGGTGTGAATAGTATTTGAAGAAATACAATCACCGGCATAAGACAAATAGAGATTTACAGTACAGGCCGCAGTTGTGGATTTATTCTGCACCTGGTTCCTTTGACTAAATACAAAATACTGGTGGAAGCCTGAGTTCAATTATCTTATCTTTGAAGATACCAGCATTAAAATAAGGAGGTACAATTAATGTTAATGTTTTAACTTTGATAAGACAAATATTGCTATTTTAATCTCTCATAAGTAAGAAAACTGAGCTTTAAAATTATGAACTTTCTGAAATCCTGGGTGAATTTTATTTGCTAGAACAGAAGATTTCAGGCTACTCACATCTCATGTGTTCTCATTTACAGTGACAGTGGCTCCTTGACCAGACACCAGAGTCTCACACAGGTAAGTATTTCTACATCTGATTTTATGTGCATGAGTGTTTGCCTGCACCATGTACATGCAGCCTGTCTGTACCTACTGCCTGCATAGGCTATAAGAGGGCATTAGATTTCCTGGAGAGTTAGTTACAGATGATTACGGGCCACCACAGTAGTGATGGGATCTGAGCACGGTACCTCTGTTGAAGTAGCAAACACTCTTAACAATTGTGCTACCTTTCTAGCCATTAGAAATAAAAGATTAATGTTTAGATATTTAAGATGTAGAAAAGTATTTCTTTTTGAGATCTTATTGATTTTTAGTCAATGGCGTTTATCCCACATAGAAATGATTCAGGAAGTAAGCCATTCTTTGTCTTCAGAAACAGAAGTCTATGTTAACCACACTGGCCAGAAAAGTCATGTAACCTAAAGCCTGGACACTATTTCAATTCCTTCATCTAGTTAAAAAAAAATAGTGCCATTTCCACCATAACCTGGACTCGGTTAGCATGCTTCCACTCATTAATATCAACTGTATTAATTTTCATGGTGTTGGTTGTCTTTTACCCCTAACGATGTCTCTTCCTTTTCTGGTTTTACAGAATTCCCAGGATATAAATGTTCTGTTTTCTTACTCTGTCTGGTCTTCCTAAATCTGTCTTCAACTTTTACAATGTCTAGTATTAAATGTCAACGTCTCTAAATAAATGAGAAAAAAGAAGGACAGACACAAGAAAAGAATACATAAGAAAAGGCTTACTGGGAAAAGATTTAAAAAACGTGAACTACACAACACTGGTTGTACATAATGACTATCCTTTACTAAATATAAGTTGCTTTTATTAATATACATTGTATGGCATAATCCTTGTCTTAATTTGGGTTTGTATTGCTGTGAAGAGGTATTATGATTATAACAACTTTTATATACAAAAACATTTCAGTGGGGCTAGCTTACAATTCCAAAGGTTAAGTCCATTATTAGGAAATATGGTGGCACTCTGGCAGATATGGTGCTGAGAGAAAGAACTGAGTTTAACATCCAGACCAGCAGGCAGCAGGAAGATTCCCACACTAGGACTAGCTTGAGAAAGGCCTGCCTCAGCAGAGACACACTTCCTTCTACAATGGCACACCTCATCCAAGAAAGTCACACCTTCTAATAGTGCCACTCCCCATGGACCTGGCATTCACACTGTCTCGCAATCATAAATCTATGTCGAAGCATGCAAAGCAGCCAAATGTTTATCAATAGTCTATCATATGCAAAATCAACTTTCTAATTTTATAATACTAAAAGAACATTGATAGACAACACATAAACAATAACCCACATTCAATAATTTTTGGAATATGTAAGAATCTGATGATTCACTGTAGTATAATTTTGAAGACTACAAGTTCTCTAACTAATATATTACACAGAATATGGTAGACAAAATAAAATTCAGTTCTTCCCTGAACATTTTACTGCTGTTAAATACCATTTCTATAAATTCAAGTTGAGATTTAACATTCTTATAGGTACTTTCACATTTAAGGATAATGTACATTGCTTTTTCTGTAAACTGCTGTAAATGTGTAAAAGATGCAGAAACAAAAATGCAGACACATGCACAATGCAATTTTCCTATGCACTAGACTAACATTTTAAACTTTTGAAAAAAAGTCCCATTTTCCTTAACTATACAGCACTGTTATTTTCTCAAGATATTTTTTTAACCACTTCTGAGATTTCAAGTTGGCGTCCACAAAAGATACCACCCTGAAAGGTATGCCTGCTGTCATGAGTTGTCATTTTGATCTTTCTAGAAAAATAAGAATATGGAAAGCAATGTAAACTAATTAAAGACAAAAAGGTATTTTACTTTGTATGTCTGTATTGATCTTTCTCCAAAGCCCATTTAACAAATCTGAAATTTGAATATAATTACCATCTTCAGTACGAGAATCTGTTTTAAGAACATAATTAAGTCGCTTAATAAAAACTTGTAAAAACTGCAGTGGGGGAATACTTCATTTATGAATATTAAACCTCTAATCTAATATTGATTTGAATTTTATATTTTATTACTTAAATATATGAAAAATTTTGAATTTTAATACAAGAGCCAAGATGC
This sequence comes from Apodemus agrarius, assembly GCA_964023405.1. Taxonomy (NCBI): domain Eukaryota; kingdom Metazoa; phylum Chordata; class Mammalia; order Rodentia; family Muridae; genus Apodemus; species Apodemus agrarius. The sequence continues at coordinate 132,141,300 of OZ030006.1, forward strand.
CTACTCTTATATAGATGTTTGTAAATCCTGTCTTTTTAAATACTGAACATTCCAATCAGCCTCATTCATTAGAAACACAAATATACTACACTTTTATGAAGCCCAGGTTCCCTACAGAAAAGGATTGTGTAAATCCTAGAATATAAGTGCTGATTTATTTTTGTGATGAGAAATGATTTTTACAATAGTCTACTTTCAAAGGGTCAGAGAAAGTAAATGAACAAGGGAGTAAAGGGGAAGAGAATACCACACACATGCACACAGACAAACATGGCCAAATGATAAATAGTCAAATCAATGGTTGTCATGTTCCTATCCATCATATTAATATATGTATTATTAAAACAGAAAGAAAACAAAATAGAAAACCATACTTCTAATGTTCTATTACATATTACATTATATATACATTTAAAAAGTATTTTCTTAACCATGCCGCAAACAAGTGCCAGCCAAATGAACATGATAGAGTATCAGAAGAATTAAAAAAATATATACATGTATATATATACATATATACATATATATGTGTATATATGTATATATATATATATATATATATAGAGAGAGAGAGAGAGAGAGAGAGGGTATAAATATAAAATATTTTTCTTTTGTCTACCCTTTTATGAAAAAAATCCAAAACTGTAACAAAATATCCCAGGTACACATTATGAGAAAAATTTCAAAGAATATATCATCATATTTTAAACAGTGTATTTCTTCTCAGATGACTCCATTTCTATACATCTAACTATAGGTAACCACAGTATACTAAGAGCAGGAAAGGTAGCATGAGGATATGAATATATAATATTTGAAGGAAGAGAGGTTACAGATTTGAGAGGAGATATGCTAGGTAACATGGAGGACTTAGAAGAAGGAATGAGGAGAAAAATGTTATAATTATATTTCAGTTATAATTATAATTTTATTATATATTTAATTAAAATTAAATTTCATTATAATATATATGTATAATTCCATAATTTCATCCATTTCCCTTATCTCCTTGTAACACTTCTCTTGGACTAATAAGTGTGTAAATATATGCTAATAATTATATAAATACAAAATAAAATAAAAATAAAATGTGAATTTCTCAAATTAAGTTGTCACACTAGGAACACTTATTAAATTAGCAATATAATTTTGCTATCAGGTATTCTTACAGTCTCTATGGGAATATACTGATGTGTAAAAGTTAGATATAAGAATCCTGATTATGAGAATTAAGAATGGGAATCTTCTTTCTGAGAAAAATGATCTGTTTGTCTTTGACCCTGATATAATTTTACTTTAACCTTTAGAAAGATTTGAGAATAATCAGGCATAGATGTGCATGCCTGTAACCCAAGGATGGCAGAGGAAGACAGGATTATCAGGATCAAAATAGTGAGACTACAGTCCATGTAGGCTACATAAAATCCTGTCTTAAAAACAAAAGCAAAGTATTTAAGCACATAACTCAAGAATAGTTCATATAAAATATGGCTTATTGTTACCTGCCAGGCAGCCAATGAATGAAAGCAGGATCAACTGTTTCCATGACAACATCATCTTTAATTGGCAAAAGCAAGAGTAACTCTTGTCTAGTCTCTGAAGAATAGAATGCTTTGTCTTCAGGTAAATCCTTTAATCTGCAAAATATATGTAAAAAGAACTTAGACTTTTAAAAACCAGTTCTTTTCCAGAGAGATTTTCTTCTTTCTTTTAAACTCTGTATCATTCACAGAAATTCTCATCCTCAGATCAAGCAAATCTTTTCTGTTGTTGTTGTTATAGAAAGCAGAAAATACTTGAAATTCAGACACTTAAACACTGTATGCAACTGACAGGAAGATGCAAGTAGCTTATATAATGTAAAAAATTCATCAGTGCTAAAATATTAACTATTAACACATTAAATTTTAAAACTTTTGCTAGATAATTGCAACAACTAAAATATTAACCCGAATTTAAATTTCTCTCATTTTATCTACCAGTAACATTTTTGTAAAACTGAAAGGGTTTTAAAAAGCATATATTTTGAATCAAAGATTATCTAAATATCTGAAACCATGACCAAACACACAAATAAATACAAAGTATTGTCAACATCTATTTTAAAGCATACTTTTGTTTTCAGAAACAAGTCAGAAAAGTCTCCATTATGTGTATCTATTTATGTTCCTTTGTACAAGACTCCTGTGTACAGTGGCCCTAACCAATTGGTTCCTAAGGTATAACATAACTAATCAGAGATTGTGTTCCAAACTATAAATGGCTTGTAATATGTACTTAGTGCATTCAACTAAACTTTCCTATAGGTTTACTGATGTGTCCTTCTATAGTAAGTGTTTTGGAGTGAGAAGTAAGAGATGTAATTATGCACAGAATCCAGGAATTATGGGCACTAATCTTGTATATAGATGGGAATGTCGGTCAAGTAGAAAGGCAACTGAGAACAATTCTTCTCAGGACTCCTTTGGAAAATTAGACAATCGTGTGACCTTGAATCATTCTCACTATATACACAGTATTGTTAACTACAGATGTCTTTGTTTGAGATTTCTCCTGATGCAAACACTGAACAATGAATTTAAGACCAAGTTTTTTATTTGAAAGATAAAAGATAAAACCATTCACGGATAATAAAGAGAATCAGGAGGAAAGGGCATAGTGGGAACCTTCCTGCTATACTATGAGCACCCGCAGTTTATGCTTCTGAAGAAACCACGAGGTTCAGTCTAGGATAGATGGACATATATGGCTGAAAAACATCTAAAAGTTCCACCTACTAAAGGACAAAGGGGTGAAAGTTCTCGTATATGTATTCTCACTGTGGTCACATGAGAATGGCTTCTAAGACTATTAGTAACTTGGCACTTTTTACCTCTTAAAGGTATAGGCTCTTCATATCACTGTAAAGAATACTCAGGAGACTAAGTCAAAACCTACCATATCACACAGCTATACCAATCATTTGTCATTAACTATAAGCAGTAAATGCCCTACTCCACTGATACTTTCTCAGCTATGTTAATTGCCTCTCTGTTCACAATACTAGGAAACAAAAATAATCTAAATATCCTTCAAACAATGGGCAATGGATGTGGTAGAAATACACAGTGGAATTCTATTCAACTGTTAAGAAAAATAAAATTAAGAAATGTGTGGGTAATGTATGGAACTAGAAGACATTACAAGGAGTGAGAAATCCCAGACCAAGAAACAGAAATACTACATATACTCTCCTATTTGAGGGTCCTAGCTCCAAGTCTTTAGTTGTAAGTATACAACCCCAAGTAAGCACAGAAACTAGAAAAGTCATTGGGGACTTTGGTGTAGAGTGGAGCTGTAGAAAAAGAAATCGTAGGGCATAAGTGCTACTATTTAAGAAACAGGAAAAACTACAGGTGGTACTTTATCTTCCAAGAAGAAAGAAAATGAAATATTAAGGAAGAAGGAGGGAATAGGTCTAAAGAATGACAAAAAATATAGAAACAGCTACAGAGAAATATTTTCTTTTATGTTTATTTAAAAACATATAAAATATAAGTGTGTAAATACACACACACATATACACACATTGTTGAAATGATGTTACGATGCCATTGCTGCTTAGGAAACAAGACTTCAGGAAAACAACTTGGAGCTGACCTGGACATCTTCACCCCGAGGACTACCCCTTATAGGAAGTGTCTATCCAACTTGCCAAGGGAAACAAGCAACCTGTAGTCCTGCTGTGCTAATTTTCATAAAAAATGTACCCCATGAGATTAAATATTTGACCACTTTGTGCTCAGTTGGTGAGCTAGTTTGGGAAGGATTAGGAGGTTTGGCTTTGTAAAAAGCATGACCTGTCTGGCAGGGTTTGTGTTCTTTCTGTCTCTTGATTGATGGATGTGAGCTCTCAGCTGATGCCCCCATCTGTTTCGCTATTATCTGCCATTATGGAATCTAACCCTCTGAAACCATAGCCAAATTAAATGTTTTTTTTTCAGAAGTTGCCTTGGCCATGGTGTATGACCACAGCAATAGAAAGTAAATAAGACACCCACCTAGCTGTAAAGCCTGTGAATCACAACAATGACTAAGATACCCAAAACAGTGCAACAGTAACACTTACATCCTGGATGTAACAACTGCTGCCTGTTCCTACTTTAATTTCACTCAGTAGGAGAGAATGCACTCTTAGCACTGCAAATCTAGTCAACTACCCATAGCTGGAGAAGTTAAAAACCCAGCAGAGAACCTTCGAAAGAGACTTTCCTAAATCAATATAATTTCTAACTTGTTGTCATACCCACAGATAAGTGTTGCTCTTATTCCTGAACAAGGAAGTTGCTTTGCAAAAGAATGATTATTACAGAGATCCCAATCTGTTGACAAGTAATGTAGGATATGTAATCCCTACTAACAGATCTTCCCATGGCTTAGGGGAAAACTCACAGAAGCAGGGGGTACAAAAAGATTGTAAGAGTCAGAAAATCTGGGCATGTACTCCTAGCTACTGTCTTCTATATGTGACAAGGAAGCTACACCAGTGAAATTTCTAAAATAAGATTGCCTGGATATGATCAGAATGATGGCTATTAACAGTTTGTCTTGTACACAGTGTTTTCAGACACTGATTGCTGTTTCTGTTCAGACACAGGCATTGTTATAATTATTGAAGAATTTCTTGTATCAACGTGGTATAAAGAATGTTCCCTAAATATTTCTAATTGGTTAATAAAAGACTGAACGGCCAATGAGTAGGCAGAGAGAAATGAAAGAGTGGATGGACTTCTGGTCCCAGCCAGGAGAGTGGGGCAGTTCTCATGAGGAAAGTAAGGGTCCAGGAGAGAAGGGGTCATGAGATGGAGGAAGGAGAAGATGGTCACCATAAGACTAGGCATGAGGAATTGCCACGGGAGTTTTCTATAAGGACAGACAGTCTCAGTAGAACAAGAAGAGACTAAATGTAAATATCTCAGGGTGTGTGGCTGGGACACAGCTGAGATAGCAGATAGTTAAGAATAACTGCTCAAGCCGGGCGGTGGTGGCGCACGCCTTTAATCCCAGCACTTGGGAGGCAGAGGCAGGCGGATTTCTGAGTTCGAGGCCAGCCTGGTCTACAGAGTGAGTTCCAGGACAGCCAAGGCTACACAGAGAAACCCTGTCTCGAAAAACCAAAAAAAAAAAAAAAAAAAAAAAAAGAATAACTGCTCAGTTATTGTGCTTAAAGCTTGTTGAATAAATCAATGTCTCCATCTCAATTATTGGGGAGCTAGCCATGTTAGAAAGATCTGTGGGTTTTAAGTTTCATTTAGATGATATCATCTGTAGTCAGTTGATATTCCATAGTCACATCCCTAGATGAGAAACTACAGCTGGTCAATGGGTACTGTGAAAGGGATAATTGGTCTCCCCCTAGGACAAAATCACACACAGGTATTCTAATCCCAAGAGCTTACCCCTGCACATGTGTGCATATGAGCGTATCAAATGACTTTAGTCCATATACATGTGTGGTTTATAGATACATATATACAGTAATGATAATGAGAAAAGAGATTCAGAATTTGACAGGTATACAGGAGGAGTTGGAGAGAGCCCAGAAGCTCAGAATACCCACAATACAACCCACAGACCATATGAAGAAATATAAGGAGAAAGACCAAAGTGTGGGTGCTTCAATCCTACCTAGAAAGGGGAACAAAATAATCAAGGAGGTAGAGAGAGGGAGGGACCTATATGGGAGAGGGGAGGGGGAGGGAAAAAAGAGAGGTGGGATCAGGTACTGGAAGAAACAGGAGGGAAGACCAGAAGTCCAGTCTGAATAAAAATCCAGAATGAATAATAATATGTAGCAGTGGAAGTGGAGAATCACAATCACGAGAACCACTAGAAAGTCCCAGAAACCAGAAAAGCTAGAGGCTCCCAGAACCCAGTAGGGATTGCAGCTAGAATATCCAACAAAGTATGGATAGAACCTAAAGAGAACACTTCCAGTAGATAGGCATGGCCCACAGTTGAGGGAAGGGACCACCCACCCATCTCAAAACTTTTAACCTGGAATTGTTCCTGTCTAAAGGAAACGTAGGGACAAAAATGGAGCAGGGACTGAGGGAAAGGCATTCAGAGACCTCCCCAATTTGGAATCTATCCCACCCAGCAGACACCAAACAATGTCACGATTGCTATTGTCAAGAAGACAGACAGGAGCCTAGTATGACTGTTCTCTCAGAGTCTTTACCAACACCTGACTAAGACAAATGCAGATACTCACAGCCATGCAACTGGACTTATCTCAGGGATCCCAGTGGAAGAGTTAGGGGAAGAACTGAAGGAGCTAAAGGCAATTACAACCCCATAGGAAAAAAAATATCAACTAACCAGACCCCTCAGAGCTCCCAGGGACTAAACCACCAACCAAAGAGTATACATGAGTTGGTCCATGGCTCCCACTACATATGTAGCAGAGGATTGCCTTATCTGGCATCCATGAGATGGGAGGCCCTTGATCCTGTGGAGACTTGTTCCCCCAGTGTAGAGGGATGGTCCATAGATGAGGCAGGAGTGGGAGATTAGGTGAGGGAGCACCCTCTTAGAGGCAAAGTGGAGGGGAGGGGATGGTGGTTTTAGGAAATGGAAATAGGCCAACATTTGAAATGTAAATAAGTAAAATATTTACTTATCAATAATAAAACAAAAAAGGCAATAATAATGAAGGTACAGTGCTCATGTATAAGGTTCTCAAAACAATTACTAATAAGAGAATAAAGCCATTTGAAAAGCCAGTGATACTCTAACAAAGTGTGGTATAACTAAATTTTCAACAAACATTCAAATCAAAAATGTTAGGAGTTGCATTTACCTTTGAAGATTAAAACAAATTTTTCTTCAATATGGCAATTTGTGTTATTCACAAGTTCATGGAAAGTACAATTATACATTTTGAAAACTATAAAACTTATGAGAAAAGATGGGTTAATGCCTATATTCTATATTCATCTAGTTCTGGAAGGTTCTTTTTTTTAATTTAGTTGCTTATCTCTAATCATCACTGTTAAAGTTTGCCACTGACTTTATAAATAATAAAAATCACGATTTGACTTTGCAAATTGCCATGTATTGTCATGGAAAAAAAGAGACACATTATAGCTCATCCAAGATTTGAAATCACAAAGCTGAAATAAATACAAAAGAAGTTACTGAGGCAAGACAAGAACAAAAAAAAATTTCATCTGCTACAATAAGAATAGTCTACTTTCCACAGGACTCTTTTAAAACAAAGGAAAAGACAAAACAAAACAAAACCAGACATCCTTTAGAATTTTGGTAACAGACATTTTCGTTGGGGGGTGGGGGGAAAAGCTAATATATTTACAATGCATGCTCCATGGGATTCTTTAAATAGCCTCCAGATTTAATACATATTGACACACGTAATTGTTAATGTCAGCTGAACTAAAAAAAAATGCTAGACCTTGGACTCAAAACAAAAATGCTCTAAATAGTTGTTCCTGGTTGAGCTAAAAGGAGAAAGAGACATTTGTGGCTTTTGTCATCCACTTTACAAAATTGCTACTAAGACTGTGAATCATGAAATATTGATACATATTATTTCAAATGTATACAGACAATTTTAATGTTGTCTTGGAAAATGCTCAGAGTTCAGCCGCTTTGGGGATGAGAACAGTGAGAAATTTTCTAGTAAAGTAACAAAGACTTCTTCACATCTTCAAGTGTGCATAATCAACAGCAATACTGTGTAACAGAATTATGTAACATCACCAACAAATGTCACCTTCATACTCCCTCACACTTACAGATAGCTACCTTCAACTTTCCAGAGTAAATCACCAATGATATACTTCTCCAAACTTGTCTTTCTCTCTTGTTTTTCAGCACACACACACAACACCTTTACCACAGAATCATGGGATCAACTACTAATGGCCTCACTTTTTTCATGAAATAAATAGTAACAACAACTGTATAAGTCCAGCCAGTTTAGAAGCAAAGCATCCTGAATCGACTTTGCTTTCATTCATCGTCGTCGTCGTCGTCGTTGTTGTCATCACCACCACCACCACCACCACCACCACCACCACCACCACCACCACCATCATCCTTTCATTCCTTCATTTATACTCTGCACAACATCCAGAAACACAGTTTACATCCAGACTCTGACTTCCCCTCCTGGAGCCAAGCTTTTGGTAAGATGGCAGGTACAAAAGCTCTGGAAGTCAAATCCTAGGTCAGCTTCCCTTGTGATCCTGAAATCTGAAACCTAGAATATGCCTGTTTTGATGTAACATTTGACACCAGCAGTTCTGTATTTACAGAAACACAGCTGCTAACCAAGGCCAATGCCAAGGGAGGTCACCTCATGCTCTGGAGGACATCTGTGTCAAGTCAGCTTCCCTCCTTTGACACTTTGCCAATCCCAACACTGATGGTAGTTATTTGGAAAGTATGGAATCTGTCATGAACTAGATTGTAATGTACAAAAGCTGTGAACTACAACCCTTTGGACACTAGCATTCCCATTTCAACCTCAGGCAAATATGCACACATTCCTACAGCTAGAGCAGTGGCTCTCAACATTCCTAATGCTGTGACCCTTTAATGCAGTTCTTCATGATGTGATGATCACCAATCATAAAGTTACTTCTCTTGCCACTTCATAACTGAAATTTTGCTACTGTTACAAATCATACAGTAAATATCTAATGTGCAGGATATCTGATATGCGATCTCTGTAAAAGGGTCATTTGACTGGACAAAGAAGCTGTGACCCACAGGTTAAGAACCATTGGACGAGACGAAGTGAACCTCAGCCCACTGTTTCCAGAATTCTTTGTTTGTTGTTGTTGTTGTTGTTGTTGTTGTTGTCGTTGTCGTTACTAATATCAGTATTTAATTTTTTGGTGATTCATTCTCTTAATTATCTTTAATCTGTTTTTAATTTTATTTTTATTGAATATTTTATTTATTTACATTTCAAATATTATCCCCTTTCTGGGTTTCCCCTCCAAAAACCCCCTATCCCATTCCCTCTCCCCCTATTTCTATGAGGGTGCTCGCCCACCCACCCACCCACAAGCTCCTGCCTCACCACTCTATCATCTCCTCTGCTGGGGCATTGAGCCTTCACAGGACTAAGGGCCTCCTCTCTCATCTTTAATCTATTTTTATGGTCCAGTCATTATCCCTCTTGATCTGCCCTCAGAGAGTTCCTTATCCCATTTCTCCTCTCCCTTCTCCAACAGGATGTCCCCATCCCCCCACCCTGCCAGACTTTCACACTCTATCCCTTTGCGGACTTGAGGCTCCAGAATTCGTTAAACTGAAATAATTTGTTACATAGACATATGTGTATGTATTTGCATATTCATTGTACATTTCTGTATATTCAAAATTTTATTTTTTTCATTTAAAAATTAATATGAACTAAGAAAGGAAAATAGATTTAGTGAGGCCTGCTGTTGCTTTCATCCTGGTAATTTTTCCTTTTCATTGTCTAGCAATGTGCATACACACATGTTAGCATATGTCACTCTGTGTATACTCTGGTGAGTTTATAAATTATGAATGCAAAACATGTTGCCTGGATTCTGAGTCCCAGGACTGAGTTGTCTTGCATTTATTTCAGAGCCTTTTCCACTTTGTTCTCAATGGACCTTCCTCCACCATGGCAAAATCAATGTCAATGATACATCAAGAAGAAAATTACAGACCCTCAGTGGGTTCCACTAGTTTCATTCAAGTGCAGGTTGAAGGAGAAGACACAGCTATTGAATCCTGCCAACACATGGTTGGTTTCAAACTATGACCTGGTAAGACAGTGCCTCCTATGTCTACGTGACAACTTCCTTCAATGTCCCTTCAACTCACTTGGCCATTTCCAGGGCATGCCAACTGGACCACAGGCACACCTTATATTTGACATGTTACTGTGACCCTAACTAATTATTTCAGAAAAAGACTTTTTTTTCAGCAAATTTACATTTCAATAAATAGTTAAAAGTTCTAAAGTGAACCTTTGAAAAACAACACTAACTTGTCTCTGAGGGAGCCAAACATAAGTGTCTCTTGAGAATTTTTAGAAAAGACCCATTTTTCTTGCAGAGAACATTGGCACAAATCGATATTTAAAAATTATTAAGTTCAATGTTGGAAGAAAGATACAATGATAACCTTCATATTATGTTCTGTACATTCATTTTCCAAATGAACAATAGTGGGATGTGCCTGCAAATGTCCATAATTATAAATGTCACCTATGAAGACTTGATGAAATCCTGAGTGAATGTGTTTTATTAAAGTGAGCATAGCCGTATCAAGGATTCCAACGCTTCAGACCCACAGAAAGGACAAGGCCTTCGCCTAGTCAAGTAAAGATGTTGACAGTGTGTGCAGAAAGTACCAACCATAGCTTTCTCTTCCCAGATAACTATAGTCTATATCATACTCTACAGAGATGCCCTCTCTAGATTAGCTAATGTGTCTCCCCCCTCAGCTGTATATAAATCTCTCTTAGACTGCACAGCTCACCCAATCCCTGTTATTCTGTACTTGTGTCTGATTCCCAGTTGCTCAAATCAACTTCATCTCAGAGCAGTTCAAGTCATGACTTTTTGCTTTCTTCTCTCTTATTTAATGAAGATGTGCTCGAGACTTCATTGAATAGTGATGAAGCATAATATAACTTTCCTGTGTCTGCACAATACTTTCTGATGCCTAGTCCTCACTTAGAATATATATAAAAAAAGTGTTGATAAAGTAATATGATAGAAATGGTTTTCTACAAAGGCAGTTTTCACAGTGCCAGGAAGGAATTGAGAAGTAATATAATAACCATTAGCGTCTGTGGAGGTTTTATTTGCCAGGCATTGTTCTAATTGCTTTCATTGGACTAATCCACTTCATCCTCATGACATCTTGTAGGGCCTATTCACTTGTTATCTTCATTTTTTTTCAGAACAATAAACAGGGAAATGGTTGGGTTAATAAACTTGTCCAAGAAAGACAGATATCAAAGATGCTCTGAAATTATTACAATTTTTCTATAATAGGTATCAAATGGAGAGCTCAAACAGCAAAATCATTACACGATACTGGAATATAATCTGATTCTTTTGTACACTTGATTACTATGAGAATTGGTACAACTGATCATTGGAACTAGTCATATTAGTATCATTTCATTAGATTTTAGTTCTGTGCCACAGAGTTTGACTCTTTATGTAAATGACTTGGCAACTTAATTTTAAGCACTGAACAACAACCTATCATATCCATGCTAGTAATGAGTTTAAAACCATGTGACAACCATATTTTAGATTCAATCAAAACTTTTCTTTTTTTTATTTTTTCATTTTTTATTCTATATTCTTTGTTTACATTCCAAAGGCTTTCCCCTTTCCCAGTTCCCCCCACCATACGTCCCATAAGTCCTCTCCGCCCCCAACTATTCCCCAATCAACCCCCGCCCCCACCATTTCTCTGTTCTGGTACTCTCCTAGAAAACTGGATCCAAACTTTTCAGGCCCAGTGTCCTCTCTTTACTTCTTCTTGGGAATCATTTGACTTGATAATTGTGCCTTGAGTATTTAGGGCTTCTGGGCTCATTAATATCCACTTATCAGTGATTGCATTTCATGTGTATTCTTTTATGATTGGGTTAACTCGCTTAGGATGATATTTTCCAGATCTAACCATTTGCCTACAAATTGCATGAATTCATTATTTTTAATTGCTAAGTAGTATTCCATTGTATGTGTGTGTGTATATGTATATATGTATATATATATATGTATATATATATATATATATATATATATATATGTATATGTATATATACCACATTTTCTGTATCCATTCCTCCTTTGAGGGATATCTGGGCTCCCTCAAACTTCTGGCTATTATAAACAAGGCTGCTATGAACATAGTAGAGCATGTGTCTTTATTGTATGCAGGCAGAAGAATGCGAATTGACCCACTCTTATCTCCTTGTACTAAGATCAACTCCAAGTGGATCAAGGACCTCCACATAAAACTAGACACACTGAAACTAATAGAAAAGAAACTTGGGAAGACCCTGGAGGACATGGGCACAGGGGAAAAGTTCCTGACCAGAACACCAATAGCTTATGCTCTAAGATCAAGAATTGACAAATGGGACCTCATAAAATTACAAAGTTTCTGTAAGGCAAAGGACACTGTCAGAAGAACAAAACGGCAACCAACAAAGTGGGAAAAGATCTTCACCAACCCCACATCTGACAGAGGGCTAATATCCAATATATACAAAGAACTCAAGAAGTTAGACCCCAAAGAACCAAATAACCCTATCAAAAAATGGGGTACAGAGCTAAACAAAGAATTTTCACCAGAAGAAATGCGGATGGCCGAGAAACACCTTAAGAGATGTTCAACATCATTATTCATCAGGGAAATGCAAATCAAAACAACCCTGAGATTCCACCTCACACCAGTCAGAATGGCTAAGATTAAAAACTCAAGAGACAACAGTTGATGGCGAGGATGTGGAGAAAGAGGAACACTCCTCCACTGTTGGTGGGACTGTAAGATGGTACAACCGCTCTGGAAATCAGTCTGGAGGTTCCTCAGAAAATTGGACATGTCACTTCCAGAGGACCCAATCAAAACTTCTCAATGAACTACCAGGTCACAAACATAAGTAGGAATACATGTGTTAAATATAATTACATATGGGAATAAAATATAAACATTTAAATATACACAAGATATTCTTGGAAGAATATATAAAATCTAGTGAAGAAAAATTTTCCTAGGGAAAACAGTATGCTTAGGAAAATGACCATTTTGATGTTTTTATTGAAAGTATGTCTATAAGATGAACATTATCAGAAGTATATTGATTGAGGCTGCAACTGTTTCATTTGAGACCAATAGAGAGATAACAAAAGGGATATCATTGAAAGAACTGAAAGGGGTATAGCAAACCAAACTTCCCTCAGTTTCTATTCCACAGTTTGTGTTTCTCTAGTGTACCATTACAGAGAAGAAATGTTATAGAGAGAATCTCCTCTTCTGTATGGAAGCATCATCTGTCAATAAAATGCTGTTAGTCTATTGGTTTAGGCAGGAATAAATGTAGGTAGAAGCTCTGGCACAGAGAGAGGAGTTCTAGGAATAAAGTCAGGGGCAAAAAGATTCACTCTAGACACAGAAGAAGATGGGTCATATGAAACTACAAATCAGGTAACCATCCAAATGGCATGACTTAGAATAAAATAATTAAGATATGAGCTATTTGGCAAACAGAATCTAAGCTATTGCCCTAAGCATTTATTGATGTATAAAAAGTCTCCAAATTGTTATTATGAGCAACTTATCCACAGGTGGGAAAACATGATGGCAAAACTACAAAATGTTTATAAAATGGAGGGAGAGCACAGATGCACTGGGATCAGTGGCTTCTGAGATCATTCTTAGATGATGGCTGTAAGAGACAAAAAAGAAAATAAGAACGCAGACTTAAGATGATGGCAAAACTGATACAGGAGGCCATCATGGTAGAAAAACAAACAAACAAACAAACAAACAAAGAGCTGATGGAAGGGCCAGAACACAGAGGGTGAATATGAAGCCTAGTGAAGTCTAGAGTATAAGGCGTGGACAGCTGAACAGGATATATGAGGAAGACTGTGAGTGGACCAGTGCCTACCACTTGCAGATTATGTCACAGGAACAAAGGTGACAGAGTTCTGTAAAGAAGTAATAAAGACCATCCAAAGAAGTAGAATCACCGGGCTCAAGGTGAAACCAGGAGGAGTTGGTCAATGGGCAGGAAGTTTCTCCAGGGTCGAGTACTTGCCTAGCAAGCATAATACCATGGGTTCCAGCTCTAGCACAACACACACACACACACACACACACACACACACACACACACTCTCTTATCCAAAAATGTACAGTGAAATGATTTACTAGTGTTGAGTGGTTAAGAAAAGAAACAGACTGTGAAATAGAGACATTTCCAGATGTTCTGGTTTCTGTCTCTCCAGAGGACTTCCAGGCTAGTCTCTGGCTACTTATGTATCTCTCAGGGGTATGTATGTGGGGGGCTCACAGAAATGTGGATACCTGGCCAGGGTAGGCAGTCAGCAAGCACTGTATTCTGTGGCTGTATTTTATGCTCATGGCTAAATTTAGAAGCTGTGGTGTGATTTCATGGAGTCACTCCACTTGGAAGAGTTCTCAACACCAGTGGCTCCACTTCCCATTATCTCCCTCTCCAGCCTCTGCTGCTCCGGTAGCCAGCTCAGACTAAATGACATACAAGCACTCAAACACATTAGCAACACTAGTAATTCAATATGGCTGGGCTACAACACTTAAGAGAACCTCTCAGTTCTCAGTTATCCAAAGGACAGAGCAGAGACAATTGGTTCAGCATAGATGACAGTAATAAATGCAAAGTATTAAATGAGTTCAGGGCAGGCACTCTAGGTGCTCTGTAATCATTAACACAGCATACCTTGAATACAGTACAGTCATCCTTTATGCTGTATGTTTTGGTTTCAGGTAATAATTTACATCCATGAAAATGGACTAAGCTGCTATTTAGTTAGTAGATAATTAATTTTATAATAAAATAAATGTTATAAAATATTGTATAATTGTTTTTAAAAGCAAAGGTTTCTTTCTCCTTTCTTTTTTCATTTTTCTTTTTTGGTAAAATAAAGTAAGAATATAAACAAATGTGTGGCTTAATGAATTATTGGGAGGCAAATCTCTTCTCAGGGGTTCATTTTAATGGGTGTCCTCTGCTCTGATCTCAAATTCCCTACAGAGAATGTCTTCTCTTACAAGGAGGTTACAAGTTATTGTAGTTTAAACTGCAAATTTTGGTAGCTTTTGATTACCCTTTAGGTTAATTTTCAGATGAAAAATTAAAGTAGATTATTAGCTATAAGGAGATACTGAATTTAATAATGGTTAGTAACAGTTTGTCTACATGTCTAAGTATTGAGT
This sequence comes from Apodemus agrarius, assembly GCA_964023405.1. NCBI lineage: Eukaryota > Metazoa > Chordata > Mammalia > Rodentia > Muridae > Apodemus > Apodemus agrarius. The sequence goes on from OZ030006.1 coordinate 132,156,300, forward strand.
TCTAAAATAGTTAGCATTACTTACTGGAAGTATTCATCACAAATAACTTTCAAAATGTCTGACATATGGTTAAATGTGTTGTGCATATACACATACATGTATACCATTATGTATTTTAAGAATTAAGATTGTGATTATATGTGATGCTAACTCCCTAGTATTTAATAAAGATTCTTACTCCTCCAATTTCAAAAAAAAAGAACCTCAATGTAATTAGTACCTTGGCTCGAGATAAAGTCTTAGATGATGAACAAACTCAAACAGTGATCTCTAACTCACTTTAAAGGGAATAACTAAAGGCCCTGTACTACTTGCATTATCAAAAGGAGAGAGAAGAAAAACACAACAGCAACACTACAACACATGTTCAGCTTAGCTGTTTAGTTGTTTGGTTTTCTTTCTTTTTTTTCTTTCTTTCTTTTTTTTTTTTTTTTTGCTTTATCACAGGGAATAGAGTGATTTTGACACCTTTGAGAAATGCTAATCATGACTATGAATAGTTCTCTGCTTAGCATTCACACCTATTAAGGGCTATATCTAGGTGTGTAAAACATTCACTCTATCAACATAGAAGTGTAAATCTAAATTGGGGCAAACTGTGATCTCAGCTTGAATTGATACCACAACCTCAATTCCAGCAGAAGGGGGAAAGAGGCAGTCACAGGCTCCACCTGCTTTCACATGAATACGAAATTATTCAGTAAAGTACACCAAGCCAGAATGAGCATGAAATCTAAGGATGGCACGCGCACACACACACACACACACACACACACACACACACAAGCTCAGGTGTAGTCGACTGTCTGGTCCAGTTAGAATGGATGAGTGTTCTAAGAGAGTTATCAGCTTTTAACTGATAGTTACTATTTAAAACCTCAACTAAAAAACTTTCTAGTCAACCACTTACAGGAAAAACCATCTTGAAACCTCTCACCACAAAGCACATTGCATCTAAGACAATGAGAATTGTAAGTGACCACCATTGCTGCTGCAGAAAAAAAAATGCAATATTGCACAGCATAGTGACAGTGAGACATTTCTTAAAAGGTCCATTGAGAGAAGCAGAGGGGGGAAATAAAACTTCTCCACTTTTCATAGGACAATATGTCTGTTACACCAAATGCACTTGTGTTATACTCAACAAGAGAGTTCTAATTCACCCACCATCATACACATTTAAGAAACAAAACCATAACAAAAAACCAGAGGCTGTAGCCCTCTCAGTGACTTTCCAGGCTCAGTCCTAGAAGACAGCCTCAGACTACAATTGGCTTTGTTTGCAAAACACTCAGGAGACCTCTAACTATTGACAGGGCAATTTTGAGGATCTTGTGGAAATTGAAAGTAAGAACTAATCATCAACATACTTGTTTTGTTGCTGCATGTCCTAAGCCTGACTTACCAGATAGCGAAGAGGATATGAAGGAGCCACACACAATGCAGCAGCACTTCGAAGGGGTGATAGGGATTCAGATACTATGCTGTTCCTTCCCTTCTAGAATTCTCCTAGACATACATTCACAGCAGCTTTCCTTCTGGGAGTAGACTTATTGGCTTTCAGTGTGTTGAGAACCAGGGTCTTTTCTGCTTCTCTGGACCCTCTTATACCATGCTGTTCTTAGCACATTCTTAGCCATATCTTAATGTGAAGGAAATGAACATGTTCTTTTCAATGTGCCTTCTCATTTCCCAATACAAAAAGGAAATGCAATTCATAAATGCATGTTCCAATTTTCCCAATATCCGAGGAGAAGGAGAGGCTAAGAAATTAGGCAGGCATCATTCTGTAAGCTAGTGATGGAGCAGACAGGCTGCCAGCCTGGTATGAAAGAAAAACAGAAAAAGAAAAAATGGCTACTTCCTGTTTTTAGACAATCGTTAACCTATCACATCTTTTCTCTAAATTGGACAGTGCTTAAATTTTTACAAACCAAAGGTTTAGCTTAAGAAAACCGTCTGGAAGACAAGGTCTTACCCACAAGGCTGGAATTTTGAGGCTTCTGTATGACCTTCTCTCAAGGGAAAAAAGTGGAACACTGACACATGACCTAGTAAGAAGCTCTTTCTGGTCCCAGCAGGCAAGTTTAGTTGATGAAAAGCATTTTCTGTCAAAGCCTGAAAATATTCAAAGTCTGTTCCTTAGAACCCACATAAAGGTGGAAGAAAAGACCTACATGCAGAAATGTGTCTTCTGACTACCCTTATACATGTATGTCCATACCACCGCTATACATATATTTCTATCCCACCCCTCCCCAAACACATAGTAAGAATCATAAACAAACCAAAATTATAAAATATAAATTTTCCTGAAATATAAACTCTGTTCATTGCACCCATTGCCTGGTCACTTCTTCTTGCATGCCCGTATGTTTAAAAGCCTCTGATGACACAGCCCACAGCAGACACTCCAAACAATATGTGTTGAATTAATCAACATTAGGTTTCAGGCAGTAGTTACCATACTTGGCTCAACATTAGACCATCTGGGGAGCTATGCAGAAACACAGACCCCCACAGTCCACTGAATCATAATTTCTAGGCACCGAGCCCAGAATTTGTATTATTAAAAAAAATCCTCAAGTAATTAAACTGCAGAATCATGCACACACCCAAGAACTATGGGCTATGACATAATGAGCCTGGAAACTCTAGTCCTAGCTGTCAGTGACAAGACTCAAGGTTGACATCATATCATGTTTAAACTCAGTGGTTTTTTTTTTCCTTTCATTTTGTGAATTTTTGCTCTGGGGACAGCTGGAGCTAGTGAAAATCCAGTTCAAGTTGCTACCCAAACGAGTTGATTCTAAATGTATGCATGGTTTTCTGCATGCACCAGCTGAGAAAAGCCAACAGAAGTCTCAATGGGACACATGGTAAGAGAAACAAATCTCTTTAGAAATGTAAAAGGAAGGGTTTTCCTTGGGGATAAAGATTCACAGGGGAGTGGTAAAATGTGAAAAAGAAAAATGTTAGGATCTCCAAATGAGAAAGATGCAGAAGAAATTCTAAGATCCCAGAAGGACAATCCAAAGGCAAAGATAGGAAGATAAAGGTAATCTGGATATATAGTTAACATTTGTCTCATTCATTATCCATCTTCAATCCATCCACAGTTCATAAACTCTGCAAGAAGTCTCTGAAATAAGCAGGACAGCCTGGCTAGGAGAATGCAAGTTTGTTACAAAATAGAAATCCCTAAGTTGAGTGATAAGAGATTTAGAAAACACAATATCTTGTGATCCTGGAAGGAACAAATCATGATTGAGAACCCCTAGAACCCCAATAGAGCAGGACTTCTCATATACACTGCAAAAGGTGCTAGTTAGTTAAAAGGCCTTTGCGTAGATTATTTAATAACTTTTTAGGAGACACTTACACCTCTCCCTCCTTTGGTTACATAACCTTCTCATTTTGTTGTTTGAAAGGAGAGTGATTAAGGTTTTATCATAAGCTAAGAAAGCCAAGAGTGCTGAACTTGTGCTAATATTCTCTCCCGGTGTATTTCTCATGAGTCCAATTATTTGCAGGGTTGTAGAACTATTATTTTATTTAGCAATGGGTTGCTGTGAGACTTATTTTCAAGGAACAATAAAGAGATAGATTCTTATTTACCCTCCCATTTTTAATGTCCATTTTAGACATGTTTTACTTTACTGGAGTTTGCATATTTGAATAAATAACATTTACTATTAGAGGAGCATTTTAAAAGCAAATAGATTTTTATTACATAAAGGACAGAATGGATGCCTTGATATTTCTGTCCCTTGTATTATTTTTCCTTCCTTTGGGCTGGAGCAGAGGAAAGAAATGGAAAACAAGCTGGTGTTTCTATTGAGACTGAGAACTAAAATCCAGGAAATTGCTGGGGTTTTGCAGTAAACCCCAAGCTGATCCTCATGACATTCTAGGCTAGTCTGTACTCTAGGTATATATTGAACACAGGTGTGCCAAAGACCCCCTGCCTGTGCTCAGCCATTCCCTCACCTTCATAAATGTTCTGAGCATTTATTTTGACACATTGGCAAACAGTTTATTTTTCTTCATATAAAGAGGCTTTTGCTAATATCCTTTTAAAGTTCCACACTCACTTCAGAAGGCACAAAGATTTTTTTCATCTCCTATGGATGGTCTCAAACATAAATCATCGTACATAGAAGCCTTTATGGATGTTGACAATGACAACAAAACATGTCATATGCTGCTTAGAAGGAAAAGTAGTAGCTGAAAATGTTGAGTTGATTTATTTTAAGTATTCAGAATTGAATATTGTTGCTAAGAGATGTTCCATTTAAAGCAAGCAAAGTCAGGATGTAACAGTCACCTTTGTCCTGTATTGATTACTACATTCCCTGCACTAAGCTGACTTAATCTTTCCAACAGACACATGAAGGGGGTATTGTGTCTCATCTATGAATATCTCATTTATATAGAAGGAAATGAAAGTTTAAGGCAATGGTCTTTTCTGTTTACCATCACTCAGGTAACCATCAGAGGTCTGTTGTATATCCCAAACTAAGAGTTCAACTGCTTATGTCCACTCCCTAGAGTACAATATACTTCTTTGTCTGTTTAGAACAGTGAGTTTGGGATAGAGGATGCTGAGTGTTGTTTCAGAGGGTAAGAAAACATACTGTTCTTGCGAAAGATTCCATTTCCAGTTACAAAGTCAGGTTGACCTGTACTATCTGACACTCTCTTCTGGTCTCTGTATCCATGTGTACAAACCACTATTCAAGTATACACACATAACATGTAATTAAAAATAAATCTACTTTGTTGGACCCATGTATTTCAATACCAGGCACTTGCTCTCAGAGTTGCTCCCAGGAAATCTAGCATAGTTCTATTTTGGGCATACATAATTTCCTCACATTTCTACATTGGAGATAATTTACAAGTAATTTCTTTCTTATGATTCTAGAAAGGATGTAGAGGGAAATTGGACAGGGTTAGGTGAGCAGGATAAAAGGAATGTGTTAGTTACCATGAAAGACCCCTTGACACAATCTGAACATAAAGGCATTGCATCATTTCCACGTGGTATTTGCTCAGAAAGTGGGCTCCATTTTCTGGGAAGAACTGACAGACTGACCTGGCCGAGAGCCTTCCAGAACCACATACATAAAATCCGGACCTGCCTGACCTGTCATGCAGCACATTCTATTACAGAAGCTTGGCTTCTGCGAGGTTACCACTCCAGGGAACAATGCTTCGAAGAACAAGCAAAGTGCATACTTAGCAAAAACAGCCCTTGTCAGGGCTGGCAGCTGTCCTTGGGTGAGGAAGTATGTACTGAAAGAGGTAAAGAATTCGGTGAGCCCATAGTTCCCACATTGATTTCTATCTGTATGTGCACATTTTCCTAAAATTATCTTTATGGATTCTCCTTCACCTATCTTTCAATAAAAGTGTTAAAGGTACAAAACAAGGATAGTGAACAGTTTCTGATTTTCAATTTAAAGATATTCTTTGCACCACATATGTATACTAGTTAACATTTGTAGTCTTTAATATTTGATATTATTATTGACCTGAATATAAATTGTATATTTGTTTAACTATTGGACTTAACACATGAATTTCTCCTTTTATTGTAAATGTAGTTTTCCAAGCAGCTATAAAAATCACAAAGCTCAAGTTCTAGTGGATCAAGGACCTCCACATAAAACAAGATGCAGTGAATCTAATAGAATAGAAAGTGGGAAATAACCTCAAACATGTTGGTACAGGGGAAATTTTCCTGAATAGAACACCAATCTCTAAGGCTCTAAGATCAGGTCAGTTGTTACTGACAAATGGGAACTCATGAAACTGAAAAGCTTGTGTAGGGCAAATGACAGTGTCAATAGGACAAAAGGGCAACATAGAGATTAGGAAAAGATATTTATCAACCCTACATCCAATAAAATCTATTCATTGTATACAAAGAACTCAACCAAATAGCCCAATTAAAAAGGAGGGGGCTACAGAGCTACACAGAGAATTCTCAACTGAGGAATCTCAAAGCATCAAGAGGCACCTAGAGGAATGTTCAAAATTCATTTTTTCTTTCTTTTTTAAAAATTAGATATATTCTTTATTTACATTTCAAATGATTTCACCTTTCATGATTCCCCCCTCCCCAAAAGTCTCAAGCCCTCTTCACTCTCCCTGTTCCCCAATCAACCCCCTCCCACTTCCCTGTACTGGTATTCCCTACACTGCTACACTGAGCCTTCCCAGGACCAGGACCCTCTCCTTCCTTCTTCTTGGACATCATTTGATATGTGAGTTGTGTCTTGGGTATTCCAAGCTTCTGGGCTAACATCCACTTATCAGTGAGTGCATACCATGTGTGTTCTTTTGTGATTGGGTTATATCACTAAGGATGATATTTTCCAGTTCTACCCATTTGCCTAAGATTTTCATGAATTAATTGCTTTTAATAGCAGAGTAGTACTCCATAGTGTAAATATAGCACATTTTCTGTATCCATTCCTCCATTGAGTGACATCTGGGTTCTTTCCAGCTTCTGTCTATTATAAATAGGGCTGCTATGAACATAGCGGAGCATGTGTCCTTATTACATGCTGGAGAATCCTCTGGATATCTGCCCAGGAGTAGTATAACGGGGTCCTTTTTCTCCACATGCTCTCCAGCACCTGCTGTCTTCTGAGTTTTTGACCTTAGCCATTTTGACTGGTGTGAGGTGAAATCTCAGGGTTGTTTTGATTTGCATTTCCCTGATGACTAAGGATGTTGAACATTTCTTTAGGTGCTTCTCAGCCATTTGATATTCCTCAGGTGAAAATTCTTTGTTTAGCTCTGTATCCCATTTTTATTAGGGTTATTTAGCTCTCTGGGGTCTAACTTCTTGAGTTCTTTGTATATATTAGATATTAGCCCTCTGTTTGATATTTTCCTCTGTGCCCATGTGCTCAAGGCTCTTCCCCACTTTCTTTTCTATTAGTTTCAGTGTGTCTGATTTTATGTGGAGGTCCTTGGTCCACTTGGACTTGTGATATCAGGGAAATGTAAATCAAAATGACACTGGGATTCTCCCTTACACCAATCAGAAAGGCTGAGTTCCAAAACTCAAGTGACAGCAGATGCTGGAGAGGATATAAAGAAAGAGCAACACTCCTCCATTGCTGGTGGGATTGTAAACAGGTACAAGCTCTCTGGAAATCAATCTGGATATTCCTCAGAAATTTGGAAATATTTCTATCTGAAGACCCAGCTATGCCAATCCTGGGCATATACCCCAAAGATGTTCCACCTTATCACAAGGATACATGCTACACTATATTTATAGCAGGTTTATTTATAATAGTCAGAAGCTGGAAACAACTCAGATGTCCTTAAATCAAAGAATGGATACAGAAAATGGGGTTCATTTTCACAATGGAATACTATTCAGCTATTAAGAATGAGGAAACCCTGAGTTTTGCAGGCAAATGGATGGAACTAGAAAATATCATCCTGACAAAGGTAGCCCATACCCAAAAAGACATTCATGGTATATACTCACCGATAAGTTGATATTAGCCAAATGTTAGAATATAACTCACAGACCACCCAAAGCTTAACAGGAAGGAAAGCCCAAGTGTGAATGCTTCTATCCCACTTAGAAGGGGGAATAAAATAATCATGGGTGGTAGACCAAGGGAGGGTCAAGGGTGAAAAGGGGGAGGGAAAAATGGGATGCATGATCAGGTATGGAGGAAGACAAGAGAAAAGCCCAGAAGATAAGTATAATAAATAGAAATAAACAGCAGTGTGGGTGGGGTGGGGGTTGGGTAGAACCACTAGAATGTCCCAGAAACCAGGGGTATGTGAGGTAGGAGTGGATTAGTGGGTAAAGGCTCACTCTCTTAGAGGCAATGTTGAGGGGAGATGGGCTTAAGAAAATATATTCTTCTCCAAAAGTAAAATATATATAAAGTCACCTAGCACTAGTCATAAACATTTGCTAGGCATTTATTCTATGCAGCCTTGTATGGATTATATGAACTAATTTCACATAAGTATGGTAGGCAGAACTCATATACAAATGGTCAGAGAAATTACAATTTGGGAAAATGAAGAAAGTAAATAGGGGTCATTACATAATATACAAACGGAAGGTCCTCAAATGTCTACTTCTCTACTTCCCTACATCACATAATCCAGAGTCCAGAAACCATCCCTTCATCTAACTGTCCAGGGAATAAATGAGAATACCAGGATCCTATTTAATCTAGCAATATAAACGAAGGAACTACTCATTCTCTCTTCTATTAATGCATGCAGTAGTAACCCAGTCTGTTTTTTCCTACCAAAATATCTTAAAGTCTTATTTCTAATTCTACATATAATATTAAATTAAAAATATGTCAAGCAAATGTAGAAAAATAAAGTGGAGGTTATCAAGTTACTGAGAAATATTAAAAATTTAACAATCTAAGGTAAGTTATTGGCAGGAAGTAAAATGTTTATGAATGTTAATTGATGATGACTCAACTTATGAGGGGGAGTTTTATAAGCTATGTGTAGGGTTTAGCTTAGGTAATAATATGCCATTATTTCCAGACCTCAAGAAATAGCAGTAGCAAGTCTCCAACATACAGACACTAGAGATACTCTTCCTCATGTGCACAGAGAAAATGCAAAAACATAACTCCACAGCATTACTAGAAAGAGCAAAGCCACAGGACAAGCCATGTTCTTTAACAAAAGACTGAGAAGAGACCCATGTGGCATTTGGTTGACAGAAGACCATTGAGTAGAAAGAGTGAACAAAGTACAATTTACATGTTCACACAAACTAATATGTAAGATATGTTACATTGAAAAGCACACTGCAGAAAATAAAATACAATATCATTTTCTGGAACTTTTTTGAACATGAAACTTAACAAATGTGCAGAATTACATAAATACATAAGAAAACCAATGCAAAAAAATAGTTTGAGTAATATTGATATACTTGTAAAACCTCAGCCAAAGGGACATGAGCAAAGAAAATATAATACTGGTTCAATGTTATCAACAGTACTTCATTTTATAAAGTATTTTACAGCTGTCTCTCTCTCTCTCTCTCTCTCTCTCTCTCTCTCTCTCTGGGTGTGCAGTGTATATACATGCTTTTTCATGCATGTATTACTTATAGATGAACATATTATTTTTCTTAAACTCCATAAAGTTGTAAACTAGAACAGAGTTCACGTACAATACAGGATACAAATTGGTTTCATCATCATAGTCAAAAATAAATGACTATAAAATATCCTAGGATACAGTCTGTTGAATTTGAAGAACTTTACGAAACAAAAAAAAATCCCTGCTAATTTCTCACCATAGAGATGAAGAGTGAAAAATGCTTGACAATTTTTTTTAAATATTTAAACAAATAATTTAAGGAAATTGCAAAGTAGCAACCTGCAACTCATACAAAGATAAATCAGAGGATTGGAAGGATGGTTATTTATTATTGTTGTTGTTATTGTTGTTATTATTATTATTACTTTTAATTATTTACAGTCTAGCATTGCCTCCATCCTGGTACCCCCTCTCACAGTTCCTCATCCCATTCCTCCTCTCCTCTGTCTCCAAGAAGTTGTCCCACCACCAAGCCTCAAGTCTCTCAAGGGTTAAGCGTGTCCTCTCCATCTGAGACCAGACCAGGCAATCCTCTGCTGTATATGTGTCAGGAGCCTCCAAACAGCTTGACACAAGCTTTCTAGTTAGTGGCTCAGTGTTTGAGAGATCTTAGGGCTCCTTGTTAGTTGAGACTGCTGGTCTTCCTATGAGGTCGCCCTCCTCAGTTTCTTCCAGCCTTTCTCTAATTCAACCACAGGGGCTCCCAAGTTCTGTCTAATGCTTGGGTATAAGTGTGTGCTTCTGTCTCAGTCAGCTGCATGTCAGGCCTCTCAGAGAACCACCATGCTAGGCTCCTGTTTGGTAGGCACACCATAATTTTCAAATGCCAAGGTTAAATGGAGAGGTTGGAAACACTGGGGTATGTTACCACATAGGCTGGCAGGTGGATGTTCATTAAGATGAAGGAGGGGCTCTGAAACAAGCCACCATAGCCTTTCCTCTCCTAAAATATAACTTTATAGGTAGCTTTATCCATATATATATATATCCCTACATTTAATGCTTCTAATTGTAACAGACTAGATTAGACAATAATTCTAATAGAGCGCCTGCCTGTTTCAGGAGATATATCATTCCCCTAGCTACCCAACTATGGGCCATGGGAAGGGAATGGTACACACATATTTTTAAGTTTTGATACTAGAGGTAGAGCTGTTTGGAAACACTGCCACTTCGCTCAGTCCAGACAAGTGGTTTGTTCGTTCAAATGCTAAGATAAATTTTGATTATCTGTTTGCTCTCCTTTTGTCCAGAGTGAATCTTTTTCGGGAGCACAAGAACAATGACTGTTCACTGGGTTGGATATTGGCAAATTTGGAATAGGTGGGAATAGAGAAGGCATTTTTCTCCTCCCATCTATAACACCACTCAAGATATTATTTTCTAGTACTTGAAATTTTCAAATTGATCTACATAAAAAAAAAACCTTCTTAATGCAATCCTGACATGCATGCCAATTTAAGAATAATGACGTAAGCTACCATTAACTACTCAGCTAAGCTAGATAGGGGAATATTATATAAACTGGGGAATAAGAAACAATGAAGCTTTTAATCTCACATTAGGCATAGTATAGCTATCAACAGAAATTAGTTAATGATACCTATTATCTGAATAGCACTCCAAATATGTCCCGGCTTTCACCCCCCCCTACTTATTCCATTACACAATTACAATTTTGAAAGTCCCTTTTTAGTTTATGTTTTCTTTATAACATCAGGGTTATCTATCAAAGAGGTGGATTTTCTGCCTATCTTACTTAAAGAATTAAAAGGCTTGCTATTCAAACTTATATAACAGCTAAAAAAGAAACCCCACAATGTAAGAGTCTAGTGATGCCAACACAAAGCATACCTGGAATGGGTAGAAGTTTGGGGAACATCTGTGAGTGCAGATGAGAACACATAGATATTTAAAAGGACAGTATGATAGGGAAATACAGTTAAACTCAAGCCAATAGTTTATGCTGGGAATGTATAACCCTATGTTAGAAATAGGTACTCAGAGATTATTTCAATTGAGGCTCGGATTTTAATACTTTAGAAATAGCTCTAATTTTAAACTTTGCCTCTGTTTTCTTACAAGCGATGTATTAAATGGTATAAGATACCACAGTGAGAACTAAATTGGAGGAAGAGGAAAATACAGACTCAGGGAAAATGAATGGATATGAATAAGCAAAAATAAGTTCCAGGTAAAAAATGGTTAAAATTACACTGGTAAAACTCCCACATTACTATGCAAAATTTGTTCAATATTATTCTGTAATCTGTACCTATATGTATTCACATTTTATGAATAGAGAATAACTTATACTTCTTCAGTGATGGCCCTTATAAGTTCCCCTAAGTCCTTTTATCTCAAAACTATAAAATACAAACAAATGTATATACAAACATGCAACCAGACTAGGATTTACTTAATACTTTCATAAATGGGATATCATGAAACATAAAACCTTCTATAAGGCAAAGGACACTGTCAATAGGACAAAATGTCAACCTAGCCATCAGAGAAATGCAAATCAAAACTACCCTAAGATTCCACTTTATACCAATCAGAATGGCCTAGATCAAAACCTCAGGTGACAGCAGATGCTGGAGAGAATATGGAGAAAGAGGAAAACTTCACCATTGCTATGGGATTGCAAACTGGCACAACCACCCAGAAAATTGGAAATATATCTACCTAAAGACCCAGTTATACTGTTCTTGGGTATATACCCAAAAGATACCCTACCATACCACAGGGACATGTGCACCACTATTTTCATAGCAGAGCTATTTATGATAGTCAGAAGCTGGAAACAACCCAGATGTCCCTGAATCAAAGAATGGATATAGAAACTGTGGTTCATTTACACAATGTAATACTATTCAGCTATTAAGGAGGTCATCATGAGTTTTGCAGGCAAATGGATGGAACCAGAAAATATCATGCTGATTGAGGTAACTGTGACACAAAAGGACATGCATAGTATGTACTCACTAATAAGTTGGTATTATCTAAAAAGTACAGAAAACCTAGGATCCAATTCACAGAACACAGAAAGGTTAACAAGAAGAAGGACCCAAGAAAGGATGTTTCCATCCCACTTAGGAGGGAGAAAAAGACAAACTGGAAGGGAGGGACCTCAGTGAGAGAGGGGATAAGGAGATGAAAGAGGGAAACTACTTGGGGGTGGAAACAGAAGAGAAGCCCTGAGGGCCAGTAGAATGAACAGAAATAGGCAATCTTAGGGACTAGGAGTAGGGGAACCCTTGAGAAAGAACCAAAGATCTAGGAGGTAAGATCCAGTGACTGGTCCAACTTGGGGTCCATCTCAAGGGGAGGCCCCAAAACTGTATACTATTACTGATCTTAACAATGTGCATATAGACAGGAGCGTAGTATGACTATCCTCTGAGAGGACCAACAAGCAGGTAACAGACAGAAGCAGATACAGCCAATCGCTGGACTGAATTCAGAGGCCCCCTATGGTTGAATTAGGGAAAGGCTGGAAGAAGCTGGGAGGAAGGTGACCCCGTAGAAAGACCAGAAATCTCAACTATTGCAGACCTTTGGGCTCTCTCAGACACTGAGACACCAACCAAGCTGTATACAGGAGCTATTCTGAAGCCCCTGAGACATATATAGCAGAGAACTACCTAGTTTGGGCCTCAGTGAGAGAAGATAAGCCTAGCCCTTGAGGTCTCAGGGAGTGGGGAGGTCTTTCAGGGGAGGGGTCATCCTCTTGGTGACAGGGAAAAGGAGGAATGGGCTAAGAAACTGTAAGGGAGCAGACACAGAGAAGAGTAACAACTCGATTGTAAAATAATAAAAGTAGTAAAAAAAAACAAAACACATTTTTCCATTGTAATCAGACCATAGAAAAGACAAAGTCAGATAGAAATCTGAACACAATGCAGAAGCAACCCTGGTGAGAAAACAAAAGATAATCATTTTACAAACCCTTTGAGAATTTACCCCACTTTATGAACTAAAAAGGTACAAAAACAACAAAGAATATGAAGACATTGCTTTTTTCTTAAATGATTATTAATCATATTTGACAGACAGGTTTGAGCTAAACTTTCAGTTTGTCACAGGGGAGACCATGGAGTCATTGGAGCTACATTAATCAGAAACTAGCACATGAGACTCAGAAAAAAATAACACAAACTGATTTTTCAATATTGACCACAGACCACAAGGTAGACAATAAATTGCAGAAACTGACATGATAGGTCAGGCTGGCATTGAAAGGGAAACGATATTATTAGAATGTCTCTCAATAAATTATGATGAGAACTTGCAAACAAATGATGTAATATTGTATCATCAAACAGTCTAGATGGAAAGATGCTTGGGTTTGAGAATGAAGTTACAATAACTTTATGTATTTTCAGGTTACTTTGTTAATTCTTTACCTGAATACAACATGATTTGTTCTTAAATTTAGATTTAGATTATAGTTTTGTGAATGCTTGGAGCTTTAATGTGTATAAGGCATACACATCTATACATATTTGGGTCATTTTATCCAATAACTTTATTTTGCAAGTATTTAACAGAGTTTCTAAGACCTAAAATATTGAGTAGAATCTCTAATCTAATATATAAACAGAGAGATTATAGTTAAAACATGGCTCAAACCATCAGAAGAGCTTTTTTTGGAATGTTTACTTCAAAAAGCAGAGATCCCCACACTCTACCCTTGAAGAGTATTTTATTCTTTCCATTCTAACAACAGCCTTAGAATGCCATACAGACATCTACAAGTTTTGTAGATATTCCAGTCAATCTCTAGCATCCTAATGTACCTGCTTGGATGAAACATACACACATGAATACAAATACATACAGCACACACACACACACACACACACACACACACTCTTACACACACACACACACACACACACACACACACACACATTGTCCCTTTCCCTTTTTAAAAATATTGAAGTTGATGGCTACCTGGGATTTTTCCTGGCAGGAATAATACTTCAAAACCTCAGTAGTTACCTAATAGAAATTAAGTAACTGTAAGTTTAAACTAAAATTAGACTATCTATTATTGCTTTAAAAGTTTTAAATAGAAAAGAACAAATATGAAATAAGAGAAGGTAATATTAGTTATAGAAACTTAAGTGAGGAGAGAGATAGGAGGGTAGTGCAGAGATGGGTAGGGAGAAGGAGAACTTACATTAAGAATGTCTGAAATTTATATATATATATATATATATATATATATATATATATATATATGTGTGTGTGTGTGTGTGTGTGTGTGTGTGTGTGTATGTGTGTGTGTGTGTGTGTGTGTGTGTGTGTGTGTATAAATCTTCTAGTGTATATGCTTCCTAAATGTATGCTTATAGGTGTAGTCATACCAACACATACATTAGAGCTTTCCTTCCAGAGGATAATCTTCCTCCCAGAAGCCATAGGATGCTACATAAAAAGAAAACTCAGGGTAGGTATGGAACAACTCCCCTTCAGCTGTTGGTCAGAGGTATTCCAGAGAAGACATCCAGTATCAGGTATTGCTAATGCTCATTATTGCTCACTGGAAGTTGATAAGATCCTATTGCTGAAGATATACACAATTCAGTCATACAACATATAGAAATCAAGTTGGTACTGACCAGGAAACGTTCTCTCTGATGGTCATCTTTCATAGTACGAGAGGGTGCTATATAGTCTTCTGGAATAGAATCCAGTGGTTAGGCTACAATAATGACCAGAATGCTAAAAAGTGTCCAGCTATACAGTAGTGGCAGTGGCATGGATATTATTGGAGTAACCAAGAGTTTTTGGTTTTATTAATCTAGGTCTATAGGATGAAAATCATGCCTGGTAAAATGTATGAGACCAAGGACCAGTGGCTGTAGAAATCATACTCACCAAGGGATGAATTTAGAGCAATTACTTAGCTAAGTAGGCAAAGTATGAAACTACTTTCTAAATTCTATACCCATATATTAGTGAAGCTCTCAGTAAGTTTTGGTGGATAACAGTTAATACAGAAACTCACAACTGGACAAAGTATAGACAATGTCTATAGGGTAGTCAATCATAAATAGAAAAATGTTATCATGCCCCCTCCCCCCGCCAAGGCTCAGAGACCACCACGGAGTAAGAAATAGGCTGAATGATTTATAAAAGCCAGGGGTCCAGGAAGACTAGAATTAAAAAAAGGAAGCATCTTTTGGACATGGCAAGATCACCAATCACCATACTCATGAACTTACAGAAGCTATAGACAAGGACAACCCAGCATCTAAAAAAAAAATTAAACCAGTCAATATTCCAACCTGGAAGATGGAGAAGCCAATGAGGACATACCACTAAGAACACTGTGGACAACTGATAGCTACTGGGGACAGAGAGTCAGGCTTGTTTGTTTTCTCACTAATTTATTTATTTATTCACTTTACATCCTGACTACAGCCACAGAACCTCCTCACCTCCCAGTCCTACCTCACAAATCCTTCCCCCATTGTGCCCTCTGTTTTTCCTCAGAAGAAGGAGATTCCCCCTTAGGTACCACCCTGCCTTGGGACATCAAGTAACAAGAAGACTAAGCAAATCTCCTTGAGACCCAAACAGATTCAGAGACTATCCTTGTGCCAATTGTTAGGGACTCACTTGAAGACCAAGCTATACAACTGCTCCAAATGTATAGTGAGCCTAGCTCCAGCCCCTGCATGCTCTTTTGCTACGCATAAACCCTACTACAGGAAGCCATAAATGTTCCTTTGGCACCTTTTCTAACCTGTTTATTTCTGGTAGCCATGACCATGTGAATTTAAGGAAAATATTTCATAGCTCTCATAATATGCTATAATTCAGATCCTGCCTAGTCCTCGAGCTTGTTGTATATCTACATATGAAGTAGTCCCTAAGCCCAGACTTCCTCAAAAACAGCTTCTGAGCTGCCATCCTTTGTCTTGCTAAGCCAATGTATTCACCAGCTATTCAGACACCTATAGCCCTTGGTCCCAGGTGAGGCTCATGAATTATTAATGAGGCTAAGTGAAAAACAAGTCCAGGCTTACCTAACATAGGACATTGTAAGGTATGGTCATGTAAATTATCCCTGCTTAGCTAGCTACATCCTTTACTATGTTAATGTCAAGCAATTGTCTACCAAGAGCAGAGATTTCCTCTGAGCAGACAAAATATGACTTAGAAGAGAGTTAGTTAGTGGGAAAATGAGTTAGTCTAGAAAGCAAAGCTCCCAGGGCCAGGCAATTTGCCTGGCTCTGAAGAGAGCTTGTTAGTTGGGGAACATGAGTTAGTTAGTGAGAGAATGATTTAGTCTAGAGAGCAAGATTCCCAGGGCCAGGCAAGATGACTGGCTCTGAGGAAAGCTTGCTAGTGGGAGAATGGGTTAGTCTAGAGAGAAAAGATTCCCGGAGCCAGGGAAGATGCCTGGCTCTGAAGAAAGCTTGCTAGTTCAGAGAAGAATCTTGCTAACTTAGGCAAGATCTCTAGTTTAGACAGAAATGGCTTAAAATGTTTTAGCTTATAACCTAAGGGCACTACCTATGTAAGCTAGCGTGCCTCATTTTTACCCTGTAATTGTCAGAACCTGATGCTCTGAGTAGGGAGCCATAAAACAGGGCTCCTCATTAGAGAAAATATAGATTTTTCTATAATATGAAGTATCCTGCGTCTGTGTCGTCATTCTCGCCGATTCGTGCCTTCCTGACCCCGGGATCTTGGTCTCCCCTGCAACCAAACTCCCACGAGGAGCTAAGGCTTGCAGAAGGCTGCAACCAAAGCTGCCACGAGCAGCCGCGGTCCGTAGCACTCTTTACTTCGTGGTTTAGTCTCTGACAGTCCCCATGGTTCCAGGCTATTTGACTCTGTATATCTTCTTGTAGTGTCCTTAACCTCTTCAGCTTGCACAATCCTATACCCCACTCTTCCACTAGACTCCCCGAGGTCCTCCTGATGTTTGACTATGGGTTTGCGCATCTGTTTCCATCAGTTGGTGCATATACAGAAAGGGATACTATTCAGCTATTAAAAAACAATTGCAGGCAAGTGGGTAGAACTAGAAAATATCATGCCGAGTGAAGGAACCCAGACCCAGAAATACATGTACAGTACATAGTATTCACTTATAAGTTGATATTAAGTAAAAAGCACAGGATAACTATGCTATTATCCACAGACCCAAAAAAACAGGACCCAATTTTAGGAGGATGTATGAATCTCAGAAGGGGAAATATAATAGACATCACAGGTGGATGGAGGGAGGAAACTATGGGAGAGGGAGTGAGCAGGGAATGGGGATGACAATCAAGTGGTGCAGGGGAGGGCTGGGAGTAAGAATGGAATTCGGTGGGGCCCCCGTCTCGGACTATCTGGAGACCTGATACAGGTGAGACCCCCTAGGAGTCTATGTCAGTAATCCTAGTTGAGGCTATCAGTTGGGAATTTGGAGACTGAAGTGGCTACCTCCTCTAGTAGCCAGGCAAGACTTCCACTAGAGGGAGCGGAACATCAACCCACCCACAAAACCTTAGACCCAAAACCTGTTCTGCCTATAAGATTCGTAGAGACAAAGATGGAGCAGAGACTAAGAAAACAGCCAACCAATGACTGGCCCAAATTGAGACCTGCCTCATAGGAGAGCGCCAACCCCTGAAACTGTTAATGCTGCTCTGTTATGCTTGCAGATAGCAACCTATCATAATTGTCTCCTGAGAGGCTTCATCCAGCAGTACATGGAAACAATCCAGAGACTCACAGCCAAAGGTCAATTTTTTGTTTGTTGTTTTTTTGTCTGTGGGGTTCTCTTTCTTTTTTCTTTCTTTCTTCCTTTCTTTTCAATGTGGCCCTTGGTGGATCAACCATGCCTTAGTGGATTGCCACACACAAGTAAGAATACGGGCAACACAAAATGATTTGGTGGGTGATAAAACAAAATAGAGAAGGTGAAGTTGGGAGGAGGCAAGAGAAGCAAAGACAGATATGCTAGAAGTTGTTAAAGAAATATTATAAAAATATATTGAATGTGTATATAATATTCTCAAGGAATACAATCATTATATTTAAAATTAAATATCAACAAAAGAATACAAAAACTAAAGTACCTTAATATGTCTGAAATCTGACAAGACAATTGAGATTCTGGAGCATTATTAAAACAATTTTCTGCAATTTTCTTCTACATGGCTATCTAAAAACTCATTCTATTTTTCAGTGTGTGCGTTTGTGTGTGTGCCTCTGTGTGTGTGTGTGTGCATGTGAATGTGTGTAGGGTGTGTGTGTGTGTGTGTGTGTGTGTCCATCTGAAAGAGATGGTGTGCATGAAATAAGGGAGGGAAGGAGAGAGAGAAAAGAAAATATGTTGCATGTGTCTATGATGTAGGGCAATTTTCTGAGTCATTACTCTTTCTACTGTGGGTTCCAAGTCCTGAGCTGCTCAGGGGTTCAGGCATGTATGGCAGATACATTTGCTTCACTGACTAAACCATCTTGCTCATCTATGAACCTTTTAAATCTCTAAAACTATACCTTTGCAATCTTCCCACTCTAATTAATATTTTAATAACTCCAGTAAGTCCTCTTGGTATCATTTTCACAAGATTCAAATTCCATTACCAGGGGTGGAGTTTGTAAAATCTTACCTATATATTCACAGGCACCACTGTAGTCATTGAACATATTCACAGATCAAGCAGACTGATTGACTTTAGCTGTAAACCCACCAATGTCAAGGGAAAGGTCATTTATTCAAATGGCACCTCAAGAGCAATTTCTGGTCTCTCTTCTGAAAAATGTACAGAAGACCTCATCTTTAATTGTGAAACACATCTTCTTAAAGATAGCAAGATACTCAGTGATACAAGGGAAATTGACTTTTTCTCTCATTATTGTTATTATTGCTATATGGTTTACTACAAACACTTTAGCACATCCCTACACACACTGGTAAATTAAAAGCCAAATGGAGGGCGGAACCAGCCTCAGCCACCTTCCCAGGTGTTCCAACCCAGCCTGCGGAACCAGGTACCCAAGATATCCCGACTTTAAGACCTTCAGGGACTCAGGCCTTGAGCAGGACCTGCACACAGAGTAGCGGTTTGGGGGACACCAGCCAAGCCTGGGCTCTGTGCCCGCAGGGCAGACTCTGCACTCCTGGCAGCCTCCGCCATCTTCCAAGCTGTTTTCATCCAGCCGGCAGTGGAACCAGACTCTGACATCTTCACAGCTGCTTTGAACCAGCAGGCAGAACCAGGTACTGGAGATATCCCGAGTTTAAGACCTCTGGGGACTCAGGACACCAGACAGCAAACCCTGAGTAGGAGCAGTGCAGAGCAGCTGCCCAGCAGGCAGAACCAAGCACCTGAGATATCCCGAGTTTAAGACCTCGGGGGGACTCAGGCCACCTGTCAGCCATCTGTGAGCAGGAGCCCTGCAGGGCAGTGGTTCAGGTGTCCCAGTCATGGAGAAATAGCCTTATGAACCCACAGGAGGTTCAAGCACCAGCTAGAAACTACAGGACCAACTAACACCAGAGATAACCAGATGGCAAAAGGCAAACGTAAGATCCTTACTAACAGATATCAAGGCAAGGCAATATGGCAGCATCCGAACCCAGTTCCCCGACAGCAATAAATCTTGGATACCCCAACACACCAGAAAAACAAGACTCAGATCTAAAATCACTGGTCAGGATGCTGATAGAGGAACACTTAGATAAATCTCTTAAAGTAATACAGGAGAAAATGGATCAAAAGCTAGAAGCTCTTACAAGGCAAACACAAAAATCACTTAAAGAAACTCAGGAGAATATGGAGCAAAAAAAATGAATGCCAATAAGGGGGAAAACAAAAATCACTTAAAGAAATACAAGAGAACGTGGGTCAACATGTAGAAGTCATAAAAGAGGAAACACAAAAATCCCTTAAAGAATTACAGGAAAACACAAACAAGCAAATGAAAGATCTGAACAAAACCATCCAGAATCTAAAAACAGAAGTAGAAATAACTAAGGAATCGCAAAGGGAGACCACGTTGGAGATAGAAAACCTTGGGAAGAAATCAGGAGTCATAGATGCAAATATCAACAATAGAATACAAGAGATCGAAGACAAAATCTCAGATGCTAAAGATACCATAGGAACCATGGATTCAACAATTAAAGAAAATGCAAAATGCAAAAGGCTGGTAACCCAAAACATTCAGGAAATCCAGGACACAATGAGAAGACCAAACCTAAGGATTATAGGTATAGATGAGAATGAAGATCTACAACTTAAAAGGCAAGCAAATATCTTCTACAAAATTATGGAAGAAAACTTCCCCAACCTAAAGAGAGAGATGCCCATGAATATACAAGAAGCCTACAGAACCCCAAACAGACTGGACCAGAACAGAAATACTTCCCCTCACATAATAATCAAAACCCCAAATGTACTAAACAAAGAAAGAATATTAAAGGCAATAAGAGAAAAAGGACAAGTAACATATAAAGGAAGACCTATCAGAATTACACCAGACTTCTCACCTGAGACCATGAAAGCTAGAAGATCCTGGGCAGATCTCATGCAGACTCTAAGAGAACACAAACTTCAGCCAAAACTACTATACCCAGCAAGACTCTCAATCACCATAGATGGGGAAACCAAGGTATTCCATGACAAAACCAAATTTGCACAATATCTATCTACAAACCCAGCCCTACAAAGGATAATGGGGGAAAAATACCAACACAAGGGGGGAAACTACATCCCAGAAGAAAAAAGATAGAAACCCCCTCTCATCCAACCCAAAAGAAGAGAAACACTCAAATATAAAAAATGACGCCCAAAATGTCAGGAAGTAATAATTACTATTGCTTAATATCTCTTAACATCAATGGACTCAATTCCCCAATAAAAAGACACAGACTAACAGACTGGATACTGAAACAGGACCCTACATTTTGCTGCATACAGGAAACACACCTCAGTGTCAAAGACAAACAATACCTTAGAGTAAAAGGCTGGAAGACAATTTTACAAGTAAATGGTCTCAGGAAACAAGCCGGAGTAGCCATTCTAATGTCAGATAAAATTGACTTTCAACCTAAAGTCATCAAAAGAGACTCAGAAGGTCACTTCTTGCTTGTCAAAGGGAAAACCCACCAAGAAGAATTCTCAATACTGAACATCTATGCTCCAAATGTAAGGGCACCTTCATTCATAAAAGAAACTTTACTAAAGCTTAAAGCACACATTGCACCTAACACAATAATTGTAGGTGACTTCAACACTCCACTCTCCTCAATGGACCGATCAGGAAAGCAGAAACTAAACAGGGACACAGTGAAACTAATTGAAGCTTTGGAACAATTGTATTTAACACACACACACACACACACACACACACACACACACACACACATATATATATATATATATATATATATATATATATATATATATATATAACATTTCATCCTAAAGCAAAAGAATATACCTTTTTCTCAGCACCGCATGGTACCTTCTCCAAAATTGATCTTACAATTGGTAACAAGACAGACCTCAACAAATACAAGAAGACCGAACTAATCCCATGCCTCCTAACAGATCAATATGGAGTAAAAGTAGTCTTCAATAGCAAGAAGCACAACAGAAAGCCCACATACACATGGAAACTGAACAATACTCTACTCAATGACACCTTGGTCAAGGAAGAAATAAAGAAAGAAATCAAAGACTTTTTAGACTTCAATGAAAATGAAGGTACGACCTATCCAAATCTCTGGGACACAATGAAAGCAGTTCTAAGAGGAAAACTCATAGCCCTGAGTGCCTCCAAAAAGAAACTGGAGAGAGCATGCACTAGCAACTTAACAGCACACCTGAAGGCCCTGGAACAAAAAGAAGCTAATTCACCCAGGAGGAGTAGAAGACAGGAAATCATCAAACTCAGGGCTGAAATCAATCAAGTAGAAACAAAGAGAACCATACAAAGAATCAACAAAACCAACAGCTGGTTCATCGAGAAAATCAACAAGATAGATAAACCCTTAGCTAGACTAACCAAAGGGCACAGAGACAGTATCCAAATTAACAAAATTAGAAATGAAAAGGGGTATATAACAACAAAAACTGAGGAAATTCAAAAAATCATCAGATCCTACTACAAAAGCCTATACTCAAAACAACTGGAGAATCTGGAGGAAATGGACAATTTCCTAGACAGATACCAAATACCAAAATTAAACCAGGATCAATTAGATGAGCTAAAAAGTCCCATAACCCCTACAGAAATAGAAGGGGTTATATAAAGTCTCCTAACCAAATAAAAGTACGGGACCAGATGGTTTTAGTGAAGAATTCTATCAGACTTTCAAAGAAGACCTAACACCAATACTCTTCAAACTATTCCACAAAACAGAAACAGAAGGAACACTGCCCAACTCGTTCTACGAAGCCACAATAACACTGATACCAAAAGCACACAAAGATCCTACAAAGAAAGAAAACTACAGGCCAATTTCCCTTATAAATATTGATGCAAAAATACTAAATAAAATTATTGCCAACCAAATCCAAGAGCACATTAAAACGATCTTTCACCATGATCAAGTAGGCTTCATCCCAGGGATGCAGGGATGGTTCAATATACAAAAATCCATCAATGTAATCTACTACATAAACAAACTAAAAGAAAAATCCACATGATCATCTCATCAGATGCTGAAAAATCATTTGACAAAATTCAGCATCCTTTCATGCTAAAAGTCTTGGAAAGAACAGGAATTCAAGGCCCATACCTAAATATAATAAAAGCAATATACAGCAGACCAGTAGCCAACATCAATATAAATGGAGAGAAACTTGAAGCAATCCCACTAAAATCAGGGTCTAGACAAGGCTGCCCTCTCTCTCCATATCTTTTCAATATAGAACTTGAAGTTCTAGCAAGAGCAATTAGAGTACATAAGGAAGTCAAAGGGATACAAATTGGAAAGGAAGAAGTGAAACTATCACTTTTTGCAGATGATATGCTAGTATACGTAAGTGACCCAAAAAACTCCACCAGAGAACTCCTACAGCTGATAAACAACTTCAGCAAAGTGGCTGGTTATAAAATCTACTCAAGAAAATCAGTAGCCTTCTTGTACTCAAAGGACAAGCAGGCTGAGAAAGAAATTAGGGAAATAACACCCTTCACAATAGCCACAAACAATATAAAGTATCTTGGCGTGACTTTAACCAAACAAGTGAAAGAACTGAATAACAGGAACTTCAAGTCCTTGAAGAAGGAAATAAAAGAAGACCTCAGGAGATGGAAAAATAGTCCATGCTCTTGGATTGGCCGGAACAATATAGTAAAAATGACCATCTTGCCAAAAGCAATATACAGATTCAATGCAATCCCCATCAAAATCCCAAATCAATTCTTCATAGATCTAGAAAGAGCAATTCTCAAATTCATCTGGAGTAACAAAAAACCCAGGATAGCTAAAACTATTCTCAACAATAAAAGGACTTCTGGGGGAATCAATATCCCTGACCTCAAACTACAGAGCAATTGTCCTAAAAACTGCATGGTATTGGTACAGCGACAGGCAAGTAGATCAATGGAATAGAATTGAAGACCCAGAAATGAACCCAAAGACTTATGGTCACTTGATCTTTGATAAAGGATCTACAACCATCCAGTGGAAAAAAGATAGCCTTTTCAACAAATGGTGATGGTTCAACTGGAGGTAAACATGCAGAAGAATGCGAATTGACCCACTCTTATCTCCTTGTACTAAAATCAACTCCAAGTGGATCAAAGACCTCCACATAAAACCAGACACACTGAAACTAATAGAAAAGAAACTGGGGAAGACCCTGGAGGACATGGGCACAGGGGAAAAGTTCCTAAACAGAACACCAATAGCTTATGCTCTAAGATCAAGAATTGACAAATGGGACCTCATAAAATTACAAAGTTTCTGTAAGGCAAAGGACACTTCAGAAGGACAAAACAGCAAACAACAAATTGGGAAAAGATCATCACCAACCCCACATCTGACAGAGGGCTAATATCCAATATATACAAAGAACTCAAGAAGTTAGACCCCAAAGAACTAAATAACCGTATCAAAAAATGGAGTACAGAGCTAAACAAAGAATTTTCACCAGAAGAAATTTGGATGGCCGAGAAGCACCTTAAAAGATGTTCAACATCATTAGTCATCAGGGAAATGCAAACAACCCTGAGATTCCACCTCACACCAGTCAGAATGGCTAAGATTAAAAACTAAAGGGACAACAGGTACTGTCGAGGATGTGGAGAAAAAGGAACACTCCTACACTGTTGGTGGGATTTCAAGATGGTACAACCATTCTGGAAATCAGTCTGGTGGTTCCTCAGAAAATTGGGCATGACACTTCCAGAGTACCCTGTCGTACCACTCCTGGGTATATACCCAGCGGAATCCCCTGCATACAGTAAATACACATGTTTCACTCTGTTCATAGCAGCCTTATTTATAATAGCCAGAAGTTGGAAGGAGCCCAGATATCCCTCAAAGGAGGAATGAATACGGAAAATGTGGTATATTTCTACAATGGAATACTACTCAGCAATTAAAAACAATGAATTCATGCAATTTGTAGGCAAATGATCGGATCTGGAAAATATCATCCTAAGTGACTTAACCCAATCACAAAAGAATACACATGAAATGCAATCACTTATAAGTGGATATTAATGAGCCCAAAAGCTCTGAATACTCAAGACACAATTAGCAAATCATAAGATTCCCAAGAAGAAGGAAGGAAAGGACCCTGGTCCTGAAAAGACGGGATACAGATTTGTAGGAGAGCCTCAGAACAGAGAAATGTGTGTGTGTGTGTGTGTGTGTGTGTGTGTGTGTGTGGGTGATTGGGGAATAGTTAGGGAGGAGAGGACTTATGGGACATATGGTGGGGGGGAGACTGGGAAAGGGGAAAGCCTTTGGAATGTAAACAAAGAATATAGAAAATAAAGAAAAAAAAAGCCAAATGGGAAAGGCAACCAGTCATTCAGGAGCTTTCACCTCCTGCTCCATCTTTTTTTTTTTTTTTGATAGTTTCTTAATTACATTTCACATGTTTTCCTGTTTCCAGGTCTCCCCTTTGGAAACCCCCTATCATATCCTCCCTCCATCTGCCTCTAGAAAGGTGCTCTCCTACCCACCTACCCACTCCTGTCCTCTCACCCTGGGATTACCGTACATTGGGGCATCATCAAACGCCCTCAAACCCAAGGGCCTCTCCTCCCACTGATGTCCATCTAACAAGGCCATCCTCTGCCAAATATGAGGCCAGAGCCATGGATCGCTCCATGGGCATTCTTTGGTAGGTGGTCCAGTCTCCAGTAGCTCTGGAGGGTCTGGCCTGTTGACACTGTTGCTCCCTCCATGGGGCTGCAAAACCCCTCAGCTCCTTCAGTCCCTTCTCCAACTCCTACATAGGGGACCCCCAAGCTCAGTCCAATGGTTGGCTTCGAGCTGCCTCTGTGTTTGTCTGGCTCTGGGAGATCCTCTCAGGAGACAGCTATATCAGGCTCTAATCAGCAAGCACTTCCTGACATCCACCATAACTTCCGGGTTTGTTGACTATATGGGATGGATCCCCAGGTGGGGCAGTCTCTGGATGGCCTTTCCTTGAGTCTCTGCTCCAAATTTTGTCTCCATATTTCCTCCTGTGAGTATCTGTTCACCCTTCTAAAAGCACTGAATCATCCACATTTTGGTCTTCCTTCTTCTAAGGATTCACATGGTCTGTGAATTAATTCTTGGGTATTCCAAACTTTTGGGCTAATATCCACTTATCAGTGAGTACATGCCATGTTTGACAGTTGGAGTATAGGTCCAATTTCTTCTTCAATCACTCAAATTTAATCATGTCTCACTAATGTTTCATATAGTTACATTCAGTGTTTTTCTGACACTTGAAACAATCAGGACACAAATTCTCACATTTACAACATCTGGCATAATTTCAAAATTGACAATTGCTTAATTTTATTTTCTGAAATTGCTTATTTTCTTAGTTCTTCAAACGGACATTGGTCATTTATTAGTTTGCCTTCATTTTCAACTCCACTGCACTCTCCATTGCCACAAAACTCCCTGACATTTTTACCTATGTAGTCCATGAACAAAAAACACAAGTTGAACTAGTAGACTACCATAAATGTTCTGATCTCAATAATCTATTTTAAAATATGCATGTACCTGAGTATATTACTATGTATATGAACAAAAGGCTTGTTAATGAGTTATAAAATATGCAAATTTCTTCTGTCAGCTATTCTTAGCATGGAAAGGATCTTCAATACAGGGGGATGGGTCTACTTTTGTATTTCGATGCAATGGAAGGCATCACAGGCAGATGTATCAGAATGAGCTGCACTCTAACAATTTGACAGATGTTATTGAAATATACGTATGTGAGCACAGGCATACACAGCACACACAATGTCTTCATTTATTTGGGATTGGCTTCTATCTGAAATTATATGTAATAGCCAATTTTACATACCCCCAAATTGATTGAAAATAGTTTGACTTCAAATTTCAATCTGGGAAGTAAATAGCATGGCAAAATTATTTTCCTATAGCTGTCATGAATAAACGCAACTTTGGGTAAGTTTACAGATTAGTGCTGCCTATGTTCCACTAATACCAATTATGAACACTTTGTAAACAATATTAATTATTTTGTTTTCATCACTTGTACCACATTTCTCTTTGATCTTTTGGGTTGATATTATTTTGTATAGTAAATGCATCTGACATTTTTCATTTATTCAATATAGACACTGACTCTCATCTACTCTGCAAATTTTATTCACTATATATTCCATTGATAATATTTATGGTGAATATGTCTATACTATAAGGCTTTAGATTTATTTAGAAAATATTTTTATATTTCCTCCGTGGCTATTGTAAGGATGTGCTGTTTCAGAAGTGGGAATATGGTTCAGTAGTTAAGAGAACTTATCGATCTTCTAGAGGATTCAAGTTCAATTCCCATCACCCACTATGAGTGATTTACAACCTCCAATAGCAATAGCCCCAAGTTATCAGATTGCCTTTCCTGTGCTGTACTGGAACCTGCATACACATGGCATGCCCACCAAATTAACACACATACACAGGAAAATGAGTAAATCTCTTTGAAAAACAATGCTTTATCTAGCACTACATTAAATATGCCATCTGCCAATGGCCCTCTTAAGGTTTTGTTTTGCTCATTTAAATTCTTACAGCACAGAGTTCATGTTTGTGGATGTACTCCAAGTGGAGAGCCATTTATACCATTTCTACCAATAACACTGGTTAAATGAACAACATGTCTGCCTCCGAATTGAAATATCATCATTGAAATTATTTACATACCTCAAACTTTACCTCTGAACTTGAAAACGCAGTCTATCGCTATAGTTATCTATTCTTAAGTCAAACATAAAGGTTCCTAAGATACTTTGGGAAATAATGAGACTTAAATGTCTTTTGACATGACTGTTTCTTCGTTATAACCTTAAAGGCTAACCATTTAGAAAAAATTCATGTGAGGCTTCTAATTTCTCATACACATTTTGATTATCTAAAAAAAATTAGATAACCAAACTATGTACCAACCAGTACCCTCAGTTGTTGGCCTTAATTCATGCATGCAGGGGGTCCTATTCCTTTACTTTGTTTTATATGATATTGCCTATATCTCTATCATTTTAAGCAAATGAGCTTAAAGGGACTTCCCAGTGCTCCTAGGGACGAAACCACAAACCAAAGAGTATATATGGAGGGACCCATGGCTCCAGCTTCATATGTAGCAGAGGATGGCATTTTCAAACATCAATGAGAGGAGAGGCCATTGGTCCTGTGAAGGCTCCATGCCCCAGTGTAGGGGAATGCCAAGTCAAGAAAGTGGGAGGAAGGGTTGCTAATCAGTGGGGAATGGGGTAGGGTTTTTTTTTTTTTTTTGGAGGGGTAAAGAGGAAATGGAATACAATTTTAAATGTAAATAAAGCAAATATCTAATAAATTTTTTAAAGACAAAACGTCAAAAAAAACCCAGAACATGTATTCTTATTGTATGTACATGATTGCTTTCCCTATATACATGCATGTATATCATATGCATGCCTGAAACTGACATCCAGAAGAGAACATTAGGTGTCCTGAGAGTGGACACAGCAATGACTTTGAGCTGCCATGTGGATGCTGGGAACTGAACTTAGATCCTCTGCAAAAGGAGCAAGTGCTTGTATCTACTGAGTCCTCTCTTTAGCACTCTAAATGCTTTCTATTGTTACTTTATCAACATACTAAACAAAAATTCACAAATGAACGTTATCAGATATTTTGCCAGTAAATATTATTATGAAGTTTTTAGAACTTATTTATTAATCCTGAAGGCAAAGTAAAGCATGCTAATGCTATGAATAAGCACCATAATTAACAAATCATGGAAACAATCATTTTCTCAAGAATCTCAAAAAAATATCTATGAATAAGCCTTTCTGAAGAGGTAAAAGACCTTTACCAAAACCAAACATACATCAAAGTTAGAATTCTAGAAGTATTTACATACTGTATTTCTATATTTCAAGTTATATTGTAGAGCTATAGTGATTAAAGCAAAATGGAACCAGCAAAAATCAGGAATGCAGAACAATGGAATAAAACAGAAGACCCAGTATACACGCACAAAAACTACAGTCATCTGATTTGACAAAGATGCCTAAAAATATACACTGGAGAAAAGACAGAATCTTCAACAAATGGTCAAGGAAAGTTAAATGTCTACTTGTAGAAAAATAAAAGTGACTGATATCTATTACCCTGTACAAAAATCAAACCTCCAAATCAATCAGAAGCTTCAATATGAACCCAGGATTGCTTAAAATGATAGAGATATAGACAGTATCATATAAAACAGAGAAAAGAAATAGGACTCCCTGCACTCATGAATTAAGGCCAACAACTGACCAGTGAGACCTCATAAAACTAAACTGCCCTTTTATAGCAAAGAAAGCATCAAATAAGTGGGGAGCAAGAAGGCTAGACACTTGGAAAAATCTTTGCTAGCTACTCACACACTAGAAAAATGAAGATCTCAAATAAACAAAAGTCACAAATAATCAAGAAAGTAACATACAATAACACACACTTTCTCTCTCTTTCTCTCTCTCCTCTCTCTCTCTCTCTCTCTCTCTCTCTCTCTCTCTCACACACACACACACACACACACACACCACAAATGGTCTATATATCTAAACAGAGAAGAGTTTTCAAAAACAAATAAGTTAAAAATGGCTAAGAAATACCGTAAAAATCCCTTACTATCCTTAGCAATAGAAGAATGCAACTTATACCTATTTTGATAAACACGGTACTCCACTTAGAATGGCTAAGATCAGAAAAGCAACTAAAAGTTGCTGTTGCAGGTTCAGAGAAAGAGGAATCCTCATTCACTGTTGCGGGGACTGTAAATCACTGCAGTCACAATAGAATTCTATTCAACTATAAAGAAAAATAAAATCAGGGCCTCTGTAGGTAAGTAGATGAGATGATAAAATATTATACTGAGTTATGCAATCCAGACTTAGAAAGACAAATGCTACAAGTATATATATATATATATATATATATATATATATATATATATCTGAATATTACATTAGAGCATATAACCAGAAGTATTTACAGAAACCAGGAGTAATAGTTGGGTTTCTGTTTCTAGCACAAAGGAAGCTTGGTGGGGGGAAGGGATTATTTAAGCATACAAGTTTATAGTCCAACCAGAAGGGAACTCAAGGCAGGAACCTGGAGATAAAGACTGAAGTTGAAGCCATAGTAGAATATTGCTTTCTGGTCTGCACCCTATTGCTTGTCCAGTTTGTGTCTTATAGCACTCAGGGTCACCTACCTAAGGGTTGCACTGCCTACAGTGAGGTAGGTCCTCTCAAATTAAGAAGTAATCAAGAAAATGCCATAGAGGCTTGTATACAGGCCAATGAGATGGAGACATTTTTTTTCAACTGATAACTCTGGCCACAAAGAAAAACTAATCAACACACCTGTTAAGTAAAAGGGGCAATGTGAGGTTTGTGGAAGGGGTATTGTAGAGAAGAGTATAGGAGGACACTATGGAATGGGAAATGGGAAAATGATAAACTTTAACTAAAATAGTGGAAAAGGGAGTGATGCAGAAAAGAGGGTTCAAAAGAAGTATGCATCACTTAAAATGTGTGTGAGGGGAGGGTGCACTGCTAATGGAGGTATGGAACAGGGGATGAGAATCGTCCCTTTAGACCTGGAGTAACAAGAATCTCAGTGCCAAGAATGTGAACCTCCTATTGATGTGTTGGTCAGGTGAACCCAAGAGACTCTCAAATATTATAGGCTATTATAATCTTGGTTGCCTCCCAGAAAGCAAAACCCAATTGTTGAAGACATTGCATATTTCAGACATAGGACTCAGAGAAATAGAGATACATATGACCTTTAAGTCTCCTCACTAAAGACTAGTAACTCTTGTAGTAATGGACAGTGCTATACAAGTTGCCAAAAAAGAAGAACAATCAATAGTCCTACCCAGCTGTATCTGTCCTGGTAAGACTTTGCTCCTCGATGACACAGTCATGGCAAGTTTACTATGGTGTTAACAACTGTCTAATTGGAATTCATCCTGTTCAACAGGAGAGAATTCATGCTCAGTACTATAAACCTAGCTAAACATCCATGGTACATAATGGTACAGGCCCTAGAAGGAACCATACTTGTGCCATTTTCCTAATCTAATGTAAAATTTAATCTTACTAAATACTTACCCTTACATGTACAGATATGTGTAGCTCTCAATCCTCTTTAAAGAAGATCCTCATTTTTTTCAACAGCTAGACTACTGAAGAGATTCACAAGTGACTGAAGTGCAGGGAAACACTGGCATAATCACCTACATTTGATACATCTGAAACACAACCCCTACACATAAGGATTAGGGGAAATCATAGAAGGGATAGTGAGAAACTGGTAAAAGGCAGAGAACCAGGACCTCTGCCAAACAGTGTCTTCTAGACATCATAGGGAAGTTTCATCCATGGAATCTCAACAATTACATTGCCTAAACAAGTCTTTTATAATGACAGTATTAGTTGGCATGACAACATGGATGGGGGAAATTTCACAAGGCACATTCCTAGTGGAAGAACTAGAAGCAGTCAATGACTGCTGAGAAACAGGGAATTAGTTTTCATCAGGAAGAGTTCCATGATTAGGCATTCAATTTTAAGTGTCAGATCTAAACATATACAAATATGAGCAACACTAGATGGATTCAGCATGCTATATATGAGTATTTCCATATAACTGTATATGTATTACACACACACACACACACACACACACACACACACATATATATATATATACATATGAATAAAAGTTTATGAATTTGAAGGTACATAGAAACACATGAAAAATTGGAGGAGGGAGAGGTAGAAATTGCACAAATAAAGTTTTCATGTATGAAATTCTCAAGAACACATTTAAAAAGCTAAATCACATATATCTTTATTTTCATTGAGCAAACATTTCCAACAGGAAACACACTTAGAGTCTCATTGAGTTTTATGCTATAGTTCCCATGCTGATGCTGCAGGCTTTTTAGGCTAGAAGACCAACACACAAAGAAAAAGAGAGACTCAAGAATGGATACTAATTTAGTTCCTATTCACATTGTTGTGGGGGGAAAAACACCCTGAAAGAATCAACTTAAGAGAGAAGGGGTTGCTTTGCCTCACAATTCTGGTTATAGTCCACCATTCCAGGAAAATAAAAACCTCAGGAACTTGACCTAAGTGATCCTATCATACCCACCTAGCCCATGCTATCAACACCAGATAGCAATAAATTTAAGTATAAATGCTAGTGCTCAGTTTACTTCTCGTTTTCTTGGACTAAGGCCCAGCTCAAGAAATGGTGCCATCTATATTACGGTGGGTCTTCCTGTATTAACCCAATTAAGAAAATCCCCTATAGGCATATCCACAGACCAACCTACTGCAGATAATCCCTCATTGAGACTCCTTTCACAGGTAATTCTAGATTTGTCAAGTTGACAAACTACCATAACTGATACCAAGGGAGAGACAGTAATTACGCATTCCCACCCAGACCTGTCCAGTGGTTTATAGTAGAATACACTGTCTCATATTTCTATTTTTTCCATGAATTTCTCCAGTAAGAAAGACTAACAGGAATGCCAGGAGAGGAGCTCCAAGGCATACTGTGTTATCCAAGAGGGTGTGTGTTACACAGAGGATGGGCTATAGCAAATCTCCTTCAGAATGAAATATTCACTGTTGCAACTGCTACAAATATAGGCTGCTGATGGCTCTCAGCTGGGTATCTCTCCAGGAAATGTTCAACCAAATAGAATCACCGAGATTATTCCTTTATCTTCAGATATAAACTGCATACAACTTCTAGAATTGCCATGGAAGATAAAGGCCCACTTCACTGCCCCAAACATAGAGACCTGAGATGAGTCCCGTATTTCAGACCTCCTCACATAAGGACCTAAATCCTTGACATAATAATTGTATCTATTGGTATGGCCTCCCAATTTCACATCTCCCCTGTTCTTATAGGATTCTTATGAGAAACATTCCTCCATACTGTTTACAAATGAATTCATGCTAAAGAGGGTTAAGTTTCTAGGAGTAAATATTGATGATACACATCTCCGTGCCTTATATAAATACATTTAAAATGATCTGAGGTTTGCAAAGCACTTCCTTTTAATAATATTAATCAGATAGACACAGTATTATTTTAGGAATGAAATGGATAAAAGAACAACATAGACATAATTCACATATTATTGGGATAAGAATTACTCTTTCAGCCCAAGATTTGCAGTACACATGCCATCTCTTTTATTTTAGGAAAATTAACATCTCAAATCCTAATGTTCAACTATAATGTATGAACAATGATATGTTTACTTGAAGGCCATTTCAGAACTAAATAAAATAAGGTAGAGGAAATATTAAACATCATTTTCAAGTTCAACAAAGTTACCTATAATTATTATCATGGCTAATACTATTGCTAGTTAGAGGCAGACACAACTGGGTTTAAGCCTTATGTTTAAGACTGGTTCAGATTTGCAAAGTTTTCTGCTCTTCCCTTATAGCAAATTGAACAAAACCCAAGGAAAGTTGTTATCTTTCTGCTCCAAAAAGCTGTGACTCTTTAGATGCAGGAACTTGAATGATCTGCGTTGGAGAAGTTTTTGGGTACTAACAACCCCTGAGAGGTTGATAATTCTTCTGCAGTGAAGGGGAAGCCATGGCCACCCTGGCTCCTTTGGGGTCTCATTAGAGGCATGCTTGCAGGCAGCTCAGAAGATTCCTCCTTTCAAGGGGGTTTTGGCGTGTGGCAGTCATTGTATAACCTTGTGCATGATCAGCCTCCCTCAACCAGCAGGGAGCTTTGTGTCTGAAAATCAGTCTTGACAGAACTGAAGAGTCAAAAGAAAAATAGGAAGAAAGAGAACACACATATAACTCCAACCAGTCTGCACAGCCCATCCACCCAAAAGGTATAGCTGAGTTCACAAGTCGTGGATTGTGCAAACAGAAAAGAAGGGGAACAAGACAGTCTCTCTGAAGCTTCTGGGTTTTTATTATTTTATTTTCTCTGTTATACATCCATATGTCTTCCTTATTGCACTATGCAACTGCTTAGCATAGCAAAGTACAGATTTTTGGTTTATCAAAGCACATATTAGTAACCCATTTATAAACCAATAAGAGGAAACCATCAAAATCATTGGCATCTGAACAGCAGGACACTGGTAGCATCCTTAACCCCAAAATACTTTTTCAAGTTTAGAATGTCCTTATCCAAAGAAGTGAAGATCTTCTATTGCATACTCAAGGTAACAATTCAAAACTCACACTAGAGGCCTGACTGCCAAAAATGGAATGGTTCCCCACTAGTAAGAGCAATGCACAATGGCAGTGTTGCTCTGGGAATGAGGCTAGTGCCCCCGGGTGACAAAACCAGCAGCGTGCTCACGCTCTCTTGCTGTGCACTGTGCTCTTCTCTGTGTATGGTCCTCAGTCTAAGGGGAGAAGGGATCTATGTTCTCTCTGGTTTATAACTTCATATGCATGCATACACAAGTGCTTTGCTCTGAACCGACAGCCTCATCTCTGAAGGCTCAACAGAGCTGATACCAACAGCACCTTTAAAGCTGGGCCAGGAACATGACAACCATTTAGGGTCACTCTATGTGGTAGCTATTAGAATGGACGGTAGCCTCACAGAGAGCAGAAAATATTTATGTGCCTTGGATGCCTCAATTATTTCTATGCACTTTCCAATTTTTAATTTTAAGTACAAATTATAATTAACACTCACAGATTTATAAAAAAAATCTTTAGAAATACTTTACTATTGA
The DNA here is from genome assembly GCA_964023405.1 of Apodemus agrarius. Taxonomy (NCBI): domain Eukaryota; kingdom Metazoa; phylum Chordata; class Mammalia; order Rodentia; family Muridae; genus Apodemus; species Apodemus agrarius. The sequence goes on from OZ030006.1 coordinate 132,190,889, forward strand.
CAGCCTTCCATCTCTTAGCTACCATCCCTGTCCATACCATGTTCATCTCTGAAGTGGACAATGGACATTGCCGTGTAATTCAGCTATCTGCTTTTACCTCTCTTGACCTAGTACCAACCTTTAAAACCTGCATCAGACTTTACCCTCCTTTTAAAATTGTCTCCAATGGCCTCATATTGTTCAGAAATTAAGAGAGACTCAGAACTATGTGTTACAAGAGCTAGTCTATGCCTGACCCTGGGGTCAACCCGCTCCTGCAGGTGCTTTTATTCTCTTCTAGCCACAGCTGCCTCCTTTACCTGCATTAAATGAGTCAATTTCATCCCCTCCTCTGCACATCTGAACTTGCTAAAGCTGGTCCCCAAGCCTCCTCCTGACACACTCTTAGGGAGATGAATTTTCCACTCAAACCCCTGGTCACTGCAACATAAATCCTTCCCTTCCACAAGTGCCCTCCTTCTCATCTTGTTGATAAAATTTTGCTATATTGTCCTTTAATCAATTATCACCCTTAGATTTCAACACTTACTTTGGATTTAGATATTTTTCTCCTTCCATATCAAACAGAAACTTCAAGAGATAGGAGTACAACTATCTCACCCTCACTACTTTCTATAGAATGGAAAGAGTTTAGCAGACTTGGGCAAATGAAGAGACTATCGCAGCTCCTTTTCAAGAGAAAATATCTCCTAACACAGTAAAAACAACCTACAGTTACATTTTGGTAAGAATGCACATTTGTTTTTGATGATCACAGATAGTGGGTGAAAAAGCATGATCACAACCTAGACCCCCACAATCGTCAGAAAATAAAATATTTACAAAGGCTGTGAGAGGAAGTCTGAATTTTTCAAGACAGCAGTAATTCACCTAAGCCCTCAGGAATGATTTCCTAGCACCTGCTTGGTAGTCCCCTTATAGTTCTAGCAGCTCCATCATTTTTCATTCATATTCCTCATAGAAGATATTGGAATCAAGCAAAACATGATCATATTTGCAGAAAGAGATTCCAGCATTAGCTGCAAAACTAATGCATGTAAAGTCTGAGGCACTCAGACTAGGATTCTATGTTTGTGGCAGTGATGTTGTTTACATTATTATTCAAGAACACTTTAATCATATTTTTCACTTACAGTCTCTGCACTCCCTTTTAAATTCTTCAGTGAAAGTTTCATATATTTATATAACGATCTTTGGTCATTTTCACCTCCATCTCCCTCTTGCACTCCTGTCTGTCCGTCCTAGGATCTCTTCTCCTCAGCGACCCCCACCTCCTATTTTCACTCAGCACTTTGTGTGTGGCCCACTGAGTTTTAATTACAGTTAAAACAGCACAAACATTACTGTTGTTCCTTCTCTATCTGCTGAAGAACTGGATGCTATGGCAACAGCATCCAGAAAATGATGGGTGAAAATAATTAAAGGCCTTAGGTATAGGCACAGATTATATCCAGGTAAAACACGCCAGCAAGAGAAGAGGGCTAATGAGGAAAGCAAATGATTCTGCTGCAGTTCCCTGAACTTGTGTGGGGCTATTTATATTTATGGAAGCTGGGCTTCTGAGTCTTCTTCCACATCTATCTGTTCCTGTGGCTTAGCATGTAACCCTACGTGCTAGATAGGAACAAAAACTAAAAGTAGCCTTCCACAAGTCACTGAACTCCCCTCATACCTCACCCTTCCACCTAGACATCAACTTTTCCAATCTTTTCCTTCAAAACAGTTCTAGCAAAAGAAAAACCATACTGTATTTGACCTTAAATTGGGTCACTTGAGTTTCAGGGCAGTTGAAAGCAGTTGAAATACAAACCCCAGAGTCAGCTTCTATTAAAAAGGCTGAGAGTTACTTAGCCATCCCTGGCATGCAAAGAGATAATGCCCATTTGAGAATAATGATAAAGCAGCTGCAGATGTTCAGTCAATTAGATTGCCTGATTAGCTCAACATTCCAATGTATCATGCAAGTCAGTAAAGGATTGTTCCACTGTTCCAGTTCTAGGGGAATGGTTTTAAACAGCATACCCACTGCAGCTGCTGGGCTCACTCTATGTGTTTCTGTACAATCTGCAAGTCAACCCAAATACTCTCAGTGTTTCTTTTGCTTGCCAAACCACAGATGTTCCTGCTTTCTCGTTTCTCCTCTTCAGACTGCTTTTTCATTTGAAACCCAATGGGGAGGGAAAAAATTCCATATTCACTATTCAGCTTCTGAGAGCTAAAACAGACCCATACTTACTGGAAAGGTGACATCCACAAGTGCCAATTTTCACCATGTTATTATGGAGTAATAATGGAATCCAATTTGCAGCTTCCCTAACGCTATTACAGGTAGGGTGGACTTTTGCCATTCTATTTGGACAGCAAGCATCCTCATTTTTTTTTTACAGAGAAGAATGTCTCCCATAGCATGAGGTGACTTTCTCCAATTGTGAGAAACCTATCTCCCTAGGCTACTTTACAGCTGTGGGGAAGAATATGAACCAAGCTGGGGCAAGTCCATGAAGTCATTCACAACTGCCTTGAAACCTCACCACACAAAGATATGGGATCCTTAGGAACAAAACAATTAAGGCAAGTTCTCATTCTCTGGTGGATGTTTGGCAAAGAGTTGCAAACAATTCAGCAATTTTGTGCTCCTACTGTGTGATCCATAGCACCTCAACAATGTGCCCAATCTTAAAGAGAATGTCTACAATGGCTTAGCTCTTTGGATGCAAAGAGCACCTATAATAGAAAATGGTCTATTTCACATCTTGAGACAAGTAGACCAAGAGGAGATTCTTTTCTATATGGTCACTTTTCTGCTGATGGCCTAATGATATTTTCTGGGTATAGATTTTCAGTATGTTCAGAGAAGCATAGACAAACATTTTAGCAAAAACACCATTGGAATTTTAAGTGGCTGAAAGAGTTCAGGACTACAAAAGAGGGAACAATAGCTGAGTTCAATACACTGATGGTCATAATTTATAGAATTCCCTGTCTGTAAAGAAAATATAGTGATCTACAGACACTAATTATAGAAAAATCTGTGTTAGATTTTAATAGTATCTAATCATTCTGACATCCCTCCGTAATTCTCTGCAAATTGGGGTTTACTATACTCTCAAAATTTAAGTTCAGCCCCCAGATTTTCTAACCCAAAGCATGAAGGAATAGCTAAGTATTTAAGAATCTCACAAGTCACCATCAATTATATTTTGTGAAGTCACATATATCCTATGCCAGCCTCAAATGTACTGTGTTTCTGAGGATTGCCATAAATTCAATACTTCGGTCTTATGCTCAGCTTGTGGCTAAATTTTGTGTGGTGCTGAGCATCAAATCCAGGATTTCATGAGTGCTATGTATTTGACTGATTGAGCTACTCCCTAGTTCCAATTCTCTATTTTCAGAAAGGTAGATTGGTGTAGTCCAATATAGAAACTCTTATTCCATCTCTAGCTTTTCCAAAATTGTATGTGGCAGTTTAGTAGAATGAGAAAGAGCTCAAACTAGGGCCTTCATCACCTCTGTAAGCCCAGTAGTATAAAAAACCCTCTTCTACCAGGCAGAAGGGTGGGGGCTCTAATAGCAACCTCTTTGCTTCTTTTCTCATTGTCAGAGGATGAACAGGTACTATATATGTTTGTTTACTGGAACCCATTGAAAGACAAAATCATAACCATTTTATTCTTCTCTTTAAATTATTTTTTTAGAATTACAATACAATTATGTATCCCACCCTCCCCTTCCCTTCTTCTTAAATGCTCCCATATACCTCCCTTTCACAAATATATGTATTCTACTCAGTCTGAGTAATATTACTTTTATGTATGTTTATGACAGCTTGGTATTCTTCTCTGGGAAACACTATTTCTTCCACTCTCAGCATTCCTTAATTGCCTGTAGTTCTTTGTGTAAGGTTGACACCTCCTGGTCTTTCCCCCAACCACTTTGTTAAGACTGTATGTTGCACTTGTTCAGCCTATGTTTAGGTGATTATGTATAAAACACAAGAGGTAACACCTCTGAGGCATGAAGTAAACTGTTCAATGAGAGGAGAAGGACTATTTCCAGGGACAATGGGAAAACAATGACGTCATTCAAGAAAAAGGAGGAAAAGATAATTTCAATGAGACCTAAGAATTAGTTTATTTTATCTTTTCACTTCTGTGTCTAATTTTGATTGCCGCACAGCATGTGACCATAGGCTTGGTGGTTTATAAACAATATGCACTGACCATCTGACATCGGCATGGGTCAGGGTTCTATGCAGGATTTAGTAGACCTTTGCTCAGGTCTAACCAGGATGGCGTCAGGGTACCAGAGGTTGCTCACCAGAGGCTCAGGGCTGCTCAGATAAGTTGACTTAGGTGAATAGAAACATTCACATCTCACATGTCACATCCCACAGTAGAAGGAAAGGGCTCACCCTTAGCTGAGCAGCTGTCAGTACAGGGCCACTCATAGCTTCTGAGTGAAACATACAAACCTTCCTTTGAGACCTAAGAGGCAGCTCACAAAATGGATATTTGCTTGCTTTTTTTTTCCTGGGTCAAGGAAAATACATTTTCCTAGCTTGTCCCTCTGCATGCTACGCTCTTACTTGGATTACTGAGTCTAGGTAAGGCCCACTGAATGTCTTCCTTTTGCTATATAAAATAACAACATCACAGAATGGAGTGCCTACCATGCTGATATGTATACCACAAAGCTCAAGAATGCCTAAGAATCGTGCATAGTACCAATATCACCTAGATGATATTTCCTGATCTACACAGTTCTATGCATAAAGGTGTGATCCTGGGAAGGTTCAATGCTCCAGTGGAGGAGAATGCCAGGGCAGGGAGGCAGGAGTGGATGGGTGTGGGGCTGAGCACCCTCATAGAAACAGGGGAAGGGGATGGATAGGGGCTTCCACAGGAAAAACCCAGAGAATGTAAACAAAGAAGAAAATATCCAATAAAAGAAAAAATTATTTTAAACATCAATTGGGAGGCAGAAATCACTCAACTATAACTTTCAGAAGCCTATTATCAGTTTCCTGTAGAAATTGTTAATGGCTATTAATGTCTAACATTTCCAAAAGGTATGTGTGTACATGCATACCATGCCATGAGTTTAACTTCACAAATTTATTCTATTGCACATTTCTATATTTTTTAAAAAAAATGTTGACAAAAAAGGAAAGAGAACAAAGTTAGTCTCTCAGGGTCAGAAAGTTTCATTCACATAGAAAATTCTGCTGTAAAAACTGAAATTAACATACCCTCCTATCAGTCCCTCCCAGGTTTAGATGACTCTGATATTAAATGCTGGGCTCTAATAAAATAAGACTGTCAGGTGACTGCTCTAGAGACAAAATTCTGGTTAATTTTTCCACTCAGCTTCTGCTGATGCTCTGTGGTAACCCTAGGGTGTATATTGCCTCTGGCTCAAAAGAGCAAAGGACATCAAATCTTAGCCTCAGTTTCTGAGGTCTTGTTCTCTTGGACTGGTGAAGAATCATGAATTCTATACGGCATTGCTTAGAGTACGTTAGACAACATCTCTTTAATGTCCTAGTTTTACTTAGACACTTTCAATTTGTAAGTGAAGATAATACATACGATCATACAAAATATTGCATTTGAACTTGAATACATCTCTTGTGCATAGTTTAGGGTGATTATGCCTGTACAGTTCATCTTTTCCTTGAGAACACAATAATAATGACAGGAAAACTCATGTGAATTAGGAGCATTTTTGAGATAACAAAAACACAAAACACTGTAACTAAAAATGTTGCCATATGCCCTGTGATTTCTGGATCACAGTGATCTATGTACAGGTATCTGGCAATGACCACATAGAGTCATAGAGTCAAGTTCTTACTTCAGGTGGCACCAAGAATAGCTGGAAAGTCATTCACTACACATAATGTGCTTAATGGTGTGTGTGTGTGTGTGTGTGTGTGTGTGTGTGTGTGTGTGGTGTGCAGGTCTGTGCAGATGAATTTAAAAGTATGTGAAGGTACTTGTAACTTGGTGTCTTTGTCTTCCTTGGCCACTCCCAACTTGATGATTATTTTACTTTTCATTTTGTTTGTTTTGTTTGTGAGACAGAGTCTCTCACTGAACTTAGATCCAACCAATACATCTATATTCACCAACTGGAAAGGTCCAAAAATCTTCCTACCTCTGCATAAGAGTATGAGGGTACCAAGTGTGTGTCATTCTTCACCCCAATATTATACATGTCTTGGGGACCTGAAATTGGATCCTCAAGTTTTACCACAAGCACAATGGTGCTAATAAATGACAAGAAAGGAGGAAACCATCATGCACGTTAAACAAAAGGTACTATATCAATACAGTGGTATATACTAAGCCACAAAGAGTGGTAAACATTGACACATGCTATGATTAGGCTAAACCTCTAGTGCATTAAGAAAGTCAGACATTCTAGCATTAATATTAGATGTATTTGTCTACATGAAATTCACTTACAATGTACATAAAATGTACATTGGGCATTAGTAAGCCTGAGGGGAGAATGAGAAGTGGCAGCAAATACATTTCTTTTAGGATGATAAAAATGTTCTGACATTAAAGAGTGGACAGGGTTACCCAACCATGAGAATGTATGAATTCCACTGTGGTACACCGTTAACATGGTAAACCATATGGTAAATGAATTGTAACTCAAAAGAAAACCTGCTTATCACATTTTTAACGACTGAAATGTAACTGTTAAATCTCCCGCTTCACATGGTAGTGTAAGTAAATCAAAAGTAGCCAAATAACATTTACAGGTAAAGTTCATGCTTTTTTTAAAGATTCATTCACACACACACAACACACACACACACACACACACACACACACACACACACACATTTACAAATGCTTCTCGGAAGTCAGTACCTTTTCTTTTCCCAGCTGTAGTCTTAAGCTGATAGAATCATGGAAGACTGATCACTCAGATTCCTAGTATGCAGCTTACCTACATCTACCACATAGCATCTCCACACATCTACGTGCCTCCCACTGTTCTGCTCTCTGAGCTTCCTCCATGCCACTCCTCCCTTTATCAAATATCAACAGCCCTATCTATGAATCTTCTTTGTACTATACCCAGAATATCCAGTTAAAAGTGAGCAACAAAATCATGGTCCCCACCCAAACTCCAGTACACACATTTCCTTGAGAAGTAAAAAACAAAACAAAACAAAACAAAACAAAACAAAACAAAACAAAAAACAAAAAAATCTTACTATGGCTACAAGCAAGGAAGAAATAATTTCATAAATCAGAAGGAGTGAAATTACATTAATGATTTACAGGCAAATTGAAACCAAAGCATCCTTTTCTTATAGTTCAGATAAACATCAAAAAGATTAAACACTATTCTCTTAAGAATTCCCTTAAACATATCCATTCTTCAGAAAGGTTTCTGTGTTTCTCAAATTTTAATTATAAGCTTATACTAAATTAAAAAGAGACTAGAAAATTTCTCTGGGGTATAACTGTGGGCTCTTTACTATACAGGATATGTTTAAAATATTCCTACATACTTCTTTCTCATAATTGTACCTGCTTTTACAAAATAAATAAATAAATCTCAGACAGAGACTTACTACTCCACTCTCAAAGAGCTCCACTTCTCTACGGCAGACAAACTGTTCATTTTCTGTGTTTGATTTAAAGTCATGCTTAAAATCTTACTTTATTTTCTTCTGTGATTAGGCGCCAATGCCTGCAGCATTTGAAAGATCAACACTGATTTGTATTCTTCTGCATGCTGACCTCCAGGTAAACAAAGCTCAAATCCAAGTGGATCAAGGACCTCCACATAAAACCAGACACACTGAAACTACTAGAAAAGAAACTGGGGAAGAGTCTTGAGCACATGGACACAGGGGAAAATTTCCTGAACAGAACACCAATAGTTTATGCTCTAAGATCAAGAATTGACAAATGGGACCTCATAAACTTACAAAGTTTTTGTAAGGCAACAAATTGGGAAAAGATCTTTACCAACCCTACATCTAACAGAGGACTAATATTCAATATATGCAAAGAACTCAAGAAGTTAGACTCCAGAGAGCCAAATAACCCTATTAAAAATGAGGTACAGAGAATTTTCACCAGAGGAATATTGAATGGCTGAGAAGCACCTAAAGAAATGTTCAACATCCTTAGTCATCAGGGAAATGCAAACCAAAACAACCCTGAGATTTCACCTCACACCAGTCAGAATGGCTAAGATCAAAATCTCAGGAGAAAACAGGTGCTGGCAAGGATGTGGAGAAAGAAGAACACTCCTTCACTGCTGTTGGGGTTGCAAGCTGGTACAACCACTCTGGAAATCAGTCTGGCGGTTCCTCAGAAAACGATACATAATACTACTGGAGGACTCTGCTATGCCACTCCTGGACATATACCCAGAGGATTCCCCAGCATGTAATTAAAATACATGCTCCACTATATTCATAGCAGCCCTATTTATAATAGCCAGAAGCTGGAAAGAACCCAGATGTCCCTCAATGGAGGAATGGATGCAGAAAATGTGGTATATTTGCACTATGGAATACTACTCAGCTATTAAACACAATGAATTCATGAAATTCTTAGGGTGGACCTGGAGAAGGTCATCCTGAGTGAGGTGATCCAATCACAAAAGAACACACATGGTATGCACTCACTGATAAGAGGATATTAACCCAGAAGCTTGGAAAACCCAAGAAACAATTCACATATCAAATGATGCCCAAGAAGAAGGAAGGAGAGCCACTGGTAGTGTAGCAGAATACCAGGGCAGGGAACCGGGAAAGGGTGGACTGGTGAACAGGGGGAGGGAATAGGGCTTATAGGACTTTTGCGAAGGAGGGATCCAGGAAAGGAGAAATCATTTGAAATCTAAAGAAAGAATATATCAAATAAAAAAATATGAAAAAATAAAAACAAATCCGCTACTTAAAAAAAAATTAACATCAGCCTTCCAAATAGGGGAGGCTGTGAATTCCCAAAGCAGTCTTCCTTTTTATTTTAATTAGTTCTTGGGCATTTCATATGTGTTTTGATCATATTAACCCTCCTTTTCCCAATCATTCCCCAATTCCCTTCCCACTCAACTTTGTGTTTTTTTCATTTTTCTCCCCATCATTGTGCTGCCCAAATATTCCTGTATGTGTAGCCTTCCATTGGAACATGTCAAATTATGGGGGATACACTCTTAGAGAAAACTAAGGGATGTGTCCAGAAATCTTTCCAGAGTTTACAGTGGCTGAGCTTCCTTCAAGAAGGAAAACTGGCATTACTCCCTCTTTAGGGGGTACTGTAGCTATGACACTTAGATCACAGAGTAAAGTCATAAGAAATTTAGGGAACATGAAATCCAGAAAATGATTCTAAATATGCTTTAAAGCAGTGGTTCTCAACCTCCCTAATATTGTAACCTTTTGTTACAGTTCCTCATGTTGTAGTGACCTCCAACCATAAAATTATTTTTATTGCTACTTCAAAACTGTAACTTTGCTACTGTTATAAATTGTAATGTAAATACCTGTGTCTTCTAGTTATCTTAGAAGACCTGTGACCCACAAGTTGAGAACCACTGATTTAGATGAATGAATAACTGTTATCACACAGTATCAAATGCTTCCATGCACTATAAAAATGAAAGTATAGTACCCTAAAACTAGTCATTAGCCCAATGAAATCAGCAGTGCCTTGTGAATTCTGACTGCTCAACTTCTCAAGTGATTATATTAAAATGTGTCTGGCTTCACTCCTCAGTTGGCTACACAGCATTACTTATTCTATTATATACTTGCAAGAATAGTAAGGGGAAAAAGAATTATAGCACATGTACGTTACTGAAATGACCTTAAACCCAAAGAGCACAGCTCTCTCTCATTTCACCAATGTATATTTCATCTTTTCTACCACATGACATCTCAAGTCATTCTAAATTATTCATGGTCACTCCTTCCCAGCAATATTCACGTGTTCTCCCTTACCCAAAGGTTGAGGGGAAAGGCCATTTCCATTCTTGATTGGGAATACTTATGGTTTCTCTATTCTCTTTCAAAAATGAATATTAAGTGATTAGTTTTAAAAACTAATCATCATAATATGGGCAACAGCCATAATGTGGCTGACATTAATTTTAGCCAAACATCCCATCCTGAACTAATGATGTGTGTTACTAACAGAAGCCAATGTGCAAATATTCACTGAAATATGAACATGAAAATCTGACATGTAAGTTGCATGTTGGACACAAAAACATTTTTAGATCTGATTTAAATGCATTTTTAAATGTCTTGCCAGAATGTATGCCTATGTACTACACACCTATGGAGGCCAGTAGAATGCATAGAACACAACTCCCTCAGTTAGAATGCAACTCCCTCAGTTGGAGTTGTGGACGATTGTGCGCAAACATCATCCACTGACCTTGGATCCTCTGTAAGAATGCCAAGTGCTCTTACTGCAGAGCACTATGTGCTCCATCAAGCGATTTTTAAAGTTCATGGTTTTAATTCTGTACCACAGAGAAATGTTTAAAACTAACAGCTTAAGAACCAAAATTTAGAGAATTGAACTCAAATATGAAAAAGTTCATTTCTAAAAGACATACTTATAAATTCTATATTTTAATTTTAATTGCATGTCTCTATGTTTGTAGGAGGGCATAAAGATGTGTATGTCTATCTGGAAAGGGTACAATATCTGCACATAGAAAATAAGTAATTAGTTTTTCTAAAAACAGAGTTCCAGGAAGGTGTAAGCCGCCTGGTGTGGGTGCTGGGAAACAAATTCTAGTCCTCTGTAAGAGCAGCAAGTTCTCTTAATAATTAAGGCCTCAACTCCCAAGATTTTGTAAAGGAATAATACCAAGAACAATTCACAGGGCAAACTAATTGCTTTTCTTTTAATATGTATGTAAAGTTGATAGCCCACTGGCAATTCCTATCAACCCAAAGGCAGTACCTAAAAGGCAAATGCTATAAGAGATCAAACCAACACTAAAATGAAATGAGAAAAAAATTAAACGAATAGCTTTAGTAGATTTGATGTAAACAACAAATGACTTCAAAAACATAGATCACAACATTGTTGCTAAGCAAAGTAAAACATCAGAATAAGCCCAGACCAAGGACAAAAACTGAATTACAAATCAAAACTATAACCTTGAAGAAAGATTGAGGCTAGATGACTTCTTGGGTAATTTCAAACATTATGAAAATTGCAAAGTAATAAGAAAACTTCAGAACATAGGGGGAGGAGAAGAGCTCCCTAGCTCTCCTAGTGTTACCATAATTCAAAAAAAAAAAAAAACCCTAACAATTACCATGATGGGGGAAACAAATGTAAGACAATATTCTCTGGCAAAATAACTTTCAAGTTTCCTTAATATTTCAAAAAAGTGCCCCAAAATTTAAAATAATCAGCAAATCAATCATTTATGTTTTAGTATTAAGTGTGCCTCAGAATACAAGACTGATTAAGTATTTCAAGTACTGAAAGACAGCACTGTGAGATATAGTAACAGAAAGCAAGGACAAACACATATATTTTTTAACACACACAAAAAAATCAAAACCCAACACTTTCACAATAAAAATTGTCAGCAAAGTATCTAGAAAATTAAACCGCCCAGTATAGTCAATACGTCCAAGTAAAACCCCAAAGCTAACATCACCTTTGATGTTGAAAATCAAACTATTTGGACCACCATCTTGAAGGCAAGACAGTTCTCTTGTCTGTACTTCTGTGACTAAAGCTTAAATAGTGAAATACAGAAAGCTGAAACAAGCAAGCAAACAAAATACAATTTTTCACAAACAAAATGATTAGGGATTTGAAAATTTCATAAGATCTCCAAAAGAAAACTGCTACTTAAATTATTAGTGAATGTTATAGTAACAATGCTGAAGAATACAAGGGGGACTCTAACAAAGAAGTCACTGGAGATTTTGGACTAGAAAATAAGAGTTTTAAACCTCATAATAGAATGTAAAAACATCAGATATGCAGAGGTAAGAAAAAATACATGCAAGGCAGACCAACCTAATCTAGGTAATTCTTCAGTTAAGGTTCCTCCTTCTCAAGTGTCTCTATATTATAGCAAACTAGGCAGCATATTCCAACCCCAGATTCCAATGCCATTGCTAAGAGCATGACCTAAAAATATGGCAAATGCAGCACTAGGAGAATGAAAGATGTAATTTTGTGAAGATATTCCCTCATATAGATTTCCTTACAGTTTTCTTCTGAAAATTTCAGCAGGCACTTTGTAGAAAACAGATAAGCTGCTTCTCCAACTTACAAACAATTATGAAGAATTTAAACAGACAATAACAACTTTAGGGCAGAAATTTAGAAAACTTTAAGATACCAATTTCAATCTGTAATATCTAAGATGGTATGGAAATGCATAAAAATAATAAAAGTATCAACGAAAGAATATGAAATAAAAGGTTTGGGAATCTATCCCCTTTGTATGGGTTTTTATTTTTAATCAAGGCAAAGTTGTGTGAACGATGAAAAATCTTCGTAACTGTTGCTAAGAAATAAGGATGTATTAAAACAATTATCCTCACTCCCCATGGTACTCCATACAAAAACAATTCTCTGTCATAAATCACAGACTTAAACATAAGATATTAAACTATAAAACCTTCAGAAGAAGCCACTCGAAAATATTTTCCAGATCATAAAATGCAAAGCAAACTGTTACTCCAAAACTTAAACTAAAAATTAATTAACATTTCCCCAAATTTGAAAGTTCTGTTGAAAACAAAAGAGTGGAAAAATTGACAGACAAGTCAGAGCACTGGAAAAATATTCTCACAGTCCTCTTAATCCTGGATATAAAAGTAAATGATGAAAAGATAACAAGCAAAATGGGCAACAGACTTGAACAAACTCTTCCCCAAAGAAGGTAGATAAACAATAGATTAGCACAGGAAAAGATGCTTAACACCATTAGTCATGCAAATTAAAAAGGAAAAATGCACTTTCTCATGTGTAATGGCTAGAACAGAAAAGACTGAAAATGCTGGTGAAGAATACAGTCTGAAACCCCAAATATTGCTGATGCTGACAGGAAAAGAAAACTATGCAACCAGTTGTGTGTGTACATGATAGAAGTCAGAGAGAGAAATAAGAGATCAAGAATGCCGAAATCTCTTGGCATCTAGCTAAGAGAAAGGCAAGTCAAGAAAATATTTGCTGCATAGATATTTATAAACATTCATTTCTTATTTGTTTTCTAATATTAGAGAGGTAACTAATGACAGAAGGTAATGTAGTAAAATTTTTGCTATATTCCCCAAAAGAAGCAACTCTAGATGACATTCAAGGCAATTCAGGAAATGCCAGAGCTGGAGAGAAGGCAGAAGGTATAGTCTTTGTGGGAGTTTCCCTGGGAATAGGCAAGGCAGACCCTGGGAAACAGCTGAAGCCTGGATGCCTCTGCATGTCTGGACCAGTTCTTGGGAGCTTGGACTCTAGGGCTAAGGAGCTGTCTGTCCCTCATTGAGTGATATTGACGTTTTAGGAGCTGCTGCAGTGAACATTGTGGAGCTGCAGACTTTGTGTTTGAGACTTAAATAAAATCTCAAAGCTGTGGTTATCCCATATACAGTTACCAAACCCAGACTCTATTGTGAATGTAAACAAGTGCTTACTAACAGGAGCCTGATGTAGCTGTCTCCTGAGAAACTTTGCCAGTGCCTGACAAATACAGAGGGAGATGCTCTCAGCCAACCATTGGACTGAGTACAGGGTCCCCAGTGGAAGAGCTAAAGAAAGGAACCAGGGAGCTGAAGAGGTTTGCAGCCCAATAGGAGGAACAACAATACGAAGCAACCAATGACCCCGGAGCTCCCAGGGACTAAGCCAAAGAGTACTCATGGAGGGACCCATGGCTCTAGCTGCATATGTAGCAGAGGATGACCTTGTTGGATATGAAAAGGAGGAGAGGCCATTGGTCTTGAGAACACAGCCTACAGAATCAAATAAGCAGGGCAGATAGTAGCTCACATAGACTGAAGCAAATACTGTATGGGTCTGCACTAGGTCCTCTGCATACATGATGTGGTTGTATAGCTTATTGTTTTAAAGGACTCCTAACAATGGGAGTTTGGGTGTCTCTGACTCTTCCATCTACTCTTTGGCCCCTTTTCTTCCTCCTGGGTTGCTGAGTCCAACCTTGATGTGAGGCTTTGTGCATAGTCTTATCACATCTTGTTATGTAATGTTTGGTTGATATCCCTGGGAGTCCTGTTATTTTCTGAAGGGAAATGAAGGATCAGTGGATCTGGGGTAGAAGAGCTGTAGTGGAGGCACTGGGAGTAGAATGGAGGTGGTTGCAGTGAGGATGTATTGGATGAAGAAAGAATAAATAAAAAGAAAAAACATAAAAAATAATACTGTCTCTAGATTGCAGCTTATTACCCACAGCTAAAGCCCAGTCCTTAATGGTTGCCCAAAAGATATCTGCAATATCTAAGAAAGTATAGAAAAATGAAACCCTGCAATGAAAACAAATCAAATTTTTACCATCAGAAGAGATGGTAAAAAATCAATCAGCTTCATGCTTTCCTGAAAGTAGAAGAAAACTTACCCTTCCAGAAACCTCAGAAAAAAAGCAGAGAGGAAAAAAAATCCAACTGTTGCATTCAATAACACCTTGATAAATCTAAACTGGCATCTCTAACATATTTAATGTTTCCACTATGCATATCAGTTCTCTCCATGTATGTAGTCACATCTTAACAATGCTCACGATGTTTGGAGGAAGGTTATTTTTCTTATGCATTAAGAATATTAAGCAAAAACAGTCCATCTCCAAATGATACACCCTTGCATTTCTATTCATCTGAAGCCTGAAAATATACAAAATCCTGTCCAAGATGAATGTGAAGTGGCTGCTTGTGGCTGGGAATAGAAGAGTCAATTAGAAAGGGTGGAAAGGGACATTTCTGAGTAGACCAAACTCTTCTGCCACACTTGTCAGTATCTGTGACTATCTGGGTGTAATCAATTATCAAAATGTATCAAGTCACATACATAAAGAGGTGTGTCATTACATTGTATTTTAATTATACTTACTACCTAAAAGTTGAAACAGAAAAAAAATAACCCAATAACTGAAAGTACAAAACAGTTTTGACTAATTTCATAATTTCTTTCATTTCAACACAGTAGCACATAGTGAGTGAAATCTTTTATCTGAAGTCTTCTCAATCACAGACTCTGGCCTTTCAACAGTGGTTGTAGCCATTGTGTTTCTTTCTTTCTTTTTATGAGAAAGTGGTATTTATTTATTTATTTAGGAATATATACATAGATACATATATGTATGTAATAAAAATTAATGAAAAACGAGATCATGAATTTATAAGAGAACTATCTCATCCTTCTGTCTCATCCCTCTGAACTACCCCATGCTCCACCCCATACTCCCAACCCTATTCTCAATCTCATGGCCTATTTCCTTTTTATTTAATTGTTCTTCTATATGTCCCTTAACAGTTTTTCCTTTTTATTGGATATTTTCTTTATTTACATTTCACATACATGCTGACAGGAGCCTGATATAGCTGTCTCCAGAGAGGCCCTGCAAGAGCCTGACAAATACAGAGGTAGATGCTTACAGCAAACCATTGGACTGAGCAAGGGGTCCCCAGTGGAGGAGTTAGAGAAATGACTGCAGGAGCTGAAGGGATTTGAAACCCACAGGAAAAACAATAATACCAACCAACCAAGCCCTCCCCCACCCCAGTCCTCCCAGGGACTAAACCCCCAACCAAGGTGTACACAAAGAGGGACCCATGGCTACAGCTGCATATGTAGCAGAGGATGGTCTTGTTGGGCATCAATGGGAGGAGAGGCCCTTGGTCCTATGAAGGCCTGATACCCCAGTATAGGGGAATGCTAGGGCGGGGAGGAGGGAATGGGGGGAAACCCTTATAGAAGCAGGGGAAGGGGGGGATGATATAGCTATTATGCTTCTAGTCCTAAAATCTGCATGGTATTCTTTCCAGAATTGGATCCTTTCAAAGCCTTAGATTTTTCAGGTAAAAAGTATCATGATAACTGACTCTACATCTCCCTGACATATGTACTGCAGTGCTCCACAAGGCTGGGAAGCCATATGCAAAATTCATTAACAAAGCCAATATTAGTGAGAATATTGTAAAAACATATATCACACAGAATAATTACATGTTAAGTAAAGTTTCTATGCTTTCACAACACAATGAATTTATATTTCATGTTTATTTAAATGAAATCACACTTTACGTAACTTCATCTTTGACACCTGGCACAGATGCTGTTACCCAAATTAGATAGCATATAAGAAAATATCATGGCCTTTAATAAAGTTGCTTGTTGCTTAGCAATAAGTATACATTATAGGAAATTACACCACTGTGAACAACACCATGGCTATGATATCACCAGGTGCTACCATCTGTGGGATTAGTGCTTAATACATACTCTATATAGCATGTGATTATCATCCTGACTCACCAAAACTGTGGACTGTTGCACAGCCCTTGAATTCTTGCACACCCATCATAAACTATGTGGTCACTTGAATTTGCCTAGGCCAGAACATGGAATCATTTGGAAGTATGGCATTATTGGAGTAGCTGTGGCCTTGCTAAAGTAGGTATGTCACTGTGGACATGGGCTTTAAGACTCTCATCCTAGCTGCCTGGAAGCCAGTCTTATCCTAGTGGCCTTCAGATAAAGATGTAGATCTCTCAGCTCCTCCTGCCTCATGCCTTCCTGGATGCTGTCATATTCCCTCCTTTTTATAATGAACCAAACCTGTAACCCAGCCCCAATAAGATTTGCCTTTCTCATGGTATCTGTTCACAGCAGTGAGACCATAGCTAAGACAACATGTCATCCCTACAGTCTGCTTCTCTTATGGATGTTATGACTCCCATTTAGGAGGAACAGAACCAATACCTGCAAAAAAAAAAAAAAAAAAAAAAAAAAAGGTACCAGACTCCAAGACACCAGGGTAAACAACTGGTAGACCCAGGATTTCAACATTTTCAATATAAGCCTTGTATCTTTTTGCATAATGTTTTCAGGCAAACTTGATGAGTTGGTAAAAACCTGATGAATACAAACTGTACTAGATCCAGCATCTCATCTTCAGAGTAGTCAAAGACCAGAAGTGAGCTTTTTTTGTCTAATTTTAATCTATCCAATGAGATAACTCTTGTAATGATTCCCCCCCTCCTCTTCTTCCTCCTCCTCTTCTTCCTCCTCCTCCTCTTTCTTCTCCTCCTCTTCTTCTCCCTCCGCCTCATGAGTCTTTCTCCTCTTCTTCTAGTTCTGGTTTTGTTTTTTTTTGTTGTTGTTTTATTTTGCTTCTTTGTTTTGTTTGTTTTGTTTTATTTGATGAAAGAAGTAAAGTTAAAGAAAGTAGTTCATCTGGCTTTTTTTTAAATTTTTATTTTCTATATTCTATGTTTACATTCCAAAGGCTTTCCCCTTTCCCAGTTCCCCCCCACCCTACGTCCCATAATTCCTCTCCTCCCCCAACTATTCCCCAATCATTCCCCCTCCCCCCAAGGTTTCTCTACAAAACTGGATCCAATCTTTACAGGCCCAGAGTCCTCTCCTTTTTTCTCCTTGGGAATCATTTGACTTGCTAATTGTGCCTTGAGTATTTAGGGCTTCTGGGCTCATTAATATCCACTTATCAGTGATTGCATTTCCTGTGTATTCTTTTGTGATTGGGTTAACTCACTCAGGATGATATTTTCCAGGTCTAACCATTTACCTACAAATTACATGAATTCATTATTTTTAATTGCTGAGTAGTATTCCATTGTATAAATATACCACATTTTCTGTATCCATTCCTCCTTTGAGGGATATTTGGGCTCCTTCCAATTTCTGGCTATTATAAACAAGGCTGCTATAAACATAGTGGAGCATGTGTCTTTATTGTATGCAGGGGAATCCTCTGGGTATATGCCCAGGAGTGGTATGCCAGGGTCCTCTGGAAGGGACATGCCCAATTTTCTGAGGAACCGCCAAACTGATTTCCAGAGCGGTTTTACCATTTTGCAATCCCACCAACAGTGGAGGAGTGTTCCTCTTTCTCCACATCCTCGCCAGCACTTGTTGTCTCTTGAGTTTTTAATCTTAGCCATTCTGACTGGTGTAAGGTGGAATCTCAGGGTTGTTTTGATTTACATTTCCCTGATGACTAATGATGTTGAACATCTCTTAAAGTGTTTCTCAGCCATCCGCATTTCTTCTGGTGAAAATTCTTTGTTTAGCTCTGTACCCCGTTGTTTTTTGATAGGGTTATTTGGTTCTTTGGGGTCTAACTTCTTGAATTCTTTGTTTATATTGGATATTAGACCTCTGTTGGATGTGGGGTTGGTGAAGATCTTTTCCCACTTTGTTAGTTGTCGTTTTGTTCTTCTGACAGTGTCCTTTGCCTTGCAGGCAAACTTTGTAATTTTATGAGGTCCCATTTGTCAATTACAACATTATAGCTAAGATCAATATAGGCATGGACCATAATTAGGTTTAAATATTCTGAAGGGTCAGTCCCCATACGTTATACTGTGAGCATGTACAAAGGAAGCCAAGCTAGAGTTCATGAGAGAATCCAAAATTAAGTTGTAAGTTCCATGTCAGTTTTTGGATAACTGGACCAAAGTTGAGGTAACTAATTTATATTACTTTAAGTCCTGAAGGATAATCAAGGCTAAGTCCAAACAACAGACTTTATGTCAGGGCTACAGGACTAAGGTGTTTGAAAAACTAAGTTCTCAGTTTGAAATCAAGCTTTAGACAAGAAATGCAAGCTAAATATAATTGATCATCCTTTGGAATACAATGAAGTGATTCAAATTTTATGTTTCTAATTTGACTCAAAATCTTACACAGTAACGTTTTTCAGAAGGTGGGGCAGAGGGGAGTCAGGCAAAATATCAACATACTATATGCTAATTTGATCATTAAGTAATAAGAATATGTTATCTTTTAAGGCATACCATAGAATTAAAATGTGAGCTATACTATAAAATCTTTATCGTTTTCAGCAAACAATGGCTGTGTTTTTTTAAAGGTTTAACATTGTTCTATTTCATTTTTTTCCTCTTATGAAAATAGATTCTTTTCTCATACAACATGTCCTAATTACAGTTTTCTCCCCCCTCTGCTCCTCTCAGTTCCTCCCCACCTCTCCTTCCAACTGAACTGACTCCTTTTCTTTCACCTATTTAAAAAGACACAGTAAACAAACATGATAAAATAGAATATGATAAGATATGATAAGCAAAGCTATCATATCAAATTTGGACATGTCAATACCACAGGAGTAAAAGAGTCCCAAGAGCAAGCACAAGAAGCAGAGACCCACTCTTTCTCATAGTCAGGAATCCTATAAAAATACTAACTTAGTAGTTATGATTTATACAGAGAACACCTGGTGTAGACACATATAGACCCTGTGTTTGCTGTTTCAAGTCTTTATGCACTCATATGTGCCTTGTGTAGTGGATTCAGAGGGCCTTGTTCCCCTCATGTCCTCCTTCCCTTCTGACTCTTAAAATATTCTTATTTATTTTTCTTCATTTATTTACAATCTTACCTCTTTTTATAGATGCTTTTTTTAACTAGTAGTGCTTGGTTTTACTCTAAGACTCTGGGCTATCTGGTGTCTGGTTCTTAGCTCCATTAGCAGCATCAGGGTTGCTTCTCGTGGAGTAATAGTCTCAGTTCCTCAAAACAAAGACACAGATAAACAAAGTAGATGTGGAAAGAGGATCCATCCTTCTATTCCATCCAAAGAGCACAGCTCAACATCAAGAATAGAGATTACCTCACGGGAAAGTGTTGGAAAAAAATATTCCATGCAAATGAACCTAAAATATAAGCCATTTTAATATCTAACAAATTTGACTTCAAATGAAACTAATCAAAAAAGATAGGGAAAGACACCACATGCACATCAAAGGGGAAATCCACCAAGATAATATTTCAATTCTTAACAGCTATGCCCCAAACAGAAGATCACCCACATTTGTAAATGAAACACTACTACAGTTTAAATCACATATTGATACCTGCACACTGATAGTAGAGGACTTCAATACCCCAGGGTCACCAATGGACAGGTCATCCATATAAAAACTAAGCAGAGAACTACTGGAGCTAACAGACATAATCAGCAAAATGTTCCTAACAAATATTTATAAAACATTTCACTCAAACATGAAAGAATATACCTACTTATCAGCACCTCATGGAATTTTCTCCAAAACTGAGCATATACTCAATCACAAAGCATGTATCAACAGATACAAGAAAACTAAAATTTCTGAAACAACTCTCTGCTCTCTATTAGACCACCTTAGTTATCAACAACAACAGAAAACTTACAAACTCATAGTAACTGAACAATTCTCTGCTGGATTATAAATGGGTCAAAACAGAAATAAAGAAAAACAAACAAAAAAGACTGTAGAATTCAACAAAAATGAATATACAGCATGACCAAACTGATAGGACACAATGAAAGTGGTGCTAAAAGGAATGTTCATAGCACTAGCTACCTACATTAAATAAAGAAATAAATAATCGGGGAAATTTTATACTACCAACTTACCAACTTAACAGCACACTTGAAAACTCTAGAATAAAAAGAAGTAAATATACCTGAGAGAAGTAGATGGTAAAAAATAATCAAACTGGGAGCTGAGTTTAGTAAAATAGAAACAAAACAATATAAAGAATCCATGACACAAAGAGTTCTTTGAGAAAATCATTAAGACTGATCAAACCTTATCAGCACTAACTTAAAGTTGAAGAAATAATACCCAAGTTAACAAAATGAGAAAGGAAAAAGGAATCATAACAATAGATACTGAGGAAATCATAACAATATACTTTTAAAAATCTGTATTCCACAAAAACTTGAAAATTTAAAATAAATGGATAATTTTCTCCATAAGTACCATTTACCAAAGTTAAATGTAGGTCAGACAAACAATTTAAATAGACCCATAACCCCGAGTGAAATAGAAGAAGTCATTAAAATTCTCTCAACAAAAAAATAAAAAAGTAAAGAAAGCCCAGGGCAAAATTTTACCAGACTTTCAAATTAGATTAAGCAACAATACTCTGCAAATTATTCAATAAAATAGAAACAGAAGGAAAACTACCCTTTTCATTTCATGAGGCCACAGTCACCTGTATACCCAAACAACATAAAACTTCAACAACAAAAAAGAAAATTACAAACCAATTTTCCTTTATAAACATAGATGCAAAAATACTCAAAGGAAAAAAATACTTGCAATGCCAATCCAAGAATATATAAAAAGATTACATACCATGATCAAATATGCTTCATCCCAGAGATGTGGGGATGGTTTAACATATATATAGCAGTCAATGTAATGCACTATATAAACAAACTGAAAGAAAAACCATGTGATGATCTCATTGGATGCAGAAAAGAACTTTGACAAAATTCAACACTCTCTCACGAATGATAAAAGTCCTGAAGGGGTTAGAGATGCAAGAAACATACCTAAGTATAACAAAGGCAATTTACAGCAAGCCGTTGTCTAATTAAATGAAAGGAAATTTAAATCGATTGCATGAAAATCAGGAACTGGACAAAGTTGACCATTCTTTATACAGCTCTTCAATATATTAAAGTTTTCACTAGAAGAACAAGACAGTTGAATAAGATCAACAGGATATATATTAGGAAGGAATAAGTTAAAATATTTTTATTTGAAGATGATTTGATAGTATACATAATTGACCTTAATAATTCCATCAGTGTACTCCTATGGATGATACATTTTCAGCAAAGAATATGGAACCAAGATTAACTCAAGAAAAAAAATCAGTCACCCTTCTCTATACAAATGTCAATAAAGAGAGAGAGAGAGAGAGAGAGAGAGAGAGAGAGAGAGCACAATTAGAGGAACAACAGCCTTTACAATGGCCACAAATATCTTGCAGTACCTCTAACCAAGCAACAAAAATATCAGTTCTTTGAAGAAAGGAATGAAAGAAGAAGATACCAAGAGATGGAAACATTTTTCCCATGCTCATAGATCAGGAGGACTAACGATAACAATGGCCACCTAAGGGAAACTATATAAATTCAATAACATCCCTATCAAAATTAAAACACAATTCTTTACAGACCTTGAAAGGGGAATTCTCATCTGCATAAAAGAGCAAAATAGTGGAATACTAAAACAATCCTCAATAATAAAGAACTGCTTGGTAGTCTCACCAGTCCCAATTTTGAGTTGTACTACAGAGCTACATTAACAGAAGTAGCATGATATTGGCAAGAAAACAGACACAATGAACAATGTATGAACAATATCTTGATTGATGACTGAGACATAAATCTACACAAAAATGGACCCCTAGTATTGATAATAAATTCAGAACTACTTCCTGGGGAAGTAGGACAATATCTTCAATTAATAGAGCTCATCAAATTGGATGTCTGCCTGTTGTGCTCACAAGCTCATGGCAGCTGTAGTTGTCTGCATAAGACCTGCACAAGATCAAGGCATTCAATATAACAGAGATCTGTCCAGCGGGACTTGGTGTTCTTTGGGAGACAAAGAGTCAGATGGATTTAAGACCCTGGCCACTTTTGAGTTGATCATGATCTAGTGGATTAACAACTGGTCTAAACATGAGTAACACAAATTGGGATCAGTAGTATAAATATACAAAAAATATGTAAATTTGGGAGTAGATGAAGGTGGTGAACTTGAGCAAAATGAGGAGAAGTTTGTGGGTGAATATGATCAAACCTCATTGTGAATTGTGTCTGTACATATAATTTTCAAAAATAATTAAAATATTACATAACTTTAAAAAAATTGGATGTCTGTTTGTAGAAGAATGCATATTTATCACCATACCTAAAACTCAAGTCCAAGTACATCAAAGACATCAACACTAAACCAGATACACTGACCCTGATAAAAGAAAAAGTGGGTAGTAACCAAGAATACATTGGTGTGTGAGACATTCTGAACCTACAGCACAGGCATTGAGATCAAAAGTTAATAAAGGGGAATAGATGAAATTTAAAAGCTGTTGAAAGGCAAACCACACCATCAATTGGACAAAGTGGTAGTGTATAGAATGGGAAAAAGAGTATTATCAACTCTATATCTAATAGAGGACTAATATCCTAAATATATAAAGAACTCACAAAACTAGTTTTCAAAAAATAATAATACAATTTAAAAATGGGAATAGATCTTGAAAAGGGAATTTGCAATAGAGGAAAATCAAGTGGTTGAGAAACAAAGAAGTATTCAACAACCCAAGCCATCAGCAAAATGCAAGTCAAAACTGCCTTGAGATTCCATCTGATACCTATCAGATGGCTAAGATCCATAACTCAGGTGACAGCTCATGCTGGCAAGAATGTGGAGCAGTGGGAACTCTGGTGGAATTGCTGGCGGGAGTGCAAACTTGTACTCTATGGATATCGATATGGCAGTTCATCAAGATACAGGAAATATATCTACCTCAAGATCCAGTGATACCACATTTGTGTGTATACCCAAAGGATGCTATGGCCTGTCCCAAGGACACTTGCTCAACTAGGTGCATGGCTCACAAAGTTGCAATCCATAGATGCAGATAGGTTAGGTAAAGAAAAGAGGATGGTTCTAGGGAGAACACATGGATCTTTGGGGTGGGGCATTTTTCAGGCAAAATGGGGGTAGATGCAGACAGGAACAGGGCCTTGGATGATCATATTTGAGGAGAGTTGTCCTGGAGGGAGAGAGTATGAAGACATATAATTGGAATTCAGGTGCATTTGGGGATGGTCTGGAAACATAGTGCAATGGAAATTTCTTGGAATTAATGAAGGTGATCCTTGTAGCCAGGCAAGACTCACAGTACCAGGACTGGTGTGCAGTCAATTCAGGGCCCCATTGAAATCCCCTAACAATCCAGGCTGATGCTAAGACAAAAAAGTTGCTCACTCTAAACTGACATTGGGGCCCTATTTCTGAGAACAACACCCACACAATTCAATGACCACAGAGAAGTGGAGCTAGAACTTATATAGCCTTTACCCTTACATAGCCTTTACTAATCTCTTTAGTGAGGGAAAGTACTCTGCGGGCTATTGAAAAAGAAACGTGGACACCAACCTAGACACAAAACCTTCAACCCATAATCTGTTCTGCCTACAAAATATGCTAGGGCAATGTTGGCACAGAACTTGCTGGAATAGCCAAGCAGTGTCCAACTTGACTTAAAATTTTGCCATTTCTAATAATGTAAATATATATTTATATATCAGGCAAATACAGACAGATGAGTTTTTTTCCCTGCCTATCTAAGATAGTTTTCATAGCTGTCAAAATGAGCTATGGCAGAACAAATGAGAACTGTATTCTGTTTTATTTCACCTTTCCACAGAGACGCAGTATGAAATTCTTTTCTTGTAACTTCCTTGTTAAAATTACGATGTCTCAAGCCGGCTACATGCCAGTGGGATAATGTGGAGATGACTGTCTTGGCATTCAGAACTTTATTTCCTCAAAGATTTCCCAAGTTATGACAAGCTGCGAGATGTCTTCTAACTAGAAAAGGAAACAAAATATCCTTATCTTGCCAGACCAGAAGGAGACAAGTAAAGTGGGGTTTGTGTAGCCTTGGGCAATGTTTTCTTCTCTATAGAAGTCAGATTGGAGACAAGTATTTATCAAACGTTATTTTTTTCTCCTGGAGGGAGAAGGGAAGTTTCCAACTAAACGTGGAAGGATGATTTTAGTGAAGAACAAGCAAAACAAAGTCCAACAAAAAGGACTAATAAAATAAGAGTAGGTGGAGAATATTATCTTACATACATATGCATACACAGAACTAATATTCCCCTAAATATATGAACACATATGCACACTAATGTTTATCTGGATACACTACACAGAAACATCTTCTTAGGTTTGCAGATTTGATTCTTTATTTACATTTCAAATGCTGTCCCCTTCCCTGGTCCCCTCTCACACCGAAAATCCCATAAGCCATCTTCCCTCCCCCTGTTCCCCAAACCCTCTCCTACTTCCCTTCCTATATTCCTCTACACTGCAGCATCGAGCCTTTCCAGGACCAACAGTCTCTCCTTCCTTTGGTGTCTAACAAGGCCATTGCCTATGCATCTGGAGCCATGGGTCCCTCCATGTGTACTCTTTGGTTGATGGTTTTGTCCCTGGGAGCTCTGAGGAGCACTGGGTGGCTCATATTGTTGTTCCTCCTATGGCGCTGCAAACCCCTTCAGCTCCTTGGGTCCTTTTTCTAGTTCCTCCATTGGGGACCCTGTGCTCAGTTCAATGGCTGGTTGAGAGTGCCCCTCTCTGTATTTATCATGTACTAGCAGAGCCTTCCAGGTGACAGCTATATGGAGTTTGCAAAATTAATATGCCTTCTGTGTTTGAACTTGCATTACCCATGGGCAACTTACTGCACAGTGTGAAAGCAAAACTTGTTAAGAATATGTATCAAATAACTAGGTAATAAAGAATTCAGGTGACAGCGAGTTATTAGACTCACTAGGCTACATCCCTGCTACAGGACTATCTAGTTTTGATATTAGTTCATTCTTCATCTCTCTAAGCCTGGCTGTCCATTCTATCCATGTAAGTAGGAACCTCTTCTCCTAGGGTGGTTGAGGGATTCCATAGATTCATGTGAAAAAAAGTACCCATTATACATTTCAGAATATGTTTTATATATATATATATATATATATATATATATATATATATCATCAAACATTATCCTATCAATGAATGTAAAAAGCAAAGCTTTTTTGATAATTGAATATTATCCTAAGCAAACTAAAATAAAGGACAGAGTTCATATATTTCTTTCCTTATGGAATTTTAACTCTAATTAGGAAGTGCCTGTGCTTGGTGTTTACTGATCTATTGTTCTGCCTGCCTTGTCACTATGTATATGAACTGTCCCTGCCAGCAACTTTCTAGCCTCTGGAATTTTTTTTATTTGATATTTTCTTTATTTACATTTCAAATGATTTCCCCTCCTCAAAAGCCCCATAAGCCCTCTTCCCTCCCCCTGTTCCCCAATCAACCCCTTCCAGCTTCCCTATCCTAGTATTCCCCAATACTGTTGCACTGAGCCTTTCTAGAACCAGGAGCCTCTCCTTCCTTCTTCTTGGGCATTATTTGATATGTGAATTGTTTCCTGGGTATTCCAAGCTTCTGGGCTAATACTCTCTTGCTTATCAGTGAGTGTATACTTTTGTGTGTGTTCTTTTGTGATTGGGTCCCCTCACTCAGGATGACATTCTCCAGTACCAACCATTTGCCTAAGAATTTCATGAATTCAATGTTTTTAATAGCTGAGTAGTATTCCATAGTGTAAATATACCACATTTTCTGTCTCCATTCCTATGTTGAGGGATAGCTGGGTTCTTTCCAGCTTTTGGCTATTATAAATAGGGCTGCAATGAAAATAGTGGAGCATGTATCCTTATTACACACTGGGGAATCCTCTGAGTATATGCCCAGAAGTGGTATAGCTGGGTTCTCTGGTAGAATTACGCCCGGTTTTCTGGGAAATCACCAGACTGACATCCAGAATGGTTGTACCAGCTTGCAACCTCACTAGCAGTGGAGGACTGTCCCTCTTTCTCCACATCCTCACCAGTACCTGTTTTCCCTGAGTTTTTTATCTTAGCCATTCTGACTGGTGTGAGGCGAAATCTCAGGATTCTTTTAATTTGCATTTTCCTGATGACTAAGGATGTTGAACATTTCTTTAGGTGCTTCTTAGCCATTTGATATTTCTCAGGTGAAAATTCACTGGGGAAGACTCTTGAGGACATGGGCACAGGGGAAAAGTTCCTGAACAGAACACCAATACCTTATGCTCTAAGATCAGGAATTGACAAATGGGACCTCATTAAATTATGAAGATTCTGTAAGGCAAAGGCCACTGTCAAAAGGACAAAACGGTAACCAACAAACTGGGAAACGATCTTTACCAACCCTACATCCGACAGAGGGCCAATATCCAAGATATACAAAGAGCTCAAAAGATATACTCCAGAGAACCAAATAACCCTATTAAAATGGGGTACAGAGCCTCGGGATTAAAATAGAGAATCTCCTATTTCCTATCACTCTTTCCCAAAGATCCAAGAACAGAGATCTCAGAGAAGATACAGATGACCCAATAAAAAGGCAACTTTGTGTCTTATCAGGGCTAGTCTGTTGGTACATAACATGGTTTCTTGTTTTTCTTTCTTATTCAGACTTTGATCATAATCATGATCATTTCAACATATTTTGTTAATAAATTGGGAGCAGATGTGACTTGTGTCTCCTGGGGGAAGAAGTTCAAAATCAACTGTGTCCTTTGCTGTGTTCCCTTTTCACACCGTCTCCAGGATGGGAATTGTCCTATCAATATTAGTCTCTGAATAATTAGGGTGGGCAGTTTTTACCAGCCATATTGGATATGTAGCATATCAGCTTTAATCATATCGAGCTACAGCAATATTGAAGAATTAGCCTCCCCTGACAGACAGTTGAGCAAAGTAAGCAGAAATGATGAAGATACAAAGCTATCCAACGACCACGGAGAAACTCCATGGTCTCACTGTATCCAGTGACATTCATCCTGGATTCCTCAAGGTAGAGAGCCAATACAGTAAGTAGCCCATGGAACAGAGCTTGATCAGATAGCTGACATGTGCTACTAGAAACATACCTTCAAAGACAGGAATGGATGGTACATGCATGGAAGTATCAACATACATAAGTATAATACAGATGTTAAGCACTGTAAGGCACTTAAGCAGATAAGAGCTCAAAGAGCAAGCCTTATGCATACACTATCAATTGAGAATACGGGTGATTGAGGACCTTACTGAGAGAGTGCTTAAGAACAGAAAAGCAAATTAACAGGACACAGCAGAGATGTCAGTGAGGTGCTCAGAGGCATGGCTCTTGGAGATCCCTACCTTTTGAAACATGCAGGAGAATTCTAGATAAGGGCAAGTCTACTCAGAGTGATACCATCATAGACAACAGAGGCATATTTCCTGACTAATTCATCAGCATGTATCAATCTCTTTACAGAGTGCAGGTTGTGAAGGCTGCATATCTTGCAACAGTTTCCGGTGACTTTCAAGTGAGATGTTCTACACAAGAATAAATCTATCATTTCTACAGTTCACAGATATTTATACAGAATTAAAATATGAATATTAAATTCCCATGTCAGTCAAAGGAAGACTGAATTGGCAATGTTCATATGTCCATATATTTATATGTCAATAATTGTCTGCTATTTTGAAAAACCATGTAACCCATGGTAAATTTACCCACACAAGAATATGACAGCTTGTCTCTATATTGTTAGGTGGTATTTTTGGCTATCATATACACAGTAGTACTATATATATATATATATATATATATATATATATACATACACAGATATACATACTTTGATATCATTTTAATTGTCAAATGTGAGGGGACAGGCACATTTCTGTTGACTGTTTTCTTATGCTGTCAAATCGAAGCTTAATTACAGTGATACCCAAAGCCCTAGTAATCCAATAAAGTAAATAAATTGTTTCTGTGCAAGCCATAGCCAAACACTTAAAGACCAAAACAACATAGTATACTGCAAAATAATCTTCTTATACCTGTATAATATTTAATACTTATATTTAGCTATTTTGAACCCACAAAGCATTAATCCTCTTATTTACTTCAAGTAGTATTCTGTCCACATGTGTGTATGTGTATATGTGTATATACATTCACATATGTATGCACGTGCTACAAAATAGAGTGAGTACATGGAGTTTGAAGAATTCAAGCTAAGAGCTAGGGAAAGTATAATACTTTTGTTGAGATGTGGAACGCCTTGAATGCCAGGTTGACAGCTCTCTCCCCATTCCTCACATTTCTCTGTAAACAGCAGGAAGCTATTACAGTTCTGAGATGAGAAAATAGTGTGAAGATAGCTGTGTTCTATGATAATTCATGTGGGCCCAACTCGGGTGCTATGAGGAAAGGTAATGTGTGTGTGTGTGTGTGTGTGTGTGTGTGTGTCAGGAGATGGCATGACAGGCCATGTTTCAGGATCAATCCAAAAATATCATTTTGATAAGTAACTGGGATGGGAGGATAATGAAAATAACCTGTGGCAGTCTAAAGGAGTCTAAAGGTTCTGGTTTCTTTGCCAGAGAAGACATATGGTCGTGAGAAAGAAATAAAGACTTGAGATAAACCATTTTTGGAAAGAAAGGTGTGTTTAGATACAAACAGAGTCCAGTTTAGCTCCATCAAAAATATATTCCTCTGCAATGGTGGAGAGTAATTGGCAATGTGGGTCTCCACCCAAGGATGATGACAGGAAGTGATGGGGGGCAAGAGTACCAGAACTACAGAGGACATGCTCCTCAAGGGAACTCCGCCCGAGGATGACAGCAATAGGTGATGGGAGGCAAGCGTACCAGACCTACAGTGGATGTGCTCGCCAAGGGAAAAGAGGGAGAAAAGAAAAGGCAACCCAGACTGAGGCTGAGAATCCTTATGTAATGAGCAGGAGGAGAAGGATAAAAGACAGCCAGAAGAAAGCACAATCACAGACACAGAAAAGAAAGCCAGAGTCCTACAGGATGAATGTGGGAGGAGAACAGACTCAGAGATCGATGTCCGAGAGCTGAGGGTGCCCTTCAGGAATGGCACTTAAACAGCAGGCAGAAGACAAAACAGAAGGCAGACCTAAAGGAGCATGAGGGCAGGGACGGGGGATCACCTGTCCAGCCTAGGGGAGTGAGGACAGGGAGAGACCAGAGGTCACTGGTTCCTCCTCGTCGCACAGAGTGTAATAAGAAATACTAATTCATTGAGACAAGGAGCTCAAATGAGTCTCAGGAAGAATATCTTTTCTAAATATCATGTTGCAAGAAGAAAATCAAAATGCACAGTGCAGCCAATCATTCTCTATTTGAGAAGCCAAACAAAACAACACAAGCGCTCTTCCTACTCCTTCAGGTGACAGAGATGGTTTGTTTCTCTCAAATGTTAAACAAACATAGAGTTTATGTATCTCCTAGATAGTAAATTCTGCCTAGCAAATTCATGTGGGCTAAATTAACACAATATAGATGTATGGAATTTACTAAGTCAACAACTGCTATCTTCCATTGCTTCATGAAACCAGCAGTTAATGCATTCCTAGTATGCTTCAAGCATAAATATATCCTTAAAATAAACTTAACTTTGTAAAGTGTAAATGAATATGCAAATAGAGTCAATATTCTAATTTATGCATTATTGGATGTCAAGTTTTTGTTTTTTTTCTGGAAGATGTCACACAAATTCTGACTAGCAAATTAACTGAGAGTTTTGTAGCTTAGCAAATTTGTTTTGACTTCAGAACAATTTATGAACAGGAGTCTATAATACACTGTGGCTAATTAATGGCTTTTTGTGTGGTTTGACATACATAATACATGAGCTCATGATGGCTCCATCTCAGATTCTGCTGAATCATCTCTCCAGAATTTCAAGTCATGTCAGTGGCTGAAAGAAAAGAAACTATGTATCCTCTCCAGAAATGGTTCTGGTACAAAGGTGACTTGTTTAGAAACAGAGAAAACCATGGTGAGACCTATCACATACAACTTTATCTTTCCAGAATCAAACTATTCTTCAATTCCAAATGTCAAGAGAAAGTCAGAGTTTCCACAGAAATGGACTCTGTTTTCATTAATCTAGAAAATGTACTATTTTTAGTCGCATGGACTAATTATTACTGCCAATGAGCCAACACTATTGTGCCAGAAACTGTGTTAAGCTTCATAAGAAATTTACATGATGTTTTTATTCTACAAATTGATTCTACAGTGATGAGTAAACAGATCTCACTAAGCTTAATTTTCTAAGAATCTAAAGTAAAGGGTATAAAAGTAAGAGGCAAAACAAACACCAACTCACTCCAGACTTCTTTTTTTGGTTGAGCCTGTCTACAGGATTATATTAATATTAGCTCATGGCTTCTACTACTGTAGATGTGGCTGATAATAAGCCCACCTCAACAATGAGTGGTATCTCAATAATTTCAATATTATAATAACACACTCACACTCA
This sequence comes from Apodemus agrarius, assembly GCA_964023405.1. Lineage (NCBI taxonomy): Eukaryota > Metazoa > Chordata > Mammalia > Rodentia > Muridae > Apodemus > Apodemus agrarius. The sequence goes on from OZ030006.1 coordinate 132,222,066, forward strand.
TACAATATAGAGTGACTGAGTTCATAGTGAATTAAATTTGATTTGGAGGTGGGAAAAGAGTGATATATGAAATGAAAGATGTTGCCAATGTGAAAAACAGAAACCATGGAAGAGGAGAGACAACACAGCAGTGAGAGCATTTTGGTCCTCTAGCTCATGCCCAGGGGAAAAAAAAGAAATGCACAGGAAAAATAATATAAGATCTGCTATCCATGTCCCAGTTGAGACCACATGGGATGGCCAGATGATAGGATTATTTGCTACAATTCTACCCATCTCTTGCACTATTAAGTACATAGCACTCTGTTTTTTTTCAAAACTGTATTTTGTATTTCAGAAAATAGTATTAAACAATGCAGACCAAAAATACACACAATGAACAACAAAATTCTATTAGTAAAACTCATATCCAAGCTCACACATACAATAACAAATGTACAATCCAAGAGTACAATGAACCTGAGCACTGACTCGCCCTCCAGCTGGAAACTGCACTTCTGCTGTTGGTGTTGCACTCTGAAAGGCAGATGCTCAGCTCCTTCAACATTCACGTGTAGACAAGGACCTGCAGGAATGCCCACACGCAGAGGAAGTAGAAACAACAGTTCTCTGTTATGCGATCACATTCTGCCTATACTCCTCATCACCCTGGCACTAAGAAGAAGCAGCCTATCCATTATCTATTTCATTCATAAAGGATGCTAAGTGTACAGCTTAATGAAAGCAGGAAGTGGTGGAGGCTGGGAGTGCAGCTTGGTGGCTCAATGAGAACTTTTGCTGAGCACACACAAAGCCCTGGCTTCCACCCTCCACACTGCATATACACTGAGCATAGGATACACACCTGATATCCCAGCACTTGAGAGGTAGGTGTAAGAGGATCTGACATGCAAGAATATCCTTGGCTACTTAGATTATCTGAGCCCTACCAAGGCTATGTAAGAACTTCATTCACAAGTCTGATGTGAGAAATCTGTTCATCAAAATTTATATTGATCATATGTATATAAATTTATTCTAATCAGACTTAATACTAGCATAGGCCCTGAACTAGAAAACCACATTTTATGACTATTTCAAGATGTTTATCACTCTCCTTACAATAATGAATGGATTAGACATGTAGACCTGTTCACATGATTTAATACAAATGTAAAAAAAATCACACGCTAAGCAAAAATCTTCCCTAAGCAGTGATCATTCTGAAGCTTCATTTATCAGGCATATATATGAATAAGGAGTAACTGAGACCTTGCTTCTCTAGCTACTGAGCTGTGGCTTTGTGAGATGGAATTTACAATTACTAAAAAGAAAACAGCCCCAAATCCCACAACTCCTTTCACTTAATTATTCATGACATCGATCAGGGCATTTATTTTTAAAAACAGATGAAGCAAGAACAGGCTCACACAGAAGAAGACAAGAAGACTTCCTGCTGGCTTGCATCACTGCAGTCCAGTCTGGGGAGCTGCTTTCGCAGGGATTCAGACTTAGCATATGGAAATTTCAAAGCCAATCAAACATCATCAGGACATGTGGGAAACAAGCTCGGAGTATTAAAAGCCATCTTTGCAGGTGACACTTTTTATCCTACTTCCCTCATCAAGATTAATTTCTGTTTATTGTTCATGATCATAAAAATTAAATAACTTCTGCAATACTAAAAATAAATGCACTGATGCTGAGGAAAAATTGGATGGGTAAGCATTTAGGAAATTAGAAATTACTTCAGGTTTACAAGCCATGTTCACTGGCAGTAAATCACAAGGCAGAGGCATTAACAGGAGCCACATTCTAGTGCTCATTAGAGGTATCTTGGAGACCTCCAGAAAACATATGCAGGTTTAAGCAGTTTTCCTGAGAGTAGTAGGAAGACTGTAGTGGTAAAAGCCAAACAATTTCTATGATTACTTTAGCCCTGCTAGCTTCGAGCAGGATGCAGAGTCGGTGAGTCTTTCTCTAGATTCTGGACTGCCCTGGTGGCATGTGTAAGCTAGCAAAACAAGTTAGAGGAGAAACAGTGGAAAAACCCAGCCTTCTGCCTTAGAAGACCTTAGAGCCTCCACTGTTGGGAACTCAAGAGAAAGGAGAGCAAAGGGAATTGCTGAATGGCAGTGAGAGGGAGGAATCCAGAAAGGTCTAGGCCGTAGTCATCCCCAAACTGACACTAAAGCTACTCGCCCTTTAGAGCCTGGCACTATGCATTGTGTTCTCCTTGTAACAGTCTGTTTTCTCACTGCCTGTCCTCTCAGGGAATTGCACAAGAGCAGATACTGAAGCGCCTGCTCAAATCCCTAGTCCACACACAAAACCAAATGATAAATAAGTGCTGCAAACCATAAAATCAGAGCGCAGTTTGATACACAAACACAGTGTATCTGTATGTGCAATAGATGATGGATACATGGATCCATGAATTCTGTGTTGTGTGATTTGCACAGTATGTTACATCCCTCACTGGAATCAGCAACTGCTCCATATGGAGAAGGTTCCATGACAGCCATGCTTCTGGCTTTGAATGCATGACTTTATTAAGCTTGTAGCCGGGAAAAGAAAAAGAAAAAATTGTAAGAAACAGATAAAAGCAGAAGCAACATCATCACATTCTGCAACATTCGACATACACTGATTGGGGAAGCCCTGCTGAGTTATGCCAAAGCCCCCGAAGGAGAGACAAGCTTCCAGCTTCTTTCTCCCACCACAAGCATTTCTATACACAGTGGGGCTAAACTACAGTAACCAGAGAGAAATCGCTTTCCTCCTATCTTTTTTAGTCTTTCCCAAGGACACATGCTTTTAATATGATTAACTGTGATTTCTTCTTTCTTCTTATCACAGAGGCAAGCAGTGGAGGCAGACAGCGTGCTTGGGAAATGATTCTGGAAGATAAACATGCTTGAATCTAAAAAATAAAAAAATAAAAAAAAATAAAAAGAAGGAGCTTATCTTCCTCTAAGGATCAGTGTGCAATGAGAAACATGTGACAATTTACCAATAGAAGATACATTCCTGCAATGCATGTTCATCTATAAAAGAAAAGCACTTCTAAATGGAAGTGTCATGTGTTGGCCAATAAGATAAAATAATGATAAAGCGATATAATGATATCAACCACTCGATACATGATTACTTATGCACGAATGAGGTATGAAGTGCCCTCTAAGACCATGGTGTGCCAAGCACAGGTAACCAGGACTTAAGGATATTTCAGGATGCAAAATTGTAACAGGCAAGTAAAAGGCAAAAAAATAATATAACTGCTATCAAAACCAATCTTTAAAAATCAGGAAAGAATTTCTAAAGTCTAGAAATAAATATATTGTTGTGAAAGCTGCACATGTCACTCATTTGGAATGGCTAGCCCAGGACTTAGTACCCAACTGATCCTCCTGAAATGGTGCTAAATACTCACTGAGCTCAAGGACCCCACACCAGAACACACTGTGAATAGTGGGTGGATTATTTGTTAATTTTCTCTCCTTTGTTCATTATGGTTATTGATTGTTTGTTTTATCATTATCATTACCCGTGTGAGTAGACACCCAGGTATGTACTTCTGAGTGCAAACAGGAAGAAGTCAGGTGACCACTCTCAGCAGATGATTTCTCCCTTCCACAGTGAATCAGGGATCATTCTCAAGTGCCATTACGCGTGGGTGGCGAGTGCTTTTAACTGCTGAACCATCTTGCTAGACTTTGCTCAATGTTTCTGGGAGCCTTTCCTGAGCTGCGGCTCTAGGGAAAGCCAAGAATCTTCTTCCCATACTGCTCAACCTGAGAAACAGACATGTAATAAGAGCAATGTGGGAGGAAGACAGGAGGAGATTTCCCTTAATGACGCGCCGTCTACTCTGAATTGGTAAAATCAGTGGGAAAATCCTAGCAGTGGCTGCTGCTAGGTGTGAACACATGAACCTGTTCAGGGAAAGCTAGTGAGATTCTGACATTGTGGGTAACAGGTCCTCAGGATAAGGCCAAAGAAGTTGGTGGGATTTAAATCACTGAAGCCTTCCCATTCACATCAACTAATCTAGACTTGACTGAAAGATCAACTTAAGTGCCCTGACGTTTTATAAGGATTCAATATTTAAAAGACCCGAACTCCCTGTGTTATAGAAATACAGTCAAGGTGATAAAGAATGAGGAGCTGGGCTGTGGCTCAGTGACAGTGCATTTGCTTCCTCTGCACAGTAGCCACAGTTCAATCTCTGGGGCTGATCGGAAATCACGAGCAAAACACGAGCAAAACAGAATGTAGAATAAAGCAGGGGAAACTAGAATGGAAGCCTCTGTGATAGCCGAGGCCTATGATGGCGTTGGCATAGATGAAGATGTTCCAATGACAGCTGGAGGAAACTGGGCTGTTTCGGGAGTTATTTCTTCTGTAGGGAAAAAGGCTGCATGATTATTCGACATTACTTCCAAATAAAGGGTTTTGTTTCTCTGTTAGATTGTTTGATTTTGATCACAAGCCCTACTATGATTTGGTTCCATGCCAGTGCTGTCTTTTAGGTAGGGTAGGGAATACAAGGATTTAAAAAATAAGGTAAATTGGTAATGATGTTGATGGGTCTCATATGTTTATACACATATATATGTTTAAACAATATATACGTAATATACAATGTATATATATATAATGTACATATTGTATATATATACAATGTACTACAATGTATATTGTAGTAGGAGTCCCTACTCCTTTAAAATTGTATGTGATACATTGGGGACATGGAACATGAAGAGACCACCTCCTATAGCCAGACAGGAACCCCAGAGTAGTGATAGAGAAACCAACTTACCAGCAAAACTTTCAACTTAAAATGTGTCCTCCTTGCAAAAAATGCAGGCATGGGGAATGGAGCAGACTTCGAGAATGCCTAACCAATAACCCGACTAACTTGAGACTCATGCCGTAGGCAAGCAACAATCCCTACCACTATTAATGATACTCTTGTTATGCTCACAGATGGGAGCATGGTGTCCTCTGAGAGACTTGACCCAGCAGCTGACTCAGACAGATACAGACACCCACAGCCAAACAATGGGCAGAGCTTGAGAATGCTTATAGAAGAATAGGAGGAAGGATTGCAGGCCCCAAAGGGGAAAAGAACTCCACAGGAGACCAACAGAGGGAACTAACCTGGACCCTTGGAACTCTCAGTCTGAACCACCAACCAAAGAACATACACACATACACGGGCCGGACCGAGGCCTCCCTGCTCATATGTAGCAGATATGCAGTTTTGTCTTCAGCTGGGTTCCAAGCAATTAGAATGGGGGCTATGCCAAAAGATGTTGCCTGTCAGTAAGATATGTTCTTCTAGCTGGGCTGCCTGATCTGGCCTCAGTAGGAGAGGAAGCACCTACAGAAACTTGAAGTGCCAGGACTGGGGGTACCCAGAGGGGCCTCCACCCACTCGGTGAAGACTGGGAAAGGGAGGAAGGAAGGATTGTGGGAAATGGTGGCCAGGAGGTAGGCAGTGAGAGAGATGTAAAGTAAGTAAAAATAAAATTAAATTAAAAAAACAAATCTTTCTCTGTGAAGATACACTAAAAAAATAAAAAGTGATGATGTCATCTACAAACATGTGCAGCATGTGTTGCTACCTTGGGATCTATTTGACCTCTGGGTCACAGAGTGGTCATGTATGTCAGTGCACAGCTTGGTGTTGAGGGAACAAGTGTCCTAAAATTTCTCTTTGACTAGAGAAAATGACATTCATGTCTTGCTTGTTTCCATGTACACGAGAAGTTGGTGGAGTATTCTGCACCTGGCAGCCACTGAGTACCCGGGCTCACAGGCCCTCTCTGTCAAGCTTGTCTTCACCATCCTCAGCGTTATAAGAGAAAAGGAACCAAGCAACCACCACAGGAAGAAACTCCATGTAGAATACTCACAATGCACAAGCCAAAGCAAATCAGGCCAATCTTCTCCATGAATAGGGCCACTGAGAGCCAGATTCTGCCAACCTTCCAGAACAGTAATCATGGCAAGTGAATATGTACTTCTAGACTACCAGAAAAAGTAAAGTAATGGCTAAAGAAATACAAGAGCAAAATCTGAGACTTTAAGTTTGAGAGTCATAAAGAAAACTATTTTAAAAAATACTAAATATAAATATAGGAGGGACAAAGAAATGCAAAGGAGGGTCTGAGATTATGGCTTAGCAGGTAAAGCACTTGATCTGCAAGCATGAGAACTTGAGTTGAGATCTCTAATCCATCACAAATATAAATATATATATATATATGTATATACACATATATATAATACTATATATAGTATTAAGTGGTAGACACAGTTTGCCTATATTAAGTAATAAACACATTACAGCTAAGCAAAACATAATTTGATACAAAAAAAGAAAACATCAGTTCTTATAGGATCAAGTACTCTCTGAGAGCTTTCAATATGCATTGCCCTTCCCGCATATGTCTCCTTTATTTAGGAAGCAATTAAAAAGTAATAATTCATTCATGGGCAACAAAGTAACATCTTACATTTCCGTCTCTACTTTGAGAGGCAACTAATATCCAGGGGTCATTTATAATATTAAATGGACATGAGGTTTAGCGGCATGGCAGATTGCATAATTGGCCTAAATTCTTCATCTCTTCCTATATTTACATCTTTAGCCACATTTCTTTATAGTTCTTTCCACTAAAAAAATCACTCTCCATTCCTGAGTTAGAGTTTTGTGTTTCTTTTCATGATCAACAGAATGAGTACAAGGTGATAAATTTCCAGTGGCAAACAAGATAAGAGGATCTATACCATGTGCACTTTTGTCTTTGTAAATGTTATGAAAACAATTGTCATCAGAGAACATTATCCATAGACCTGAAACAAGTGAACAACCTAGCCAGACCCATTTCCAGCAAAGTAAGCTGGTCCAGTATAAACCTCCATTGACTCATGATTAAGCCTGAGTTCAGCAGAGCCCAGGTCAACAGAAAGAGAGGTACATACAGTCCTCATGTCAAGCTACCAATATTTGTGGATTTGCTTTCTGTGTAGAATTATAGTAGTAACAATGGAGTCATATAAGTAGATTGTGATCTGTCCATTCTATAATCCTTGCAGTTTTGTAGGGTGTAAGGCATAGTTGAAAATGTAGCAAAGGCTTTAATACCTAGAAGATCTAGGTAAAAATGGTACATGTCTATATTGCCAGCTATGTGGGAGGTAGTGTCTAGAGGTTCGTGAATCTAAGGTTAGCCCAAGCATCACAGGGAGGCTTCATGTTTCTTAGTATGTTTTCATCGGATGAGAATTATAGCACTTTTGCCCCTTCTTTTCCTCCCTCCAGCTCCTCCCAGCTCCTCTCCCTTTTTCTACTCTCATGCCCCACTCTACTCTTTTTAATTAAATCATGAAACTGATGTGCCAATTATTGGCATATTAACTTTTCCTGAAACAAAATCTGCCATTAGATGAAGAATCTATCATAAAATCATAATATTTCTTGCAATGCTTTGAAGCACCATGAACCTTTAATAAGTTGTAGATACTTGAACTACCGATTCTCTGAAACTGTACACCAGGAAAACCTTTGTGTTACTAATCACTCCATCATATATTCTCTCTATAGCAGCATGAAACAGACTGGGGCAAAATAGGCTAGTGTATTGTTTGTACATGTGACATACTTCATGTGTATGGGCTCAGAGGTAGACTTTATGACAGTTTATTAATGTCTAGAAATAGTCACTTACCCTTCCTCCCTTTGACTGTCTCTATGTGGCCATTACACAACTATTTCTAATCTAAGCTTCTAAAACAACTGCATGATTTATCTAAGCCTCTTAGGGTTCTGCAGTTTACAATGAGGCTAGCACAACCCAGATGAGAGTCTTTCCTAACATGGGTTCCACAGAGACCAACACTGAAATGAAGGAAGTAGAGGAGAGGAGAAGTTGAGAATGGGATGCTTTTGTTTTGTTTCTCAGAAACAACCACAAGAAGCATATGGAGCTAAGTGTATGAAGGGGAACAGGCAGCTGCTAAAATTTAAAGCAATTTTAGCAGAACATCCTAGGGCTGGATGGCCATTCAGACTGTCCAAAGGAAGCAAGGTGATTGTGTCCAAGCAACCACAGGTCAAAGGCCACCACCAACATACAGGCCCTCTTTCCCCCGCCCCCCACATTTTCCCCACCCCACCTTCTCATATACCTACTAAGAAAGCCTCTTTCCCTAAGGCAAAGGGAAATTTTCAGAGAGAGTCAAGGCTATGAGCAACCAGCCAAATGTATTCCAAGCAAGGCATAGTAGCATAGGTCTAATGTTAGTGATTCTGGATCAAAAGTGCTAGCATCCACTACTGAAATGTAACTTCACCCTAGATTCCGGAATGTGAGGCCACATAGAGCAGGTGCACAATTCATCTACCACATGGAAGAAAGTTATCCCAATCCTCACACCCATAAATCCCACACAAGACTGTGGGTCCTGCTAACTGCTAAAATGCTCTGAGATTCTGTTGCATGATACCCAAACCAATGCTGACTATTGATAACAAGAAGAGATATGTTATCTAGTAAAATATTTATTTAATCCATCAAATCATCATTTATATAATAATATATTTGAAATGGGAGAAAGAAATAGAAAGACATTCAATAACAGAGTGGAAAGTATTATTAAATATTAAGAACAATAATACTAAAAAGTAAACTGTATCATGAAATATTACAAAACAACCAATGTTAGCTCTAGCTGCTTTCAGGTAACTGTGGTCTCTCTGCCCCCACAGCTATCCCCAAGCGGTGGTCTGCCCAATTTCCCCATGTTTGTTTGCTGCTGAACCACTTGCATTCCCAGTCATCTGTTCCCTGAAGCTAGTCTGCCATTACTGACTTTAAACCCTGAGACTCATATAAAGAAAACTCCAACAGCTTTAATTTATCAGTCAGATTTATAACAGTAAATTCCTAATCCCCAAAATGCCCACACAAAGAACTCAAAACTCAATTGATAGTGATAAATGCTGCCCACCTAGATTAGAGAAATTGCCCTCTATTGTCCTTCTATGATATCCATAGCTACCTGTGACTCAAGGCACGTGGATCAGTTTCATCTTTCTCTCCTATAGGTTCCATCTTGTCTCCCCATCTCTCTCTACCTCTTTGTTTCTCTCTCTCTCTCTCTCTACCCTTCTCTAAAACCCTCAGCCTGCCTTTTTTTCCCACTGCCCAATCACAGGCTCTAGCCTTATCTTTCACCTGCCCTCACCTGCCTACAGGCAGCAATCTACTATGTAAAACAGTCCACAGATTTAACACAATGTCAAACAACATGGTGCAATGACATTTTTTCATAAAGATTTAGATAATAAAAATGTATGGAAAACCATGAAAGAACCACCACCACTACCCCAGCCAGATAGCCAAAGCAATCATAACCAAAAAGAACAGAATTGAAAGTATCAAAATACTTGACTTTAAAGACATTCTACTAAATGTAGACAGCACTAAAAAGAGCATGGACTAGCATATAAACTGACACAGAGAAACACTCCTTAGAAAAGAATGCACAGACCTGATTCAAGACTTACGAACACTCAATTTCCCACACAAAAATCCAAAAATACATTGGGGTAAAATGATAGTCTCAGTCTCACTCATCAAGATTTGAGTACTGTGATATTTATGCAGATAATGATGAAATTAGGGCTTTATGTTATCAGGCAATGATCAACTCCAAATGAATCAAGGATTCAATCATAAGATCCAAAACCCAAAACTAAGACAGGACTCCTGAGAGAAAAATCTCAGTCACATGGGCTGCACAATGATTGATTTCTATATAACTCCAAAAAAAGAGTAGAAAACATGTAAGTTTTAAAAAAAAATCTGTATAGCCAAGAAAACTTCAAGAGAGTTAAGTGATAATGTACAAAGTGGAAATAAGATCTGTAAACTTTAAGAATTTTAAGGGTTAATGCATAAAACATGAGAAAGTTAAGAACTGAATAAAACGACAATAAATATTATGACTTAAAATAAGAAAAAGATCTGATAAAAAACAAAATCATTTCATGGAAAACCACAAGGCAAAGAGCAAGACAACCATGCTTAGCATAAACAAGCCAGAGTCCTGCAAGCTAAGCATGTCCTGTTATTTGGCACTGAAGCTGTGTGAGATATTTAAATAAAAGTAGAGCTAGTGAGAACAAAGATAGAGGTGCCTTGCTCACCACTGGTGGGGACATAAATTAATTCTACCAGTGTGGAAATCAGTATGGATGTTCCTCAAAAATACAACTACCAGCACTGCTGTGCATGGATTGTGTGTATCTACCTACTCTAGTGGCTAGTCCTGGTTGTCAACATGACTATATCTGGAATGAACTACAATCTAGAATTGGAAAGCTCACCTAATCTGGAGGCTCAGAGATATAAGTTTCTGACCTGAATCTTGACATGGAGATCTTGAAACGTAGTAGCTACGAATTCTAGAAGATTAAGACAAGGACATCTCTGAGTTCAAGATCATCTGGGATTAAAGGCATGAAGACACATTCCTTTAATCTGGGCCACACCCTCTGCTGGAGACCTACAGCCTTTAATCTGGGCTACATGTTCTGCTGGAGACATATATAAGGACATTGGAAGAAGGAAGACTCACTCTTCCTTATCTGCTTGCCTTGTGGGACTGAGCAACTGCTAGATCCTTGAACTTCCATCCACAGCTGCTGCTGACCATTGTTGGGGAGTTGGACTACAGGCTGTAAGTCATTGACAAATCCCCTAACTATATAGACACACACACACAAACGCGCGCGCGCGCGCGCGCGCACACACACACACACACACACACACACACACACACAACTCATACACGTAGAAATACTATTCGGCCTTAAAATGAAGAAAATTGTGCCACTGCAAGAGTACCTGTGAAATTGGAGAATATTCTTGTTAAATAAAAAATGGTCTGGCACAGAAAGTAAAATACCACATAATCTCATCACAGGAAGTGAAATACCACATGATCCCACGTCTATGTAATAGTAAATCATGTTAAACTCACAGAAGTAGAGAGTGGTTACCAGCCTCAGAGTAGAGGTGGGAAGGCATTGCTCAAAAGACAGAACTTTAATTAGATAAGGATGAATGATTTTAAGAAATCTATTGTACAATACACCAGCATTAAAAATATATATATATATACTTCAAAAATCACCAGAGTTTAAGTATTCTTACCATAAAAAAATGTGTAACCTACTATGTATGTGAATTACTTTAATTTATTCATTACTGTGTGTGCAACTTCAGATCAACATGATGTTGATAAATATACACTGTTTTTCAGAAATTTTAAAGTTATAAAATAAAACTTTAAGGAAGGTTCATTTACATTAAATTATGTGTGTTACGTGTGTTACTGTTGCCTAAAATACCCCTCAAAACTTAGCAGTTTAAGTAAACACATATTCTGATGATTCTGGATGCAAACTTCTCAGTGAAGTACTCTGATTGCTGACCGTGCTCAGCTAGGGTAGGCCACCTCACTCTGCCAGATTCTGACTATATACTATCTTTTGGCAGACTGAAAAAGGACTATCAAGGCTACTTACAAGGTGACTCAGAGTACGAAGCTACTGTAAACGCCAAGTACCTAGTCTCTTAGGACAAGAGGGTGAGGATTTCCCGAGGGGCCACTTGGCCGTGGAGGAAGGAGCACTGCATCGTGCACAGAGCAGAGGATGCTTTGCCTGCCCTGTCCTCACAGGCAGTCTGCCACCAAGCTGCTGCGCTTCATTGTTTACTGAACACATGCTTCCCTGAAGATGGAAATTAAAAATTGTCCTTCCATTCATCTGCACCATAAAGGCTGTACAAATAAACACATGCAATATGTTCAATAGGAGACAACTGAAAGAACTAATCCTCTAGGGGTCAGTACAGAAGGCATGGTTTAAAATCTGACCCTAAAGAGAGAAAAATCTAAAAAGGGAAAGGAAGGGGAGAGGTAGCTGGAGGGGAGGAAAAATAATTAGAAATAGAAACTGACTCACTTTAAACATCATGGTGTTGTTTGAATCCCGGATGAATCCATTATGTCACCTCACCATTCGACTTGAATCTCTTCTGTCTGGACAATTTAAAAGGTCTGAGCATCATGCCTTAGAAATGTAATGATTTGGCGGTATCATGGGGGCCCATCCTTATCTCTAGCTTGTGCCTTGTTTGCGTACCCATGGATATGCCTAAGTATGTGTGTGAAATGGAATGGCAGGCATCTGCAGATCAACACTGGGTCGAAAGAAAAATAACACGGAAACTATCGTGTTATAAGATATGAAGAATAAAAAGTCAAGACTGGGGAGACAGACCTCAAGTGTAATTTCTACAAAATTAACAAAAGATATTGCTCAAGGATCTCACAGCCACAATCAGGGGACCAAAAATTTCCATCAGATGGAAATATGCATGTTCCTTGTGATCATCTTCACACCATATGTGATGGGTTTTGTGACACACAAAAACACCCCTCCTATACCCAGGGCTCTGTTATTCTCAAAACCAATAATGCCACTAAACACTATCAAAGTGGCTGAGGCAAAGAAAGTGCTGTTCAATACCCATGCAGTAGTCTAATAATTTAACACTAAATATGCTTAATAAATTAACAGGAATATGCTTATCTTTACATGACACAAGCAAACATTTTTTATTTAATGGAATGAGAAAGAGAATCTTTGGTGTTCAAATTTCAAAACCACACAGACATACACAAAGCTTTCACTTACCTGTACTTAAAAGAAAGAGAGAGAGAAAAAAAAGAACCCTAGCAAGTATTCAGGGAGAGCAGCACTGAAAATAATTTAAACTGTCTAATATGTACAAATGTGCTTCTATAGGTGGAGGGGATAAGTAGGGGAAAAGGGAGGAAGTGTTGACAGGCACACCCAACTCTGGAACAAACAGGCCTTATCTGTATTCTACAGCTCTCGAATATTCACCAGAATTAGGGCTGATGCCTGGTAATCAGCCACTCTCTGCTGCTTTACATTCAGGGACGGGGCCAGGCCAAATGACTAACATACATCAGATCCGATCACTAGCTATATTGTTCGGGTTGATTTTAATTGCCCGAAAAGTGTCATTACCATCTTCTGCAATGTGCTAAGTTATTTTAGAGAGTGCCTATTTCCATGCAAGAAATAAAATTGGACTGTTCCTGTAAGAACACGCAGAGGAAGATTCGGTTTGACTTTAGCTTTGGCGGCGTGGAAAATCCTACCCAGATCTGATCATATAAACAAATTTTTGTTACCTGTAGAATTTTGTGAATGTATTTTGGGAAATCAACCCAGATTCTCTCTCTGATGACCCCAGAGAATGACCCAAATGTCATGTCTAGTTTGATAAAATTCTTGCAGTTTTCATTTCTACTGTTACTCTTGTTACTCTTACATCCAGCAGCTTCAAGGTGAGAGAATTCATGAAATTTAAGAACCAGAAATATCTCTACAGAAAAGATATATGGAAATAGATTACTCCAAACCAAGAAGACATTTGCAAAAATATATAACAGTGACTGCTAACATGAAAATGCTATCTCTTGAGATATTTGTTCTTTAAATCAAAAACTTATATATGAGATTCTGTACAGAAGACAGAACACTACTCATACTCTCATGAGCCCAGGTTCTTAAAATGGTGAAACTGAATATTGCCTATATTCTGGTGAACAGCAGCCACATGAGGAAGCTAAGTGAGAAATAGATACAACTCACATTTCGATATATGCTTATAATTATTTAATTTAATTTTATTTAAAATACAAATTAAGGAGCCGCGCCCTTGAGATGCTTCAGAAGGTCTTCTAAGGACTGAAACATCTCTGTTAGCTCGTCAGGGCAAGAACCTGCTTCTGCGGGGAAGAGGACAAGAGCTGACAGGATAGAGCAATGGGCAAAGTGTGAAGATACTCAGCAGAGATATACAAGCCGGCCAGAGAGGCATGCATGCATACACCCAGCACTGTGTTAGGCAGAGACAGGAGGATGCTGGCACCTTGCTGGCCGGCAGGTGTATCCTAATCTGTGAGATGCAGCTTCAGTGAGATGCCACCTGTCAAAAAATGTCTTTGATGCTGAAACTGCCTGTAAGGGAAGCACTTGAGAAAGACATCTGACATTGATGTCCGGCCTCTCATGCACATGTACACACATGTCCCAGCATATGCAATCATGCAGGAATAGGCAACAAGAGGATGGTACTCTTTCTGCAGAATGTGGGGCTACCGACCAACATATAACTGCTGAAGCAAAAATATCCACAAGTCTCCCCCAATTCCTAAATATCTGTTTGCTAAGTATATCTTAGCAAGATACACTTTTGATTCGTTGTGATTCAGTCATTTACTTGTTTATGGCAGATGTTCATATTATATGAAAATAATAAAAATTTTGAGACTAATGAATTGCTTCAATCCACTAAATTCAGATCATTATTATATGAAGAGCAACATCCAGTACATAGAACCTTTAGCTTATTCTTACTTTAAAGAAAAAATCCTATTTACCATAGGATTTTCTTTTCTTTCTTCTTTTTCCTTTTTAGGTTGTTTGTTTGTTTGTTTTGAGACAGGCTTTTTCAGTATACCTCTGGCTATCCTAGAACTCACTCTGTAGACCAGGTGTGCCTGGAACTCAGAGACTCAAAGATCCACCCATCTCTGCCTCCTGAGTGCTGGGATTGAAGACCAATGCTACCATTGGACTACAAGGGGATTTTCTATATGCTAACCATATCACTTGCTATCCGCGTATGACCTATCACTCAAAAACTCATAAGTAAAAATGTCTTACAAGTATACACCTCAATGACTTCAAGCAGCCTCTACATAACTATAGCAGAACTCAATAAAAGAGGGTAGACTTTAATTACATTGATGTTTAATGAATTCTTAATAGGGAGGTGTTGTTCCAGAATATTAGAAAATGCAGGTATTAAACAATTCTACAATACTAAATTATGGTCCATACTCCTTAAAATGAGGTGCTCTTTAAAGAACGGCTGAGTACAGAAGTCTGAGTGCTTTTACAGGGGAGCGAGTCAACTAGGGGACCCAATGCCTCAGCATCACCTGCCAAAAGGTAGGGCAAGAAGTAAAGGCTTCCCTGCAGAGGCCAGGCTAACCTGAATTGAAAGAGATGAATGCAGCAGACTAGAAGTCCTACATGTTTTCGACTCCTACATGTTTTAGACACACAAAAGGAACAGGAAAGGTCTTAAGCTCTAAGAAAAGTTTAAGAAGTCCCCTTGCAACCAGAAGGCTACGGGCAGGGTAGAATTAGTATAAAGAAGTCATAAGATGATAAGCTGTGTCAACAGCGTTTTTCTTTTTCATCTCAGCAGGGAGGCATTCAGTGACCCAAATTCTTGAATTCATGGCTTAATACAGCTTCAAGGATCAGACAGATCAGAAACAGGACAAAGTGTGGAGATTACTTCTTAACCAGGTTTATTTTTGGTGCCAGGTAGGAAGGTAGAAGAAGTGTCTAGATCTTGGACTAACACAAAGTAACACAGATAGACAGAGTGGTGTGTTTCCATTCCATTGACAGCTACAAGAACAAATGAAGCAGACGGGTCGACAGAATATTGAGGACGCCTGGGTAGATGACACCGACAAAAGTCAAAGAACGAAGGACTCATCAAAGCCAAGCTGAAAATGAACTCTGCTCACACATGATGAGTTTGAAAGAGCAGACATCCCAGAGACCTAAGGTATGGTACCAGTGAGACAGGAAGAATGCAACAAAGAAAATGGCAGACTCCTGCTGAGTGTGAACCACCTGGTAAAGCTTTTTGGTCACAGAGATGCTACAAGCATACGATGCAAACTCACCCTCCCAAAATCCCAGTGCTCACGGGTTTGTCGAGCACCAAGGTGAGTCACATACTGTAAAAGGACATACAGAAAACAGAAACAGTGCCTACTTATACAATGTTCACTGGGAATCAGGCAATGAAACAGATATGAAAGGCTATGGGGAAAATGACCATACAGAGTCCTAACATGTATTAGATACATAACAAAGGAGCCCTCTGTGAGGTTGTAGAGTCTGAACCATGGGCGAAGGGCTGATCAGTAATCAAAACCCCATACATCTATGTCTGAGTATGCACTTGTTTATGAATGAGCACTTTGTGACCATTCCAAAGCTGGGAAAGAGGTGAAGGAAGGTAAGCAACTCAAAGTCACTTGGGATGTTCTTGTTCCCAAAGCTTAAATCCTGCTTAGCTCCATGGGAGATGACTAGTACATTTTATTTTATTTGGAGTGCAATTAGAAAGCATTTAAACATTATGTATAGAAGAGTACTACTTTAACATACGTATGGATGCATGGATGGACCTATATATGGATGCATGTTCCATTTGCTATGGAGGAACAAGTTTGAAAAGAGACAGAGAACCTGATGCAGTGTATCCAGGGGAGAAGTTGGTGATTTAGAGCAGGAAGATTTGGGTGGAGATAGATGAGGGCAGGTAAATGTGAGGGATAGTTCAGAGTCCAAGTCAAAAGACTGGAAGCACACTGTAGCTCCAGTTTCTCCAGGCAGGAATATCTGAAGTAGTAACAGTCCACAGAAATCTTTACCCTATTAAAATAATGCATCACTAGGCTCATTTATCAGTAATGTAAAGCAGGTTGGTTTCAAGGATCTCATGTCTTAACAGCTGAAAGATAATCAAAGTCAAGTGACTTAGAAAACAAATGAGAGAAAATTGTTCTCCTGTTTTACAAAATTTACAGTCTGAGTTAACAGCACCTAAGAGAATGCAGTGGAATTGCTATAACAGATATAATCTATTTTTCCAAAAGCCAATATGTCTGCAATGAGGAATATGCATGCCTTATGAATTATCTTATCCTATTTAATAAATCAATTGAGCTTCCCTCCCCTCACTCTTTGCAAGGCAGCTTTTTTGCACAGTAAAGATTCTACAAACATTTACATTCCGAGTAGCAGAGCTGTTTGAAATGCTATAAAGTTCTGCCAGTACTTCTATTACCAGCCCTTATTTCTTGTTTATAACATGTACATAAAAGGAGGAAAATAAAAATGTACTATGGATTGAAACTTGGAATACTAAGCTTCAGCCAGAGAGTGCATTTCTTCAGATACAAATTTTCCAAGATATGTTCCCAATGAGTATAGAAGCCCAGGAGCTGCGGTAGACAGAAGCCACTTAGGACCAGTGCTCTGTCTAGATCTCAAACTAGAAGTCATCAACACTCAGTTTCAAAGAAATTCTTAAACTAGCTGGTAGTCCATATTCCTATACTTTTCCTAAATTGATGCTACCTAAGGCATGATTAACAAGCATAAGTAGAGAAATCATCCATCAAGGCTAGCAACTCTACTACACACCACACACACACACACACACACACACACACACACACACGCACACACACACACCATGTTTATGCACACAGTGTATATTAAAGTAACTTAGGTATGTTCGTTTTCAACAAAATAAATAAATGGCAAAGATCAAAGAGCTTACCTATAAAGTTCTGGAGTTGATCAAAACAGAAAGCACGAAGAAATAAGCATAGCAACAGAGAGTCCCTATGTCATCTCCCTATTTCCTACTGCATACATGTAACCTACTTCTGCTGCTATGAACACTGAATGGTGAAACTAGAAAACTTGGAGCCAAAGCATCTCTGTTCTGTGGCTCTGACACAATATAGTGATATACAGATCTGGCAGTCTGAGTGGGCTAATTATATCTATATACTGTTTCAGTGGCAAATGTATTAGAAGTTAATGGGAACTTCAAGTTGGACACTTAAATTATGTAGTAAACACAAAACTAGCAGATGTGTACTGAATGAGGGAAAGGGAACTGGGCACTTCTTATAAATGGGAAAGATGCATATTTTGCTAGCAGAGTGAAGAGGCTATTAGTTTGTAATAACTAGGCATACATGAAATGTGACAGAAAAAAAATGAAGATAAATCAGCAACTCCAAGGCTACAGCTTATTGTCTACAGCTAATCTTTGCCCTACTTCAAATTGCTTGGCACTTTGGTCCTATTAAATATTGTGTTGCTATTTTAAGGAACACTTGTGCTGTCCACTTGTGTTTTGAAGGATATCTAAAAGTTAGAATCCTTCTAGAGAACTGGTCTGAATGCCTTCACATCTGCAGGCAGATAGTTGTGACACCCAGACAGTCAGGAGCATCTGGAGTGTTATTGTCAGAGACAGCCACTGTCTGAATCTATTAGCCTGCAAATCAGTTATCTCTTCTATGTCACTGCTGTCCACCTTTCCCTAGGAGGAACACTGGCTTGCATGCAACTTCACTGTTAGCTGGTAAAAGTGTTTAGAAATTCGCTAGAGAGTAGTGACCCTCTCCAAAAAAATACATGTGTTATTGAGTCTCAACCTAGGTCAAGCAAGCATTCAGAGATTCTAACTCTACCGAGCATGTGCATACAGAGACCTCTACATTTCCCATGGGGCTCAATTCCATCAAATATCTTTTGTACAAATGTTACACTAAGTCATGTGGATGCTAGCCTGCAGGCTTCTTCCCTCAGGTCAGGAATCACAACACAAAGGGTTAAACCCACCCACCAGCATGCAGGCAAAGTCAGGTTAGAGCTAACAAACACAGCCACTGCTGCAAAACTAAGTAACAAGTCTGACTTGGTATTGAGAATATAATAGCTCTTTGAAAGGCAATTACTCCCCCTTTCAATCTCCTAGGGGCTCTGACTAGCGGTTCTTATTAATTCCCAGTTTTGATCTATTTACAGATCAGAATGTTTTTCTCACCTAGTGTGATATTCATCTATGTGGGGGTAGACAGAAATCACGACACACATCCTCCTGTACTGTGCATGTGTGCTGAGTTATTTTTGCTTAATCATTGTAAAATTACTTGGGGGTTGACCTACTCCCCATATAAACTGGAGTTTCTGGCTACCTTCGCACACCACACACATCGCGGGCTGATTCTTTCTGTAGCTCTACTTCTGGACATATTTGGTTGGGGTTAGGAAACTGTCTACCTCTTTCCTTTCTGCGTGCTGTCTGCTCCCATGCCCTTCTGAACACAGGATTGCTGTTCTCACAGAGCCAGCACCATCGGTTTTTTTAAGTCATTCATTTGAGCACGCTGTCTTGTAAATCAGTAAATCAGTGAGGGAGCGCAATCTTGGGTCGGACCTAAGGATTGGTGAGTCCTTGCGGAGCAGCAGAGCTAGGCACAGGCAGAGCCCAGAAGCCTTGCATTTCATGCAATCGGAAGTAAGGAACAATCCATTTAGAAAGTGCCGATACTCTGACCTGGGTGTTAGGGTGGGCACTTCCCGGTTTTCTGCTTCAGATATTCTGTGTGAGCATTATAGGACTCCTGAGAACAGAAGGTTAGCCAGGTCCCTGACAGCTCGTAAGTCAAGGCAGGAGAACTACAGTCTATCAGATCAAACCTACAAGGGATTCCACTTAAGGCTGACCATTTCTGAGGGGAAAGAAAACGCAGCTGAGAAAATTTAGGTACTAGCAGGCAGATCCTACAGCCTGGCTTGCTCTGTTCTGTGAGTCAGGACTACAAGCTTCAGACAGAAAACGCATCTCCTTCTTAACCCAGAACCATGCCCTGGGATTCTCTCAGCATCCCTAGGGTTCCCAACTTTTTATTTTTCCCCACCCTTCAACTTTCACTAGCCAAACTGACTTCTCTTAAGAGAAGAGAATTGGTTGCATTTTTTTTTTTCATCTTCTTGGCCAGAGAAGGTATCTCATCCCCAAATTGATCTTAGCCCCACAGTGGGGAAATCACATCCCCTGGCAAACCAGCCCCAGGAAGACTTTTTACTCTAGACCCATCAAGTGCATCTATCTCCCAAGCAAACAAACTTTCACGGCCGAGGAGCCTTTAAAGCCAGTGGGTAAAGTTTCCCAGCCAGGTGATTCCTTCCAGAGCCAAGACTGTAGACGTGAGCAAGGGGACAACCCCGACCTACCTAGCTGCACCAGCTTGCAAGGCTCCCGCCCCGCCGGCCCCGCCGGCCGCTACCGCTGGCTAGCCCGGGGGCTGCGGTGCGCTCTCCTGCGAGCCGCCGCCTTCGCCGCAGCGCCCCCGTCCGCGCTGTTCTGCAAGGTTCCGCACTCCTCCCTGCCGGACCCGCGGCGCCCGCCCACCCGCCCGCCGCCGGCGCCACCGCGCGCCAGGCTGCTGTGGCTGCTGCAGGCGCCGAAGGTGCGCTGCCTGCGCCTGTGCTGCTTAGGCTGGGGTTCG
This sequence comes from Apodemus agrarius, assembly GCA_964023405.1. Classification (NCBI taxonomy): domain Eukaryota; kingdom Metazoa; phylum Chordata; class Mammalia; order Rodentia; family Muridae; genus Apodemus; species Apodemus agrarius. Next base: position 132,242,358 of record OZ030006.1, read on the forward strand.
GGCTCCCGCGCGAGCACTGAAGGGAGGGAGGAAAGGAGGGGGGATAGAGGGTGGGAGAAAGGGGCGGGGAGCGCGGCGGCACAGCCAACAGAGTCCGGTGCCTCACGCTGCTCGCACCACCACCTACTCCTTGAGCCTCCGCGCCCGGCTGCCACCAGTCCCTGCCTGAGCCTGAGCTGTTTGTGCCGGCTTGTGTCCATCCAGCCACAGCAGGGACCAGGCAGAGCTGGATGGTTGGCGGTCAGAGAGTCACCACTGGGTGGCCTCCTGCCTCGCAGCTGGCATCTAGGTAGCACCAGGACAGGGTTTCCTGGTCTCTTGAAGCTGAGCTCACACAAGTCCGCAAAATCGCCACTTTCATCATTAAAGCCTAATTATTAGGGGTCTGCTATAGATAGATAACAACGGATGGATAAATTGATGGGAGGAAGGAAGGCGTCACAGACACTCCAGGTGTTTACAAGAATTCAATTCATGCAATCCCCAGAGTAACGCTAACTTTATTCTTGTTCCGTGACTGCTAGAAAGAAATTAATTTGCTAAGATTTCAATGAGTCGGTTATAAAACTAATCCCAGTTTAGTTTTTACAAGGAACCCATGAAATCGGTCTGGTCACTTTTATTTCTCTAAGTACACAGAGAGAATTGGATTGGATGATCTGGATGTGAACATAAACTTACTGAAATCCCAAGCCTTTGTGGGCAGCAACCCTTAGTTTAAACCAAAAACCTGCACAAATAGTACAACTTTGGTTTTTGTCTGTGAAAACAATTGGATCATATGGCTGTCAATCATTTGAGGAATGACCAATGAAAATAGTGGATATATATATATATATATATATATATATATATATATATATGCACCTACAGGGCAGAGTCATTTAGTAGCACTGGTATCATTAAGTTTCCGAGAGATAATGCTGTGTTCCACATGGTGGAATGAGCTAGGGACTTGAAGATCAGGACTAGTGAGCTCAACACTAACCTGTACTAGAGAATAAAAGTGTCTTAAAATGGGGTGGGTAGATATTGTTTTGGCCTCTCTCTCTCTCTCTCTCTCTCTCTCTCTCTCTCTCTCTCTCTCTCTCTCTCTCTCACACACACACACACACACACACACACACACACACACGTTACATATATTCACAATAATGAGATGCCCAGGACCTAGTGTACTACTTAGGCATTATCTCTATGAGTGAGACTATTTTATAAACCTTGTACATTTTTTTTAAATTTTATTATCAAGTTGTCTTCTCTTTATATTAAACAATATATAGTCATTGTAGTTAAATTAAACTGGAGTGTTTACATCCCTGACTCATCTCCTGCTCTCCCTTTCTCTCTCTCTTCTGTGGATGATACTGCAGACAGAACAAGAAAGAAACAAGGTGCATTCAGGACAGCCCCGTTAGCAAGCCAAATGTGAAAGAGGAATCCCATTCCGGGAGAATAGATTTTTTTCAGTCTTCTCTGCTTTCTCCCAAGAGACAGTCATCAGTTGTCTGAATTTCAGAGAGAAATTTGAACTTCTAGAAAGGTTTGAGAGAGCTTTTAAAATGGGTTCTGACCCATTTTGTCACTAGTGGTGCAAGACATTGCTTCCTACTGGCTGACTGGTCCCCAACCCTACAGAAGCCAAAAACAAAGGGCTTTACTCTAGGTGCAGGTGGGTTAGCTCTGGCCCTAAAGTGCTTCAGTACTGGAACTCTTCTACCCTAGCAACACACAGCAACCTCGGCCACACGCTCCCAAAACTCCCCACATATTGCTCATTTTTGCCATTTCTCTTACTATCAGAAAATTGCTCATACTCCTAAGAATAACGGCTGAATTTAAAATAATAATAACAACAACAACAACAACAACAACAACAACAAACTGGAGTTGTTTATGTTTGAAAGGAGTGGGAGGAGGCAACGATAGAGACAATGCTACAAATAAAAGTAATGTGCTTTCTCCCATCAGAATCAAATTGCAGTGAATTTAGACTCCGTAGGGTCTCTCTACTTAGCGAGAGAGAAATCTTAAATCAGGTAAGGAAGGAAGGAAAGTTTATGGTCAGAGCAGTTGTTATAGGTTACTGTAAACAATCTCTTTGCTTGCAATCTGAGCACACGTTGTCAACCCCCTTGAGTGTGACAAAATGTTTTATTGGGCAGAACTGGTGTGTTCTGGAAGGATGAGAGAAAAACTTTACATGCAAATTATGCTCATGCCTTGCAACTAGCAGGTACAATTACTGCCATGCCCACATCAATCACAGACGTGCCGTGCCTCCTTCTTTAACGCATTTCCATAATGCAGTTTGCTTCTAACACACTTATATGCCCTGTCTAATGGGAATGAAAGGACACATGGCGGTTGGGAGGGGGATGGCCCAAGGCACTAAAAACAGCAGCAAGACAGACAGCAGAGAGGATCGTTTAAATTAGACCAAGAGAAATCTACACACTAACCCCGCCTGGCCCTCTCCACATCATTAGTTTCTTCCCATCTCAGTTCATGTTGCCTGTGCTACTGAAAGCTGATTCGTACTGGCAAGGAGGTTGATGGACTTTTGAATGTTATGGTTGCAGCGGAAGGAGGCAGGGGCATCCTAAATTTTGCATGACCCATGACAAACATTAAGCATGAACCCCAGTTTCCCCGTCAGCACGGGTAAGAGGGTTTATAAATATATGCATATAGAGACATGCTCCTCCTTTCAGATCCTCCCTTTGCTTTAGAATGCAAAGCATAATGTGAGTCAACTGAAAACCTGATATTTACCAAAAGTTGATACACAAGAGCAGGTTTAAATAAAATTTCCATTCAATTTCTGGGAAGGAAGCCCAGGAAATTAAAAAAAAAAAAAATTAAAGGCACATGTGGATCTTCTCAGTGTGAATGCCGGATGGAGTTTTTATTGAATTTGGCCTCAACTGATTGCAGCATTATAAGCAATTCTGCAGTTAAGTTTCAGCAGCCATTTAGATGGCAAATCCTCTTTTTCTTTTAGGGCATTATAACGAAGAATAATAACTTCCTTTTCCTATGGTACCTTTTATATCAAAGCTCTTTAGCTGTGGGATCATCTTCCCATTGTTAAGATGGGCCATCTGTGTGGAAAGATAGAAACTACTTCCTGATACTGATAGCACATACTACTTGCTTGTTTCCTTGTTTGTTGTTTAACAAAAGGAAATGAAGAAAAATATCTATGGAATCCAGAGACTGGGGTTCTTAGGCAAGAGGACAAACTGGAGCACAGCCAGCTCCTGACAAACACATCTGTTTTTTGGAAGGTGGGGTGGAGTTTTCCGGGGTTGCACAAACAAGACCCAGGAGCCTCCCTGTCTTGCTTTCAACTACTAGCTTCTGTTTGGATGCTTCACTGGGGAATATTCATACTGTCTACACTGCTGACTTGAGTGGCTGTGAGGGGCGTATTTGTTTTTCCTTGTTTGTATGTTTGTTTGCTCAAGCCAGTCAATGAGCTATAGTGCTTCCAAGTTGGAGTAAGGAAGTCGGGTTGTTACAACAGTAGTCATAACCTCACTGTCAAGTTTTGCCTTGAATGTCTTAATGGCCACTGGATATCTTTATTGAAACAAGTCCTCTGTATTTCCGTTTTTTTGTTTTTTTTTAAAGAAGGGGGATTCTGGTGTGTGTGTGTCTGTGTGTCTATATGTGTGTGTGTCTCTGTGTGTGTCTCTGTAAGTATGTGTGTATGTGTCTGTGTGTGTGTCTGTGTGTGTGTGTGTGTGTGTGTGTGTGTGTGTGCATGCGCGCGTGCATGTGTGCACACGATGAAGATAACATACTTACTTTGGAACTTATTTTGAACCCTAATGTAATAATGAAAACTCAGATACCGACTCCATTAATTTTTCTGAAGATATTCGTTGAAATTTTGCCTCTTTATGGTTCTCCTGATTCTATCCTGCAGATCGCTATGTTTCGGGACTTTATCGTGTTATTCATACATTTCCTTTGCTGGATTGTAATCGTCCCAAAGGCTCTGTTTACTGGTCAAAGCATAGTTCCAAGCAAACTGTGCACACACATAATGGGTGTTTCAGAAAATGCTTGGTGATGAGCAAGCTGCCAGTGTTTCAGGCGCTGTACAAACTGCTTATGAGGGCAGTCAAGCTTCCTCATGGCCACTGCAGGCTGTAACTACTCCGGTAAGCCTTCTGAAGGTAAACATGCTAAGATGCAAAAAGTGAACTCATTTATCCAGAAACTCACTCTTCCAAAATGGTACCTGAAAGCTGTCATCCTTCCCTCAATGCTAGGGTCTCTCATTAGTGTGGCTATTACCCCAAGTCAAGGGGGGGGGGCGTATCACCTACCTGTTTTCAAACTGCCTTTTAAATATTTATGTTGCTATCCACTGATCAGCCCTGCCTGAGCCTTGGTCAGAGAAGCTGTTTTCTGTAGTTCAGTAATGATTAACCCAGCCCTGGCAAAAGATCTGAGACTAAATAACTATTGAGTGTTTCCCTAGCTGTACTGCTATTTCTACATCCACCTGAAAAGCTCAAGGAGCAGCACAGACAAGGGGAAAGAAACACGGTAAGAGCTAGAGGTGAAGAGGAGCATTGTAAACTGTGTATGCTGGACACAGCACGGCCACGGGTCACACTGGCTATGTTTGCCTGCATGCATGAGCGTAAGCCCTCCAACTCTCTATCATGGATAGAAGAGGGCTCAGGAGAGGCATTCAGGGGGACCCAACCATTCCTCAGGAAGTACTGGTAGTTAATAACTACCTAAGGAGAGAAAGTTATTTTCTCCAGTAGTGTAGTTACTCCACTAGATAACCCTCATCCATGTTTATGTAAGGAACTCTAATTAAAGCCATGGGAATTTCTGCTCACGAGTGAGGAAAAAAATAGGAAATAAACTTGGAAAGAAGAGGAGGTTCAGAGAGAGTGGGATAAGAGAGACTGTGCGAGGGCTATACACAATCACAACACATTGTAGAGAATATGAACTTGTCAAAGAATGAAATATAATGAAAAGGATGTGGTCGTGGTATTCAGTAAGTACTCATTTATCCATTTACCTAGACTGTTCACTCTGAAACTGGCAGTCTCCCATTAAATATAAAGTTTCTTTTCTAATTTGAGTATGTTGAAAAAAAAATTCCTTCCATATGTTTTATCTTAATTTGCTCACATTGTTATTGTGATGATAATTCTTTGATGATACCAAATGTCTGGCTTTTTTAGATTAGGCTTCTCTTCTATGTATAACTTTAAAAATTTTTATGCAGCTAAATATATCTTATTTAATATGTTGAGACAAAGAATATTTTTTATCTAAAATTAAAGGTAAAAGAAAGTTCTTCTCAGGGTATTTTGAGAGAGAAAGAAAAATGAAACACCAGACCTTTACATGAGGACAGCTAATATTAGCTTTAAAGTATCTGGGGATGGAGAGATGGCTCAGTGGTTAAGAGCACCACCCTTCCAGAGATCCTGAGTTCAATTCCCAACAACCACATGGTGACACACAACCATCTGTAATGGGATATGATGCCCTCTTCTGGTGTGTCTGAAGACAGCTATAGTGTACTCCTATACATAAAATAAATAAATAAATCTATAAATAAATAAATAATCTGTAGAAAGTATATAGAATCCAAGTCATCTGGCTGGGGGTATAGCTCGATGATGGGTAGAGCACAGGGGAGGAAGAAGGATGGAGCCTGGGGAATGCCTCACTTTGAGTCTATAATCCTTAGTTTCTGGTTGCATCTTGTGGCTCAGGAAACAGAGACTAAAATGATGAAAGAAGAACATTTTTCCTCATTGGAACAGTCATTTTGTATGCTAAATTATCTTTTTGAGAAACAGCTAGCTAGAATCTTTACCTGCATTTAGATTTTACTACACATTCAAATCACCATGGGTACAAGTAAATCCTTCCATAGATGCACTGCCTTCAACTCACACTGCTAACTTCAGCATCTCATGGCCATGCTGAGGCATGAAGACCCTTCATTGTGAGTCCAGATATAGAGCCCCATGTATGTACTCGCACAAAAAAAGTTTTTGCGGTATGAATAAATTGTGTCTACTAAAAAAGATGTGTTAAGATCTTAGCTTTACTTTACTTTACTTTAGTGTTACTTTAATTGCATAAGGTCTTAATAAGGTCTTTCCGCCCATACTTTATTAAGTTAAGTTGTAATCAATCATACTAGATTACAGTAGATCCAAGTTTAATTACTGGCATTCTCATAAAATAAGAGCCATTGACCAGAGATTTAAAGAGAGAGACGATGTGCAGAGACACAGAAGGCACGTGACCATGGATACTGAATTAAGGCTGCTGGCACTGGGCATCTACAGGCTAAGATCCTGAAAGGGTTCCTGGGATCTACCAGGATTTAAGAGAAAAGCATAGGATGGTTTGTCACCCTGAGCAGTCAGTGCTGCTGATACCTTGATCCTGGACGCTCGGGCTTCTTAACTGGCAGGATAAATCACTGTTGTTTCAAGTAGCCATGTTTATGATAAGTTGTCATGCCAGGCACTAGAAATGAGCACCGCACTTCCTAGTTAATCCAATGATAAGACTCCACTGTAGTAAGGAAAACTGTCCTCCTGCAACCCCTGCTTCATTCACTTGCCCATCTAGTTGAACTGGTGAGTGGTACTAAATTAACAGCCACTTTCACTGACGACGCCAAAATAAATTCTTTAGCCCCATTACCCTTTTTTTCATGCCTCAACACTCTCATTAAGATGGGGAAATTCAAAACTACCTTCTTTGATGTCACATTTTCCTGAATCATTGTTTCAGGAGGTAGACTTCATTGTGTGCTGTTCTAAGCCTTTGTTTACATAGAGTTCCTATCACTTCTACAAAAGAGAGTGTGGATCACCTCACTCAAGTATTTCAGGATACAACAGGTACAATCAAATCGTTTTTAAAGCAGAGAACTAAAAATTTGGCTAATACTCTCCCTCCCTACTCCTCTCTCCCTCTCTTCTTCTCTGGCCATGCCCCTGTGATATGTATATGCACACACATGTATATAGGTATGCTCTCATGAACAAGCCAGAGGAAGGCATCAGATATTCTGGCTTATTATTCCCCAACTTATATCTTTGAAACAGGGTCTCATTGAACCTGAAGCTACACAAGCAGACAGCAAGCCCCAGCTTTCTTCTTCAGTCTTGACACACAGACACACACAGGCACATACACATAGACACACACAGAGAGACACGTACACATATCAAAGCCACACATAAAGGAAGACAGATGCACACACACATACACACACACACACACACACACACACACACACACACACAGAGATGCACACACACCACAGACACACACAAAGGAAGATGACAGAGAGACAGACAGACACACACACCATCACCACCACTACTACCATCATGAAAGTAATAGGCTTGTGTTTTTTTATATGATAACTGGGAATTCTAACTTAGGTACTCATGCTTGAAAAACAAGTGGTGTTAGTCACTGTGGCACCTCTCTAGTTCAGAAGTTGCTCTTTTTCTTGGATTCTTTGCTCAAAATGATGGGTGCTGGATATAGTTTGACATAAAATAGTTTCCCTCTTTAACCTCTTCAGTAACTATAAAATAGCCCTAAATGGAAAGCCATCTTTTAATATGAGAATAAAGGACTCTACTCACTCAGGGACCCTCAAACAATTATACAAACCATCTCCATTTCCAGGGTACTATGTGTAGGTATGGCTTGCTTATGATCAAACCACTTAGTAACAAAGTACTGATGTAGTAGCACTGCTTCTGCCAGCAGAACTGATGCTTATAAGAGGAACCATGAAAATAACTCCAACAAAGGAAGTATGTGATGGATGTGAGGAAAACTTAAAAGCAGATCCAATGCATGTAAATAAGTAAACTTTCTGACAGAGTGCTAACTCCCCAAAGTAACCACTATTCATTGTTAGTATCGTCCTGCTATGATCTCTATGCAAATTTATTTGGGGGGCTATTTTTAGTTTTAAAATTTTCAGGCTCCTAGACAGGAAAATATACATAACAAAGAAAAGTGTGGAGTGGGGGTAATAATCCTGAAATACCTGAAATGAAAGTTTGTCTCTCAGCTGAAAGCCAGTGTACTGCAGTCATAACTAGTGACTGACTAGAGAGTTTAAGGTGACTTGTGTGATGTGCAAATGAGGAATCCTAAATCAGAAGAGACATCTCTTTTTGAGACCATGTCTCAGGTCATAACCTGGACATGCTGCTCTCATGTGCTTACTGCACAAGGCCTGCACAAGAATGGATTAGCATTGCAACAGGAAAAGAGGAGAAGTCCATGACTCCTCATCCCTCCCAGAGAGACCAGTGGCATCTCATGCTGGTACAGAAAAGGTTGTGCCATTTTTATGAGTGGTGTAGAGGTAGAGAAGTTGTTCTTTTTCATTAACCCTGCCCACACTTAAGCAAGTGACTCTTACTAAACTCAGTGGGGCATGATAAAAGACAGAAAACATAAATATGGGTAGAAAACTTGTTGAAAAAAATGTCATTAAAGAGGTAGGGGGATGAACGATGAAAATAGGGTTGATAAACATGACTAAAATTCAATATAAATACATGAAACTCTCAATCAAAGCAGTTTAGTATGCAGGACAAGAGAATGAATATGAAGGCCTTTTCCCTGTCTTTGGTGATCTCTTTAATGGTCACTTGAATTGTGGTATTCATTTTTATTTGCACTTTGGTCCTTCTAAGAACAATTAAAAATAACAATTACCTCCATACATTTTCTCATGCACCTTTATGATGTACAAAACCACTGTCATTGAACAGTTCATATTTTTAAACTTTCTGTACATGCAAATTTTGTTTTGATGCTAAGGAATGGAAAGTCTAGACTGAGCTAACTCAGATATGTAATCTGTACACACATGTTGCACACACATTCTCTCTCTTTCTCTCAAGCTCTCATTATCTCCCTCCCTCCCCTTCCCCCTTTCCTTTGTCTTCCTGAAGAGGAAGCAGTGGAAAAGAGCTATGTGCTCCTGGATATGGCAAAGTCCTTCTATGCCATAATTTTCAAAAAGGTGGTGAAAGAAGAAAGGATAAAAAGGGATCTAAAAGATCTTTTCCCAATTTGTTGGGTACTGTTTTGTCCTTTTGACAGTGTCCTTAGCCTTACAGAAACTTTGTGATTTTATGAGGTCCCATTTGTCAATTCTTGATCTTAGAGCATAAGCTATTGGTATTCTGTTCAGGAACTTTTTCCCTGTGTGCATGTAATCACTGTAGAAGCGCACAATCATGGACCAGTTGAATTTCATGGATAAGACACGAGTTCAAAGACATACATAGAAATGGCAGCTGCAGCTTAGCTTTCAAACAAGCTTGGGGCTTTTATGAACTCACATCTCTGTGGAACTGGGCAGGCTCTACTGCTGCAAAGGCCTTGGGCAACACCATCACATAATCACAGTTTCAAATGTAATTCCATCTTTCTCCTCACATTCAAGAGTTATGTTTAAAGTTTGTAATAAGGAATGAGAAGGTTAGAGTGACCATAGGCTGAAGACATTCAAGCTAGTAGGGGCTATAATTTTGCTTTAAAACTGTTTTCATTTACCTTTTAGGTATTCTATCTAAATGTGTACTTTTCTTTATATGAAGTAGGTACCTATATGCCAGCTAAGTATATAGTTGTATCTCCACTTCCCATTCTTTCTTTGACTCATGCTGTAAATTTCCTGTTGGTAGTTACATAGATTATGTATCAGATACTGTCAAAAATTCATCCATATGTACTGTTTAACCTAATGAGTTGCAGGCAATTGATATATAATTGATAAAAGTATAACTACACAGACATTCAACATTTATCTGAATTACTCATCTTTTAATTAGTATCATTATTTGTTTTGTTGTACATTTCTTAGAGAATAGTTTTTATACCACACATTTTATAAGTGATCAGTTTGTTAGACATACCTTGATTCTTGGGATGGACCCTTTGAGAATATAAATCTATCTTTTTCTCAGTGTACTTTTCTCTAGACTCTTAGCTTTAAAAACTAGGGTTCTTGCATTAAAATTTAGACCATTAATTTTGAGCAAGGAATGGCAGAATCTCAAAACTGGCATATGTTACAAGAATGCGGCCCAGGGGTTATACAAGCTTTTCCAATTTTTAATACTCCCAGGTGCTGTTCTCATTGAGAACACTTCAACTCTACCCCATATTTGGTATGCTGCCCTTCTCACCAAGCAAGCAAATCTCCTGTAAACCTCATTCTTAATAAGGCTACCAGGATCTGAGCCAATCAAAAGCAGGAACAATCCTCATAAATATTCACACCTCACCAGAGGTTTAGCTGTAGCAAGTAATGAATAGTCATAGGAACTCTCATCAGTGACTGAGATCCATCAATGGAAAAACAAAACCCACTCCTGAAAGCAAATTAATGGTCTATAAAGCAAAGGATTAGGGGTAGAAAGAGAGTGTGGTTTTTCAACATGGAGATGTTTCTATTATATTCCATGTATCATTTATCCCCTGCCCCACAATTAAATGCAGATTTAAATGTAAATATATTTTGAAGACCTGATTTTCCTAGATTATGGGTTTTTTTTTCTTTATACTGGAAAACTGTGTACTGAATGCTACAGTCAGCTAGAAGATACAAACATTTCTTCAAAGCACATCTGTTTACTGATGAGATCTGTGGGGAAGGAATGGATGATATTTGTAAATGGTCAGTAGCTTGTGAGAAACTTGAAAACCACTTGGTTAGATTACCTTAGATTTGAGAATAAAATATTTGAACTTGAATCATATGTGTGTAGAGGCATATGGACTTCAATGAGTCAGAAATATTCTAGACATTAAAACCAGAAGAGGAGGAAAGGAAACCTGTGTCTCTTTTTCCTTATTTCTCCCTTAACTGCTTGGTAAATAGAATCGTGCAAGCCTCCAACCCCCTGCATCTGTTGCAATGTTTGGTAGATTAGATATTTGGAAAGCACTGCTGCCTCTCTGAATCAGCATTAAATAGTATTGGTCCTCTATGCAATTAAAAATTATTTCATAGATATGTACTACAAAGTATACCTCTGGTTATGTGGCATAGTTTCCCCCTGCACTTTCCTCACCTATCTGCATAACCAAGCTATAAAAAAATGAATCAGAAGACATCTATGTATTTTAATCAATATCCAATTTATGTCCAGAGAAAATTCTTTTATTTGCCCATTTAACTTTCTTATTATCCACTCATATGCCACTCTGTCTTCCTCTTTTATTTTTTTTAAAGTAAACTGCAATTGACTTATAGCAAATTCATTTCACAGCCTGTCACCTCTCTCACACTGCACTCCACATCTTCAGTTCAAAACATTTGCAGCTACACTCTAAATTAAGTACAAATCCAACTCTACACTCTGGTTCCTCTCATTAGTGCTCAAGGTTACCGAGCCTTTGATATCAAATAATAGATACCCAAACACAAAGGAAAACCTATTTGTCATAGAAATGTAAAACCCAGAGTTGACATTAATTTCAAACACTCTAGAGTCAGAGCCTCAAATCCTCTCATCAATATGTGAAACGTCTCTTCTTCCTTGATACTGAATTCAGTATCTGTTACCTGCTTTCTAGTGGTGACTCCCAGCTCTTCCTGATTGGCATTCTCTAAGCCTTTATTCTATCTGACAGAGAATGCCCCTCAACAGTCCCAACAGAGGTTTGAATGAAAGATGCCCAAAGACCACCATCAGTCTATCTTAGATTCTTCCTATACTTAACCAATCTTTGCTTGCAAAGAGAGATGTTGCTGTGACTAACAAGTTTTGTGTCAGTAATCCCTGCCTCCAATAGCCATGAAGTCAAATGCACCTGAATTACATGGATTGTGATGTCCACAGGAAAAGTGCTAAAGCCTCTGAACTTGCTTCCATCAGAAGCTACAGCGTACAGTTTTTCCCCTTTTCTTTTCTTCCTCCATACACCAGGGGAGAAAAGTAATAGACAAAAAAAAAAAAAAAAAGAAAAAAGAAAAAAAAAACCAAAAAAAAAAACCAAGCAAGTCTGTTTGCAAATCATCTCTGATCTGAGGTGTCATGGGATGTGGTGGGGAAGATTCTGGGCACGAGTGGAAACCAGAACTTTTGATTCAGATATGAGGATGCTTAGTCCCTGTGTTCACTAGTTTTATGTCAACATCTTACAAGCTACAGTCATCAGCGAGGAGGGATCTCCAATTGAGAAAATGCCTCCATGAGATCCAGCTGTATGGCATTTTCTTAAGCAGTGGTGTAGAGGGGAAAAGGCAGCAATCCCTGGGCTGGGGGTGGGGGGGGAGTCCTGGATTCTATAAGAAAGAAGTCTGTACAAATCATGGCGAACAGGAAGTGCCAGTACGAAGCATCCCTCCATGGCCTCTATGTCAGCTCCTGCTACCATGTTCCTGCCTTGCATAAGTTCCTGTCCTCACTGCTTTTGATGATGAACTATTATATAGAACTGTGAGTAAAGGTTGATTTTGGTCCTGGTATGCCAACACAGCAACAGGAACCCTAACTAAAACACTCGCTTCCTGAGATGGCAGTTGCTCATTTAGGATTTTGAGTAAACCTTTCTATCAGTTCTTAGTCAAAATTCCATCTTGAAATGAAGTCTCATTTGCCAAAATAGTTGACTCAGCAGAGACATGACCTTATGGGAAGGCTTAAATTTGCCTCGGGGTTTCGCTGATTTTGGTCTCTCTGGAATGCTTCATCACATACTCAATGTAAGTTCAATGACTTATTGAACATCCTAAAGTACAGATGATAACCAACCCCTGGGGCCTTCTGTTTTAATTAAGTTCTTTAGACCTTCACAAGGGTGCAGTGATCAAATAAGAGTCTCAGCACGATGTATGTTCACTCTCCATCACAGGATTATACAAAGACCATTTTTGAAAGACATATAGTTCTGTTACTCTGTTTATCCTCTCAAAAGAAATTAGGATGCAATAATAAATACATGTATCAGAAGAATTTTTAGACTCAATCCCATGTCTGTTTCCCATGCATATTCAATAGGGGAGAACAAGATAAATAAGATTTGTCATTCCTTCATGTCTTTAACATCTGTGCTCCTCGAATGTTGTTCTGGGGATAGATAGGATCAGCATCACCAGGACACATGTTAGAAGGTATGGAACTTCAGATAAACTCACTCTGGGAGAATCTTTAGCACCTTATGCCATGTATCTGTGGCATTAGCTCATAATAGATCACAGCAAAGAGGAGCCAGTGTCTATCAACAGAACCTTGATCACTAAACGCTTCAGAATTTGCTTTCTTTACTGTTGTGCTTTAATCCTATTTTACTGGAGATAACAGTGGAGACTAACTCCAATACTGCCATAGACATTTAGAGAAAGGGGATGGTAGAAGGTTGGTGAGCAGAAAGTAGAGAAGGGGACTACTGGATGTGGGTGGAAAGGATCAAGTAGATAGTGTATTTATGGGAATGGGGGAATGAGAGGACAGGGTAAAAGTTAAGCAAAACAAAGTGTGCATTAACAAAGTACAAGAGAATTTGTACTCTTGCAAGCCATATTAAAACATAATATGAAAATGGAGAAGCCATGATGTGAAAGAATGGGCAAAAGAATACAAGGGGATAAAGGGGGTGAAGATAAAACAAAAAAGGGTTGTGGGATGGGTTGCCCCAAAGTAAGGGTATATGAAACCTCACTGCTTATAGGATAATTTAAAATATATATTTAAAACATAGTGATACAGAAGGGATACAGTAGGGATACAGAAATATCCCACATGCATGAGCAATTATGGTCCCAAAGATATGAGATATTAGATGGAAATCATAGTGCCAGGCACAGGATGTTATAGCCATTGCTCTGGTTTGCATGGTTTAAGCAGGTGGTAGGATCCTGTGGCTGTCAAATGGTAAGTAGACACAAAGATGCAAAAGCACCTTGGGAAGGAAACTTATCACAGACATTTTGTGGATCCATTTTCATGGTTTTGTTTAGGATAATCATCAGGGAATACCTTTCTGTAGAGCTTCAATAAGTTTTCCTGCTACTTTCCATGAATCTACCTGACAGGAAACCTTGACCTTCTTCTGTGTTCCTATAGTTGTGGATGAGGATTGATGTTGAAGGCTGTTCTATGCAACTGACTGCGTCCCAGACAAACAATAGTTGATTCTACTGAGGCTGAGGTTATCTTTAGAGCTATTATCTCCATGAAGAGCACTTGTCAGGACAGCATTCAGTACCTCCAGTGTTGAGGATGACCTTAGATTTCAGGCTTCTGAATATTAATTTCTATTTCATTTCCAGTTCAAAAGAGGTCCAGTTCCACACCTCCCCCATTTTTGTTTTGTTTTGTTTTGTTTTTCCAGTCATATTCCAATCATCCGGAAGGACACCTGAGACAGGAGGGAGCATGTGAAGCATCCACGAAACATTTTCAGTTAGTACTTTAATACAATTGCCTCACTTTTGCACTTTTCCAAAGAGCCATTGCTTCTCTGAAATATGTTGTTTGGTAAGAAATAATGCTAAAAATGCACCACAACTGAAGTTGAACTGTTCAGCACCCTCCAATCTCAGCAGCTTGTTTCTCCTTCCTAAACACCTTTAACTTCACTCTTGTCTCTTTGTGAAAGACTGGTTTTTCGTTTACTTATCTGTGTGTTTATAGGTGTCTATGGCCACATCTGAAGCTGAGTGTCTGCAGAGGCCACAGAGGGCTCCAGATCACATGAAGCTGGGGTTTCAGGTGGTTGTGAGGGGCCATAGTGCTGGGAACAGAACTCCGGCTCTGAGAAATAATAGCAGGTACTAGTAACTGCTAAGCTGTCCCTTCAGTCCCATCTCTGTCCTTTTTTAAACCTGTCAGAAGGCCTCCTCCAGCTTCTCTAGCTGGTCCTCAGCTTCTCTAGCTGGTTCTCAGCTTCTCTAGCTGTTTCTCAGCTTCTCTAGCTGGATCTCAGCTTCTCTAGCTGGTTCTCAGCTTCTCAGAAGGACTTACTCCATTTGACTTTGAATTCAAGTCGTTGTTCATGCTTCATCATCCATGCTAAACTTATGGAATTTATATACGGTTTGTACAATCATGGCTGAAGAACATTTTTATTTTGTACTCTTTTAGTAATTCTGATACTGTAGAGTATCAGAGAGTATCAAGAGTCCCCTGAGGGTATATTTGGCATCAATGATCATTGAATTTAGTGAAATCCAAGGACAGGCATTGGAGCCACGAGGAGGTAGATAATTCATTCTTGTTGAACTGACATGAACTTTTCCTTCTTCAGCTATGTTAGAAACTATGCCATTTTTTATTTAATTTAAATAAAAAAGAATTCAGCCTTCTCAACTTTTTATCTCAATATCTTAAACGAAGGTAGGTGATGAAACTCACACTTCACTTAAACTCCCATGAACTTTCACAGAGTTGAATGGCTGAGAAATATTTCACTCAGTAACTCTCCCTCAGATGGAGCTGTCCACAGCAGTGGCATTTATTAGTTTATGTATCTTTTTTCAGGTGTTCTTCCAAACACAAGAACTATTGCATTATTCACTTTGGATCCTCATTGTTGTTTTTGCCAACATTTATTCTTTGTGTTGAATCAACCAAAGATGAATAATAATGCTCATTAATTATATTCAATTATGGATTGATCTGATGAATGAATGAATAGTACAGAGGGGTGGGGGTTTCTATTATATTTTTAAACTATAAATATAATATTAGTTTATAAAATATTCCTAGAAACTGTGACTTTAAAAAAAGTCATTTATTCATACCCACATATTCGGGGTTGAGTTGATCTAGCTGTGTTTAGTTAGAGAGCAAAACTTCAGGTATGGTTCTGACTGGGCATTGCTCCTAGTTTAATTTGGCCTGGTCTACACTACTTGTCTTGACTCTGAGAATCTGGCTGATGATACAGCAATTACTCAGGATAGTTTTTTCTCACAATGATGGCAAGGTCCCAAGGAAGAAATCTTCCTACATGAATATATCTGAAGCCTGTGCTTCTGTCATGATGTTAGCATCTAGCTGTGGGTAGGGAGGAAGAAAACAAAAGACAGAAAGAGAAAAACAAAGTGCTGAAGAGCGAACTCAAGGGTATTGGTAAGAATATTCACTGGTTCTGTGGAGAAAACAGAAAAATCTTCAGGCAGAAAGCATAGCTATAGGCAGGAATGAATTGTAACTAATATTTCAACCCACCATATCAGGAGACTTAAACTTACCTGTTGCCTGTGCTTCATATCCAAAATAGCTAAATAGGGTTTTATACTGAATCATATTTGAAGATTTCCTGAACTAATGCCAGTTGAGTTGTTTACTTTCTGTACTTAAATACAAATTTTTTATTTGTGTGTATTGAGATGATGCAGTGCTCTGGACACTTTGTACAAGGTGTTTACTTACACCAATTTAATTATTTATTATTTAATTTAACTATAATTATATCTATTGGATAAGTAATTTTGTTTGATTTTTATTATTAATTATTTTTAATTAATAGTGATTTCATGAGTACATTGCCCTGGTTTTACATATTTTCCCAGGGGAATTAGCTTCTCATGATTTCTAACAACCACACCCCTCTCTCAGAGCATCAGTGCTATGTCATTTCCCTTCTCCATGATCAAGTCCAATGCCTTGAGCAGCTAAGAATTGTTTTTGCCTCCATTTCTCAGGGTTTTCAAGTTTATCCATTTCTTTGGTGCTTCCAAGGTTTAATACTTTGCACCCTCTGCTGGGGGAAAAACACAGAAAATTTCATCAGCTGTGGAAGTGATTTGGGAAATGGAGAAAAAGCTCTGGACTGGAAGAATGCCGGTCTCATAAAAGTCATTCAGTTTGCAGTTATTTGCACAACATGTTTCTGTAACTCTCCTTGGTAAACAATGTATTAAGTCAGTTAAACAAAGAAGCATTAACTTAAAAATATACAAATTCATCATTTAAAGAGTTGAGAAAAATTGCATTCAAGCCTGCTTCATGAGTGAATTTTAGGATATGTTTAATGCAAACCGTATTGCTGAGAAGCCAAACCATCAAGAAAAGGAAGAACTCAGTACCTGAGTCACGAAAGCCACAAACTTGTAATGTTTTGTTTTGCCTTCCACAAAAAGAAGTTTTCATGTTCTGTGGTACCCATCTGTTTAGGCACTCATTTTTGTTTATGACATTTTAAGTGAGGGAAAGAGAAAGAGAGGGCAAGAGCATGAGCTTGGGTAGGTAGGGAGGGTAGGGGTGGGGAATGTAGGAGGAGTTGGGGGAGGAGGGGGAGGAATATGATGAAAATAAATTATATGAACAATTAAATAATGAATAAATAAATAAAGTTAAGGTGTCCACACTTGTGGTTAAAGTTACCTGTGGCCAATCCTGATGACCTGGATTCAATTTTTAGAGTACACATTACAGGGGAGCTGACTCCCACAAGGTATCCTCTGACCTCCACACACATCCAGCGAAAAGGTGAGAAGAATGTTTGCATAACTCTCTCTCTCTCTCTCTCTCTCTCTCTCTCTCTCTCTCTCTCTCTCTCTCTCTCTGTGTGTGTGTGTGTGTGTGTATGTGTGTGTGTGTGTGTGTCTCACACACACACACACACACACAAACACAGAAAGAGAGAATAAAAATATAAACTTAAATTCTCTATCTCCTCACAATGCATTATAGAGAATAGCAGTACATACCGGTATACACTTTCACATAAAGGTTTCCACATGATGCCAAAGCCAGCCTGAAATTGCTTCAAGTAGCTTCAAAACATAACATAAATCTAAGTTTCCATGATACTTTCCAATTTAATGGACGAATACCGAAGTCTCTGATTTTTTCTCACACATTTAACAAGTGAATAATTGTGCCCAAGTGAAATTATCTCTTTGAATAAACTATTAGTCAAAAGTTTGTCCAGTTCTGACAGAACTTACTTTCAAATCTTTGTACATGAACATGTGTGACTATAGTAGGTATAATATGGAATGTAATAATACATGGTTGACAGTGGTCAAATTCATCCCTTCCTCACACTCCTCTTTAGAATCTACCTTGAGAAGAATATTTCTGACAGTACAGCTATCCTAGGAGCCCATAGCACAAAACAAGCCTGTTATTTTCTAATCCAAGACAATGTTTCAGCCCAGCAGTTTTACTTCCAAATGCCTGACAGATCCTAGCATTCTCACTGGGAACAGTGGCACCTTTATTGATCATTATCCTTACACCTTCAGTTTTCTTGTCAATTTGTAACATGTTCAGATTCTGGATTCCTCTGATCATGTCTGCTGCTCTGAGAATTATATCCATTAGTACCTATGAAGGTAGTTTGACATCCTTTGATAAACATAGCATAAATCCTTAAGTTCTTAATCAAATCAAAAAGAATTTTCCTCCCAGGAAAGGACCTATAAGATAAAGGGTCAATTCTTATCATTTTCCCTTTCTTCATTCTCTTTATATAAAAAAATAGCAATAGTATAATGTTTGAATATGAAGAGAACTACATTTTAGCACCTTGTTTTATTCTTTTAAGTAGTATAGGATACACAAGAAAATAAAATTAACTGACCATAGCAAATGCAGCCCTTCTAAACAGTGCTCAAGAGCTGGGCATGGTGGCACACACCTGTAATTCCAGCACTTGGGAGACAGAGGCAGGCAGATTTCTGAGTTCGAGGCCAGCCGGTTCTACAGAGTGAGTTCCAGGACAGCCAGGACTACACAGAGAAATCCTGTCATGAAAAACCAAAACCAAACCAAACCAAACCAAAACAAAACAAAACAAACAAAACAAAAAACAAAAACAAAACAAAAACAAAAAAGGCAAAAAAAAAAAAACCCAAACCAAACCAAACCAAACCAAACCAAACCAAACCAAACCAAACCAAACCAAACCAAAACAAAACAAAAAAACAGTGCTCAAGAGGCTTATAGGGCTCTAAACAGCTTAAGAGGCCTATCAGTTACATTTCAATAACTTAATGCAGTGCAATGACTTCATATAATCTAGCCTGTATTTCTCAGATTTCTCCTCTTTCACAATTTCAACTGTTTCAATAGACTCACTGCCTTTCTATTCTATTCTATTCTATTCTATTCTATTCTATTCTATTCTATTCTATTCTATTCTATTCTATTCCATTCCATTCCATTCCATTCCATTCCATTCCATTCCATTCCATTCCATTCCATTCCATTCCATTCCATTCCATTCCATTCCATTCCTTCTATTCCATTCCATTCATATTATATTGTGTGTATGGGTGTTTTCCCTACATGTATTTAAGCAAACTCTGTGCATGGGTGGTATCTGAGAAAGCCAGAAGAGGGCATTAGATCCACTGGAACTATAGTTTACAGATAGTCTTAAGCCACCTTATAGGTGCTAGGACTCAGCCCAAAACTGTAGAAGGGCAGCCAGTGCTCTTAACTGCTCAGCCACTACTCTAGCTCCAAACCAATCCAATGTCTTTAAAATCTCTTTAGAACACTATCCTTGTCCAAGTGTGAGAAAATCTGGCTGAAAGTCTTTACTTTGTCCATTTTTTTCATATCCACTTAGTAACAGGTTATATACAACAATTAAACACAAAATGTAGAAAATATTAGTAGAAGATAATTTTCTGTATGATTAGGACAAACCTAACCAACTATTCATTTTAATTAGTCAGTTTATTATATTACATAATTGTTCTTTTGATATGGGTATGTTTTTTAGTGAATTCAGCATCACACTTCTTGATCCCCCTAATATTTCTGTCTTTAAAGAGAAGCAATTAGCCCTTTCTTCCAATAGTATCTGCGTGGAGTGTATTTATTTATTTTCTTATTTCATAAAGTCCTTAAATTAATTTTCCTCATCTTTAATCTTTGCTATCATGGTATTTTTCATAAATTTTCATCCTTCTTTGGTCAAGATTCTTTCATTTGAAAAACAATAGGAAAGGGGGAATCCAGCTCAGATGATGATGCCTGCCATCAGAGTTATTTAATACAGAACAGCTTTCAGAAATGAATATATATAACAGAAGTGACTCAGGCTTGAGGTATTGAACTCTCCTGGATGCTGGCTTCTCTGTGTCTCCATAGTCTGGACTGTGTCTATCATAGATATGCTCCTTCTATTTACAACATTGGGACTACATGAACACAAACCCATCTCTCACTGTCTGCCCATCCTCTTTAGCAGAGTGGCCCCACTTTGATTCACATACTCTTCCTGTAGACAGAAGCACTTACCTGAGAATTACTTGTCTGAACCACATTTGTAACCCCTGTGTTTTGGGTCACATGTGTATGGGTGCAGGTATTCTCATATGGATCCACTGGCTGAGGGTTAGGCATATACTATGGGAGTAAAGTAGACATTTACTACAACGTCTTCTTTGTAGTCTGTACAGTGAGTCTTTTGCTAAGACCTTGAGGAAGGGAAAGAAAATGGCCATGAAGTTGAAAAGTACACACTGTGGTTCTAATGAACATATTTTTCATATTTGGGGTTTGAAAATAAAGTCTTTATTACACGTGAACTTACTAAGAAGATGCCCCTGAATGATAATAAATGTGATTTTGTCTATCCTGAGATTATTTCTGCAAGCCAATGACTTCATTTCTAAGTAATTTTAAAGCCCTATTAATCTCAATTAGAAAATTAAATGAATATATAGGTACAGTCAAGTGTGCTTTGTTCTTAATAATCATGGTTCACCTCATAAACCTGTGGCATCTAACCCATCTCATACCCAATTCTTATGTGATTGAGATCCTCACTCTCAAATGTTCCTTAATTCTCTTTATACAGAGCCCTCATACCATATCAGCAGAAGAATGCTTGCTTCGTCATCATATAATAAGACATTTCACAAGTCTTTTAAATAACCTGAAGTGAAGGATACCAATTTTTCTCTAGGCTTTGTACGTTCAACAAGAAACACAAATGAAGGCAGCATTATTTTATTAAAGAAATAATTTAATTATTGAATCAGACGAAACTGCCAATATCATTTTCAACTTCTCGTAAGTGATAAGTTTTGTTGTTGATTAGGTTTGTTGGAACTATTAAGCCATAAGAAATAGATATTTTATAATTCTGACTTATCTGGTGGTAAACTCAATCTTGATCTATATCTCCTAAAAATGATGTATTATCCAGGAAAGATAAGGCTAAAATGACAATGTGAAAGTGTGAATCTGATTATTCTTGAAGGCCTGTTTACCAAAGGCTTAGTCCCTCAAGGGAGGTGATGGACTCTGTGGGAGGTGAACCCTATAGAAGCTGGGAATTCCTGGAAGGAGTTCATGACTTTGGGACATCCTCACAAAGAGATTATATTAAATGTAATTTTTTGGATGCTATACAGAGCGGCTGCATGTGTTTGTGTCCTTTCTCATCATTGTGATTATGAACCTGACAAGAAAACATCATAACAAAGGACAAGTTCATTATGGCTCACAGCTTCAAGAGATCAGCTGCATCATGGCTGGAAAGGTGCCCCCTGCCTGTGGCAGCAGGAAAGGGAGCAAGTTGGTTATGTCACTCCTCAATTAGGAACCAGAAAGACCAAGGTGAAACTGGAGTGGTTTATAAACCTCTACCCTCAGTTTCTTATCTTCTCCACACAAACCTCAGTTTTCACAGTTCCTACAATTTCCAATACTACATCCCTGGCTTCAGACCATGTGTTTGTACACATTAGCCTCAGGGTCATACACAAACCTTAGCTTCCTTTCCCAGCAGCCACAGACTCCAGAATGTTTCTTAATGTCAGATGTTTCACGCTTACTTGAAACCTCCCCATATTCTTGTAGCTCTAACATGATTCAATAGTTCAGTCTCCTCTGAGACTCAAGGCAATTTCTTAAATGTGAGATGTAAACAAAGCACAAATCACATGCTTCCAGTGTTCAACAGGACAGAGTAAACACTGGAAGAAAAGATCAGGCCAAAGCAAAAAAAAAAAACAGCAAAATAAACATCAATTTCTGAAGCGGCACGTATGTACAGTACATAGGCTCATGGAGGTGTATTTTGGGCTCCAATGGGCTTGGGTAGTCCAGTCCTTCTGATTCTGCTGCCTGGGGCATGTCTGTCTGTCTTTAGGCTAGCTCCATTCCATGCTTTGCTATGCAGGTTTCTTTGGCTGATGCCTCATTACTGACACATTCAATGTCCTGGGATCCCTATTCCAACTCAGACTTAGACTTCACACCATTGCAGCTTCTGCCTTGAGATCTCAGAATTTCACTGCAGGAAATCAAACTCTACCACACTTCCTTTCTGGAACTATCCCGAGAGTCTCCCTGACCAGTCTCCTCTTTGAGTTTGCATTGCAAATTGAGCAGTAGGAGGAAGATGCTGCCACCTCAACAGTAATCTGAACCCTTTCTACAACACTTATAAATGGCTTCTGTGTTTCTTGGCAGCTAAATCTGAGAGAGAAAAAACTTTCCTTGCAGTTGTATTTAATCAGGGAACTCCCTTAGGGTCATTCTAAGTTCAGCTCCCTCTTCAAAGGAATTTTTATTTTTGTAAGCTGGAGCCATCACTGAGTGAGGTCTTGTCCTGAAGATACCTGTGTGATTATGTCAGTGCAAAGTGCATAGGTGTCTCTTTAATTGTGTTAATTTCTTTAACATCTACAATTGGAGATGACTTGTCTGAATCCTCCTTTTCCTCAATTATAAGCTTTTCCATTTACTTTTTTTCTCACCAACTTGTACCTTTTTCTTTCTCCCGGCTCTACTTGTGACTTTCCCTTGATATAACATAGCTAAGAATTTCCACATCACAAACTGAGTACCTCAAAATTCCTCCGCCAAACAAGTCAGTCCATTACCTTCAAATTTACAGGCACTCAGCACATAGGCAGATTGCAGTTAAATTCTTGTTGAGAATATAGGATGACCTCTTGTCCTATCCACATTCTTTTCTCAAAGTTTGCCACCCAACCCAGAACTTCTGCATTTCAGTTGGCATTCCATTGGCCTTCCACATTGTTAGCATTTTCTCTAGGCTCCTCCAAGCAGTTCCTAGCAATAGTCAGGTAGAAGCCTGGCTCCCATTTAAGAAAGCTTCTCTCCCTCTCGTTCTTGCTCTCTCTCACTAGCTCTCTCTCCCTCCCTCCCTCTTTCCTCCCCTCCCTCACTCTCCCTCTCTCCTTCTCCCTCCCTCCCCCTCTCCTTCCTCTCTCCTTCTCCTTCCCTCTCCCTCTCTCTTCCATCTTCCCTTCTCCCTCCTCTCTCCTTTCTCCTCTTTCTTCTCTCTCCATCTTTTCTCTTTCCCCATCTACTCTCCCAACTCCATGTGTCCCCAGCCAGCCTCTTCCCCTCTTCCTCTTGTCCTCTTCCTTCTCTCTTTCTGTCCTTCTCTTTTCCTCTTTCTCTGATGCTCCAGAACCCAAATGAACTTCCTTTTATACTAAGCCTATGGCATGGCTTGATTGCTCAGGGCGACACCTTGGCAGGGCCTGCTGAGGTGCTTCCTTCTGCTGCACCTCTGCTGCCATATAAAATACAACACACAGGCTTACTGGGATAGTCCTTTCATCTCTTTTTATAACATTCTGCAACTTGCTTAGGAGAGGAGTCCAAGCAAAGGCCTCAGAAGAAGAAGATCAGGTAGTCATAGCAATGACCCTACTTTCTGGTCCCACTGTTCTGAATTAGTTCCTTTTATTTTCATCATTTTGACAAAATACCCAACAAGAAGCCTTTCTTTAAGGAAAGGAGAAACTCACTTTGGCTCTCTGTATTATAGTGGCAGGAGTGGCTTGGAGCAGTAGCAACAGGAAAATGAGGGAGATGTTTGCATCAGATGGGCAGCAGTTGGGAAGTTTAGAGATGGGGATGAAATTGTAGCCAGATTGTAAACCACAATGAACCACCCTACCGTAATCTTCGTCAAGCAAGGTCCACTCTTCCAAAGGTTCCACAGTCTCTCAAAACAACATCACCATCTAGGCCCAAGTATTTAAACATATGACCCCATAGGGCCATCACACAACCAAATCATTTTATTCAACTTACTACAAGCTACTGGTTGACTGTTCCACATACTAGGCTTAATAGTTATTTACCCAACAGGACAATTTTTTTGGTTGAATCCAAGTAACCTTGAATAAAATATACTTACACAGGAGTCTCAATTAACCTTTTCCCCTTATAAGTTGAATATCTCAGTCACTTTATTACTGGAAAAAAGACTGATCTTCATAGACATTGTGAATACAGATATAACTTCAGATAAACACTGGATAATTTTTAGTACAGCATACAGAAATACCGAAATGTTGGGTGGTATATCACACCAGCTCCTAAGATACCAGAAATTATGTCAGTTCTGTTCACTATTCCTCCCCAACACCTATCACAGGATCTGGAATAAGATAGGTAGATCATGCATAAGAAATGAAGAGAACAAAATGTATTTAAGTGCTAGCATGCAACTATACTTATTCCACTGAGGAATAAAATAACTGAATATATAGAAAATTTTGTGAATTACATACCTCCCCTTTTATTGCCTATTTTTTTTTTTTTTTTTTTTTTTTGGAAATCAAGTGCTGGACAATAGACCAGAGGTAGAATGGTAAATATGCAGAAAAATATCAAAACCCTAGTAAAG
This sequence comes from Apodemus agrarius, assembly GCA_964023405.1. NCBI lineage: Eukaryota > Metazoa > Chordata > Mammalia > Rodentia > Muridae > Apodemus > Apodemus agrarius. The sequence continues at coordinate 132,267,012 of OZ030006.1, forward strand.
GCCCTAGTAATTTCTCCTTTGTTTTACAGAAAAACAAACAAACATGAAAACTGAAATGTGTCAGTTAGACCTTACCAGTGAGTCATTCACCCTGGCATATGTTTGTAATCTTGGCACTCTGGTGATCGAGGTAAAAGAATTACTCTTAAGTTCAAGACCAGACTGATTTACTTTGCAAATTAATTTCAGGTCAGCCTGGTATATTTATCAGAGTGTGGCCCCCAAAAAGAAGAAGAAAAAGAAAGGAAGGAGAGAGGAAGGGGCAGAGCAGGAGAAGCAGCAGCACCAGCAGCAGCTAACTCATGCCTGTCAGTGTTAGTCAAGACAGAAGAAAACCCAGGACTCATCAAGAGCCCACTCCAGTCCCGATTTATTTTGGACTTTGTCCTATTTTAAAATTAGCAATCCTTTGAATGGATCATGCTGAACTAAATGCAGTGCACCAAGGCAGACTGAATGTTGGGACAGTGTTGTCAGAAAAGCCTAGGCCTCGTTCCAAAAGGTTTATTTCAGAGAGTGCCTCTAACTTCTCATTATCTTCCAATTCCACACAAAAGAGTGTTTTTTTCTTTTTCCTATGAATAGCTTTATAAGTTTGTCCATCTCTGTTTCTCGACACACAGATGGATTACTACAGCATGTTTATTCCCTCATTCTTCACTAAGCATTGACTGAGGTGGTGCTGTTCAACACAAGTGCTAAAGACACAAAAGCAAACAAGACATCATTCTTTTCAGCCTGTGGCTAAGAGCCCAGTAAGAGGTCAGACAAAGAACAGCCATCTACACATGTATCTGATATTATGGGAAGTATTCCTAAAGATATTTACTGATAACTGAGGTGGAAAATGGGAGCCTGGGGGGAGTGCATAATAGCAATGCTATACAGAAAGGTAAATAAGGTGCTCTATAAAAAGATGCCATATGGTCTGAGACCCAAAGGCTTCAAAAACAGTCAAAGACAGAGTAGTTTTTATTAAGACATGTTATATGGAACATAGTTGTCCATATATGCTGCAGGACCCCACTCCTTCCAGACCCTCCTTTCTTCCCTACCTACCCAACTCCACACTCACTCACTCACATTCTCTCTCTCTCTCTCTCTCTCTCTCTCTCTCTCTCTCTCTCTCTCTCTTTCTCTCTCTCTCAAAAAAAAACTACAAAAAACCCCTCACAAACAGATAATGAATTTCAAAGTAGACAAGCAAACTGAAAATGAAATCAGTAAGACAAAAAAGACACACACACACACACACACACACACACACACATATATATATATACAAACATAAAAATCATAATTTCTTCTAGGTATGCAGCCTGCCCTGGATTGTGGTAAATATACCTATGAACAGTCTATAACAACAAGAAAAAATAATACCCAAAAAGAAAGTATGGGAAGAAATAATAACAAAACCAAAAAGTCAATGAAATGAAGATTTAGTTCTCTGAGAGAATCAACAAGATGGACAAACATTTTGTTAAATTAAAAGAAAGTTAGAGAAGATCTGAATTAATAAAATTAAGATGGAAGGAGAAACATTATAAGGGACACCAAGGGAATTCAGATAATCATGAGAACATACTTTAAAAGCCATTAATCTACCAAACATGAAAACTCAAAAGAAACGGATGGATTTTTTTTTTTACATAAATGAGTTAGTAAATTTAAACCAAGATGAAATAATTAACAAGCACAAAGCCTCTAGTGAAATAGAAGAGGTAGCAAAAATATTTCTCAACCCACAAAAGCCCAGGGCCAGATGAATTTAATGCAAGTTCTACCAGACCTTCTTCGAAGAACTAATACCAACACTCCTCAAATTATTCTACAAAACAAAAACTAAAGGAACACTGCTTACTTTGTTATGAATTATTACCAGAGTACCAAAATCACACAAAGAGCCTACAGAAGGAAAATAATAGTTCAATCATATGTGTTAACATATGATTGAAAAGTTCACAATAAAATATTTGTAAACTGAATTCAAAACCAAATCACAAAGATTATCTAACAAGATTAAGATGGCTTCATCCAAATGATTTGAAGATCTTATTTCAGATATTTATCAGAGCTGCTGTTGATTTTATAAAAATCTAGCTGGTACCCCTGAGAGATGTTGTTATCTATGGCCAAGACAACCGAAGTCTTGCTTCCTCATAAGTCATATATATGTTCTTATCTTGAGATATGAATCACCACAGTGAGGGTGGAATTGACTAGATAATGATGGTGGATTCTTTATGAAAGACAATGATATTGTTAGGACTTGTTTCTCACCAGCAAGTAGGTGTAAATGTATTGTGTGATTACCTCCATGGTGATAATATGCTGTTTTTTAGAAAATTCCATTCTACAAGTAGATTAGATTTTTATCTTGAATTTGTATACAAACTGTTTTTTCAAGACAAGGTCTTTCTATGTAGACCAGGTTGACCTTAAATTCATAGAGATCCACCTGATCCTGCCTTGCAAGGTTTGGAATTAAAGGCATATGCCACCTTCCCTGGCATCCAAACTTTAAATTCTGACACATCTCTAAAGACTCCTCCTTGCTTATGTATCTATATCATCATGTCTGCACTTTTCTCAGGCATTCTGGTTTGCACTGCTTGTGTTTAATTTTTCCTTGTAATGAGATATTGAAATACACAGCTATTAAAAGATTCCACTTCACTAAGATAAGACACTCTAGGTTATAATATCATATTTCTTTTAAAATGATCACTTTGGGAGTTGACAAGGTGGCTCAGTAGTTAAGAGTTCTTGCTTGGTACACTTTTGCAGAATCTTACTTTGGTTCTTGCATTAAGGTTGAACAGTTTAGAACTTCCTATTTCTCCAGCTTTGGAGCTCTGACATCCTCTTCTCATCTCTGTGGGTACCTTCATGTACCTAGTACACACGCACGCGCGTACACACACACACACACACACACACACGCATACGCACACGCACACACGCACATGCACACCACCACCACCACTACCACCACCACCACCACAACAACAAATAAAACAATACAATGAAAAAATGTTATTTTAATAAGTTGTGTTTAAATCCCATTTTTTTCAAAATGCAAATTACAAGGAAGCAAGTGACTTACTTGGGTTTTTGCTCATCAGCTTCATGTCACTTTAACTAATAATTGAGATAATATATATCTCAAGTATATTGGTAATATAGCTGAAAGATAGATAGTAATATAATTAATATCAGAGGTAGTCAACGTTTAAACACAAGAGGTGTACTTTTGGTTCCACATCTTTTTTTTCACTTTTTTTTATTAGATATATTCTTTATTTACATTTCAAATGTTGTACCCTTTCCTGGTTCTCTCATCCCCCTAAAATCCATCAGCCATCTCCCCTTCCCCAATCAACCCTGTCCCGCTTCTCTGTCCTGGTGTTTCTCTACATTACAGCATCAAGTCTTTCCAGGACCAAGGGCCTCTCCTCTCTTTGGTATCTAATGAGTCCATCCTCTGCTGCCTATGTGTCTGGAGCCATGGGTAACTCCATGGGCACTCTTGGGCTGATGGTTTTGTCCCTGGGAACTCTGGTAGTACTGGGTGGCTCATATTGTTTTTCCTTCTATGGCGATGCAAATCCCTTCAGCTCTTTGGATCCTTTCTTTAGCTCCCCCATTGGGGACCCTGTACTCAGTTCAATGGCTGGCTTAGAGTGTCCCCCTCTGTATTTCTCATGCACTAGCAGAGCCTCCCAGGTGACAGCTATATCCAGTTCAGGTCAGGAAGCACTTGTGGGCATTGATAATAGTGTCTAGGTTTTGTAACTGTATATGGGATGGATCCCTGGGTGGGGTAGTCTCTGGATGGTCTTTCCCTCAGACTCTGCTCCACCCTTTGTCTCTGTATCTCCTTCTGTGGGTATTTTTTAACCCCCTTCATTGAAGTACTAGAGTATCCATACTTTGTTCTTCCTCCTTCTTGGGCATAATTTGATATGTGAAATGTGTCTTGGGTATTCCAAGATTCTGGGCTAATATCCACTTATCATTGTGTGCATACCATGCATGTTCTTCTGTGATTGGATTACCTCACTCAGGATATTTTCTAGTTCCATTCATTTGTCTAAGAATTTCATGAATTTGTTGTTTTTAATAGCTGAATAGTATTTCATTGTGTATATATACTACATTTTCTGTACCCATTCCTCTGTTAAGGAACAACTGGGTTCTTTTCAACTTCTGGCTATTATAAATAGGACTGCTATGAACATAGTGGAACATGTGTCCTTATTACATGCTGGCAAATCCTCTGGGTATATGCCCAGGAGTGGTATAACAGGGTCCTCTGGTAGTATTATTTGGCTCCACATCTTAGATGTTTCAGCCTATGACTGGTGGAGACTGGTTTGAATCTCTCAAAGCAGATCAAGACAACAGAGTATGGCAGAGTAAAACTTCTTACCTCTTTGAGTGCTGGTGATGTTTTTTGGTGGGGATTATGATCATATGCTCACAGACCCTTTACTTCTTGAAGATTCCAATCCTGCCCACTATAACATCAAGCTGGGACCAAACCTGGGGTACTTGGCCTTTGGGAGATCCAAAGGTAAGCAGTCAAAATGAAAAACTCCTTGGAATTATATTGTGGATGGGCCTTGTGCTGTTCTTGTGAACCGATTCCCTAATGAATAAAGGAGCCAATCATTGGGTAAGTAGGCAGGACTTCCAGGTTGAATGGATGGAAAGAGGAATCAGGGGAGAGTTAGTCCTTTTAGGAACCAGGACAGCAGAGGGGTAAGATGTAGTTGCTAGAGTTTCCTAGTATCATAGCAGATCCTCAAGGATCCACCACCAGAGGGATTAGATTTTTTTCTTTTCTTTTTTCTTAAATTTATTTTCTATATTCTTTGTTTACATTCCAAATGCGTTCCCCTTTCCCAGTACCCCCTCACCATATGTCCCATAAGTCCTCTTCTTTCTGCCCAATCCCCAATCATCCACCCACCCCCATTTCTTTGTTCTAGTACTCCCCTACCATACTGGATGAAGTCTTTCCAATACCAGGATCCTCTCCTTCTTTTTTCTTGGGAATCATATGATTTGCTAATTGTGACTTAAGTATTCAGAGCTTCCGGGAAAATTAATATCCACTTACCAGTAATTGCACTTCAAGTGTATTCTTTTGTGATTAGGTTATCTCACTTAGGATGATATTTTCCAGTTCCAACCATTTGCCTATAAGTTTCATGAGTTCATTGTTTGTAATTGCTGAGAAGTATTCCATTGTATAAATATAGCACATTTTCTGTATCCGTTCCTCCATTGAGGGACATCTGGGTTCTTTCCATCTTCTGGCTATTATAAATAAGGCTGCTATGAACATAGTGGAGCATGTGTCTTTGTTACCTGCAGGGGAATCCTCTGGGTATATGCCCAGGAGTGGTATGACAGGGTCTTCTTGAAGTGTCATGCCCAATTTTCTTAGGAACCACCAGACTGATTTCCAGAGTGGTTGTACCTTCTTGCAATCCCACCAGCAGTGGGTGAGTGTTCTTCTTTCTCCACATCCTCCCCAGCATCTGCTGTCTCTTGAGTTTTTAATCTTAGCCATTCTGACTGGTGTGAGGTGAAATCTCAGGGTTGTTTGAGAAGCACCTTATGATGCTTCAAGGTCACCAGTCAGCAGAGATCAGATTTTAATAAGGCTTACAAGATTAGGTTTTAGTTGTTGCTCCCAGTGATTGAGTTACCATTGTTTCTGAACTAAATTTGCATTGCATTTTCCTTCAAGCTTGGCTCATCTGGGTTCAAGAGGGAAAGGCATGGAGGCCAAGTATGGGTTTCCTTGAGGTGTTCCACAAAGACCAAGGGAGATTTGAAGCATAGGGATGGCATGATAGCAACTCACCTGTGGGAACCTGGTGAGCTGGGTGGAGAGATTGTGGAGTTCACAATCAGAATCTTTGAGATAACAGGTCCGTCATTGCCTGCCAATGCATGGCCAGCAAGGCCACTAGGGCAGCAGCACAAGAGTGGGAACATGAAGGGTCTACTATTTTAATATTTTCCATAACAGAACTAAAACTGTTACATAGGGGAAAGGAGCAAAAGCACAGAGGTGTTTGTTGGAAATTTGGTAAACTTGAATAAAGTAGGAACTTAAATGGTTCAAAACAGAAACTGCTCCCATTCAATATGTCCCACATTGACCTGTAGCATCATGTTTGGGGAACTTTCTCCTACAATATAGATTTCAGAATGAAGAGGTATGTCTATTGGATTAGTCTCATTATAACAGAGTTACTTCTCCCAAAAATGTTCACTGCGGTAAAGTATGTTTTTGAAGGTTGGCTGAAGGAGCAACATAATTTTTCTTAAATGTATCCTTTTATTGTCACAGATGTGAGAGCCATATTGTCAGCAGACTTATTTTAAAAGTAAATCAAACTTCTCAATCTATATAGTTCTTTAATATTCTGTGAGATATGTTTTCAACCTCCCCTTGTGAAATCTTCCATGAATGATTATCTCGCTGATTAACTGTGGAGTGATGATTTATTCTACCTTGAACTTCTAGCCTAAATATAATCATCTCATTACTGGCAACAAATCACCTGAAGAGCAGTTACAGCTAGAAGATTTTCTCACAATCTGGAATCAGACACTGAATAAAACTTTCCATCCTAGCTCCTTTTATCATGCTACAATGAATCTGGACATTAATTGACTTCCCATCTGCCTGCATTTCTTGCTCTGTCTGATGGTTCCCACCTCCTTTACCTCCATGCGAATATAAACTCTTTATTTTAAGCCTTTTTTCCTTCTCTTTGCAGAGTTAATCTGAGTATGGTCAGAGAGATTACAGTAGAGAGCCCTGAGTTCATCAGCATAAAACAACTCTCCCCTAATCGTACAGTTAATCTTGCAATGTTAATTTTTGTTTAGGAGCATCTTGTTTTTCTTTTATTTTTTAGAAACATTTTCCTCTAAAAGTAGACAGTTATTTGAAAATGTGGAAAAACTTCCAGAATTTACTGAAGGAATCATATAAGATATATGATTTATTATGATCTTTTTCTATTAATTTATTAATGAACTCATTATTACCTCTTTAAACTTTTGATAATCCAAAGTGCCAATAACTATCTCACAATATAAAAATATCTACTAAGTTGCTACCTCTTAAACATCAATTGGGTAAATATCAATTTGAAGAAAGTGTTTACCTCTCTCCTAATTTATCTGTTGGGTTTAGTTCAGAGTTCACTTTTCTCTCTCAGCTGTTAACTGCTACAAAATGTATTTACAGTTTTAAACTTGTGGACCACATTCCTTGGTGACTTGGATTACAATTGCTCAATTTTTGAATATGTAAATTTTAATAAATAACAAAGCCTCCTCTTTTTACTTAAAAGGGGAAATCTTGAATGAGAGATTAATGTTCAAGAAATCAATTTCTTAGTACATAAGCTGAGGATGGTTAACTATAGATGGTAGACACAGACTTAGAGTACAGTTTAAAGAAGGTAAAGAAACAATGCCATAAGTCATAGAACACTCCTTTTATGCAGTTTCTGTACAATTTCCTCCAATTTGAATAATTTCTACTAACATATACTAAATTCTTAGTAAAACAGTGGCATTACTTTGGACCATTATTTTTCTTACTGTGAATGTACTGTGCTTGTATATTCATTAACTATATGTCTCCATTTTTAAATACTGTTTTTATTTTATATTTTATATATTTTTAAAATGCTACTGGAATACTTTAGCTCTGTATTTTATGTGGTAGTTGCAAGATGGTTCAGTAGGTAGAGGTGTAAGCCACTGAGCATGATGTCCTTAATTCAATTCCCATAGTCCACATGAAGAAAAGAGAGAAGAAACTCTGGGAAGTTGTTCTCTGACCTATTTTCTTACTGTTCTGGCAGCTGGATGATCCATATGTCAGCAGATCTGATTTCTGCTAATGCCTCTCTCTCTCTTTGACATTTAGCAGTCTGATTCCTGTTCTGACTTGTCTCCTCTCTGCACACATACAATTATGCTCTCTTTTATATGGCCAATAGCTGTGCAGGATTAAAAGCAGCATTAAATATCCCACATTAACAGGGTATAGTGGCTTATATTTGTCTCCATAGAATGCGAAATGCTGAGGCAGGAGAACTATCACAAGTTTGAGGATTGCCTGTGCCACATAGAATAGTCTAAGTGGGCACAGAATATAGTCTAAGACTTGTCCCACAAATAAGTAATAATTTTAAGCAACAACAACAACAACAAAATACTCCATACTAATTGTTGTTTTAAAGACCCTGTTCTCATGTTTGTTTATATTCTGGAATCCTAAACATTAAAGCCTTTTTCATATGCCATAAAATGTCTGGGGATACAATTTAGCCTGTAGTAGTGTTCATGTATCACATTCTAGATTTAATAAGGCATGTGTTTATTTTTATACAATATTTTTGAGTATAATTTCCATGTTTTGAAATTAGAAAAGTCATTCTTTCAGCAAATTTATTCATCAGTTTTTCAGTTGAAGATATGACTGCCCAATTATAAAAATATAGAATTCACATATTATTCATTATAATTAGAATTCAAAGATAAATTTCATTGCTTTATTTGTAATATTCACATAGAAACCAAATTCACAATATATAGAGTTTCTGCACACTGTTTTAAGTTTCTAAACAACTTTAGAAGAAGGCTGAGGGTCTGTGGCATAAAGTTCCATATTGATTTCAATTTCATCTCATTCTATAAATGCTTGGTGATGGATGTAAAACTGGGCCATTGGTATCATTTTAAGATATGTTAATTATTTTACAAAAAATCAAGTCAAAAATCAAGCCATACACAAAGTGTTTCCTGAAGAATATGTATCCATGGGCCTGGGGATGGTTAGTCTACTTGTAACAAGACAAACTGTAAGCATGTGCCATTCTTAAGATCTTTGGTGACCTTTCCCAAATGGACAAAATCATGCTCTCTTAACCTATAATCAGTTCCTCAAATTGCATTGATAATATACAACAAAGCAATTTTAATAATTTGGAAAAATTTTGGACACATGTCTAGGAGATCACGGCTTCATCAGAGAAATTGTGAATATTTAGCTCAACCAAAATTCCTATTCTTAAGTACATAATTCGTGTAAAATATTAAATTTTTCTTCCTTTTATATGTATGTGATTTTAGGATACATATATAATGCAATGCTACCCTCATAATTCATGTTTGAGAAATGAAGTCTAATAAATGTGAAGACATTTCCTCATCAAATCTAATTTACAGTGCTATTCATCTTCTAAAGACAGGAATCCAAGAGAAGAATCAGAAAGTCTTTTAAATTAAGTGCTCTCTGTGAACAACAAACTAGAAAAGTAATCTATTTAAGATGCAAATGTTATTCTTCAAAACCAACTCTTGTTTTTAAAAAATTGAGATAGACACAGGAAGGACTCAAATGAATGGAAAACAGCCCTTAGAGGCAATACTCTTCCTAATTCTTTTTATCTATCTATCTATCTATCTATCTATCTATCTATCTATCTAATCTACATATTTATAAATAGGTATTTGGTTAGACTTATTCTATATTTGAACATAGTTATATGGATATATAAATAATTATATGATATATACATGATTTTATGTTTATCCATAAATAAGTTATACATTCATAACTTATCCATGAATAGGTTTATTAAAAGATATAAAAGCCTTAAAACTTTTACATTAAGAACAGAGATAGAAGAAAATGTTCAAAGATTGGGAGGCCTCCCAAGTTAGTAGATAGGCAGGACTAATACTGAGAAATGGCCATCCAATTAAAAGAAACCTTCAGTTTCAATGCAATCCTCATCAAAATTATAATACAAGTCTTCACAGAGACTGAAAAAAATCTTAAATTTCACAAGTAAATAAAAAAAAAATCAGGCTAATACAGACCTTCCAAACTATAAAACCACTGCTAGGCATATCACCATTCCAGAGTTCCAGTTATACAACAGAGTTTTATTAATGAAAACAACACATTAGTCATGTAAAATCTGACTCATTGATCAGTGGAATAGAGTTGAAGACCCACACATAAGCCAAAATCCTACAGCCAACAGCTTTTTCCAAAAAGAAACAAATACACACACACACACACACACACACACACACAGACACACACACAGACACACAGACACACACACACACACACACACACACACACACACACACACGCGAAAAATGAAATGTAATCCAAAAATGATGCTGTTCAAATCACATAGCTACATGTCAGAGAATTAAAGTGAACACTCACAAATTGATCAAGATATAAAATACCCTGATTCTGATAAAGGAGAAAGTAGAGAATATGTTTAAACACATTGGCACAGGAAAGAAATTTGTAGAGAGGACCCCAATAACACATGCATCAAGATCAACAATCAGTACATGGGTCCTCATAAAACAAAAGTTTCTGTACAGCAAAGGTCACCATCATTATGGTAAAGATGCAGCCCACAGCATGGGAGAAACCTTTACCAGCTATCCATTTGCCAGTGGGTTATATCTAAAATAGACAAAAATTAAACAACATTGGAAATAACAACAATAAATAACAACAACAACAAAGCCAGACAAATTTTAAAAGTGGAGAATAAAGCTCAGAAGAAAGCTATGGAAAGATGCATACAAATGTCTAAAAAGACTCTTAAGCAAGATTCAATATCCTTAATGAACAGGTAAATACAAACTAAATTTTCTTTTTAATTTAGTCTCATTCTAGTCAAACATTTAATTTAAGTTTAATAACACTAAAAAATGCAACAACAAATGATGACAAATGCTGGTATGGTTCTGAAGGAAAGAAAAACATGTATTCAGTGTTGATGGAAATTAAAAGTGGTAGAACCACTATGGAAAACAGTGTGAGGGTGTCTCACAAAGCCAAAAGCATACCTTAAGATCCAGATATTACACCTTGCTTTAGACCTTGCTTTAGAGACACTTGCTTTTCCATTTTCACTGCTGCATTACTCATAATAACCAGGAATTGAAAACAGACTTTATGATGTCAACTGGTGACAAGAAAATGAAAATGTGGCATAACTCAGTATGGAATATTATACTAGTAAGAAAAGAAAATGTGATATTTGGAAGTAAAAGAATGGAAAAGTTGAAAATAATTATTATGAGCGACATAACATAGACTAAGAAAGACAAATTCGTATATTTTCTCAAATCTGAATTTTATCTTTGTCTCTTTATATGGGTATGTTTCCTTCGCAACATTAAAGAGATGAATAATGAAGAGGGGACCCAGTGCCCACTCTGGCCTCCTTAATAACCATAGATGTCCAGACATTATTATGGAGATAGTTTTCAGGAAGGAGCAATAGAATTCCCTGGTATAAAGGGTAAAAAGGAATTTTTTCTTCTTGAATATTCTGTGTAGTATATGGATGGCCTGTCGTTTAAAATGCCAATGATCTATGGGTTAGGCAGCAAATAGAGTATAGATATCCAGGAGGCAGAATGGATTCTGGGATAGATGGATAGTACTTGAGCACAGGTAACCAGCCATGTGGCAAAATGTAAGTTAACATAATTGGATTCACCAATTTATCATCTATGTAGAGAAGAGCTTAATCATATTGCCAAGGAATTTGTATGCATATTTTGATTCCAAGTCTTCATTCTGGGAACATGGGGCTGGGAGGAAGAACAGGGACCTAACTTTTATATAATGGCACCCAATGTATGTCACCAATGTTGTATACAATTTTAAATCTCAAATTGGAGGGTTCTACCCTGCCTTTGATCATTCAGTTCCCAGATAAAAGACACAACTTTTTTAATTAATATAATAAGTTTGAATTGGCACTAAAGCTGGGCAGATATCTGCCTTCTATGTTATTATGTCTACTTCCCTATCAAGAACCCCAAGTTATAACTTGTTATGTTCCATCTGGGCTGATCTTAACTTTAATTTGCCAGACCTCATAGCTATATTGTGATATCTCACCTAACCCATGGCAACTTATATACTCTCCACTTCCCTCCTCCTCCTTCCCCTCCCTTCCTCCTTCCCTTCTTCCTCCTCCTCCTTCTCCTAACCATGGTCTTTCCTCTGACCCCAAGCATGGAAACCCAAACTCTGCCTTTCTTCTTCTGGCCAGCTATATTCTGTAGGCATATTTTTTCACCAATCAGAGATAACTTGGAAGGGCAAGGCTACACAGCATCATTTGTGCCTATGTGTGGATTCTCTCATTCACTGGGGGCAATCATGCCTTAGAAGTATGGTATTTAGCATTATAATACATAGAAAAAGACCAAACCTTAATAGGAAATAATGAAATATAAAGGACTAAACTGGGGTTAATCTAAACTGAGGATTGGAGAGTAGAGTAGAGAAAAGCGTATGTGAATAAATAACACTTAATGACCTTTTAACAAAGGCATATGGAAACCTACTGTACAATTGCAATTGAGTTAACCTATAGGCTGGCCACAATTCCCCTAGAATATAATACAAAAGAGCTAAAAATAAAATTCCAGTTCTAGTTATAATTACTTCTTTTAGAGTTATTGGTCAGTGAGGTCCCATAGATGATCAAAGACTTTGATTGCTTTTGTTTGTTTACCCTCAAGGACTGAGGTTAGCTCATACTTGAGTCATAGAACATGGTGAAGTCAAGCTGGTACAAACCTCGGAACTTCATCCCGGCTGGCTAGCTTCCATAGTGCTTGAAGCTACCATGCATATTACCAGAGGAGAAAAGTAATCATGAGTCAGTCATATCATGATATGAATGCTGAGAGCTACCATAATGACTGCCCTGCCAAGACACACCCATTGGTACAACTGGCACAAACATCATGGGACTAAGTAACCACATTCTGATACATTTATGTTCTGTTCCACAGGACGAAACGCATACTTGGGACATTAATTGGCTAAGAATTTGTGGCTAGACAGGTCATAGTCCCTAGGTAAGAATATTCTATTATTATGCTTCTGAATCCACATAATTACACAGAGTCAAAATGACTTCTAATGACTTGTTATTATATCCATACATCAATACATCTCTCATCCTTTATCCATAAAGCTTCTCTTTGTGGTAGATGGTGATTAACATAGTGACCCACAACTGGCCACACTTCAGATAATAAGAATGCAATTGTAAGCTCAAATATTCTTTTCCTACCCCAAGAATCAAAGACCTTTATGGAAATTAGGAATGAAAAGAGTGTAGAACCTGGGCAGTAGAGGGACATATGTTATGACAGCTGTACATATGAACTCACAGTGCTTGTGACAGCATCTCCAAACCTGTGCAAACACAGGCCAAATCAAATCCTGGACAGTAATGGGAATAAGGGCACATAATCTCACCCTAAGTTATGAAGGTAGTTGTAATTATTAGTTGATGGTACAAGGACAGTTTACTTTAAGAATATAGTCCCTGGTAAGTCTATATCCCTCTCCAGCTAAAGACCATACATCCAAGAATATGTGAACAGCACAAAGTAGTCTTGAAGAATTTTTTTAAATGGGCATAAACATGGATGGGTAGAGAAAAAGCAGGTAGAACTTGGAAGAGTTGGGGGGAAAATAATGAAAATGAACTGCATAAAACTTTCTTTTTTTCTTTTTCTTTTTCTTTTTCTTTTTCTTTTTCTTTTTCTTTTTCTTTTTCTTTTTCTTTTTCTTTTCTTTTCTTTCCTGGCTGTCCTGGATCTCACTCTGTAGACCAGCTGGCCTTGAACTCAGAAATCCGCCTACCTCTGCCTCCCAAGTGCTGGGATTAAAGGCGTGTGCCAACACTGCCCTGCTGCATAAAACTGTCAAATAACTAATAAAATAAATTTATAAAAGATAGGACAAGCTTAAAAGAAAACAGTTTCTGAACATACTTCTAGTTGCAAATGAAACAAGCAAATGAATCCACTTTCTCACTGTCTTAATTAGGATTTCATTGCTATGAAGAGACACCATGACCATGGAAACTATTATGAAGGAAAACAGTAGTTTGGTTTGGCTTTCACTTCCAAAGGTTTAGTTCATTACCATCATGTAAGGAAACATGGCAGCATGCAGGGAGTCATGGATGGGTAGGAGTCCAGTAGGAGTGGACGCTGAGAGTTCTCATCCAGTTAGCAGGCAGCAGAGAGTGAGCCAAGGCATTTTCTTTTAACAACTCAACACACCTATTCCAACAAGGCCAGACCTGCTAATAGTCTTAGTGCCACACCCTATCAGCCTTTGGGGCCATTTTCTTTCAAACCTCCATATTGTACTCCCTGGGTCCATAGGCTAGTAGCAGAAAAGCAGACCACACCCATGATTTTAGTTACAATTCAGAATTCCACAAATTTAGAAAACTTTAAGGGGGAGGGGAGCAGGTAAGACACAACAATTTACATCCATGGAAATAAAAAACACATAGGACAATATTGTGAGCATGGTTTCTAAAAAAAATGAATGTAAGAAAGAAATCAGAAGACAACTAACTTAGTTCTAGATTATTCCCGTTGACAGAGTAAGGTCAAATGCATGAACAAACAGAGAAAATTTTATCACATCATCTGAAAACAAATTACTGATGGATACAAACCAGTAAAAAAAAAATTACTAGCACCAAAACCATAAATATGTGAACAATAATTAAACAATAAAAACCAAAACCAAGTATGGTCGCACATAAGCATCCTACTTAGAAAGCGAAGTCAAGAGGCTGGTGGATTAGAGTTCAGCCTGAAAAACACAAAGATATAAAAAAATAGGTAAGTAAAGCGTTAAAAGAAAGAATGTATAGGTGTAGGGATAAGAAACTGGGATATATGAAGGAGAGAAGGGATAAATGTGGGAGGCACTCTTATTGGGGAAAAGGGAGGACAGTTCAAAAGGAGGATGGAAGAGGGATAAATATCACTATGGTTGATCAAAGCCTCAAGAAATCATCTTATTGTTTATTTACACAAATTATATATAATACATAGAATAGTACATGTATAAATAGATGAAGCTATGATACTTGGATTTACAATAATCTTCACAGGGACATAAACTGTAACAGAAAATCCAGTAGTAGGCATGAAAAACTTTTTTTTATTTTTTCTTTTCTATATTCTTTGTTACATTCCAAATGATTTTCCCTTTCCCAGTTCCCCCTCGCCATAAGTCCTATAAGCCCTCTTTCCCCTGCCCATTCCCCAATCAACCCCCTCCCAATTCTCTGTCCTAGTAATCCCCTACATTGCTGCATCAAGCCTTTCCAGGACTAGGGCCCTTTTCTTCCTTCTTCTTGGGAATGATTTGATATGTGAATTGTGTCTTGGGTATTCAGAGCTTCTGGGTTAATATCCACTTATTAGTGACTACATTCCATGTGTGTTCTTTTGTTATTGGGTTACTTCACTTAAAATGATATTTTCCAATCTGGTGGTTCCTCAGAAAACTGGGCATGACACTTCCGGAGGACCCTGTTATACCACTCCTGGGTATATACCCAGAGGATTCCCCTGAATGCTTTAAGGACACATGCTCCACTATGTTCATAGCAGCCTTATTTATAATAGCCAGAAGCTGGAAAGAACCCAGATGTCCCTCAATGGAGGAATGGATACAGAAAATGAGGTATATTTACACAATGGAATACTACTCAGCAATTACAAACAATGAACTCATGAAATTCTTAGGCAAATGGTGGGAACTGGAAAATATCATCCAAAGTGAGGTAACCCAATCACAAAAGAACATACATGGAAAAACTTCTTATAGGGTTGTAGGTCAAGAGAATTCAAGTAACTCCCAAAACAATATAGTTTATTTCTGTTGCCCTTGGTTTGCCTCTGAGAGGCTGAAGTTAAGTCCCTATTGCTAAAGACAGGAAACCCATGAGGACATGAGACTGTGGAAGGCAAGGTTCCTTCCCAGTAACAGTATCTCTCTGTGATGAGCTGCTGAAAGCTTAATCTGTAGCTTCCCCTTTAAGAAATACAGAGACCAGCCTGGTTGAAGAGCTGACAGGCCCCTGACCTTCACTGGTAGCTAGAGAGCAGAGATTTTTGAGAGCATAAACAAAGTTTTAATGAACAAAGTGACCAAGCTATTCTGACTGTTCTGAGCAAGACAAGACAAAATAAAAGTAACAGTTCCCTGAATCATGCCCCTGCCCCTCCTGCTACTGGGTCCCAGGGAAGGGTATAAAATAGGGTATAAATAGGGTATAAAAGATGTATGCTTTCTTTGTTTGGGGTTGACTCTGCCTACGTGGCTGAGCAACCCCATGTAAGTGGTTATGTGGATGTCTGCTTTCTGTGTTTGGTGCCAACTCTTCCTGAGAGGATGAGTGACCTCACTATGTGGAACAATAAACCTCATGCTCTTGCATCAATCTTTTGTCAAGCTGTGTGCTGAGGGGTTGCGTGCCTGAGCTCAGACCCTGAGGGGTCTGTTGAGTTGCAACAGGACCCAGAAGATTTGGCATGGATCTAAGCCTCCTTCCTGTATGGTCTAGTTGCCATAGTATCTGAAAGTACTATGCAAACTATTAAAGGATAGAAGCAATCAATAGTTTTAAGTATCTGTGACACCCATGAGCCATGACAATGACCAGTATGACAAGATACCCAACATCCTATTCTTACTTCTGCAAATACCAAGAATGCACAGGGTGTGCAGATATACCTTCAAATAAAATACCCATATTCATAAATTAAAAAAAATAATAAAAATTTAGAGAAAAAAATGAGACTAATATTTTGCCAAATACATGAATTTTCAAATAGTTTGTGGGAAAGTTGTACAAAATTTTGATATACAATTAATGTTAAGATTTTTGTGCAAGAAAAGTGAAGTGTAATTCAAGGAAGAGATTTAAATCATATTTAAATTTTATGCATGACCATACCAATATTACAGGGAGAACTTAGGGGTATGTGTTCACACCCACATGAGTGTGTATGTGTGTGTGCTCTGGACATAATTTTAGGGCCTGCATCCTTGTGCATGAAGAGGTCTAAGATTTAAATTAGCTGTCTTACTCAATTGCTCTTCAATTTTATCATCATCATCATCATCATCATCATCATAACAGAGTTCATTGTGCAGTCTGGAATTCATCAATAAAGTTAGGCTGGATTGCCACTTAGATCTAGTGGTTGATTTGTCTTTGTCTGGCCAGTGTTTGAGTCTGTAGATAAATACCTGTGTTCCCTGCTTTTTTTTCTTTTTATTTCATCTGTATTTATGTTTTAAAGCAGAATGTAATTGGGCACTATTATTTCCATTCACAAGGCTTGCCAAATTATAAGACCTAGGGAAACTTAGGGTTTTTTCTTCTTGGTACTTTGGAAAGCAAGTCACTTGGGGAATCCCTCTGTCAAGTTGTTTTAAATTGTGTTTACTTCTAAGAGTAGTACATGCAGAATTAACTACAAGGAATGAAAATTTTAAGTTGCAACTTAAGCCATCTTAGAGTCCAGTTCAACAGCAAAACACTTCAGACTACAAAGTGAACATTAAGAGTAGGTTACATTATGTCCCACAACAAACATTCTATCAACCTCTTGAGTCAAACCTATAGTATCACAGTATCACATGCAGAAATTTTATCTTCCCCTTAGTTTTCATGCCACACAGATATCTTAAATGTTAACAAAAATAAGCAAAAATCATGTAAACTATATAGTCATAAGGAATGAAGGCAAGTATCAAACACATAGTTCTGGTGAATCTTAGTATACTTCTTTCATGCGTGATGTATCATCATCTCCTTTCAGGGGTGGCATTTCTTCAGTTACAGCAGCACTGGTATCATCCACAGTGGGATCAACGTCATTGTCCTAGTTAGGGTTTTACTGCTGTGAACAGACACCATGACCAATGCAAGTTTTATAAAAGACAACATTTAATTGGGGTTGGCTTACAGGTTCAGAGGTTCAGTCCATTGTCATCAAGGCAGAAACATGGCAGCATCCAGGCAGGCATGGTGCAGGAGGAGCTGAGAATTCTACATCTTCATCTGAAGGTTGGTAGTAGAAGACTGACTTCCAGGCAACTAGGGTGAAGGTCTTAACCCCACACCCACAGTGACACACCTACTCCAACAAGGCCACACCTCCTAATAGTGCCACTCCCTGGGAAAAGCATATATAAACCATCACAGTCATCAACACTTAGAAAAATCTTGATCATCCTGTGGATACTGTTAGCTTGGGTCTGGAGATCTTCCAGACTGAAGCTGGAAGACAGGAGTAAAGTTTCATACAGCAAGATGGCCATATCCTTCAGACTTATCATTGTTGTTAGCCTCTGCCCTTTGCCTTAAGGTTTCAATGATGGAGTGACCAGGGTTTATCTCCAGGTATTTCTTTGTGGCCAGGTAACGCACTGTCGAGTTGTCTGTGAGGGCTTGAGCTTTCATGATTCTTTCCATGTTTGCTGTCTGCCCATATGTGCTTGTGACAATACAGCACAAAGATGTGGGTTCTGGGTATCAGGATGCAGGATCTCCTTCTTGCATGGTAAACAACTTGCTGAGCCATTATCTCAGCACTCTAGAGGCATGATCTTACACTTATAAAATGAGTGATTTTAAAGGGTTTTGGGAAAGGTGAAACATTGATAATATCTACTAAAGGAAGGACATCAGGTAGTTTTACAATAGAGAAAATACTGAATTCGTTTAGAAGTTGGTATCCACCACATAAACTTGTAAAGTAGTACTGATGTTTGTCGAGATAGTGTAACAGAGAGTTCTGTTCTGTTTTGTTCCACGAAATTATAAGTGAACATGAAGTTCTCTCAATTATGAGATGGAAAGGCCTCATCAAAATAAATACTCCTAATTGACTCAAGAGGCATCCATTCTGCATACTTGAGTAAGTGAAGGATAAATGGAAAAATCTTCCATAGCAGTGTCCCTAAACCATACACAGGCTCAAGTAAATTAAGTACTGTCATTTGTTCAAAGGACAGATATTAATGAGAGTATAGAAATAATCTCACCAGAAACAACTAATATACAGTGGTAGAGGACTGAACGAATTCTATTCCATCAAGAAAATAAAACAATTTGCATGCCCTTCAGAGGATATACCCCTATGAACAGGCAGGAAAAAACAATATTGAGACAAAAAGTCACAGAGAAACGGCATTTCCAATTTATACTTTAAATTCACTATATTCATATATTTAAATTTGTCTATAAATATGTATAAATCTATGCATTTTAATAGCAATTACCTCAGGTGGATGAAAGCCAAGAGCAGAATAGAGGTGCCCTATGAAGTGACTTGTCACAGAGAACAGTAAAGGCAACAAAAGAAAAATTTTTTTCTATGGGAGTGATTGAGAGAGAACTTTGGAAATCAGGAAGAAAGTGACAGGAACCTGGAACTGTATGAAGAAGCAAAAAGACAGCCCAGAAGAAAGAAAAAAGAGAGCACAGCTTCCATCCAGCTCCCCTGCAGGGTTGACCCTATTCTGTTAGGAAAAAATAAAACAAAAATGCCAGCCATAGACAGTCCACCTACAGGGCTGTTCTGCAGTTCTCACCAGCTTTCAATCCAGTTTGGGATCTGGTTGGTCAATAGAGAGACATGACATTGAGTGAGCCTCTCCAACTCCTAGACTCTAAGCTGGTACAGCAACCCTCTGCTAGCTGCCAACTGCCTAGAAAGCCCATTGACATTATGAGAAGCTAAGCACTGGACTGTGCCTTGAGGGTCTGAAAGCAGTCTACTGCTGATTCTAAAGAAGTCTATATTCTCTCAGGGGTCCCATGGGAACTGGGGACAAGTTGGCCTCTTTGGAAATACAGCTTCTGCAGCAAAGCTCTGACTTAACTCTTAGTTCTCTATTTGGGACCAGGACAAGACCCTGGCTGTGTTTGGGGGGAAAAAGAAACACAGACATCATTGACTCCATTCCTCAGTGCCACCTGAGCTAGTCACAGTAGAACAGATAAAAGGCATCTTCCCAGCTCAGGGCAGACCTACTTAGAAATGTTAATAGGAAATTCTCAAGAATCACTCTAGCTTATGTCTAGGGAGTAGAACTCTCATCTGTGCTCTGCAGCTTTATAAGCAAGGCTGCCAGTGGCACAAGCTTTGTGCTAACTAGAATTGCCTTGCAAAGCTCAGGGCCATACCAATGTATATTTGGGAGCTTCAAGATCACAGATACTAATGTCAACCCAAACTCCACACACAGGATACACAGAAGCTCTCTTCCATGCACTGGATATTGATATTGGATTTCATTCATCCACTACAGAAAAAAAAAAGTATAGAAGTTAATACAAACACGATTTTATAGATTATGATTCACACTCTACATAACAAGTTCTCACCCATTCAACACTTAGGAAAGCTTATTAAGTGTAATAACACTTTGTCAAGCAATTCATTATGATAGATATTTTCACAACAAGTGTCTTGGTCTAAACCCTTGATGGGATTGGTTCTTGTTTTTATATTTGTTTTGATAAAGTTCATATTTTCAAACCTATTGTTAGATCTGTCACAACTACTACCCAGAAAAATTTTACTATGACAACCTTGTATGTAGGCTACATTCTTCCCCTCAGACAACAGGGGATGCATAAGTTATATACATTTTCACCATTTAAAGGATGCCAATAGTATAGGTTCATCACAATATCCTCATGCCTTGAACATGGAACCAACTGGTGCTCTTGGAAATAATTGACAAATGCATAGCATTTATGACGAATCTTCACTTTAAATAGCAAGTATGTTTGCAACCTTGGATATGTGCTTAGAAGTAGGTCACAGGGAAGGAACTCCTGAATTCTAGCCCATGCTATAGGTATAACAGCTTCTACTATTATTTGAAATTCAAATTAAATTAATTCCAAACGCTGTCTTCTTCTCGAGGGAGTAAAATATTCCTGCTAGGATGTCCAAGTTTCTAAGAACATACACCTTCATGATGACCTTGTCTGTTATTGACACATTTGAACTGTTTCCTTCTCTAGCCATGTACCTTATAATAAGATGTCCTCTTATTACTGCAGTGCTGGTGCAACCTAGACCACTCTCTTAATGTCACTCATGCCATGTTTGATAGGGATGCTGAAGGGAGAAGAGTTCACACCCCAATTCTTCACAGTGAATGACATTTATAAATAATTAATGCACTCTAGCGATGGGAATTGCGTATGAGCCAGCTTCGTTTTTAAGAGTCACTTAGCTAACACTTCATATATTTCTCATTGCCCTCAGTGTATTTAAGGCCAGTGAGTGGAGATGGGGATCTCAGTCCTCAGTTCACTTCTTTCTTATTCTGCACTCTCATTTCTTCTCTGCTCCTTCTTACTCCTTTCATTCATGTCAAATATATTTTTTCTTCAGCAGAATTTTTTCTATCTCAAAACTTTCTTCAAGAACCCAGGGGAGTCCCTGTTCAAGCGTAAATGTGTCCCTTGGGGATGTACCTAGACGTTCAAAATTTTCTCCCAGAAGGTAAAACTAACATTTACTGAAAAGTACAAATTCATCCGGGCGGTGGTGACGCACGCCTGTTATCCGAGCACTTGGGAGGCAGAGGCAGGTGGATTTCTGAGTTCGAGGCCAGTCTGGTCTACAGGGTGAGATCCAGGAGAGCCAGGGCTAGAGAAACCCTGTCTCAAAAAGACCAAAAGAAAAAAACAAAAACAAAAACAAACAAACAAAAAGTACAAATTCTACCTTCTTTATGGGCCAAAGACACAACGTTGGGAAGGCTGGATTATTCTAATATCGTGAAAAACTGATCCAGGTTTTCCAAGCAGCCTGCCCCCATGCATTGCCTCTCCTCTCCTGCCTTGTTCTGCATTCAGGGGTTCTTGCAGGCCTCTGGTCACCTGTGGACGGTGATTACTGTATCTGATGCTGAGATGCTTATGTCTAAAAGGAGAGGTGCAACCCTGACAAAGTGACTCACACTGTGCTCAGGAAACACAGATAGAGCCAGCACACTGCTTTCATATCGGCTCACCCTGTGAACCCTGATGCTTGGCTGTCCTACCTGCAGGGTGCTGATCACTACAAACTAATCAGTCTGTTATGCCTTTGGCCTGAGTGTCATGTCAAACTATTTTTTATGCTAAACCCGTACACATAGAGTTTCTAGGATTTGCATCCTGGGTGTCTCCTAATCAGTGTTAGGGATGATTATGACATGTTTAGGTCACTTTCTTTAGTGCCAAAAAAAAAAAAGTTCAAATTATCTTAAGAAAAATTGAACTCAGAATCTATCGAATTATATTGTCAGGTAAGCCAGCAGAGCAAGTGACCTCCCCTCACCTGTCTGTCTCCTCTCTCTCTCTCTCTCTCTCTCTCTCTCTCTCTCTCTCTCTCTCTTCTTTTTCTCTCTCTGTCTCTCTGTCATCTCTGTCTCTGTCTCTCTCTCTCATCTCTCCTTCCCTCTCATCTCCTCCTTTCTATTTTCCTCTTTTTCTATCTTCCATCATCTTTCTCTTCTTCCCATCCTTTGTCCTTTCATAAAGGGAATATGTATGTTAAAGATTTGGCTATGAGGGACCTCCACAGAGATGAAGGCAGTATTGTATCATAAAGAACTGTTTCTAATTCTAGTTATGCCTAAAAATTTTACATATTTAGATGTATTTATTACTTCTGGATCTTATAAACTCAAATCCGTATTCCTTAGTTCACAATGCTAATCATAAGATTTATCTAAGAGGGCATTTGGAAATCAGGTACATGGCTCCATTTGTTCTAAATCATACAGAAGCAAGTTCCAGGTGCTGTAAACATTGAGGTTTACGGATGTGATATGGGACTTAGTAAATACTGATGTCATGCAGTGATTTTATTTCTTTTTAAATTTCCTTCCAGATACATAATGTTCATCACTAGGGCATACCTGTGCCCAGACTCCACAGTCCTTCCTTAAACAGAGCCACATGTGAGACCTCTGTTCCAATACCCACACCAGTTAGGATCCCTACAAAACCCAGCAGACATTGGATCTGTCCTGCCCTACAGGAGTCTCACTGCCTTTCATATCTGGAATGTCACCTGTACCCATGTCGGATTGTACCCAGGCCTGCTCCCTGAACCCACAGCCAATGCTTGTCTCCCAGGAGGTATGCCCTAACCAGGGATTCAGGAAGAATGCTTTTTCCAGAAACACAGGAGACCTGCTCTAACCAAAGACATGGGGGGGGGCATTCTCTAATCAAAGATAGCACTGCCTACATCCCAGAAAGTATGATCTAACCAAGCACAAACAGCTAAACATGCTTCCTAGAGAGCCTGCTCCAATATGAGAAACCCAGGGCAGGTAACACTGGAGATAACCAGATAGCAAAGAGCAAGTGCAAGAACATAATTAACAAAAGTCAATGTAATTGGGCACCATCAGAACCTAGATCTTCTACTACAGAAAGCTCTGGATACCCTAACACACCTGAAAAACAAGATTCTCACCTAAGATTACATCTCACGAAGGTGATAGAGGCCTTTAAGGAGGATATAAATAATTCCCTTAAAGAAATATAGGAAAATACAGGTAAACAGGTAGAAGCCCTTAAAGAGGAAACAAACCCCTCAAAGAAATACAGGAAAACACAATCAAATAGGTGAAGGAATTGAACAAAATTGTCCAAGACCTAAAAATGAAAATAGAAACAATAAAGAAAACACAAATGGAGGTAACCCTGGATATAGAAAATCTAGGAAAAAAGAACAGGAACTGTAGATTCAAACATCACCAACAGAATACAAGAGGTGGGAGAGAGAAGTTTAGGTGTAGACGATAACACAGAAAATATTGATGAATTGGTCAAAGAAAACACAAAAGTGAAAAGTTCCTACTCCAAAGCGTACAGGAAATTTGGGACACAATGAGAAGACCAAACCTAAGAAAAATAGGAATAGAAGAAAGTGAAGATATCCAATCCAAATAGCCAGAAAACATCCTCAACAAAATTATAAGAAAACACTTCCTAAACCTAAAGAAAGGATGGCTATAAACACAACAGAAGCTTAACAGAAAACTAAATTGATTGGACCAGAAAAGAAAATCTTCCCACCACAAAAAGATGTAAGGGAAAAAGGAACATATAAATGCAGACCTATCATAATTACACCAGACTTCTCAACAGGGACTTTAAAGGCTAGAAGATCCTAGAAAGATGTCTTGCAGAGCTTAAGAGGCCACAGGTGCCAGCCCATAACCAGCAAACCTGATAATCACCATAGATGCAGAAACCAGGTGGCCTTGAATATTGAGATCTGCTTGGCATTATCTCCTGGGAATAAAGGTGTGTAACACCATGCCTGGAACAATTAGCAGGGTAGGATCTTACCCCAAAGCTCTACTCCCTTAATTTGTTATCTCCTTGAACACAGAATTCAACTCCATTTCACTTCTTGGTACTCCTTTAATCCTCGAACCATGTATTTTATACTTTTCCTTTCTCAGCTTACTATGCTTATTTAAAATAAATTTTAGTGAAAACTATGTTGGAATCAATGAAAATTCACTTTGAATTTTAGCAGGTATATGACAAATCAGTTTTGCTGGGAGGAAATCGTTGTAGTTGGTATAATAAAAGAAGCATCCCCATAGATCATGAAATAAGTGCTTCAACTGGAAAAGGTGTTTTCTGTCATGTCAGCAAGGGCTTAGGTAAGTTTAGGAATGGTGTGTATAATTTTTAAAATTAGAAAAGAAAATGTAGGTTTTCAAGTATTCAGGAAAATATGTACTGGCTTTGTTGGTGAGAACCCCTTTCTTCCACATCTCCATTTCCTAATGTCCTCCATGTTCAACTTTCTTCTCTCTCCACTTATTGGTGAAGGATCAGAAAGAGAAGTTCATTATATTTGAACCAAAACTGGTGACATTTTTGGAAGGGTGGATTGATTTTCCTCTGCAACATTCTGTATTTCTTTACTTTCTATGCTCACATTGTTTGTACTTTCTAAAAATTAGATTGTAAAACACAGGAAAAGAATGAGTCCAATACCAATAAAAATAAGAAAAAGACCAAAACACAATGGGAGTTAAGCTGTGCAGGCCAACAGCATAAAAGGAGTGATGGCCTCCCTTCCCCTGCCACTGCCTGGAGTGCTTTGTCACATTCATCTGCCTTGCACAACAAAGGCCAACCCCTCACTGTGAAGCTAGTCATCCAAGTAAGTGAGGTGGGAATGACCAGAGCAATCATTTGTACTTTCACAACCAAGCAATACTTTAGAATAAGATTTCAAGACAGGCCATGAAGACAAGAGTGCAGCCGTCTCTCCTCACAGCACATTGTACTTGTCAATGTACTATACTAAGTGAAGTTTTATTTTCTGTAAATAGGCTTTCATACACTCTTCCATTTACTCTCAGGGCTGGGTGTATTTTGAATACTTTGGATTGGATTCAATGCAAGGGCAAAAGCTGGAGTGGCTTGAAGCAGAGAGCATTCTGTTAGCATTCTGGGGCATGCTTGCTCTGAAACCCTTCATCTTCTTGAACAGTACCACGATGCATGTGGAATATGTGCTGTACGTTGAAGTTTGTTTTATCGAATGTGTCCTATAGAAAGAATGATAATTTACTCTAATGCTACATAATGAGGCTGATCACATTTTAAATGGGTTCCCAGGCAACTGAGGGGGGTTTTAATACCTCCCTAGGGGTTTTTCTATTGTCACAGTGATACTTTTGTAGGAAGACACAAGGTACATAAATGAGACTAAGCAAGGAGTTTAAGGTCAAACTGAGTTTTGTTAAATCAAATATAATCTCATCACTGAAAGTTGAAAACAGCAGAGTGATGCTGTTAATTAACTGGAAACAAAAAAACTTACTTTTAACTTAGACATTGGATTTGACAGAATGGTTATATCTGGATCACAGAGCATGGGCCAAAACTGAGACATATCACATGGTTATAAGACTCAAAATCATAGCAATAACCTTTTTGGCCTTAAAAGAAACTAATTTCTTTCATCTTTTTCCAACTATTGATATTAAGTTCTGTCCTAGTTGTGTTTTTATGGCTGTGAACAGATGCTATGAGCAAGGCATCTCTTATAATTGACAACATTTAACTGGGGCTGGCTTACAGCTTCAGAGGTTTAGTCTATTATCATCAAGGTGGGAACATGACAGCATCCAGGCAAGCATGGTGCAGGAGGAGCTGAGAGTTCTATGTCTTCATCTGAAGTTGGCTAGTAGAAGAGTAACACACCTCTAAAAATGCCACACCTCCAAATAGTGACACTCCCTTGCTCAAGCATATACAAGCCATCTCAAGTTCAGTGTTTCTTGATATATCCTTCAAATTAAAGTGGATTCTAGATGTACCTATAGAAGGATACTGATATCATCTCTCATTCATTTATTGAAAGTGCAATTTTCTTTAAGCTAATGTGTCAATTATAACACCTCTGGAAAATGGTAATGAATAGAACTTATGGCTTGGATACTCATTGCAATATATATATATATAATACATATATATATATGTTTATGTATATATGTATTTGTATATATTAATATATGATGCATATTTGTATACATCTATATATAATATGTGTGTATATATAATATTAATGTAGACAAATTAATTTTTCCATTTTATAATTTTTCAATATTACAATATCAGTTTATTACATTCTAAAGGAATTTTTATTAGTATTGCATTCTATTTTATTTTTTAATTTGTGTGTGTGGGCATGTGCGTGTATATCTGTTTGCTTGAGTGCAGGTGCCCACAAAGGCCAAAAACATCAGAATTTCATGGAGCATGATTTATATATGGTTCTGAGTTGCCTAATATGGTAACAGAGAATAGAAATTGAGTCTTCGTCTGGCCTCCTTGGGAGAAGATGCGTCTGATCCTCCAGAGACTTGAGTACCCAGAAAAGTGGGAGTCTGTTAGAGAGGGACATCCTCTAGGAAACAAAGGGGAGGAATAATGAGTTGAGGAACTGTGGGAGAGGGGACTGGGGGGGCAGTGCCTGGAACGTAAATAAATAAAATAATTTTAAAATTCAAATTATAAAAAAAAGAAATTGAGTCTTCTTCTGCAATACTCTGTTATTAACTGCAGATCTATCTCTTCAAGCCTCTGAAAGAATTTTCTTCACAAGGGTTCCTTTCATATTTACTTAACATGCAATGCAAAGTTACTTATCATACATAAAGAAGACAAGGGTCTGTAAGAACCCTTCCTTGCCATAGGCCTGTCATGAGATTAAAACATCTCCAGGATAGGACAGAGGAGTGTGCTCGTCTTATAAGAGAGAAGCATGGAAGTGCTGAGTGGTAGAAGCAGAGATTTGAAAGATGGACCTGGTTCTTTGATACAGACCTCACAGATTCTGCCACCTCCACAAAGTCCATCCAAATGTCCATCCACTGAGGGGTTAATCTATTGTTTAGACCAGTGCCCTCATGACTCAATCACTTCCTAAAAGTCCCAACTCTGGATCTAGTATTGAGAACAAAGCAAGCCTTCAATACATGAGCCACTGAGGGAGACACCTCACTGCCATATCATAAGAAGTACTGAACTGGCACTTTTGCATTTAGACCCTGAATGTCATAAGTCCTTGGTACCTACTAAATCACTTTAAAACTGAGTGTATACATGGACTAACACAAGGCTAGCAGGTAAGAGTGCTTGCTTTGCCAGCCTTGGCACCTGAGTTTGATCCATAGACTGCTCATAAAGTTTGAAGGAGAGAATTGATACCACAAAGATTCTTCTGACTTCCACAGGTGTACCATGGACAATCAGCCCACATATTTGTGAAGACACATACATGGGAATGTGTACACTCATACTCATACATATACACAGTTGCACACACACACACATACACTCAAATGTTCACACACTCGCTCTCACACCAATACATGCACATAGTCACGTCCACACCCACACACTGTAATAATAAATTTTGAAAGCATTCATTTGAGAAACCATGCTTATTTACCACACTGTTCAAAAATTCTCACTGTGAGCATAGCCTACAAAGGAACTTGACTTTCAAATATTGATTCTAGATCAATCCCAAGATCCAGTGCAAATATCAAGAAAGAGAACAGATGATTATATTAAGAGTTTTATGTTTATCCTTTTAAACTCACCAATATATTGAAGTACATCACAAACTCGACATTGGAAAATGGAAAATTTTCATAACCCCAAATTTAAAACATCCCACAGAGTGTAGGTTCAAGGTCTCTGTGGGGGGTCCACATTCTTTGATTATTGTGCTTTTTTTTTTTCTGTCTTCACTCCCTCCCTTTCTGGTGATTTCAATAAAAGTCTTTGAAGTCAAATATAAAGTTTGGGCCCATCCTCCTTCTGGGCCTCTAGTCTTTGAACATAGTCTTCTAGTTTCTTGAATCATAATAGGCCTCTTTAACTTTTTTTATTCACAACTCCTCTTTAACCAGAGAAATCTTTACATGATCCTGGAATGTGGCAATGTGAGATAGGTGCATATTTACTGTTAATAAATCACTACAATAATTTTAAGGCAAATTTTTGGTGTACATATGTGTGGCCACTTATTAAAGATAAAGCAGAAATTTGCATATACGATAATTTGCTGAGCTTTGTTTACATAAAGCCTTAAATCTTGGCTACATAGGTGACACTGCAGGAAAAAGCATGTTTTCAGCATTTTATTTTTTTTTCAGGGTTATCAATGATTTTTAAATTATCAATTCTGGGAACACTGCTTTTCATAAATACACATTACAAGTGGTCAGAAAAGTCTCTAGGGACATTTCAGACATTGATGGAAATTCTGACTGTATTTCAAGCTAAAATAGATTTTAAGGATAGTTTATAATGAAACTCAAGTCAAACAGCCAAACAGCTACTTTTCTAATCAGACATGCAACCCCAAACAATCTAAACACATATATGCAAGATTCACTTTCTGAAGAATGATGGTAGAGAACTATTAGAGGCTTTTGTTTCCTTGATTCAGTCCTTGCATTTTTAAAAGAAAAAAATCAACATATTTCTTAAAAAGCAGAAACATGTATGTTAGGTAAAAACACTGATTTTTATAACAGATCTCCAGACTGTGATGGGGTGTTTCAAGTTATTTGTTGAAATGGCAAGGCATAATGGAATGCACAATGTAGAGTATGTTCCCTGATGCTCAGAACTTGGCCTTCAATGAAGTCTCTCTGTGAAACCTGCTGTACACTGCCTGGAATACCATTTTTTTTTAATTTTTATTTTCTATATTCTATGTTTACATTCCAAAGGCTTTCCCCTTTCCCAGTTCCCACCCACCATAGTTCCCATAGTTCCTCTCCCCCCACAACTATTCACCAATCATTCCTCCTCCCCCCTCGGTTTCTTTACTAAACTGGATGCAATCTTTACAGGCCCAGGGTCCTCTCCTTTCTTCTTCTTGGGAATCAATTGACTTGCTATTTGTGTCTTGAGTATTTAGGGCTTCTGGGCTCATTAATATCCACTTATCAGTGATTGCATTTCATGTGCATTCTTTTGTGATTGGGTTAATTCACTCAGGATGATATTTTCCAGGTCTAACCATTTACCTACAAATTGCATGAATTCATTATTTTTAATTGCTGAGTAGTATTCCATTGTATAAATATACCACATTTTCTGTATCCATTCCTCCTTTGAGGGATATTTGGGCTCCTTCTGATTTCTGGCTATTATAAACAAGGCTGCTATAAACATAGTGGAGCATGTGTCCTTATTGCATGCAGGGGAATCCTCTGGGTATATGCCCAGGAGTGGTATGCCAGGGTCCTCTGGAAGTGCCATGCCCAATTTTCTGAGGATCCGCCAAACTGATTTCCAGAGCGGTTTTACCATTTTTGCGATCCCACCAACAGTGGAGGAGTGTTCCTCTTTCTCCACATCCTCGCCAGCACTTGTTGTCTCTTGAGATTTTAATCTTAGCCATTCTGACTGGTGTGAGGTGGAATCTCAGGGTTGTTTTGATTTGCATTTCCCTGATGACTAATGATGTTGAACATCTTTTAAGGTGTTTCTCGGCCATCCGAATTTCTTCTGGTGAAAATTCTTTGTTTAGCTCTGTGCCCCTTTTTTTGATAGGGTTATTTGGTTCTTTGCAGTCTAACTTCTTGAGTTCTTTGTATATATTGGATATTAGCCCTCTGTCGGATGTGGAGTTGGTGAAGATCTTTTCCCACTTTGTTGGTTGCCGTTTTGTCCTTCTGACAGTGTCCTTTGCTTTGCAGAAACTTTGTAATTTTATGAGGTCCCATTTGTCGATTCTTGATCTTAGAGCATAAGCTATTGGTGTTCTGTTCAGGAAATTTTCCCCTGTGCCCAAGTCCTCCAGGGTCTTCCCAAGTTTCTTTTCTAATAGTTTCAGTGTGTCTGGTTTTATGTGGAGGTCCTTGATCCACTTGGAGTTGATCTTAGTGCAAAGAGATAAGAGTGGCTCAATTCACATTCTTCTGCATGTTGACCTCCAGTTGAACCAACACCATTTGTTGAAAAGGCTATCTTTATTCCACAGGATGGTTGTGGCTCCTTTATCAAAGATCAAGTGACCATAAGTCTGTGGGTTAATTTCTGGGTCTTCAATCCTTTTTGCCTTTGAATTGAGTTTTGGTTGGTGGACATTTGGAAAGGTTGAGGTGTTGTTAAGTGAGATTTATAGATCATCTCTTACTTGATCCTACATGGGTTTTAAAATGTTTTCAAAAAACCAAAAAAAAAAATGTGACTTTTAGAGGCAGAAAAAAAAATACCCATACAACAGAAGTGTATGGATCAAATCACAAATATACACTAACCCTGAGCAAACTCCCTGGATAAAGGCAGAAAACCAATGGTATTATGCTACCGGGGAAACTCATTACGTTCTCTCCAGTGGTCAGATGTTTTAATTCAGGCAAATGATATTATTTTCCCTTCCTACTAGTTAGCATTTGTTATTTCTGCCTGCCTGTAGAGAGCTAGTAAATATACATCTTAGAGTCTATTTTCACTTTTATACTCACATTTTCAGTTCCATCTTTAGCCCTGTGTGTCTGTTCTTTTGTTGGACATGATTTGGCATATTAGGCAAGGTAGAGAGAGTTTGAAGTGTTATTTTCTCAACCATTTGAGTTATGAGAGTGTAGCTACCAACCATCATTTGGCTCTTGGTTCTGAGTTGAAAATTAAACACATTTGACTTTGTGCAGTGCCCAGGCCTATTTGTATTCTATTATGTGCCATGGAGACTAACACTGAATCTGTTTTGTTGTCCTCAGAATTCCCAGTATCAAGCACAGAGCACAGAATGTAACAGGCACTAAATACATATTTGTCGAATACATTTTTCAGAGAAGGCAGTAAAATGTAATACCTCTGAGAAGATTCTACTCTTCCTTTCACAACCTCTAAGAAGTTTGGCAGATACATTTTCAAAGCATGTTTCCAAGTGTTTTCACTCACTGCATACTTATAGGCATGTTTTCTATCATATTAATTATTATTCTGCTGTGGACAAAAGAAAACATTTAAAGAAAGACATCACTGACTGACTAGGAAGGACAGGAATGAAAATAAATGTAATAATTTCACCATAATAAACTGGTCACTGTTAGCCTGCATTTCTTTGACTTTAAGTTTTTAGAAATCTAATTAGCCCAGGTTAGATGAGCTATCCACTCTTGTAGTAATCAGCATTGTAATTACTGACACCCTCTACATATTTCCTGAGAATAAACTCTTGAGGGCTCTGTAGCATCAAGGAAGTGAAACATGGAGAGAATTATAATACACACACACACACACACACACACACACACACAATTTCCATTGATTGAACCATAGAATTTTACCTACTATGTAGGTGGAAGCAGGAACTTAATTCTGGCAAAATAGGATGTGTTTGTATTCCCAGCACTGGGAAGGCTGTGTGTGTGGGGGGGGGAGGGGGTAGATGGAGAGCAGAAGTTTAAATCCAGCCTTGGCTATATATCAAATTTAAGGTCAGCCTGGGCTATCTGAGACCTAGAACACCTCTCTTAAAAACAAAACAAAACAAAACAAAACAAAACAAAACAAACAAACAAACAAAAAACCCACCATAACCAGCATAGAAAGTAACAAAGAATTACCAATGAGTTAGTACCAATGACCCATCATGCACTAGATCAAAATTAAAACTAACAATCATGGAGTGCTTTTGGTAGCTTTTTGTTTGTTTTTTTGTTTGTTTAAGAACATCTATTTTGTGTTTACTTTATGGGAATAATATTTATGAAAAAAACTCCCTTTTTTCCTTTAAAGGGGTATTTTATTTTGCAAGTTTTTGTACAAGTAATATTGCCAAATTTATTCTTTGGCAAATTCATACATCTGCAGAGTAAGCATTCCGATTACTCTCGTCTCCCACTATCTCTTCCCTCTATCCCACCCTCATGCCCCTTGCCTGGACAAGTGTCTTTCCCACATTGTTCTTCTTTTCTTTTCTTTTGTGACCCGCTAAGCTTAGCTGAGGCCTTTAATATGATCATTCGCTATAGAATTATGTAATGGAGCCTAGTGGACTCACCAGGAATATACTACTGAAGAAAATAACTCCTCTGCCTCCAACATCCACCAATAGTCAATAGTTTCTTAAGGGAGGAGTAGGGCAACATGAGCACCCCTGCATTCATGACAGTTAATAAGTGGAGATTTGTGCATGCCTGAGGCATGCAGCTCCTGCTGCTGTGAGTTCATGCATGACACACTGTCTGTGCTGTGCCTAGAGATTGCAGTTCGCAGTATATCACTTAACTCGGATAGGGGGAATCAGGGTAAAATCCCTTTGCATTCTACATGAAATGATTATGCCACCTAAGATGCTGCTTGGCTCCATGCCCCATAAAGTACATGACAAAAACACAGAGGGGTTTGTTGTTTTTGCAGATGTGTACTTGAGAAAACCATCAAAATTCTGCATGTCTGCTCTTATAACATTGATTCTCCATGATGATATTAATTTGAAAAATGATACCGGACCTGGTTTTCAGACAGCCAAAAGACTGGTCATATAGGAGGCTCTCTGAGAGCAGGCTCAGTAACAGCAGTTGAACAAACTCATTAAGAGCCAGGGATTATGTTTTACCTATTCCATGACTGTTTCACCTCAATTACCTTTGAATTTTACATAAAATCCATGAACTAGTTAACTTAGTATCCAGCGACTACAGGACTGTACAAATGGGTCTAAGTAAACCCTTGTACCTCCAGATTTCCAAGTTCATGTGCTTATGATTCCTCAGTCCTGGATCCTCTCTGTTCTCAACTTCTTGGCATGAAGATGGTAGATGTAGTTAAGAAGCAAATTTTAGAAACTCAGATTTGCCAAAGACCTTTAATCTCTTCTTGAATAACTTGTCTTACGAATGAAACCAGAGTGCTCTGTGAGGTGAAGCCTGTTGATTAGGGTCATAGAGGCAGCTGTTAAGAGCTGTAACAAGGGGATGCAGGCCTGCCGAGCAACTAGGCAGGCTACACTTAGAGAAAAGTAGGAAAGGATGCTGGTCCTGGCAGATTTTCACTCATTTAAACCCACACTGATTCATTCAGGAGGTACCAGAGCATAGTCTATTCCCAGCCTTTGGTTGTGTCACAAAGACTACGCTAATCAAACATTTTCCCTACATTATTAACTGCTGGGTATGCTTATTTGTTTATTTATTGACATTTTATTAGATGCTTTTATTAGATATTTTCTTTATTTACATTTCAAATGTTATCCCCTCTCCTGGTTTCCCCTCTGAAAACCTCCTATCCCACATTCCCTTCCCCTGCTCACCAACCTACTTACTCCTGCTTCCCTGTCCTGGCATTCCCCTACACTGAGGCATCGAGCCTTCACAGGACCATGGCTGTCTCCTCCCATTGATGTCCAACAAGGCCATCTTCTGCTACATATGTGGCTAGAGCCCTGGGTCCCTCCATGTGTACTCTCTGGTTGGTGATTTAGTCCCTCGGACTTCGGGGGTACTGGTTGGTTCATATTGTTGTTCCTCCTATGGGACTGCAAACCCTTCAGCTCCTTCAGTCCTTTCTCTAACTCCTCCATTGGGGACCCTGTACTCAGTTGAGTTGTTGGCTATGAGCAGCCACCTCTGTATTTGTCAGGTAAAAAAAGATGAGGAAGAACAATACTTATTTAAAACTCTGAGTTCTTTTTCCTTTAAGACTTAATTATAAATACTGTTTTTTTAAATGCTTTTGTATTCATGAAATCAGCTCTCCTGTGCTCTGTGTTCCTAAAATCACACCTGCTTTCTTGTGTGTGGGAGTGTGTTAGCCTGCAAAACTTCTTATTCTCAGAATGACATCTGAGTCCCTATCTCATCATGGTGTTCTAGGGTTTTCTTCATTACACCAGTCACCCCGGTGATAGAATTTACATTCTGTATGTGACCAACTGACCATGTCTGGCATCCCCATTGTTATCATTTATTGAAATATTGCTGCACAGCATACCTTTACACATTTCCTCAGTCACAAGGTGTGCTCTGATGGATGCTCATAAACTCACTGCTTGGGGACCAAGGTCTATGATGTTTTCTAATGCTGAGCTATTTTTCTTGCATGCTTGGCTTAAGACAACTCACTCCCCCTTGCTAGTAGATACCTTATCTTTCAGGGCAATTTCATGCAGTTTACACAGGAAGTAGGTGGCATTTGCTTTTCATAAAAAGAGTTTTGTTTTGTTCTTAGGACTGTATAGATTATAAAGACATACCCCAGTGTCTCAGAGGAGGTTCTCCTGAAAAGCATTCAGCCTTATTTGTATTATTTTGATTCAGGTTCATTCAAAATAGATTTCTGCCTCCTTTGTGTAAATAACAACCAATGAATGCAAAAAATCTACACTAAAAAATTACACATGAATACATAAAACAGATAAGGAAACAGTAACATTCCTACTTGCTATATCATAAATATCTCAATCAAAATTTTGGACTACATATACATTATACAAAATTAAGTATTGATGTGAATTACAATGTGATTTGCCTACCTATGTGAATCATTATTTAGTCTCCCTGAATATTTGTTGATTTGGATTGGTCAATGAAGCTTATGGAATTCTAGGTACTTCCAGTTTCACAGAATCTCTCTTTTCTAGCCCACTGAGTATACTCACTGCCTAATTTGATGAGGGTAGCTAAGAGTTTGCAACAATTCCTCATGTGGGAAAGGGCTCTGTCCTAAGTTAGCCATGTGTCATGTAAACACTATCAAGTCCTCAACTACACCACACTCCTGTTCTTCTATTTTTTCTTTCCCTATTACTGATGCCTGTACTCTTGAAGACAACTTATATATATCAGAGAAGCAAGGAGTTAAGGTTTTTTCCTTTAGGATAGAAGATACAACAAATATAGGTCTCAAGTGAAAAGAAACATTTTTTTCCAAATCCTTGATGACAAAGAGCATTGATTGAGCTGAGAATTGTGATCAATGGTCATATATGTCAAAAATTTACCTCAATAATGCATGAACTTTGAAAGTGATCGTCTGATCTGGGTCATCTAGTTGGCGAATAGTAATGGTGTTCTCTTTTCCTACTCTTCTTTGCAGAAAATTTCTAAACTAAATATGAGTACACTTTTTCTTCTAGTGAATAGAAATCAGTTCCAATCTATTTGAGGATAGACTCAGTTTAGAACATCACTTCTGAAAAGCAGTGTAAGGTAAGGAAAATGAGTAGAGGAACCTGGATCCATTACCTTAAGCATCAATTGACATTAAAATATACAGAGATCACTAAAACCCACCATAACATCATACATCCCCTGCTCTGATAACATAGCTAAGGAATTTTACATTCTTCATGCCCGTCTCCAAACCAATAACCCTACTTTAATTCCTAGAAAACATCAAACAGACTAAGGGCATGCTCTAAAATAATTGATCAGTAATAATTCATACTGTCAATGCAATGGAAAAAAAGGAAGATTGACAAGCTGTCACAAGCCACAGAAGACTAAAGGCAGAGCTTCTGTTCCTTGCATCCTCTGGTTCACAGAGCTACAAAGAGAATATTAAGGGAAGAAGCCTGGACATTAAAACAAAACATGTGTTCTCATTGTGATGCCAGTGTTAAAATAATTTTTTTTTTAATAAATGTGCTACACTTTTGCAAGATGAATTCAGAAGAGGTGCATCAACATTTAGTGAGAGATCTTTGTGTTATCTTTGGAGCTTTTCCAAAAGTCTAAAGTATTCCCAAATAGAAATATTCAATAAGTTAGAGTTAGAAAGAAAAATGTTCTCAAAACAGGGGTTTTGGTATCTCACTGTTAAGGAATGGCTGAATCCTGAGAGCAACATGATAGCTTAACCCTAAATATAATTTACTTCACATCTAGATGCCTCAAATGAGAAATAATACATTGTAAAAATGTTCTTTTAAGTCTTATAAAATCGTTTAATTAGCTAAGACAGATTCACTTAGTGTGAGATAACACAAATAAACATCTGCCTACATTATGCATGTTTTCTAAATACTACCTATTGGAGCCCACATCCTCAATTTACTTCAACTATTCAACTATTTTTTTAATTGTGTATTTGGGTATATTTAGGTGTGAAAGGAGAGGGATGACACTGTTTTCTCACTTTAGGGGACAGTTGTAAAGACTATTGGAGACAAGGCACACTCGTTGATTTAGAAAGAACCACAGAGCATAACTTGTTTCACATTCCCAGACTAAGGAATGAGTTCTGAGCTCACGTTGCCTGGACAAAGGCAATTCCAGAGTGTGTACAGGTGTCACATTCTCCCCTCTTGGAATCTCAACAAATACAGATCAAACCGAACCCTGGAAAGAAGACTACAGATTCTTACCCAGTTTGCCCAGCCCAGAGGCACATGTTCTTGTCTATTCTTTCAAGATTGTAGCCTGTCTTCATAAGGAGACAGACAGCCTTTACTCAAGCTGTCCTTTCTCTCTTCACCGTCCCATAATCTGTTTCTATCTCATCCCAGCAACTTTCTGACCCTACTTCTTCTTACAGTTAAGAACATTATATGAACTTGTCTTAGTCAGGGTTTCTATTCCTGCACAAACATCATGACCAAGAAGCAAGTTGAGGAGGAAAGGGTTTATTGAGCTTACACTTCCACACAGCTGTTGATTACCAAAGGAAGTCAGGACTGGCACTCAAGCAGGTCAGGAAGCAGGAGCTGATGCAGAGGCCATGGAGGGATGTTACTTGCTGGCTTGCTTCCTCTGGCTTGCTCAGCCTGCTCTCTTATAGAACCCAAGAATACCAGCCCAGAGATGGCACCACCCACAAGGGGCCCTCCTTCACTTGATCACTAATTGAGAAAATGCCCCACAGCTGGATCTCATAGAGGCACTTCCCCAAGTGAAGCTCCTTTTCCTATGATAACTCCAGCCTGTGTCAAGTTGACACACAAAACTAGCCAGTACAGAACTTTTACCATCTCCCTTCTTTCTGTTTTATCTTTGAGATGGCCCCTGTGTATGCAGACATAACAAATCTGTATATTTTTTTTTTGTTAATCAATATGCTGTAAAATTGTTCCAGAGATTCAAATAATAGAAACTTCACAGACTAAAGTGAAAGCTTTCTGCTTCCCTGGAAATCCAGAGTCATGAACAATACTTTAGGATTTTGTATCCTTATAATAGTGTTCTAGTTAGTTCTATTGGTATACTTTACAAATTGTTATTGAATTACTATTACTAAGAACATCTTAACACACACACATACATAATCATCAGTTTTATGGCCTCTATATTTAAAACCGTAATTGTTACATGGATATGGTGATAAACAAGTCAGTTACTAGTGTCAACACCACAATAGAAATTAAATAGACACAAAGAATGCTGTATTTCTGAAATTTAAGTTATACCATTTATTAGTACTGAGTGCCTTCTATTACCTATAGACTTTATTTTGATAGTAGAAATAAAGTAGGGCTACATATAAAAGGACAAACTGAATTTTGAGATGGCACTTAACATAGCATTTAAGCTGTGGAACTGAAGCCAGGGGACCCAAGATTTCCTCTCCTTGGGCACAAGAGAGAAAGCATTATTTTCCAAGCCTTGTTTCTTGCATTTCATCCTCCACAGCCAGAACCAGTGGAAACTACTTTGGGCCATTTGTTTACTGACATTAAAGTGGATTTAGAGAGACTGAATGCTTTTCTATTGTCCCTTCTGGGCTAAATCAACTTTATTTAAATGGAAATTCACTCACATATTTCTAATCCCCTTCAAATGCTTCCTTTGTTTATAACAATCAGAGATGTCGAGGATTTAGTTAAACAGTTCACAAATATTACTGCACATATTGAGTAATAAAAGCCTAGGCTGATACTTAGTAAATTAGACATTGCTAAAGAAAATGGAATATTTCTATTTCTGAACTAAAGATTTAATATATTAGACAAGGGGTTTAAACATAATCCTATATGTATAATTAATCACTACTTCTGGTGGATAGTTAATAACTACTCTTAGAAAATAGAGTCTATTATCATAATTTCACAGAAGTCATTTCTATTGTAATACCCCTACGATTACCTTTCCCTTATATACATATAAAAAAACTCTATTTCTCTGGCAATAACCTATTTTTCTTTTCTGTTGGATCTTTGCTCTTGTTTTATAAATATTTAAAATCATATAGTCGAGAGCCTTTTTAAAAGAAAATCCATGAAGCTTAGTGAAACAACTTAGTCTATTTCTTTGTCTTACAAACTTCACACACATATAAATCCTTTCTCTTTAGTCTCTTTCAAAATATTTGCTATCCATACCACAGAGATGACTCAGGGGATTCAGATGTTTTAACAAGTCTGAATACCCGAGTTTAATTTTTATAACCCACATGGTGAAAGGTGGAAAGAGTTGACTCCCCTGACTCCCACAAATGTTCCTCTCTAGCCTTCACACAAATATTCTGGTGTGTTTCTACACGCACACATATACTCATACATGCACACACACAAAGTTAAGATGCAATTAAAACATTAAAAATATTGCCTATTAATGTAGTTCCAAGGACAATGTGCTTATATTATAAACTAGAAACAAACGAGGGAACTCTGGGTGATAACAATTTAAATATACATTTAGCCTCATCCTTGTGACCAGCAATTGTCTAGAATCATTTGCTGATTTTCAGTACAGTGAGAAAAATTAGAGTTTGTAGCGGTAACAGGATGTTATGTTATCCTGGTACATTAATATTTTTCCAGATTTATTTATTTTATTATTTTATTTATTTTACATTTTATTTTATGTTTTGACTGCATGTATGTATGAGCACAATTTGCATACATGCCTAGCTTCCTCATAGTTCCTAGGGAACGTATTGTAGTCCATCTGTCTTAGGGTTTTACTGCTGTGAACAGACACTACAACCAAGGCAACTCTTTTTTTTATTGGATATTTAATTTATTTACATTTAAAATATTATTCCTTTTTCAAGGTTCCTCTCCACAAACGCCTTCTCCCTTTCCCTTCTCCCTGCTTCTATGAGGATGCTCCCCTACCCACCCACCCACTCCTGCCTCTCCTCCCTAGCATTGTCCTACACTGTAGCATCAAGCCAACACAGGATCAAAGGCCTCCCCTCCCATTGATGCTAGATAAGGCCATCCTCTGCTACATAGGCAGCTGGAGCCATGGGTCCCTCCATGCGTATTTTTTGGTTGGTGGTTTAGTCCATGGGAGCTCTGGGAGGTCTAGTTGGTTGATATTATTGTTCTTCCTATGGGTTTCAAACCCCTTCAGTTCCTTAAGTCCTTCCCCTAACTTTAATTGGGGCTGGCTTACAGGTTCAAATTATCAAGTTGGGAACATGACAATATCCATGCAGGCATGGTACAGGAGGAACTGAGAGTTCTAGATCTTTATCTGAAGGCTGCTAGCAAAATACTGGCTTCTAGGCAGCTAGGAGTAAGGTCTTAAAGCCCATGCTCACAGTGACATATCAAGCTCCACCAAGGCCACAGCTACTCAAACAATTCATCAACTCCAAATAGTATCACTCGCTGGGCCAAGCATATTCAAACCATGACACCATATAACTAGAATTACAAATAGTTGTGAACCATCATGTGGGTGTCGGGTACCATGCCTGTGTCCTCTGCAGATTTAGCAAATGTTCTTAACCTTCAAATCATTTCCAGCCTGAGATCCTGGGAAAATAATGCAATACGCACAATATTATTTCAGAAATATTCCTCTGCCAAACAGTTATGATCTAACATTTCACTAAATATCTAGAGATCCTGCACACAGATTAGGAAAGTGGAGTGAATTTAAGCATGTGCCATTTTAAAGAAACACATGCAAGGAAAATGAAAAATTGAGGAATAATAGCAATATCATAGACCAACATTAAAAGTCTTTACATTGAGTCAAGAAGAAACCAATGCCCTTAAATGCTGCATGACCATTTCTAGCTACATGCAAAAGAGAAACAGAAATTTTTAAATTACCCCTTCCCATTAGCATGCAAAATCCCAATGCAGTTCCTGCTACAGACTCCCCTGTCATGTTTGTTTGTTTTCTGTGTTCTCCCAAGTTTTTCATTGGAAGTAGAACCCCAAAGTCTCCATTGTTTTAAACAGGAATGACTATTATGAAGCTCAGTGTTTGCAAATGATTGGCTTGAAGTTAATAAGTAAAGATTGCCAGATAACATATAGGCAAGCAGGTGTAACAGTTGGGGAAAAATTGGGAACAAACAGTCAATGAGCCACAGGCCATATATCTTGTTTCCTAGATGGTTCAGACATTGCATTGAAGAATTCTAATTTTGGATATAGGATCAAGTAAAGGGATCTACGGAAGATAGCTTTAGTGAGTGACTTCTTCCTTTGTGAATCTCAGGTGGGATCTGCCAGTCTTGTATTGCCAACCCCATCGCATGCCCAACCAGAGGAGACGGTGACATGGGACTTATGACTAGGAAGCTTACCAGAGGGAAGCCTCTTGTATAAAAGGGAAGAAAAGAAAGATGTGGGGATAAGGAAAAGAAAGGAAAAAAACCAGAAAGACCATGTTTTTATGTAATTATGATTGAACTTAAATACCACATAATGGAATCAAGAAAGGTAAATACACTTTTATTTTCCTGTAGACATTCTCAAGAGTGTGATTATCATAGAGATAAGTGATATCAGGGCATTGATCGTGTTAGGATTCTGTCTGAGCTCTATCCCACAGTTACCTGGCAAAAGCCAGGTAGGTCTGACCCCACTATAAAAGGGACTGCTTGGCCCTCCTCTGTCTCTTATCCTCTTACTCTTTTGTCTCTTTCTTGCTCCTTGCCCTCTTTGGCTCTCCTCTCTCCCCTTCCCTTCGCCCCCCCCCCAGCCCCAACGTGGTCATGGCTGGCCTCTACTTCTCTCCTCTCTCCTCTCCTCTGCCTTTCTCTGCCTCTACTGCCTCCTTAACTCCCTTCCCTATGTCCTAAATAAACTCTATTCTATACTATAGCATAGTGTGTCTGGTCCCTCAGGGGGGAGGGATGCCTTAGCATGGGCCCACTGAGGCACCCCCTTCCACCATATGCCCATAGAGTGTATTCTTATGCCGCATTTTCTTTTTATGATCACAACAGATAGGAAAGTTTTTTCAGTGCCATAAAAGCATATAATGCTTTAAAATCTTGTGTAGTAGTGATAACTTACAGAGCTGTATGATCATGAAAATGGATTCATTATTTATTTTTATGTGCTAATGTTTTTGCTTGTATTTGTGCTTATGCACCATGTAGATGAAAGGTCCACAGAAGTCAGAAGAGGGAATGAGATTCTGTGGCACTGTAGTTATTGAACCCCTTTGTGTGTACAAAGAAGTGAACCCAAGTCCATTGCATGCTCTCTGGGTCTTTGTTTCTTACTTTTACTTTCTTTTAATTTTTTACTTATTCACTTTACATTCTGTTCACTGTCCCCTGCTAGTTACCCCCTTCCACAATGATTCCCTCATTCTCCTGGTCCTTCTCTTCTGACAGGGTGGAAGGGCCCTGGATATTCTTCTACCCTTGCACATCAGGTTTCTTCAAAGCTAGGCATTTCCTCTCCTACTGAGGCCAGACAAAGCAGTCCAGCCTGTATGTGATATAGAACATATCTCATGGGTAGGAACAGCTTTTGGGATAGTCTCCTACTCCAGTTGTTTGAGACTCACATGAAGACCAAACTCCACATCTGCTACATATGTGTGGGGAGACCTAGATCCAGCCTATTTATGTTCTGTGGTTGGTGGTTTAGACTCTGAGAACCTCAAGCAT
Organism: Apodemus agrarius; assembly: GCA_964023405.1. Taxonomy (NCBI): domain Eukaryota; kingdom Metazoa; phylum Chordata; class Mammalia; order Rodentia; family Muridae; genus Apodemus; species Apodemus agrarius. The sequence continues at coordinate 132,309,302 of OZ030006.1, forward strand.
TAGATGACTCTGTTGGTCTTTGTGGAATTCTTATCCCATTTGGGCCAGCAGTCCTTTCTTCTATTCTTCCATAAGAGTCCCTACTCTAAACCAATGTTTGGCTGTTAGTGTGTGCATCTGTCTGAGTCAGCTGCTGGGTGGAGTTCCTTTCTGTAAGCATAACAGAGTATCATTAATTGTATCAGGGCAATTGTATGGGCAAATGTATTGTCATTTGCCCATAGGATGAATCTCAAATTGAGCCAATTATTAGTTTTCTATTCCCTCATGCCTGCATTTCTTAAAACATCTACACATTGGAATACTCTTCATCTATTAAAAACAAAAACATCATGAATTGTGCAGACAAATAGATGGAACTTGAGTATATCATTCTGAGTGAAGTAACACAGTCCCAAAATATCACGAATGGCATGTACTCACTTAGAGTGGATATCAGTTATCAAATACAGGATACCAATGCTATGTTCCAGATTCAAAGAAGCCAAACAATAAGGAAGGCACAAGTAAATATGCTAGAGTTTTACTTAGAAGGGGAAGTAAAATAGTCATATGAGGCAGAGGAGAGAGGGAACTGGGGGTGGGTGGGAGGGGGAGGTGAATGGGGGGAGTTCAGAATCAGGGGTGGAGGGAGACAGAGAGATGGCAAAATGGCCATGAGGATGAATGGAAATCTATAATTGACAGAGGTGGGGAGGTGGAGTTCATCTTCAGAGTGAGACAGAGACTTGAGATAAGGGAGGCATTCGAGAATCAATGGGGGTGACCTGAGCTGTGACTTATGACATTGGAGATATGGAAGCTGAAGAGACCACCTTCTGTAGCCAAGCAGGAATGTCAGAGGAGCAATAGAGGCACCAACCCACCCACAAAACATTCAACCCAAGCTTATCCTGTCTACAAGAAATGTGCTTCATTCTTAATCCAAAGAGTGTGCCTTGTCTTCAGCAGTCTTCACAACTGTCCCCTAAAGTGAGGAAATGGGTCTCCTTGCTCTGCTTTCATAATTAAATAACCCAAACACCTAATTCATCAAGTCATCTTAATCACTGAGTCATCTCTCAGACCCCTCTTCTTTTGATTAAGCTTTTATTTTATTTTTTTTGTATTAGCTTTTTGGGTTTTTTGAGACTCTGCTTTATGTATCCAGGGCCAGCCTTAAACCATCTACATGGCTGAAAATGTGCATGGATTCCAGCACCTTCTGTCTTTACCTTTTCAGGGAATTAGCTTCTGCAGCTTTAACCAGAACTTTCACAATTATGAAACAAGCATCCTACCAACCAAGTCGTAAACCAGGGCAAGAAAATGTTATTTTAAAAATCATGCACTTTTTTTTCATAAATCTCGTTAATCAACCTTCTTTCTAAATCTAACTGTTTTCGTTAACTGCCACTGGAAACCTTTATGTGCCTATTGAAACTATTTTTAAAGTGCCTTTGATTAACATCTGTTTGGAATTTTAAACATAAATCAAAACAGAGCTTAAGGAGATAGATGGTTCAGTGGTCAAAGGCTTTGCAGCTCTTACAGAGCATATGAGTTTAGTTCCCAGCAATCGTGTCTGACAGCACACAGTCACAATAATAATCTCACTGTCTCACTATTTTAGTTAGGCTAGATGGCCAGGAGACTCCAGTGATCCTTCTTTATGCCTCCTCAATGTCGAGATTAAACATGGCTATTATATGCTCAGCTTCTGAACAAGGATGTTGAGAATCCAAACTCAGGTCTTCAAGCTTGTATAGAAAGCACTTAACTAAGTGAGCCATCTATCCAGCACTGTGGCCTACCTTTTGATTGGTGGACCAAGAATTGCAATACCTATGTGAACAATGGCACTTGTAAAAGATCATTCAAATGGTAACAGTAGCAGCAATTGACCAACTCCCTGAGTCTGAGGACAGACAACACACTCGTCTGTTCTTTGTAAAACATCTTTTCTAGACGTAACTCTTAATCATTCCATTGAACACTATGAAATATGGACAAGAGATATGACCAGTATATTTTCCTGTTCATGTGTTTTAGGCTTAGCATATTGTGATAGAAATAAAAATTTAGGATTCCTACTATGAAAATATAGTGGTTATTACTTATCTTTGTTCAATTTCTGGGGTGATTAAAGGTGAAGGAGGAGCAACATTTTGTGGGAAACAAAGTCAAGAAATCCTGAAGATAGGGTGGAACCTCACACTGCCCATCACCCTTGGCCCTTTGTCAGACTGTGATGGATTTGACTATTCACAATTGTCCACAGCAGAAAGACAAATGTGTGACAATTTTATTCAACCTTATGGACATAGCCATAGAATCAATTCGATATTTCTATTCTTATTCTGATCTATCCAGTCTTCTACTACTTCAGTGGCTTCTTTTCTCTGTCCTTGATTAATGTGTCCCAGAGATAATTAAACAATAATGCTGATGATACCAGCATATCTAAGAACAGTTTTAAAACCCACCCACGAAAATATGATTCTTGGATTTAGAAAATACAAGAGTCCCTCATATTTCTACCATTAATCAGCTTAATGAGTTACAAAGAGCTGCCTTATATGCAATGAATATTGTAATATCTATACCATTACCTTCATAGAGTAGGAACCAGAGGAAGCAAGATGCTAATGGAATTTGTAAAAATAAAAATGCCCTAAACATACACTTTGTCTCAGTAAAATCCCATTTCTATTAGTTACACTCTGAATAACTAAACAGAGTCAAATAACCTCTCTGTTAGGTGCATGCTGTTATATAAATATACTCCCTATTAGCATCTCAGAAAACTAGGCTTTGAACGTACTGTAAATTATTTTCATGCACTCTCCATACTGTTGCTTAGTTACACTTTGCTAAATTGAAATTATATAACTAATGAAGGTATTTGACCTTATATCCAGACAGATTATGCTAAGGTGAATATATTTAATTATATACAGCAGTTATAAATTAATATAGAAGTTTATAGTCATGAAAAATATGAAAATATTTCGTGGAGTTATAGCTTCTTTGGGAGTTAAGTTAGATAATTGGTGCTAAATCGCTTATAATGACCTGGGTCAGGACTCTGGAGGCATGCTTTAGCTTGTTTTGTTTCAATACATTTCTGCTTTGGGTACTGAAGGGTAAGGATTAGCTTGAGGAAAGGTAGGGAGTGCGGAAGTGGAGGGGAGGATATGATGGGGAGTCAGTATGAAGTGGTGGGGTAAGTTGGAAATGGTAAGGAAGAGAGAAGGATGTGACAGGCAAAGGGTGGCAATGAGTAAAGGGTAGGTGGGAACTAAGGAGTGACTGCCTCTTTGTGTTAACTTACTACGGTTTCATTTTCACATGTTGAATATGTATATTCTAGGACTTCATTGTACATGAATTTATTTCTACTGCTGCTCAAAAACATTAACTGTAAGAGAATCTGTTGTGTACAGACCCAGCAAATACATGTGTCCACATCTACACACCCTCCTTGTTCTCAGACTTGCCTTTGAATCTGATCACTTTCAAAACTGCTTCATTAGGTTTGTTCTGATACATCTACTGCGAATGAACCTATTTGCATCCTGAATTCTGCCAAATTGGGTCTAGATTGCTCCTCCTGTGCTGTTTGCCCTTTACCACTAATTCTAAACATTTGCTGATGACCCATAAGTACAGTCAGAGGGCAGCTTGAAGAAGGATAAATCAGCCTGCTTTTTAAGCCCAGCAGTGCCTGAAGGTTTGAAGTCTGGTTTGTTTTGTGTCATGGGGATCATATACTTATCAGTTGCAAGTAGCTACAGCATCCCTCTGGACTCTGATTCTAGCAGGCGAAAGTAATCTGTTTCCTAGTCAGAAAGTTTGTGAATATGATCTTTATACAAAAATTTTAAAAATCTCAAGTTGTTTATACAAATGTGAGATGTAGTTATTTTATTATGGAGTTTTCTATGCATGATGTAACTTAGTTATTTCCTATACAAAGTCTTTATGTGTGTGTTGGAGGAGGATATGCATACATGTGTGTGCATAGACCTCCAGAAATCAGTGGTCAGTCTCAGGTGTGTTTCCTCCCATACTGTCCATCTTCATTTTGCCATCATATCTCCTCTTGATCTGGAAAAAGCATGTCTCACAGACTATGCTCATCTAACTGGCTAGCTAGAGAGCAGCATGGATCAACTTTCTGACTATTCAGTTGTGCTGGTTAGTATTATGTCAACTGGACACAAGTTAAAGTCATCTGAGAGTAGGGGCCCTCAATTAAGAAAATACTGCCATAAGATCTGGCTGTAGGCAAGCCTGTAGCATATTTCCTTAATTAGTAATTGATGGTAGAGGGCCCAACCTATTATGGGATGTATAAGAAAGTAAGTCGTGCAAGTTATGGAGAGCAAGCAAGTAGCAACATCCCTCCATGGTCACTGTATGAGCTTCTCTATCCAGGCCCCTACCCTGTTTGAGTTCCTGTCCTGATTTCTTTCAGAGACGGGCTACAATATGGGCATATAAAGAAAATAAACCCTTCCCTCCCCAACTTGCTTTGGGTCATGGTGTTTCATCATTGTAGTAGTAACCCTACCTTGAACAGCAGTGCTTGGATGATAAGTACTCACTCAGACCTCTGTCTAATGCAGCTTTTCACACAGGTTCTCACATTAAACTTGGATCTTCATTTGTTTTGACAAGCCTTTTACTAGCTAAGCCAGCTTGCAAGGGACTTATCTCAAATTCTGACCTCCAAAAGGTGTCTGTGCTTCTTTTAATGTGGTCATCCAAATGAACTTGGCATCTAAACTTTGGGATTCATGATTGCTGCATCCCAAACCTTGTTCTTCCTATCTGTAAAACGTATGCCAAAGTCATAGTTATCTCATGGTGTTCTTTAGGTGTTAAGTATCTAGCATTAAATTGAGATCATATAAAAAAATTCTCAAGCAGAAACTCTTTCTATGCTTGTTCAGTGTTTCCAAGTTCTGATTTACATGTTCACCTACCTTCCTAATCTAAACCATATTTTTCAAGGACAAAGATTATACCACATGTAATCTGTTTGTCAAATTTGTTTTTTTCATGTAATAATGGAGACACACTGTGCCCTTCTGAATGACACTTGGAAATGAATGGTCCTGTGGTCAGAAACAAGTGAGTCATAACACAACCTTAAGTCTAGGTTCTGATATATAGGGCAAACCCCATTTTTCCATACTTAAATTTATAATAATGTAATATTAAGTTAATAAGTCATTGTAGGTATATAACAGAACCTATGAAAGCACCCAGACCAGAACCCTAGCTGGTCAGCTCAGTATTGATTTATGGACATTGCCTGAAAATATTCATGTAAGGTCTGAATGTCATAGTAGAGAAGGATCTGAGATGAATATGAATTAATTTGATATATAATTAGCTGAAATCCTTTCTCACACAAATGATAAAAATATTACATTTTTTAATGAAGCAGAACTGGGTTTAATAACTACTTGTTTTAAGAACAGCAATTGTTTATCCTGTGACTAACTAGATAGGAAGATGCAAACATGAAGCCAAACTAATTTTCAAAAGATGACCTTGGCCTCGTCACAAGGATTCTTCAGTCACTTCCTTCATGTCCTTTGCCCTTCATTGACTGCTATGGTACTCTATGCCAACATTAAAGGTAGCATTTGGAATTTTTTTCTGGTTTATTTCATGCATTGTCACAAAGCTTTCAGTCTGTTCTCTCTCTCTCTCTCTCTCTCTCTCTCTCTCTTTACCTCTCTCTCTCTCCCTCTCTCCATATCTGGGACAGGAGACACAGCTTCTCATTTAATTTTAACTTTAAAATATCACTGTGTGGTATATAGGGCAGAGATAATTATAACATGCTTTCAAATAATAAATAGTCGCAGTTGTCCAAAGTCATGTCAGCAGTCACCTGGAGTCGGCCAGGAAACTACCTTCATCAAATGCCCTACATTTATAGTTCCTTCTACCACATCAGGCTGCTGAGGACTTTCAGAACTGTTTGGTTGAGGTCCTTGTTCAGTGTGAAGTGTTTAACATAGGAACAAAAGAATGTCTCATTGAATTAATTATTTACCTTTGGAAAATCATTGACTTTATCCTAAGTTTGTGTTTTATTATACTTGTACACTTACTACAAATCGAATATAATATTTATGTTATATACACATATGAATCATTTTTAGCAAACTAATATACTCCACTGATATTTAAGCAAAAGCTTAATTTATTTGGTTCTTCCTTGTAATTCTAAACCTATCACTATATTCTTAGGAAAATAATGTTTTGAAGATCACAGTCACGTTAAAAGTCTTATTTATTTTATTTTTGAGAGTATAATATTTTTCATTTCCCATTTTTATTAAAAATAGTTTTTCTCACGGAATAAATATATCCTGATTAATATTTCTTCTTCCTTAATTCCTCCCCGTTCCTCTCCTTGCCCCTCCCATCCAGATCCACCTTCTTTCTGTCTCTCATTAGAAAGTGAAAAGACTTCTAAAGGTTAATACTAAAATAAAATGTAAAATAAAAATGTAAAACAAAATCTAGCATATCATAATAGTACAAAATCAAAGGAAAGGAAAAGAGCCCAACAAAAACCAGAAGAAAGAGAAACAAAGACTCAGTCATTCACACATTCAGGAATCCCATAAAAACAGTGACCTGGAGGATATAATATGACTGCAAAGGATAGATAGGATAAGAAAAAAAAGAAAAATATAAATAAAATAACGAATAAAAATAAAAAATAAGATAAAATTAAAAAAAAGACAAAAGAAAGAAAAGCTTTGACTAGTATTATGACATGAAATCTCCAACAATGCTGTTGAGTTACTTGTCTGTGGAACAACTATTCCTGGGCATGCAGCCTGCCTTTTAGAGTAGTGTGTTTCTCCAGTGAGACTCCCTTGGAGAAAACTAAATTTTCATTTGCAAGTGGTTGTCAATTAGAGATTGCTTTGGGTAAGGGATCAGGGAATGTGTCCACTTCTCCTTTCAGCTCTAGGACTCCATCTGGTGCAGGCCCTGTGCCAGCTGCCTCAATCTCTGTGAGTTAATTTGTGTTGCTATTGTTGATTTTGAGAGCCTTGTGTTCTTGGAATTATCTGTCTCCTCTTTTTCATCTTCTATCTATCTATCTATCTATCTATCTATCTATCTATCTATCTATCTATCTTCCTGCCTGCCTGTCTGTCTGTCTGTCTGTCTGTCTGCATATCTATCTATCTACCCTATATATGATCTGCTCAGTCTGTATAATGTTATTCTTATATGTACCATCACGACTGAGCATTTCAGGTATTGGATAACCAATAGCTATGCTTTTATCTGGAGTAGATTCTCTCTCCACTCACAGCTTTACTTACTTAGTACAGGGTTTTCTTGTATCCTTGAGGCCTGTGTGCTTTCCCCATTCTACCTTAATGTTTCTATTATTGTTCTCCTTAAATAAGAATCTCTGATTGTATCCTGGTCTATAAAGATTCACTCACTTGAATGAGCTGCAGGGGTATCTGTTACGTTTTGAGCTCATCCACAGGAAAACAAATATTTTGAGTTTGATTCAGCTTCTTCTAAAAGTGCTGGTATTGGTTTTCATGAACAAAAATCACTAAGAAAACATTCACTGAGTTACTTACTCAATCACAATTCACACTGTGTTAGAGAGGCTACAGTTAAAAGTCCATCTGCTTGAAGATATAAGTAAGAATCTTACAGGGCTGTCCATTTTTGTTCTGTATGGTGACTGATGGGAGATGACAGAAACAGGATGCCTCTAGAGATCTCTGGCAGGCAGATTCTTACTATGAAGTTTGTGGATAACTTAGGGTTTTAATGGAGAATCCATGGGATCTGCAAAGCACTGCTGCTATGTGTAAGTGCCATAGATGAGACTTATAAATACTTAGTCTATCAAGCGTGGTTGATTCAATGATTTGGACATCATTTGTCACAAATCCATCACAATTGCAAAGTTTATATGCTGATGTATCACTGTCATAACTCTACACCATTAATAGTTGTGGGATATGTTTCTGGTGAAATGTTGTATAAATCCATGATTTTTCAAATAGAAGATATCAAGAGGAAAACAAGAAAAGATTATCTAGACTTGTTAAATGTTCAAAATACCCTACCGAGGCCCATCAAAGGTGGTACCCAAGAAAAATTAAATGAGAACCAATGTATTGAACCCTCAAGCATAAAAAAGACAATTGAGTGTGGCAGAGTGAAGTACAGTCCATAAACTGAATATAGGATGTTTTTCAAGAGATGAAAATGGATCAATATGTTAAGGTTATTGAGATAACAATTTACTATCCAGATTTCTAATATACAAGATATTGCAACTTTGCTTCCAAAAATTGTCTCTTCTTTTTTGTTGTGTGGGTTTAACACTAACACTCATTATATTGTTTATTTTATCTAATGTTCTTTCCATGCTCTTGAACTCTGACATATACATTCCACAAAACATATTATGTTCTAGCACAAATTTAGAGATGTGTTTTTATACATAATTATTGATTGTGTAAAAGGCAATGTTAGGAGTAAGATGAACTCTTAGAAAAGCTTTGTTTTCAATGTGAGTATATCAAGCCTAACATTCTACTCTTGTGTCTTCAATGTTTCTATTAGACACATTTGATTTATGTTGAAATGTGCAGAGGTAAATTGGTATTACAAAGTGGAGTGGAGTCTAAATACCATGCTTCTGTTATAAACAAGTTGTATTTGCCAGGGTTCTATAGATCAACCACATTGATAGAATGTTCATTAAAAGATGATTTATTAGGTTGGCTTACACAACATAGTCTCGGTGGTCCAAAAGTCACTTCTTTCACATTATAGAGATCATGAAACAGCAGATGCTCAGTTCATGAGGCTGGATGCCTTATAAATCTTAACCATGTGCTAAAAGCCAGAAGATTCCTAGAAAAACAATAGTTCTCAGACCACATTGGGAAATTGAAAAAACTTGGTTCTGATCTTGCAGCTGAAGCAGGGTAGAGTAACCTATACAAAGTAGATGAACTTTGTAGCAAGACAGCAGGAAGAAGACAAAAGACAAAAACATTCTCATAGAGTCTCTGAATAGCTAGGATATAGCTAGAGATGCCACCTACATCCATTGGGTCTTCTCACTTGTGTTCACACAATCAAGAACATCCCTTAAAAGCAGGCCCCCACACTAATGCAATCTAGGGAACTAATTCCAAGTGTACTCAGAGGCTTGTCTTTGGGGTGTCTAGATCCTGTCCAGTTGACAATCAATATTAACCATTACAAAAATTAAATAACATTTGCTATGTTAAAAAAGAAATACTTCATTTGTACTCTGGAAAGCTATCTGTCTTCAGTTATGTGACATGTTCTTACTTATTAAGAGATACTGCTTAAGTTTTGTTGTCATTGGCATTTTGAGGGAGGGTTTTACTATGTACTCCTGGATTCTCTTAGACCCTCCTTTCTACCTCAGTTTCCCAACATTTGGAATAAAAGGTGTCCATCATCCCAGCAGTCATCTACTAAAGACTTAGCTTGGATTTCTGAGGCATAAACATGCTGATTTTAATTGGTTGAGAGGAAGTTGAGTAAAAATACCCAAATTCCACTATTGATAACTGCCAGTTCTCAGAGGCCACATGTTGGTTGTTCCATTTCCAGATCTGACACTTTATTTTTATGACAATTCTATGTCTTGGGCATCACTATAAAAGCAGGTCACTGTTTTACATGTAGAAGCTAAATTCTTCTAAATTGAAGAGAATTATTCCAGTCATCAAGCTGAGAATAGTCTGCTGAACAACTCTATTAATTTATGTCCACACTTCTCATTGCTTTAATTAGAAATGAGAATTATCTCCTTAGAAATGAGCTTGTTGAACCCCATAATTACCAGTGTCCTTGAAGGGTAGTATTTACTGCCCATTTAAAACATACCCATGCAATACTACGTGCCGAGCATGTTAGATGACTTTCAACTTGTCATATTTTGAAGTTAACTGTATGAGAGCTAAACATGGAGGAGTTCAAAAAAAAGTTCAAGTTTAGTTGAAACAATTTCCCCTTAGAAACATTAAAATTAAACTGTATAGATATGCTAAACCAGAGGCTGGGGAGATGACTCTGCTAGTAACATACTTCTTATGTAAAGTTGAGGACCCATCTCCTTCACCTACATGTAAGCCTGACATAGCAGTGCATACTTTCAACTCCAACATTTGGGTGTCGAGACTGATCAATCACTGGAACTCACTCTCCAGTCAGTCCAGCTGAATTGGCAAGATCCTTGTTCAGTGAGAGACAGTGGCTCAAAAAATGAGATGGAGAGCAATCAAAGAAGATATTTGATGTCAACATCTCCATATACTTAAACATGCAAATAGCATTAATGCACACAGGTTCGGGTACATATGCTTAAATTGAAATGAAATAAAACATAATAATGCAGTTGCTCACATAAGAGCGAGCTGCAATGGCTAATTTTATTGGCTCTGCCTATTTTCTATTTTATCAAAAGTTTATTTAATTTGATGCACATTTTTAAATTAGTAATGAAGGAATTTGATTAGCATTAAGTTTTCAACTCTGTGACTTCTAATTTCAGATTCTTGAAGGTTTTGATTGCATACAATTCTGTTGTGCCTTAGAAACCACAAATCCCTGTACAATTTGGCCAGAGTCAGTAGCCTTCTTACACCAGATAAAAGAGAAGCAGCAGTCAGTAAACTGGCAAGTGGTACAGAGGGGAGGAAGCTTAGCTGCTCATAGGGTGCATTGCCATTTCCGTTAGGAAACAATAGTTGGCAGTCATTTCCACGTTGGAAAAGCAAGGGCTTTAGTTTGAACCATGTAGGTACAATGTGTTCTGCTTTTTAAGTGCATTACCAATTAAAATGCTCTATGGTGCTTGAAACCTGCCAGCGGCATTTCATCTTAATGTCCGTATAGTTTCAACTAAACTGTGGCCATTTAGGAAAAGCAAATGTTGCTTATTTCCTTTCATTTTCCAAACAGAGGCAATTTCTATATCTAAGCACTACACTGCCTTGTCACAGTTTGCTCTGTATCTGGCATGCTCATTCCTCCATAGCCTTTCTGCTTCCTCTATTGTACTTTCTCCCCATCTGAGCCTCTCTCCTGTCTTCCTTTCTTTACAATTTCAATCTGAGGTAAAGATATTGTTGTGTGCTTTTATTCTGTGATAGACTGTCACAGTAGTACGTGGAGCTGGCTTTCAGATCTGGAATCCTCAGTAGCTATTTCTGCAATGCTAAAACTTAAGATACTAATTTACTCTGAGCCTTCTGGGCCAGGGCACTCATCTATCACAATAAGATATAATGTAGAAATAGAATAATTGCAGCTCATGGCTGCTGTGTCTCTTCCTCCCTGCCCCTACCAAAGAGGAACAAAGACTTTGTCTTTCATTGTTTTTTTTAATGATTACACTATTCATTTTCATTTGGTTAAATAAGTTGGAAATAATTCAGGGTAACCAAAACATCCGAACATAACATTTATTTATAACAAATAGATGGGCATTATTATTGTTGTTGCTGGAACTGAGGTTTGGAAGGCCATATAAATTCAAGCATAATACAATGAGGGGATTTATCCTCCATAAACAGTAGTCATAGTCCATCTTCAGCATTGCCCTCTCCCTGAGGACCTGGTGTTTGGTCTCTTGCCTTTTGTCTTTAACTTGTTGACTTCTTCTTTGTCCTTCTTTAACCTCCCTTAGGATTCATGTCAACTATTCCATCTGCTTGGAATGCTTTTCAACAGAGCTAAAACTCTTACCTTCTTCTCGCCTGTTCCCCACCACCTGCACTGCTGCTGATTTAGAACTGAGGCATGCTCTCATTTCAAACACGTGCTCTTGGTCTTCTCACCCGGGTTGACTTTTCTTTCTCTTGCTTTACTTAGCATCTCATATGGTAGATAATTCCTTCATTTCCCACCTACTTCTAGAATTCCTGTACTAAAGTGTGACCTCTATCAGAACACGACTCTGTGTCTTTAGAATCTGCTGGTAGCGTTTAGTCACAAGGACAGTGTTGGGCACAGTAGGGTTCAGATTCTTCAAAGTGTTAATTACATGCAAGTCTCATGATGTTTTGCAATGTCAGATTCATTAGTTCAACACTGAAATCATAAACATTTGATCATTAAATTAGTCTTCAAGCTGTGACAAGAAAGAAATATCAATCCAATATGTTATTTTGTTTTTGTGAACCACTTGAATGAGCAACCTGTTTGATCTCTTGGACTTGAATTCATTAAAAGGCAACAAAATATTAACTATTCATAAAAAGTTTCTAAGTATCAATTTAGGCAAAGGGGGCACATTATTTACTGAGGGCCCCAGATTAAGTCCCTACCAATCACAATGTGATGTGGTGACTCACTTTGGCATCATGAGACACAGAACTGTGAGATTCATAACACTGGTTATTTCCCCCATCAGGAAACTGCTATATTACAAAGTTTTATCTACTAAAGTAAAATGTATGTTCATATTTAACCACCAGCGAATTTTTTTATTCATGAAAAACATTTCAGAACCAAAAGAAGATATACCACAAATTTCTTATAATTATGCACATCCAAATTGGATGGCATTCTACAATTCTTCAGACTCTAGCAAAACTGTTCCAACCAGAATGGAAAATAATTTTGTGTTCTATGTTGGATATTTTTTCAATGCACTAATGTTATTAAAAATGACCATAAAATGTATTCTCATGGAACTTTATCCTTTTAATATAAAACCAAAGCTCTATAGTCGGCGCAAATGTACACACACACACACACACACACACACATACATATATATACACACACATATATACATATATAATATATATACATATATATACACACATATATACATATATATACACACATATATACATATATATATACATATATATATATACATATATATATATATATTATAAACTTGCACCTTGGAAATAAAGTTCATTGAAAGACATACTCTGAGACACAGTCAGTTCACTATGTTATACAATTAAAAAATAGTCACTCAGTAAATTCAAAATTTCCAGGCAAATATGTCTACTCGCTGAGCAAAGAATACTGAATAATTTTAATTCTAACTGACATTAAATGTTCAATGGAACTGTAAATTCAAACTATAAAGATTAAATTTTTTTCTTTGAAAAGTGATGGAATTTAATTAAACATAAAATAAAGTAAAGTGATACTTTATTAAATTTCCAGAGGTTAAGAAAATGAGTATAGAAAGATTGTATCAAGTGATACCCAGGTTTGCCCCCACAATGCAGCATGGACAATGACCAAATATGTGATGGAGAGGTGGAGAAGATAGAAAAGTTTTGCCTGTCTGTAGGGAAGGTGCATCAGCCTGGAGCTTATACAGCCTCAAGGACCACTGTGTTATATGATTCCAGCAGAGGCCATGGTGATATCTGTGGTTAATGCTGTTCCTCAAGCCATGAGGATGCCTGAAATCCATGTGGGTATGAGCAGTTTGAGCCACTGACTGATGGCAAGGTGAAAGCCTCATGTTTTTCTGCCCCCTCCTCCAGGAGTATGTTGATGTGAGTACATATGTAGCAGCCTGAGGTCATAAAGATGCCCCGAGTCAGTGTATCTGGTAAGAGCCATAAGTGGGTTGGCTGGTAGTTCAGGTATGGCCAGAGGCTTTATTGATGTCTGTAGCCCAAAGCACCACAAAAGGCCATGAGGATATCTATGTTCTGGAATGGTACTAGAAACCATGTTGATGTCTGAGGGCTCGACAGAACTGGCCCTTTCCTCTTAGATCTGCTGCTCAGAGGTCTGGGCATGAACAGCTTGCCTTGAAGGCATGGACAGTAAAAAGCTAGCCTACCCCATGAGTGGGGAGTGGCTCCACACCTCCATCACAGCATGCAGGGGCCCTGCAGAGCTGACCAACTCAGCTACCACCTAGGCCCTGATACAGGGCTTTGAGTTTGTTTATATCAACATCTACTCTATCAATAAGCTGCAGAAGCAAGAGAAGGGGCCAGTCCTACAGAACCATGGCTACAAGATCTCATGACTGTGCAGCAGCAAGATAATTCAGAGGAATATATGAGGGTCTTATATTGATGGAGCAGCAAAAGCCAGAGGTTTTGAACCAACGACTCATCACAGTAAATATTGCTAATAAAGCTTTTGTAGCCAAAGGGTATACTATATGACATACTGCAGCTTCCATTGCCAATATGGCAGATTAATATGTGATAAAGAAGTGAGAAAGATGGGAAGCAGAGTGGTACATGTGTGGCAGAACTGGAGAAGTAATAACTGGGACAGATTAATCTTCTTGCTGGGAAGAAGGCCCAGCAAGATATTTTTGGTAATGTTTAATTTTTATTTTCTTTTGGAAGGAAATTATAAAGGAATGGGGTGAACATGGAAGGGATGGGAAATAAGTGGGATTGAATGATGTGAAATTCCCAAAGAATTAATAAAATATTATGCTGAAAAAATAATATAAGGAAATCCATGACACTATCTACATTTTTTTTTCCAAATCCACACTTCCCCTGTATGGTGCAAAGCAGATAAGTCATTAACTGTCCCAAAGTGGGTAACAAAGGTATGTGTACAACATAAAGGAACATCTGTTCATGGGTCTCATCTGAAAAACTGGGAAGGGCAAAGCTTACTTCTTTCAAAATTAATTTGACAATGCGCATTCACTTGGAAACCTCCAATGGCTCAACACAGAAGAACAGAGAATGGTGGGGTGGAGAGGGAATTCTACATGTAAATTAAGAGGCTGGTTGTAATATGACTTGATGCAAACTCCTCCTTTACAAATTGTTAATATCATCATAATATAGTCAAGCAATCTGTGAACACATGCAAGTACACAGGAGGAATTGTTATGAATTCTGTGAGAGAAAGAGAAAGCTGGCAAAGCAGAGGATGGAAGAAACTTTCCTGAGTTCTTGTATTCATCTTTCCACTAAGGGAATTGCTCCGTTTCCAAAAATGAACTCTTAAAGGAAAGCTGTACAGGCTGTACTTTGAAATCAGATGCAATTATCCTATTAGAAATTGAAATCTTCTTCAAATTAGGAGAGGCTTAATTTAAACTCTTTGGGTCTAAGGTAATTGGATCAACTATTTGCAACAACTAGACTGCATTTGAAGAGCTGGTCAGTTCTCCAGTGCTGTAAACAGTCTTCATTTCATAATGATCATCTAATGTCTATGGAAATCTCAGGCTGAAGATGTGTTTGTATCTAATTTAAATAAGGCCTGAATAGAATCTGAAAATTGCTGTGAGTTCCTTGGGATGGTTATTGGAATTGAGGCAGTTCAGCTCACAGAAATGTGTTTTTCATAAAGGTGTTTTATTGTCAAATATAATTATCTGAAATAGAATAGACATTTAATGAATGCCTTTTGAAGATAATGGCAGGCAGTAAGTAGAGGGGATAGGAACATTATGTTTTGCATATCGTTGTTATTTATTCATAAGTTGTTCAATGTTCCACTTTTCAACTAATTATGTATAAAAGAGAATCCATAAAAGAAGTCATATTAAGATACCAGTCACTAACACTATATTAAAAGTCTTGTATTACCTTTCCCAAGATTGTTTGCTTAATTTCAAACAGAGCATTGAGCAGAGAAGAACCTCCAACATAAGGAGCCTCCTGGTATTAGTAAAAATAGATGTAATTGTGTGTGACTCTTCCAAATTCCCACAAGGCAGTTTCTTTTGTGTTATTATGACTGTCCTGCTTGAAGATTGAAATGAGAAGTAGTAGATTCTGGTCCAGAATTAGACAAATGACAGAAAATTTATCCTGTCAATTGAGGCAAAAGATATAATAATGGCTTCAATATTTATCACTGCCAATGGCCATGTTAAAAGTCAGTAACCACTGGCAATGTTGGGAGGTCAGAGTATTGAATCTTGGGCACAGAAAGAATTAAGGTCTTATTGAAGGGTTGACCTGACTTCCTTTTGTCTCACTTGAACTTCCACCTTTCCATCATGATGATAAAGCAAGAAGAATCTTGCTATTGGAAGTTCCTTGATCATGTAGTTTATGTATCTAGAACTCTGAGTAAATAATTGTATACCCTTAAATATTACTCTAAAATATACTAATAGAGCACATTTGGACAAACTGTAGGTGAACTCCTTAAATATATTCCCAAGAGTCAAAGTAGATCCAACTCAAATGGTCATCAATGGATAATAGACAGACAATGTGCAGTACCATAGAGTATTGGTTTTTATCTTCAAAAGCCTTTTCTTGGAAAGACACATTAAACATTGCGTTTATATTACTTCCAATAACTGTATAGTCATTTTTTAAAAAAGTTGCCTTAAAAATATAACAATACCAAAAATTGTTTCAAAAATCTAGAAAATATCCAACTTAAATTTGAAAAGTTAGATCATAACACTGTAAGTCATGCTGCAATTTAGCTTTCCTTCATTTTCCCAGTTTCTTAAATAACTGCCTATCTGATGACATATATTGCAATGAGCACGTATGAGGAAAATTTGCATCTACTTCTAAAGTGTTATTGAACATACCTTGTTGGCATTGGAAAGGCAATTATAGGTGTAGCACCTGTGGTAATAGGATATGCATATGACTGGTAGTTTATACCATTGTACACATTACAACACTCCTTACACATTGTTGACTGTTATCATACCAATCCTGGTAAGTCCCTGTGGGATTACCAGTTCTAAAACTGGCCTGTGCCCCAGTAGACACAAAGTTACTTCCTAAGCTACTATTGTAATTTTCAGCACTTTCAACCCCATTCTAAGTTTTGCTTCTAAATCTAACCCAGTCACTTTCCTGTTGATTCTCATGACATCTACCTGCCTCACTTTTAGTCAGCTCAACACATGCTTAGTTTCAGCAAAATCAATGGTCTCTTCAATTACACAAACACCCTTTTCATCCTTTTCTATGTCATGACACACTCACAATCTGACTCTTAGTTCTAGTATGACAATATTTACATAAATACAGTCTTTCAGGGAATTTTTATTAAGCTATTTTACCTCTTTTGGCCAAGTCACACTCCACATGATAGCTTACCTATCAGGTCTTTATTTGATCTGCAATTTTTCTTATTTGGGCTTCAAAGCCCAAATGGAACATTCCACATGTCTCAAGGATGATGTGAGTTGTTTTCAGATGTGTTTTCCCATAGTCTAAAGATTTGATCAGTTTTCTTTTTTTTTTAATTTTTATTTTCTATATTCTATGTTTACATTCCAAAGGCTTTCCCCTTTCCCAGTTACCCCCCACCATATGTCCCATAATCCCTCTCCCCCCCTGCTATTCCCCACTCATTCCCCCCCCCCTGCGATTTCTCTGTTCTGGGTCTACAATACTGGATCCAATCTTTACAGGCCCAGGGTCCTCTCCTTTTTTCTTCTTGAGAGTCATTTGACTTGCTAATTGTGCCTTGAGTATTTAGGGCTTCTGGGCTCATTAATATCCACTTATCAGTGATTGCATTTTGTGTGTATTCTTTTGTGATTGGGTTAGCTCACTTAGGATGATAGTTTCCAGATCTAACCATTTACCTACAAATTGCATGAGTTCATTATTTTTAATTGCTGAGTAGTACTCCATTGTATAAATATACCACATTTTCTGTATCCATCCCTCTTTGATCAGTTTTCTAAGGATCGCAACATGTTTTTTTTCCAAACCTCTCTCCAAATAACATAGCTCATGACCCTTGGAAACACCACCAGAGATGTAAGTAGAAATAAGATAAGCTCTATAGTTAGAGCCCACTCACTGCACTTGCTAAATCAGTTTCCAACTTGTTCATACCAAGCAAATATTCCTGCTACGCTCTCTCTGAGTGACTGAGGATTTATGTGGACAATTGCAGGTACCAAATAAGAAAATGTGTTTCTAGATCCAGTCTAATCTACTTCAACCACATTCAACTCACATAGACAAGCTGACCATTCCTGGGTGTGAGCATAGTGGGTACACTGAAGTTTGGCTCTAATAGTGAGGAGTGAGTTCCTAGGAAAATATTCTCCCATCTGCCTAGTTTAGCCTGGTGCTTAGATGTCTCCCACATTTCTTACTTAGAGTGTTTTCATTACTTCTCAGTAAAATGGGTATAGCATAACTGCAGAAATACCAGTCTACTACAGCAACAATTCCCCAGGATGAGTTACAAAATCACAAGAGGTCAACCTTAAGCATATATGAACAACACCACAGGATATCAGCAAGATGGATTTATGAACTTATATAGGCATATATAACAATTAGAATTAAAGAATAAGAAACCACGAATTGGATAAGGAGTAGGAATATCTCAGAAAGAATTGAAAGGAGAAGGGACAGGAGGGTATAAGTATGGTATCCATATATGAAACTCTTAAAAGTAAATGAAGAAACAAACATTTTCTTAGATACCCAGAGATATGACATGATATAAGTTATGAAAACAAAATCACTCTGAAAATAGAACTTACATCTATAATCTGTATTCAACTTTGAAAACCTCATGCATAGTATCATATATGCATTTGTTTTGTTTTTCATGTATTCTTAATCGTTCTTTTCTGTAACATTCCATAGTCTTTTTTGAAGAATTCAGTCCAGTAATTTTGCAAAGATTGCTCCATATATTTATCTAATATTCCCTGATGCTTGGATTCTTTTTTTAATTTTTTTTATTTTTTTATTTTTTCCGAGACAGGGTTTCTCTGTATAGCCCTGGCTGTCCTGAAACTCACTCTGTAGACCAGGCTGGCCTCAAACTCAGAAATCTGCCTGCCTCTGCCTCCCAAGTGCTGGGATTACAGGCGTGTGCCACCACAGGGTTTCTCTGTGTAGCCCTGGCTGGCCTCGAACTCACTCTGTAGACCAGGCTGGCCTCGAACTCAGAATTCTGCCTGTCTCTGCCTCCCAAGGATGCTTGAATTCTGAATGCTCATCTTTGACAGGAAGTCACAGCAACATCCCATCTTTAATTCTAAGTATTTTGGGGAAGGCATAAATGCCAGAAACCCAAGAGGGGCCTAGAAGGCTCAACTATTCCTCCTGCTCCTGCTCCTGCTCCTGCTCCCGCCCCTGCCCCTGCCCCTGCTCCTGCTCCTGCTCCTGCTCCTGCTCCTGCTCCTGCTCCTGCTCCTGCTCCTGCTCCTGCTCCTGCTGATTAGGGGCATTAAATTCCTTAGAACAAGTCCAATAGTCATTTCATAAGAATATCTTCACCTTCTTGTCTCTTTTCTCCCCACCATCAGCAGCAGCAGGATAAAGAGCAGGAGCAAGGACCCAAGGAGATGAACGTGTCTGCAGCACCATAGGAGGAACGACAATTTGAACCATCCAGGACTCCCAGAGCTCCCAGGGACTAAACCACCAACCAAAGAGTACACATGGAGGAACCAATGGTTCCAGCTTCATATGTAACAGAAAAATGGCCTTGTCGGACATCAATGGGAGGAGAGGCCCTTGGTCTTGAGAAGGGTAGATGCCCCAGTATAGGGCAATGCCAGGACAGGGAAGTAGGAGTGGGTGGATTGGTGAGCAAGGGGAAGGGGAATGGGCTAGGGGATTTTCAGAGGGGTGTACAGGAAAGGGGACAACTTATGAAATTTAAATAAAGAATATATCTAAATAAATAAGTAAATAGACCTACACTCCTTTTCTGCTCTAACCTTCTTTCTCTTCTACCTAGTGTTGGGAATTTGGAAGGGATTACAGTGGAATAAACGTCTGAAGGGGTGTAGAAATAAAAGACCAAATGTGAAATAGCTACAAAAACAAGTATGCTAACACTTTTCCTCCCCAAGCTCCTCCTTTCTCCCTCCTCCTCTCCAGACCTCTTTGCTATTTGAGTCATCTTTTTCTTCAGTTTAGACACATGGAAATAATCAGAAGAGGACTAAATCTTGGTGGGGTAGAGATGTTATTTTCCTCTGCAAGATCAACGCCTGTGATGGTTTGAATGAGAATGGCCTCATAGGTTTATGTATTTGAAGTTTTCTACCAAATAGAATTTTTAGAAAGAATTAGGAGGTGTAAAGTATGTCGGGCCTTGCTGGAAGTTGTTGCTCATCCTGGCGATGAGCTTTGAGTTTTCAGCAGCCTCTGCTAGACCCAATTTTTTGTTCTTGCTTTCTGCTTATAAATTAGATCAAAGTTCTCACCTACTATTCCAGTAATATGCTGCCTGCCTCCTGCCATTCTCCCCACCATGTTGGCCATGGCCTTATCCTCTAACTGAAATTAAATTCCCAATTAAATGTCTTGGTCATTTATAAGTTGCCTTGGTCATAGTGTCTCTTCACAGCAAGAGAAGAGTAAGTTAGTGATCTAGGCTTATCCTGGTACAACTTCCCATTCTTGTGAAAGCAACTTTTATCACCAAATGTACTTGTCATCTTGGAGGTTTACTGCTGAAAGAACTCACCCTTTCTAGCTCTTCCTGAACTCTAGCTAGCTGGTCCAACTCAGGTTTTCTGGCCCAAACTACTCTCTAACTAGCCTTTCTTGGCTTCTGACTAAATTGTTCTGCTTGACCTTAATCCAACTCTGGCAATCTGTTCTAACCTTTTGGCTCCTTCTAATTCTCTGACACAGTCAGTCTTGACCTGCAACTTGTTTCTTAAAATTATCCTGGTAAAATGCCTCTCCTCTACCCCTTTCCCCTCCCCTGCAGTGGTATCTTAAGCCACCACTCTTTCTTGTGCTGTTCTCCTGAGAGTTGGACATTTCCTATCTGTGACATCTTTCTCTGATTTGTTACTTTGCTTGCCCCTCAAGTAGATGTCACTTTCAAACATGGCTGCTTTCTACTACGAATTAATTTTACCTTCATAGAGTGGGATTAAATGTGTATACTAAGGGCTTGTCTGTATTCCAGCCAAAATGATTAAAGGTGTGTCATTTTAACCAGATCACACAAATCTAGAGATGTTCTTTGGATTTGTTCCCTTTTGAGAGTAGCCATGTTGCTAGATTGAAATTCCTTACATACCCTGTCCTGTGAGTCGGCTTCTGCCAGCAATAACAGTCCTATCCTATCTAAAGGCCAATACATTCAACAAAATAATTGTTCCCTATCAGTAATTTTTGAGATGTCAAGGGTTCTGATGATGGGTGACATAATAGATCAGCCACTGTATGTTCAAATTAAATAAAGAAAAGATACAATTAAGAAAATACACTGGGAATGGTAATTAGTAATGAACTGATAAAGTCAGATCATTATGGACATTTACAATGATGAAGGGCAGGCAGAAAAGTTAATGCACCATGTCATAACAATTAACACTTAAGACTGCCAATAATAAAAAAAAAACCAACCAATTATGGTGAGAAACTTCTATTAATACTTTAAAGAAAAATGGTGAAAACTAACACCTTAAGCCATAAAAATTAATGAAAATAACCCCCTTATAACTGGACTGTATACAGACAATCTGACCATATGGTTTTCTGTGTAACCCTATCTTCAATACAAGAAACCTGTATTATGAAGATGTAGGCTTGGTTTTCCCTTGAGCACGGTGACACGAAAGAATTCTAGCCTTTCTTTTCTAGTCCTTTCTATATGTGGGTTCTTTGGGTGTGTGGCAAGAACCATTCAGCTTAGGCCCTTATGGCTTTTATGTGCTGACAAAACACTGAGTTCCACATCTTTGTGCTTTCTTGTTGCTGGAACCTTCTCAGGTCTGTACTTTGCCTCAGAGCCTGGAACACTATTTTGAATTGCCATAAAAAGTCCCAAAATACCTTTGCCTCCACCTCTATCTACATGGAGTGCCTCCTCAAACCTGGACTCCAGATGTGCATTTTATAATGATGCATTTATATATTTATATTCTTACTATGTCATAAAACTTATAAAGACAAAGGTTACTCAGGTTTTACAGTGTCAAGTATTCTTTCCCAAACTTGGGTTCTTTAATTATTTGTTATGTGAATAAAGATTTTAAGTATCAGCAGAGAGACTTTCTTTGAAGTTTCCATATACGTATTGTCCACTGACTTCATTGTGATGATGCCCATCTGAGAATAAAATTTATACTTATACATAACAGAGGCCCACCTTTTCCCACAGCTTGTGCAAAACATAGACTTCAATTGTTCAATTTCTTCGGTTTCTTTGATACAGCAATTTACCAATGCTGTAGCCACTGCCTTTTTCTCCCAAGCAAATGTTCCTGTTTTTCTAGCAACAGGGCTATCTATTTTAGTATTGGATGGCTATACTGCTCATTTTGTATTACATAATTGCACTCACCATAGTACCCCACATTTTGATAGTCCCTACTTTCCATGTAACAGATGTGTCAGTAATAGACCGCTGTTCAATTAGAGCAGAAGAAATTTTGGCTCCTGATTGAAACTATTGGCAAAGACATCAAGAAGCTACAATTTAACTGTTTTGTTGTGACACTATCTAAAAATGCCAGTGTATTTATTCAAAGACTTCTTTAAACCTTCTTAGATATAACAATAATAACAGACTAAAAGAGACTTTTACAAATTCTAAGTCTCTTCCATTTTCACAGTTCCGATGTTTTCGAGTCTGTTGAAGAAAGGTTTTTTTTTTTTCCAAAGTAATTTCTAGTTATAAGACCCTTTTAAAATCACCACAGGAGGAGGAAATATAAATTAGTTTAAAATATAATAATGGAGAAGACAATGACTCTCTCATCTGGGAAGACATAAATGCAAACAGCATTTAACTGGAGAACAATAGATGCTGTAAACTTTAGTATTACTTAATAACACAAATTCTGCATTTTGAAATACACATATTTTAGATAAATATATTTGAATATTTTCTAAGTATTTCATTTAGAAAGAAGCTTATTATATAAAATAGACTTTTTTCATAATTTCATATACAATTCCTTGAATTGTATAGTTCTCTTTTATTTCTCACACTTTCCCCTGGTTCAGATTCAGTTCCCTGGGAAGGGAGTGGGAATCATGTATTTTGTTGCCAACAGAGCAAAACATCTGATTTAAAATAAGTGTTCTTGAGACTAACCAGAAATCTGCTTCCTAAATGGCACCTGCATTTCTTGTCCTGGAAGGTTTTCCAAACCCAGGTCAGAAATGCCTGTTGTGTTCCCTCAATGTCCGCTCAGATCCATCCATGCTATTGAGCACTATGTTCACCTTATTGTTTTAGAATAGGAATTGTACTTTTCTATTACTTTATACATTAGTTTCTTTTCTGATTTCTGTGGTCAGATGTTTGACAGGAAGCAACTTTGTTCTGGCTTTGTTCATGCTTTGTTCTGGGTCACAATTTGTGGGATACAGTCCATCTTGATGTGGAAGGCATGGAGCAGGAATATGAGGAACTGGGAACATCCTGACCACAATCAGCAAACAATGGATGGATGGATGAATGAATAAATGAGAAATGAGGGCTAGTATCTACCCTCTCTTCTCTCCTCTCCTCTCCTCTCCTCTCCTCTCCTCTCCTCTCCTCTCCTCTCCTCTCCTCTCCTCTCCTCTCCTCTCCTCTCCTCTTCTCTCCTCTCCTCTCTCTCTCTGTCCCAAAATCTTTGGAGTAGTGTTGACTGAGTTGGATCTTGATTTGTCAGTAAAGAATGCCATGGACCAATTGCTGGGCAATAGGTGGGACTTCTAGGTCCCAAGAGGAAAAGAGTCAGACACAAGGGAAGAGAAGAGAATTTGCCATGCTTAGGAGAGAGAAAAACCAACCAGCCATGTGAGAGCTCGGGAGGAGTAGTGGTCTGTGACCACTCCTAAAGGTCGGCGTTCAGGGATGTTTAGCAGGGACTAGATGTATCATGAGGACTAAAGTTTAGGACAGGCAGGAGGAGCAGAGATAAGAATATTATTAAGTACACACTTAAGCAGGAGATAGTAGCATCCAGCAATTGTGTCTAAATGCAAGTTGAAAAGGAACAACTGTATGTGCATATGCTTTATCTGTGGATTCAAGGGAAGCTGGGTGGGCGCTGGTAGCATCACGTGTTCCTGGAGCTAAGCTAGGGTAGCAAAGCTACTCAAAAGAGTGGGTCTTCCCCCTTTTCGCTAAATTCTTCTGTAAACACCCTCATCATCCCAAGAGATTTGTTTCCAAAGTGGTTTTAGACCCAAGTATGTTGATAATTTATATTAACTACCACATTGTGAATTTATCTCTTTCAATTTAGAAATAAACTATTCTCCTTTTATAGGGAGAATGAGAAAATGTGAGAATTTCTAACAAATTTAAAATAAGTGTTATTTTCTTACATAAATAATATGTGTTATGAAAAGTTATAAATGCATGAATAATAGGTTGACTGCTTATGTGTTAATTTCAGGTTCAATTCTACAATTTCCCATACAAATAAAACTAATGTTAAATTCTGAGAATTAATTTTGATGAAAGTATCTTGTACTGTTGAGTTTGTGTCAAGTTGATACTCATTAGTTTTCTGGGAAGGGAAAAAATCAAGTGAGAAAATTACTCTATCAGAGCATCCTGTAGGCAAGAATATGGGGCATGTTTTAGTGGCTTATCACCCACTAAAGATTCCAGCCTACTGTAAGCAGAGCCACACCTAACCAAAACTAAGGCAGGCAGAGAAAAAACTTGAAAGGCAAACCTTTAAACAGGGCTTCTTCATGGCCTCTACTTCAGTTTCTGTGGAAATGCTCTGGCCTAGAGGTCTTTCTCGCCTTGAACCCATCACTGAGTAATGGACTGTGCTGGGAGTTCTAAGGTAAAATTAACCTTTTCCTTCTCAACTTGCTTTTGGTGACCATGCCAGCCAATGTGCCACATGATAGGGGAAGATCCAGAAGACCACATTTCTAGAAGAACTATAGTCAGTATCTATCGTGACTGATGATTGGATGATGAGAAAAAGAGAATCAGTTTTCTCCAAGCATGAGACACGTAATGGGTTGCCTAGTTCCAAATATTCAACCCTGAGTATATGTACTAGATAGACTCATTAGATGTAGAGAGACAGAGAGAGAACACGTGTGTGTGTGTGTGTGTGTGTGTGTGTGTGTGTTTATGTGTGTATATGTTGTAGAGGTATGTTAAGCCCTCTGGCTAGAATACAGGCACACCCTTTGTATTCATCTTTAATCCCAGACTACATGGGTAAGGTTATACTATAAAAGGAAGCTGCCTTGTTTGCAAGTGAGGGACAAAGTAATGATGAATAAGAGAAAGATTTGACGGAGTGAATCTGAGATAGGATACACCCAGCTCTCACAAGAACAAAGAGAAAAGAAAATGACTTTAACAGCAGTGCAGGGAAAGAGTTCTATTGAGTCAGCTGAGTTCAGTACAGTGGAGTTGAGTCAGTCAGTTTGGAGTCAGCCAGTGTAGTAAGTTCAGGCAGCAGAGTTGAGTTCATTTGTTCATGCAGTTCAGTGCCGGTGAGCAGAGGCAGCTGAAGCCAGAGAACAAGAAGGAACAAGAAGATTAGAGCGAATTGCCAGATTTAGTTTGAGTCCATCATGGTAATGATGGACTGAGAGAAGGAAATGAGAGAAGTCAGATGGAATCAGTCAGCTTAGTTGGGAGTATAAACCAGAATGGCTGAGTTGAAGTAGCCAGCCAGAGTTCAGAACGGCCTAGAATGGGGGAGCTCCTTCAGCAGTAAGCATCTGAGATGACAGTTACACCAGGTGAATAAAATATACTTTTATAGTGTGTTTACAAAGCAAGTGGGGAGGACAGGAGTCTCAGATTGAGTAAAGGTGTACAGGAGGAGATGAGGGAGAGAGAAAGTACTGAAAGTGATATAAATAGAGCACACTTATGTACAACATTCTAAATAAAAATTAAAAATATTTTAAGGGTGTAACTGCCTGCAGTTACATAGAACGGGTTACCTGGAATGGAAGCTGGGGACATATGGGAAGGCAGCAAAAAGAGATGGAGACCAAGACAACACTTGCTATTCAAGGTCTCACAGTTTAATGGAAAACTCCAAATATATAGGCAGGGGAAAACCCTTCCTCCAGAGATGGGAAACTTCTCCACAGAACCAGTTCAGTTGCTCTGCAGGGAACTAGTGTTTCTCAGGAAACTGCAGGTCCTAGAAGAACAATGGGCTTCACCTTGGTCTGAGCACACCACCCTAGGTGGAAGTGAGTATGGCTGACACAGGAGTTCCCACTCAAGGGCTGGGAGAGGAACTTCACATTGGTCAATGTCAATTTCCTGCTAGGTGGCATGGCACCTCAATAAGGCTCTCTACATAAGGGGTGCACCTATTTGAGGTGGCTTAGTAAGTAAATGCACACACCACTCAGTTTGAAAACCTGATCAATACAAGGGATACATTGAGTTCCAAATAGAGTATCTGCATAATAGAAGGAGAAAGCCAAGTCTTTCAAGTCATCCTCTGACCTCCTTACATGGCATGTGGCATACGTGCCCCTCCCAAATAAATAAATAAATAAATAAATAAATAGGTGCAAAAATTAAAGTTTTGATTAATTTAAAAATTAAGTTCCCGTGACTGTTTTAGAGATCATAGACACTTTGTACATTATACACATAGCAGATATTATAAAGTAGTTCTTATCTTTATTTAAAATTATGCTGTTTATGATACTACCAGAGGACCCCATTATACCACTCCTGGGCATATACCCAGAGGATTCCCCAGCATATAATAAGGACACATGCTCCACTATGTACATAGCAGTCCTATTTATAATAGCCAGAGCAGGAAAGAACCCAAATGTCCCTCCACTGAGGAATGGATACAGAAAATGTGGTATATTTACACTATAGAATACTATTCAGCTATTAAAAACAATGAATTCATGAAATTCTTAGGCAAGTGGGTGGAACTAGAGAAGGTCATCCTGAGTGAGGTGACCTAATCACAAAAGAACACACATGGTATGCACTCACTGATAAGCGAATATTAGCCCAGAAGCTCGAACTACCCAAGAAACAATTCACATATCAAAGATGCCCAAGAAGAAGGAAGGAAAAGCCCCTGGTCCTGGAAAGGCTCAGAGCAGCAGTGTAGGGGAATACCAGAACAGGGTTGATTGGGGAACAGGCGGAGGGAAGAGGGCTTATGGGACTTTAGGGGAGGGGGATCCAGGAAAGGAGAAATCATTTGAAATGTAAATAAAGAATATATCTAATAAAAAATAAAATAAAATTATGATGTTTGTGAAAGCTGCCATTAAATCATTTTTTAAAACACATTGTAAAAGAGGCATATAGTATACTATAGTTCAAATACATCCTATACTTAGCTGTGCAATTGTATTTCTGAATTGTCTTATTATTTTAGCTTATACATTAACATCATCTGAAAATTATTTTGACACGGGGAAACAAAAATAAAAAGAAGCCATTGTGATTCTAAAGCAGATTACACTTATAACTACAAAGCAATGTATATTTCAGTTTTATACTATCATATAATCACTTGTTTCTGAAGGAAGAAAATATGTTGAAAATATTTATGCCTCAATTGCTAAATTATTCCTTTCGCTAGTGGGTTTTTTTTATTTAAAACATACTTCTCACAAACATAATATATGTACATTACTCTCTTTACACACTTAGCTATAAGGAACACAAATGGTTTTAAATTATGTATGTAAGATTCTTTTGTACTCACCACTTCAGTTATATAAACTTGAAAAGCTCAAAGTAGCACTATATAAATTGAAAACTACATGATTTGAAATGCTAAAAAGCACCTTCAATAATAAAATTCTAAACAACATTTTTTCCTCATGACTTAGACTTACAGAGTTTGTTTCTTTAATGGCCTAAGGTATTTATCTATCCCAACTGTCATAGATACTTTCTACATTTTGAAATACCATGCCTGTCACATGTGAAACTAAATGGTACCTATGGTTTTGTACAGAAATGCAAATGGACTATATCCATTTCCACTTTCACCCAAAGATATCAGTGTGGAGACTCCTCAGTAAGCTTGGAATATAGGTACCATATGGCCCAACTACACCATTTATTGTGGTTGATTGTAAATTCTACTTGCCACATATTAGGATCCCCTACAAGACCTGTCCTGATTGCTTTTATTGTTGTAGGAAGACCAATCCCGGTTTGTGGGTCATATCTTTTGGTAGCAGTCAGTACAAAAATGGCCTGGCAGAGAAAGATTACTGGCCTTTCAATCTCTCAGTCTTCCCTCTTGCCTGTGACTTTACTTATCCTCCTGTTGGTGGTGATTCCTTCACTGATATCAGAAGCAAAGTTTTCAGGCTTTCATTGTGGACTAAGCAGGAGCAGTTCTGCAAAAACCCTGCAGATTTTTGGCACCAGATTGGGATTGTTGAGGCAAAGAGTCATGTGACCTGAATAGCTACCAGGTTGTTGGACTCCCCAAGTGATATACACTTATTGTGCACATGCTTCCACTGAGACAGAGCAACTACTGAGATCTCAGCCTCTCACATGTGATTTAACAATGAGTTGCTATTCTAACAAAGTTTATTTAATAATCACATCATTGTTGCTGTTCCTCTAAATCTGTGGTTCTTAACCTCCCTAATGCTACAACCCTTTAGTATACTTCCTTCTGTTTTGGTGACCCCCCCAATCAAATATATCCCTTAATATATTTTTATTGCTACTTTATAACTGTAATTTTCCTTTATTATTTTTCCTTAACCATTTATAGCATTGAATTCTATGTTTTCTTCCTTGAAAGTCCCTATCATGATCCCTTACTTACCTGGGAATTTTATAATTTTTGGTTTTTGGTGATTTTTTTGATAGTTGAATAATATTCTATCACATAACTCTCCTGCAGTTTAACTCTTCATTCATCAACTGATGAACATCGATGTTGTACCCATTTCCTAGATATTGTGAAAAGAGCAGCAATGATCATGGTTGATTACCAGTCTGTGTACAGGGCACTGTCTGTGGGGATATTCATGGCTCTGGCCCAGCTGGAGGAGTAAAAGAGTTTCAGCTCTCCGAGGTGTATCAGGAGCAAAACAGGCTGCTGGGTTTATTCCTTAGCTGCTGCTGCCCCAGAGTAGGTGGCATGTGGTGAGACACAGCAGGCAGTTAGGGGCCAAAGTTTAGGGCAAGAAATGGCTCCAATGTTCCAGCTGTTTGGACTGGGCAGAGCTCCAGCAAGAAAAGCTTCAAGAGAGAGAACTCTTCTATGGAGTGTTACAGCTCAGTAAGACAGGCTCTCTCAGATCTTTGGTGAAATAATTAGTGCACTTTATTCCTGTGGATTGGACCTTCGTTGGGGGTGGGTTGGGATCTGGAGGCAGATGCTTTCTATTCGCTTCATCTGAGATGTTAGCAGTGCCTTATCTGCATGTAGAAGGACGTCAGGTGTTGTCCCTATGTTACTGATTATCACAGTTCTCACAATGGGGTATCCTGTTCGTGTGTTCTAGTACAGGAACCTGGCCAGGAGTAGATTTAAGCTCCTACTGATTTTAATTATGAGAATTGCTGGCACTCCTGAATCTACTTGACCTTATCAGGTTTCCTGTATGGTGCATGATCCATTGTCCCTCAGATGACCAAGTATCTCTGTTAAAATAGAGATGGTAATAATCCTGAAGAATGTCATTGTTCAAGTATTTTAAGTTTTTAGTTTTGGGTGTTTAATAATTTGTATGCATATTCTATTCAGATGTATACACAGACATTAAGAAAGGCAATACAAAAATAGTTAAGGTATTGAAAGTTAAAATGTTAATGAAACGTTTTTAACATCTTTTACCAGCATCTTCTCTGTAGTCTTAGCCTATCACTTTCTCCCCAAATAGAGAAATAACACACACTTAAATTTATAAACCACTCTTGTGTTTGATCATATATTATATAGCACCTAAGAGAATGTCAATATTTGACAGACTACTGTGCCTTTTTGCTATTAGGTGGCATAATGAGAGAGAGAGAGAGAGAGAGAGAGAGAGAGAGAGAGAGAGAGAGAGAGAGAGAGAGAGAGAGAGCAATAAGCATGTTAAACAAAGACTCAGACCTTCTAGAAAAATCTGCAAGAGAGTGTAAAAGACAGCTTTCAGATTGAAATTTGAAACTCATGCAATGTGGTTCTACCAATTGGCTTTGCCATCTCCCCTTCTGCCTCTCTGTCTCTCCAACTCTTTGCCTCTCTCTCCCTCTTCCTCTTCCTCTTCCTCTCCCTTCCTCTCCTTCTCCCCCTCTCTCCCCCTGTGTGTATGTGTCTTTATCTGTGTGTGTGCCCAACATGTATCTATATTGGACACAAGGAACTTGTCAGGTATAGAATATCAGCCAATGTCATCCCCACCTCTTGGACTCAGTGATACACACACACACACACACACACACACACACACAAAGATGAGGAAAGGGCCCCAGCCTGAGTCCTTCAGCAGTCAGACCAGGGCAGATTGCTGAGAGTTTCAGTATGATTCGTAAGAAAGATATTCTATCAAGCTAGGCAGAGTCAAAGAAATTCTCAAAAAAAAAATTTAAAAACACGGAAAAATCAATCTCTCATTGCATTTTAATTTGTCTGTTATTATAATCATTTGACTCTTTTGGACAGTCACACACATGCTCTTTAATAACTTTTGTAGAGAATGTAGGTAGAAGGTCTAGGGAAAGTGCATGGAAGGAAAGGAAGAGGATGAAGGTGACATAGTGAAAAGAAGCAGAGGTCACGTTTCAGCACAGAAGGCACGAGGAAGAAACCAAGGGCAGACGCCTCACCCTTTACTCCCACCAGGCAAAAATTATGCTGTGAAAACTAGCAGTCATTTGCCTCATTCGAATTAAAATCATACACAATTTTCAGACACACTTGCACATTTGAAACCAGTGTAATTTTTTTCTTCTGGAAGTGTTATTCATTCTGTAACCTATTTTGGAAAATGGCCTGGAATTAGAGAAAATAAATTTTCTATGAGATAATTGCTTTCTTTTTCTTTTTCTCTGACTGGAAAATAAAATATGGAATCAGAAACTGTTTACATTTTTTCCCATTTATTAATACAATGTATTTTTCCCATTTACTAACTCAGTGAAGATGCATAGCACTCTTTACGCCCATAGTATCTGAATGAGTGGGTCTACTTGGATATAGTATGCCATTTCTATGACCCAATGTGTATATGTGTACATAGCTGTACATGTATTCATGAATAGATCAGAAGCTAACTTCGGGTATCATTCTCAATCTTTCTACTCTTGTCTTTTGAAATGGACTCTCTCACTGAGCCTGGACCTTGTCTATGGAGACTGAATGACTGAGCTCCAGGTTCAGGGGCCCTTCTGTCTCTGAATCCCCAGTGATAGCAATCAAAATCTACATGACTATGCCTGTGTCTTATTTTTTGTTTATATTTGTGTAATATTTCAAGGTTATGGTACTCAGGTTCTCATATTTATGCAGCAAGAATGTAAATGATGGAGCCATCTCTCCAGTCTCTCCAATATTCTAAATGAGTTATAATGGGTGGTAACTTTTGTCTTCTTCTCCATATACATAGAAAGATCTAGGGAAATGTTTAGGTTGTCCTAGTAAGAATCAGGCAATCTAGTGATTGGAAGTCAAGGGTTCTTCAAACATCCTATTGTACAGAAAAGTATATAACAAAGAATTACCTGTTTTCAGCATGTGAACTATGCCAAGCTTAGATATCATACTATTAAATATATCAAAATGATTAATCAGTTATATATTCCACTCATACTTATAAGACCCCCTCTTTGCTAATTATTGGGAAATTGAGTTTTGTCATAACTGTACTCATTTAAACAATTGCATGTAAAATATCCCTCATACTCTGGTATTAAGACATCTGCTAGAATTTGGGACTTCTGGAAACTATCACAGAGATAAGCAAATACTCCTAATAAGTAGTATAATCAGGTATGATCATTGGGGATAACAGTAAAGAATGGGGAAGGGAGAAATAGGAAAATAGAAATCCAATGATATAGGATCATCAAGTCAATTCTGTATTTAAGTTAAGTAGAGCTATATTATATGGAAGAACCCCAGAAGGTGGAAAAAAGCTGCATTCCCCCTGTAAAAGTTTCCATTTCTCCACACTCTTGCCAGGTCTTTCTGTCTTTGCTCTTTAAAATTTTTTAAAACAAATTTTCCCACAACATATCTTAGTCTTTTACTATTCCCATATAATACCTTTCATAACCACTCAATTCCCTCTTTTTCTCTGTGTTCAAACAAAACAAAACAAAGATATGAAACACACACACACACACACACACACACACACACACACACACACACAAAGTCAGAGAGACACACACACACTCACACCAAACAATAAACAGTGTCTGTTTTTTCTTAGCCAGCTATTCCTGAGTATATGGCCTGCATTGGTGTGTGGCTGACACTAGGTGAGGCTTCTCATTGAGCAGCAGTCCAACTTCTCAATGCTCAATGACATGAATACACAATGTCCTCAGAAATAAGGACTTATCAAGTTGTGGACAATAACCAACACCATTGGAAATAGCTTACAATATTTCTAGGGAAAATCTAGGTTTGGCCTAAAACTCAAAAACATGAAATCCATTAATGGTACTGGAGGCATTTCTACTAGTGTATGGTGTACAGTTGGATTATTGTCTCCAATTATATGATGACTCCACTTAAATTCCTTTATTTATGTATAAGGTTTAGAAAGCTTTACCATAGTAAGTTTCCATATAGCTTTTTAAAAGGTCTATCACAGAAGTTCTTCCCTTCCCTTCCCTTCCCTTCCCTTCCCTTCCCTTCCCTTCCCTTCCCTTCCCTTCCCTTCCCTTCCCTTCCCTTCCCTTTTCCTCCCCTCCCCTCCCCTCCCCTTCCCCTCCTTTCCCTTCCCTTTCCTTCCCCTCCCTTCCCTTCCCCTTCCCTTCCCTTCGCTTCCCTCTTCCTCCCCTCCCCTCCCTTCCCTTCCCTTCCCTTCCCTTCCCTCTTCCTTCTCCCCTTCCCTTCCCTTCCCTTCCCTTCCCTTCCCTTCCCTTCCCTTCCCTCCCTTCCCTTCCTTTCTGTTCCCTTCCCTTCCCTTCCCTTCCCTTCCCTTCCCTTCCCTTCCCTTCCCTTCCCTTCCCTTCCCTTCCCTTCCCTTCCCTTCCCTTCCCTTCCCTTCCCTTCCCTTCCCTTCCCTTCCCTTCCCTTCCATTCTCTTCCATTCCTCCAAAATCAAATGACAATAGATGAGGACAAAACTTCTGGACAAGAAACACACTTACCCGTTGCTGGTAGGAGTACAAACAGGAACAGTTGTGGGTCTCCCTGCTCTCATGGATCATCAGCCAATGGGCACATGAGGGCAGTGGGAGCAAAGACCTGTGACAGAGTTTGGAAGTCCTGTGAGTACTTCCAGAGACTAAAGCACAGGGGACCCGCAGTCATTAGACAGATCATCTTTATTTAGGGTGATTGAAGGCTTATGAAGTTCTGGGGGACCGAGGCAGGGACATCCAGGATGGACAAAGGTCATTGGCTGGAGACTTAGGGTACCTGGAATGCCTCATTAGCATGGAGAAGCATTTCAGGAATCTCAGGTGCTGGCTAAACAAGTTTTGTCAGGAGAAAGGAAATTGATTCAATAAACTAATTGAGGCTATGTGACATTCCTCAGCTAGAGGTGAGTGTGGGGGGCTTAGAACTCCCCAGATAAGGTCTGAGGAGAAACTGTCAGAGTAGAGTCTCTCATAGTGTACTGAGCCCAGAAGCTATCTGCTCATGATGGATTTTGACCTTAATTAGCAGAGTTTTCCCACAATAGTCACTTGGAAATCACTAAGAAGAGTTCCATTAAAAGCTATAAATAAATATTCCACAAGATCCAGGTATACCACTCTTGGGCATATACCAAAAGTCCTGTACATGCTACCATTGAGACATCTGCTTATCCATGCTCATTGGTACTCTATCAGTAATAGCCAGTATTTGGAAACTGCCTAAATGTCCATCAAATAGTGGATAGTTAATGAAAATGTGGCATATTTACATAATAATAAATTTTATTTAGCTATTAAGAAATATGAAATTTGTCAGTAAATTGTGGAATTCTTTTCTCCATGATATTCCTGAGTCTTGGAGGTGTGTTACAGAATTTCACTTATGGCTAATCTTTTAGCAATCACTTATTTTCTGTAGTTTTGACTAGTTTTAGTTTCTCTTATCACCACTAGGCACCACAAAAAGAAGCTTCTCTGACCAAAGATAATAGTACCGCTAGTCTATAGGCATGGATATAGTTATTTACAAGTCAATTTGAAAGGCACATTCTGTCAGTTTAGCAAAATAAGAGTATACTCTATTCAATAGGACCTATGGACACCTCCCCTTCCCCAAGCCACAGGCTTTTGTCAGCTTTATTGTACCAGATTCAAATTCTGTCCTGTGGAGTAGATATTAAACCCAGTAGGAAAATAAATGTTTACCCCCAAAATTGACTTGCCACTCTTTTATAGTGTGCTCATCTTGCCTGACCCATGCTTTGCACACATAAAGTCCACAGTTGAATAATCCTTTATATATTATTCCCTAGCATACTATGCTTCACTTTTGAATTAAATAAGGGCTAGCCAGCATAGAGGACAATTAAAGATCCAGCCTAAAATCTCTTTATCTTGCTACCAAGGCCTGTGGCATCTTCTGCAACATAGTCTCCCCAGTTAGTTCTGGTCAGCAACAGAGAGCAGTGAAAATTTCTTGTATCATTTGGAGGTGTAAGAAGACTCTCTGGTAAACAACTTTTAGAGATATAGGCCAGTTTATTTTCTATTAGTTTCAGTGTGTCTGGTTTTATGTGGAGGTCCTCGATCCACTTGGAGTTTAGCTTAGTACAAGGAGATAAGAATGGATCGATTTGCATTCTTCTGCATGCTGACATCCAGTTGAACCAGCACCATTTGTTGAAAAGGCTATCTTCTTTTTTCCACTGGATGGTTTTAGCTCCTTTGTCGAAGATCAAGTGACCATAGATGTGTGGGTTCATTTCTGGGTCTTCAATTATATTCCATTGATCTACTTGCCTGTCAGTGTACCAGTACCATGCAGCTTTTAACACTATTGCTCTGTAGAACTGCTTGGGATACTGGTTCCCCCAGAAGTTCTTTTACTGATGAGAAAGAAGTGAAAGATCTGTATGACAGGAACTTCAAGTCTCTGATAAAAGAAATCAAAGAAGACCTCAGAATATGGAATATCTTCCATGCTCATAGATTGGTAGGATTAATATAGTAAAAATGGCCATCTTGCCTAAAGCAATATACAGATTCAATGCAATCCCTTTCAAACTCCCAACTCAATTCTTCATAGAGTTAGAAAGAGCAATTCTTTATATATATATAGATATATATATAGAGATATAGATATAGATATATATATAGATATTATATATTTATAATAAATATATATATTTATTATTGGATATATTCTTGGATATATTCTATATATCTATTGGATATATTCTATAAAGAATATATATATATATATATATATATATATATATACATTCTTTACATTTCATTTCACTTTTTCTGGTTCCCTGCCCCCCAAAGGTCCCACATGCCCTTCCCTCCCCGTGTTCCCCCATCCACCCTTTCCCACTTCCCTGTTCTGGTATTCCCCTACACTGATGCTTTGAGCCGGAAAGAGCAATTCTAACTAGATTCACTTGAATTCAATCCAAATTCATCTGGAATAACAAAAAAAAACCCAGGATAGCAAATACTATTCTCAACAGTAAAAGAACTTCTGGGGGAATTAGTATTCCAGACCTCATACTACATTGTAGTATATTTTGAAGTCAGCAGTTACAATGTCTATTGGTTTACTCTTTGTTGCTTAAAGGGCCTTTTTTATTCCATAGTATTGGTGATTCTACACAATCCTAAACTATACATTTATCCACCAAATTAGGGCAGAAGACCTCCAGCTCACACAGTAAGGTAGCACTGTCATGTTCTGGCTCCTCTGCTCTATGCCTCAGTAGTTGATAGCCCTCGCCACACTCAGTGGATTTTTATTCTTACTCTGAGATCCTACATTCTGATCTCCTTTGTTACTTGGACACATGAATACTCAGCTTCTTTTAGAAAAACTCTTTCCTACATAACTATCTAGGAGTATGATTAATTAAGTTGATGGCAAATGGGAAATGACCTGTTTTCCTTTGTGTTTTCACTTTTCATTATGGATGAGTGAATGTCAGACTGTCCTTGACATCTAAATATATCACTGTAGGAAATACTGACATTAATCCCTGATTTATTCTTGGAGTAAGACATAAAATTCAGAGTAATTGGCACAATTTTACTCAAGAAAACATTTACAAAGGTGACCATATTTGTATATATCTATACTTTAAATATTAATGAAGCATAACATTAAATAATCATTCAAAAGAAATGTATGGTCCTAATTTTGAAGGAAATATAAAAATTGTCTTTATTGGAACTGTAAAAAAAAGAAAGAATAAATCAAACCCAAGTGCAATATTTATCTCTGTCCCACATATTACATTAAATTTGTGCTAATATGTTTAAATGTAACCCTGATACATAGGGATGAAGGGTCTTTTATGGAATTTATGTGCTCCCTCATGATTTATGTATCTATTCTGGCCATTTTATACCATCAACTTGAAATTTAAAATATTCAATCAGGTATAGGCCACTTTCAACCCTATTTGAATTATGGCCAATAGATCATAACTTTTCTAGAAATGAGGAGCAGACAGATAATTGATAGTCCAGATTTAACAAATCTTGGATAGGAAAAGTTTGATTTCAGCATTAGTCTATCCTTCATGTTTTTCTAAATTCTTGCTAAAACACTAAACATGAATACCTACAGTGTACACCCACTTATCAAAACTGCTATCCAAAATGTTTATTCTAAAATTGATTTGAGGAGTCTCATTGAAGATAATATTATGATAGTTATAACAGTTTGCTGTAATGTCATTAATTAACCCTCTTTTTATTACTTTAACATTTTCCTTAAAATCTGTTTCAAAATAAAAAAGTCACTCATTGCACTTATCATGCATTTATTACTGACTGCTGTTCTTTCTATCACTGGACAGAGAATTAATAGACAGTGAGAAGGTAGATACAAACTTTCCATACATTCTTCTGATTTTATAAATATTTTATGAGCAATTGATCAAAGATGAAAATTCAATATGCTTCACAACATAGACATATTTACATAATTTAGAAAAGCCAAGGGCCAAGGGGACAGTTCCCCTCCCCCTTTTTTTAATAGTTCCTGCCAACGATGAATCAGGGACAATGCTAACACTACAAATGATGCCAGTTTGAGTGGTGATTAACTGAAAGATATTTAAGAGGAACTAATTTATATATTTAGACATTGGATCTGGTAAGTTTGCCCTAGTTCCATTATGATGCATGGATTCAGTTTGATATCTTTAACAAAGTGTTACAGCAATGGACCTGGTTTTTATTTAGCATCAGCAAGGACAATCAGCCAAAAATCTAATCTCAGATGTGTGAAGTTATCATACAGCTCATAAGATATTCAGCCTTGCACTATCAAAAATGGATCTGAGACATTTGCTGCAAAGCATAGTATAGGAAAACCACATGAGGGTAATGGATTCATTTTTAAGAGGTGAATTGGGGCTGTACCTTCAAGGAAGGATGATTTTGATTCATCGGTTTGTGTTTCCTTAATAAACTCAGGACATTCAATGTATTAGGGTATTAATGTTTTTGAGGAAAGAAAGCAGACCTGAAAATTTGGAAATCACAGGTGAGAGCTATGCGCTAAACAATGTGTTTCCTTCAGAGATCCCTGACTTGATAAGTTATTATCTCCTCCTGAAAGGATTGTTACAGCCATGTGTAACTTTTACAGTAGTTTTGTCCACAGCTAATTAAAACTTCATTTATTCATTTTTAATTTTTGAGAATGTAAATGTAATTACTACATTTCTCCCTTCCCTTTTTCCCCTCTTAGCTCTCCCATATGTAATATCTTTGTGTTCTGTTATCTGGGCCTGGAGTTATGTGCTACAATGTGAGGACTAGGAATCAAAACATCGTCCTCTGGAAGAGCAGCTAGTGTTCTTTTCCACCTAATCATCTCTCCAGCCTCTCACTACATCATCTCACAAGAGACTCTTCCATCAATTACTAGTCAAAAGTCACATTTATGTTTTTAATCATGTAATGTTATGGTTTTACTGTTTTCAAGCTTTATTTTAAGCACAGAGGATCCCTTGGGGACACTAGGAACAGAATCTGTTTTTACAATGGCTAATACACTGATGAAAGAAGACAGAAATTTAATTGATTAATCCATTGAGCATGAGTATCATAAGTCATACTCCATTCAAACTATGATAATCACTCTCCAAAAGAAATTTATTTTTATTGTTCATTCTACCATTCCTTTGGCTATTCAAGTATGTTAGGAAATGATGCTAAATTAATTATAGATTAACTTTGCCTGGTATCAGATTTTCTCCTGGCAATAAAAACATGCTTTCATATATTTAGTGGCAGTAAGAAGAGAACATGTGAATCACTGAGTGCGATGTAACAGTCTTTGTCAACAGGGCAGCAGGTGCAATGCAGTTTACCTCTGGTTCATGGGGCATATTGGGCCATATTTACCCTTGGCATAACATACTCTTTATGAACCTATGAAAGACTGTATTTGATTCCTAGTTCTGTTCCTAAGGAAGACATCATAGAATCATGGGGGTGGGGGGGCTGTTTGGGTTTTTTTTTTGTTTCCTTTATTTACATGTATGTATGTGTGCCTGAATGTGTGTGTGTGTGTGTGTGTGTGTGTGTGTGTGTGTGTGTGTGTGTGTGAAATTGGAGCTATGTTCACTCATGAGTCATTGGATGCAGGTGCTGGAAACTGAACGAGGTCCTCTGTAAGAACAGTAAATGCTCTTAGGGGCTGAGCCAGCTCCTCAATTCCCTAAAATATATTAAGAAACATTATATGTTCAGTGCTGCCAGTGACACAAAGAATGATACTGGAATGGGAAGAATTATGGGCACTGAAAGCTCTCTCTTTATCTCTCTATGTGTGTATGCATGTGTGTGTTCATATGTGGGGTTGGGCATGTATGATCATTTTTATTTGTGTGGGTCGGCATGTGTGTGTTGCAAATGTATGTGGAGGTCAGAGGATGACTTTAGGTGCTATCTCTAAGCATCTGCTTCTGTTTTGGGTCAGGGTATCCCATTGGTCTCACACTCACCACATATTCTAGGCTGGCTAGCCAGGGAGGTTCTAGACATCTACTTATGTTGCTTTCATCTTGCCAACACTGTGATTACACTGCACTTAGACTTTTTTTTTTTATTTTTTTTTATTGTATATATTCTATATTTACAATTCATTTCCCTTTTTCTGGTTCCCCACCCCCAAAGGTCCCACATGTCCTTTTCCCTCCCCCTGCTCCCGCATCCACCCCCTCCCACTTTACTGTTCTTGCACTCTCCCACAATGATGTTTTGGTCCATTCTAGCACCAGTGTCCACTCCTTTCTTCTTGTGAGACATCAGTTGATATGTGATTTGTGTCTTTGGTGTTCCAAGCTTCTAGGCTAATATCCACTTATCAGTGACTGTATGCCATGGGTATTCTTTTGAGACTGGGTCACCTCACTTAGTATGACATTCTCCAGCTCCATCCATTTCTCTAAGAATTTCATGAATTCATTGTTTCTAATGGCTGAATAGTACTCCATTGTGTATATATACCACATTTTTTGTATCCATTCCTCTATTGAGGGACATCTGGGTTCTTTCCAGGTTCTGGCTATTATATATAAGGCTGCTATGAACATAGTGGAGCATGTATCCTTATTGCATGCTGGTGAATCTTCTGGGTATATTCCCAGGAGTGGTATGGCTGGGTCCTCCGGAAGTATCACGCCCAGTTTTCTGAGGAACCGCCATACTGATTTCCAGAGTGGTTGTACCAGCTTGCATTCCCACCAGCAGTGGAGGAGTGTTCCTCTTTCTCCACATCCTAGCCAACACCTGATGTCTTCTGAGTTTTTAATCTTAGCCATTCTGACTGGTGTGAGGTGAAATCTCAGGGTTGTTTTAATTTGCATTTCCCTAATGACTAGTGATGTTGAACATTTTTTAAGGTGTTTCTCAGCCATCTGAATTTCTTCAGGTGAAAAGTCTCTGTTTAGCTCTGTACCCCATTTTTGGATAGGGTTATTTGGTTTTCTGGGGTCTAACCTCTTGAGTTCTTTGTATACATTGGAGATTAGCCCTCTGTCGGATGTGGGGTTGGTGAAGATTTTTTCCCAATTTGTTGCACTTAGACTTTTTTGTTGTTTGTTTTTCAACACATGTTCTAGATCAAACTCATGCCTTTCTTAAAAAGCAAGCCTTTTACAGAGTAACCTGTCTCTCCAGCATGCTTCATAATATTTAAAAATAAAAATTTTAGATATTAAACGTTAGTCATTATTTTTTCGTCATGAGTAGAGCATGAACATTAACTATTCAGTGGTTGTCTAGAATATAGAATCTCCTGTAGTTAATAAAGTAAGGTGTATGAGGCTAGAGACATGGCCCAGGAGTAAAGAGTATGATCTTCTCTTGCAGAAGACCTGAGTTCTGGGCCCAGAACTTGCATGGTTACACACAACCATTGGTAACTCCAGTTACAGGGCATTCAATATTCATTTTGGGCCTTGCAAGGCATTGCATTTATGTGGAACAAACATATGCATGAGGGTAATACAGTCACATAAAATAAAAGCAAAGAAATCATAGGGGGAAGGAACATATAGAAGTTGTTTTCTAAACATTGTACTTAAATGCCTAACAGAAGAAAACGAAGACTCATGGCTTGATAGAAGACACAGATGAGTTCAAGGCAGTGGAAAAACATGGCCTTTGCCCTGCAGAACTCCATGGAACAGGAAACAGTAGGCTCAGGCTGGAAGTGAAGTTAGTATGTAACTCTCAAGTCCCTGCAACTGCCTGTGAGGCTTCATGACTGAGACACACCTCAACCCCCTAAAACAGTGTCATCATCTGGGGATTAGGTATCAATGGCCATAAGCTTGTGAGGCACATTTACTTTAAAACCGTTATAAGCTTTTTTACATTACTAAGCAATAACTTACCAGGAATATTCAACTCAATGTATTACTCTTAGCATCATTAAGCCACTAACCAGAGAGTACACAAGGAGGGACCCATGGCTCCAGCCACATATGTAGCAGAGGGGGGCCTTGTTGGACATTAATGAGAGGAGAGGCCCTTGATCCTGAGAAGGCTTAACACCTTGGTGTAGGTTAATGCCAGGACAGGGAAATGGGAGTAGGTGGGATAGTGAGTAGGGGGAGGGGAGATGGCATAGGGGGGTTTTGGAAAGAAAACAAGGAAAGGGGATAACATTTGAAATGTAAATAAAGAAAATATCTAATAAAAAAGATATTGTAAGGATATTGCAGTTGTATCTTACAGAAACCAATCCCTTTTCTAAAAAATATGTATTCTGGCATAGTTCTTTTTATTTCATTATCCTGAAAGTTCATTCAAGTTAGTTTATAATAATGAAGTTATTTCCTGTGCAAATCCAATTCTATTTACATTACTGCTGTTGAATTGTACATATTCAGAAGTTGGGCTTGAAATTTCCAACTACTGTTATTATGACAATTAAGGACTATTGATTGTCTGACAGTATAATTGTGGATAAGTGGTAGTGCAGTCTCGCATGAACCCTGCATTAACTCCTTTTGCACCAATACAATGCCACTCTTTCTCCCACCCCTAGGTTCCTCACCTTCATTTATCATCCACTTTCTTGTCTTTCCTCCCCATGCCACACTACAATGTGTAAATATTTAACACTTTTCTTAGAAACAATAAGGCATGGGACAGAGAGATTTTGCTAAACTCTTTTACTGCACTGGAGGAAGGAGTGAACTATTCTGACTGCACTTTAAATTCAGGCCAGTGGTGACAGTCTTTAGAGAGCAGATCAATTCCAATAAAAAAGAGATGCATGACTATTAATAGTTGACACCATGCCCTATTTTAAAACAAGCCAGGGACTTATTTAAGAGTATGAGTTCTTCCTGCTGTCATGAGTAAATGCCACTTAAAATATTTAAAGTGTGTGTGTTTGTGTGTGTGTGTGTGTGTGTGTGTGTGTGTGTACAGACAATTTTATTACTTATATATTTTGTGTTGAGTATTACTATTAAATGACTTATGTAGAGTATAATAAAATACAAATAACATTTCTAGAATTGTTTTCTAAATGTATTGCTAAACTCCTTTCTCTTTAATTGTATAACTTGTGTTTTGTATGAAATTGTATGATTTTTTAATGTAGTTGATGAAATAGTGAATATTGAAGAAGTTATTCCATAAGTGATAAATCAAGCTCATGACAATCAAAACAAGAGGATCTTCAAGGCACTGATGACATTCACTTGACTGGCATATCTGAATTTTATTCACTCAAATGTAAGTGTCTACTGAAAATGTATTATTTTTCTTTTGTTCCAGGAGAAACAACACACACCCAAATTTCTTTAATAATATCTATAAAACTCAGGTCTTCACTATAAATATCCAATTAACCAGCATAGGATGAACAGAGACCTTGTACCCAAAACCATACCAAACCAAACCAAACCAAACCAAACCAAACCAAACCAAACCAAACCAAACCAAACCAAACCAAACCAAAAAATAAGAGGAAATAAAATATGCTAACATATATGGAAGCTTTTAAGAGTTGAGGTAATTATAAGAATATACTGAATGATTGTATTTTCTTTTATGCAAAGCCTTACATATTTCTGGTCCATTTTATTCAAATGTTTTCCTTAGGATCACTACATATCTAAAGGACAAGACTATGCCACATTTTCCTGTTTCAAAATAGCAATGATTTTTATGTTACTTTTATCTAGCAGCTTTTTGCTTGTTCATTCATTTTTATTTTGCATCAGATCTTACTACATAAATCCAGCAAACCTAGAACTGATTTTGTTGACTAAGTTGCCCTGAAACTCAAAAAGATCCATCCCTGTCACCTTCCTCAGTACTGGAAATATCTTTTTGTTCCTTTTTTATAAAACTTTCCTCTTTTAGTCTTTTGTAATCTTGTAATCCCATCCCTGTCTTCTGTACCTTTCAGCTTATAGTCACTGTTATACATGCAACCTTCTGCCTAGGTCATCATCTCTTCTCCGTTTGTGACTAGATGGGTTGGAAGGATGATTTTCTCTCTCTCATTTTGTTAAGACCATAGCAGAACAGTAGCCATTATTGTCATCCAAATGCTGAATACACACAGTGTTCCTGTGATAGAAAGGAGAGCCTCTGGATACTAACTTTGTTAGCTTACCAAATTATGAATTTCTAGGCCAATTTTATATAACATGGCATTTGGATACATCACTGTATTTTATGAAGGATGCTCCATATTTTTGCCAAGGTTTGTTTCTGATGGTCTACTGCCTACAGCTTGTGTGCCAACAATGTGGTTAATGAGTATACAAAAAATATCTGATAGTTATTTGAATTATAAGTCTTGGGTCATTATAGGGTGTGATTTATATGATTTTGTAGCATGAAACTTTGAAATTCAGTATTTTTCTTTGAAAAATTGAAATTTATCTTCTGAGCAATTACTGTAACTCTGAACATGCCTATGTTGTTAGATGAAAGTACTAAGCATCCCAAAGCCCAAAATTTATGGAGCACAACATCAACATTGGTCTTTAAGACAAAAAAGACTTGAGTTGCATGATAAAATATGCTTTGATCAAATAATGTAAAAACATCCATACATTTTTTGTTTATTCATTTTCTATTATAGATTCTAGTATATACCTTTGTATAATGTGATATATAAATATATATAATTATGCATATAAATATGTATAAATATATGAATGTCTAAAAAAATACATCATGTCTC
Source organism: Apodemus agrarius (assembly GCA_964023405.1). Lineage (NCBI taxonomy): Eukaryota > Metazoa > Chordata > Mammalia > Rodentia > Muridae > Apodemus > Apodemus agrarius. The sequence continues at coordinate 132,353,232 of OZ030006.1, forward strand.
TATCATTTTACCTACAGTTTTGCTTTCTATGGGTTCAATTTCTCAGACTCAATTAATGTTCAAATGTATTGTTAGAAAATTCAAGACTCATTTTTAAATCCACACTATTCTATCATTATTAATTCTCAAATAGCCATATTCTATCTTGATTGGGATAGAATCATTATTTGCCTAGTACATTCATTTTATATATATGAACGTGCAGTTAGTTTCCTATTAGCTATGTTCTTTATTAGATTCTATCCAAACCAAAGGTACTATGAGACTTTTTCTCTAGAATAGTTTATTTTACTTAAAAGTGACATACAGTATAGAAATGGTGACATTGTGAAGACAAATATGTCACAACAGAGTCAAAAGAGGCTTTCTTTATCTGAAAAGATGAAAATTAGCAGCCAGATGAGGAAAACAGTGCACTACAGTTTCTATGAACTATGTTGAAAAGTTCATTTTCTACCTTGATTAGTTTATAAACCAAGTATTTGTCACAGCATGTATGTATATATAAGAAAAATAGCAGATATGGGACTTCGTGCTGGTTACACTTTGAAGAGGTTTCCTGAGAATCTTGACATATACCCCATTTGAATAAGAGGGATCTAAGTATACCAAATATTTTCTTCAATCATGAAACAGACTGCCATTCACTTCTGGACCTCATGGCTTATGAGAAATGGGATGCAATTTGTATTCTTTATGTTTTCTCTTTCAATGCTATTTTTTCTTTCCTTTCAAACTTTTAAAAGAATACCTCACAGATAGGAATAATCAATATTTTTTTTATTTCTTCTGAATAATTCTATATGAAGACTTAAAAAATTTACAAATGAAGCCCCTTTGCAATGCCTTCTCTAGAGGAGGGTAAATGTATCTACATGTCCTATGGATTCTGACTAGGATTCTGTAAGTCAGGTTAACAAGAGAAAACCAAAAGTCCATGAACTTAAGAGCATTCAGATATGGGAAACAGGAGGGAGGAAAAAAAACAAAGATAAAGGATTTTGAGTTTCCGGGGGTGGCACATTGTTGGAAGACAAATAACTGCTTAGGAGACATCATGGGGCAATGGTCTTCTTTTATAATCTGACTATTACTGTATGCTGTGCCTGTGAACATAAAAGAAGCTTTCCTGTCATTATTTGCATCTGGGAAATATTTTTTCCTACAACTATTTTATCATGGACAGGAGTGTACTCATCAAAGTACAGATTCATTTTAAGGTAGATGGTCAGGCTTTGGAAAACAGGACAACACTGAGTGTTGTAATTGTTCTCCTATTGTTAACATAGCCTTGACAGATCAATATAGAAAGATGTTGACAGGATTTGGGGAAGTGTTAAGAAAGTACCTCATTTTTAGTTTCTTTTGTGTGTCTAGGATCTGAATCACTTGCTTTTGAAATGGTGTTTCAGAAAGAAATGTGTGGTTTTATATGTTTGTATTGTTCAAGAACCATCAACAGAGCTGCACAAATATTTTCTGTGTAAAATAGGCTCTTAAATGTCATGTAACTCCTCTGTTTCTGGGTACCCAACTGTCACCCACAATCCACTCAACAGGATGAACTATATTTCAAGTGACTGGAATCAAATAAGTATATTTTAGTTGTTTATTCTGGATTTTAAATATGTGTGGTTTTCTACAGTGTATTTGACTGACATATGGTCTGAGGAATTTTGGAAGGAGTAAAGATTATGTATATGATCTCATATACTGCAACAATATTCAGTTGTTATTGAAGCAAACAGGAGATAAAAACTGTCCAAAGGTATTAAGGCAGAAACTTGTGAAATTCTTGTCCTTGACCAAAAGGCATAAATATCCTTGGTTCTATCAGGAGGTCACAAATTAAGGAGTATTTGTAGTCTCTAGTTTCTGGTCTTGTCTTTTCTAATATTTTTGTCACCTTTATACAGCTTCTTGGAACCTATTATGAGAGTATACCTGAAACTCCAGTCTTTCTGGACAATCCCTTTTCATGAACAGGTTTGGAATAAGAGATCAGCATTTTTGCAGTGGAAATTTGTTATGTCTTCTACAATCTTAATAGTGATGGTATTGATATTTGAACCTTGTATATTCAATTGATATTTTAATTGTAGCTCCTCTCATTTACCCCAAATCTACATTCATATGATCTTGTGGTATTCTAACTCTGTTTACCTGGGATTTCCATTCTGCCTTAGAAAGACTGAAATTCATCAAAAGTAGAAAGCCTAAACCCTTCTTTCTCCAATATAAATCCATATCCTAAATGGCTTAAAAACTCAACTCTTCAGGAAGTAGTATTATGGGGATTGGTAGCCTTGGAGGCCACTGGATGTAGACAGTTCTTTTGGGAATTGGTTCTAATGCTTTGTTTTAACTCAGCTCCCCAAAGCCCCTCTTCCAGACACTGAAGGTCCCTACCCTCAGCTGGCTTCCATTGTTAATAAATAATTTCCTTACAACCAATGGCTGGGCAGGTAAATGGAAGGAAGAATTTTAGATTTTGCATGCAAGGGACAAAGGGAGGAGAGAAAAACAGGCAGAATCACCATGTCAGGAAAGAAAGAGCAGACTTAAAGGCCTGATTTCATGTAAGAATCTGGGGAAGTGGCCCTAGGGTCCATTCCTCCAATTGCTGTTTGAAGTAGCAGAGATGAAATACAGATTTTTTTTTTGAGACAGGATTTCTCTGTGTAGTCCTGGCTGTCCTGGACCTCACTCTGTAGACCAGGTTGGCCTCGACCTCAGAAATACACATACCTCTGCCTCCCAAATGCTGGGATTAAAGTCTTGCACCACCAGTGCCTGGAGAAATATAGATTTTAAAACATGTTAATTCAGAAATACTGGAGGAAAATGTGTGCCAGTCATGTGAGGTTTAGAAGTGCCCAGTCATTGAATTAGTCAAGACATAGGATTTAAAACAGCATATAGAATGGTCTGGGAAAGGTTCTTGTATGGTGGAAGCTGCCAAAGAACAGTGTAGCTTTGTACTTTATATATATATATATATATATATATATATATATATATATATATATATATACACACACATCCTTTAATCTAAAGTAAATTGTCAAGGGAACATACCCTAGGGTTAGAATTTGTAGTAACAGATGTGAAGTCCTATCAGCAGTTTGATGACCATGCATGATACTATGAAGAGAACTACTAAAAAAATGAAACTAAGAATAAATATATTAAAAGGTGAAGATAACATAGCTTTTCTGTAATCCAGTAACAAAAACTTACTTCAATGTCATATATCTACACAATGGAATACTCCTCAGCCATTAAAAACAAGACCATCATGAATTTCTCAGGCAAATGGTTAGTACTATAAAATATCATCCTGAGTAAGATAACCCAGACCCAAAAGGGCATGCATTGTATGAACCATCTTATAAGTGGATATTAGCCATAAAGTACAGTATAACCATGTACAGGATAATCAATAGATCCAAAGAAGCCATATAACAAGAAAGTCACAGGGTATACTCTTTGAATCTTTCTCAGAAGGGGAAATGAAATAAATATCAGAGATAATGGAAAAAGGGAACTGTGGGAAAGAGGGGACAGGGAGGGGAGTAAGGTGGGTTGCGGGAGATCATAGGTAGGGAAAGCTGGAGAGAGGCCTCAGAGGTTTTAAGGGTGTGACTGTAGCTGAGATTCCTAGCAGAGGGGGATATAGATCCTGAAGTGGCCACTTCTAATAGTTGGGCAGGACACCAGGTGGAAGGATCAGGACAGCAACCTACCTAAAATCCCTTTGACCCAAAAATATGTCCTGCCTACAGGATGTGCAGAAACAAAGAACATATACATAGAGAATGGCCAACCAATGACTGCTCCAAATTGAGATCCATACCATGGGGAAGAACCAATCCCTGGAACTATTAATGATACTCTGTTATGTGTGCAGACAGAAATTTAGAATAACTATCCTCTGAGAGGCTCCACCAAGCAGGCAATGAAAAGAGATGCAGTGACTTACATCAAAACATTTAAAAAAAATTAGATGGAACTCAAAGAGTCTTACAGAATGCTGGGAGAAAGATTGAGGGACACAAATAGGACACGGACTCCACAGGAAGACCAACAGAGTCAGTTAACCTGGACCCTTAGGAACTTCCAGATACTGAATCACCAATCAAAGCATGAACTCAAGATGGACCTAGACCCCTGTGCACATGTGTAGCCAATGAGCAGCTTGGTATTGTGGGTCCCTCAAATAAATGGAGCAGGAGCTGTTCCTGAGCCTGTTTCCTGTGGATCCCTTGCTACAAAATAAACATTCAGTGGAAGAGAATGTCCCTAGTCCTACATTGACTTGATGTGTGGGGTGGTTGTGGTGGTATGCGTTGTGGAGAAATTTGACATTCAGAAGGGAATTTCCCCTTCTCAAAGTAGAAGGAGAAGGGGTAATGGAATAGGGAAGGATTTGTGTGAAGGGGGTAATGAGAGGCAAGGAAGGGCTGCTGTTGGACTGTAAACAGAATAAATAAATAAATTTAGTAAAAGAGACAGAGAAAGACAGAGAGACAGAGACAGAGAGATAGACAGAGATAGACACACAGAGAAGAGTTACTTCTTTATCAATATAATAAAATAGGAATGATTATTCTTCAGGTCTTAGGGGAAAACAAAATATCTGATCTGATATGGAGACATTACATGCTATTTTGCCTTCCCTTAAGAGTTATTCCAATCTGTGAGTATAGCAGAATGTCATTAGGAATAATTTTATTGGAAATGATTGGCATCTAGCCCAAAGGTCATCAGACAGGATTCATCCAGCAACTGAAGGAAACAGATGCAGAGACGCACAGCTAAATCTTAGGTGGAGCTTTGGGAATCCTTTGGAAGAGGAGAAGGAGGGATTGAAAGAGACAGAGGGGTCAAGGACACAATAAGAAAAGCTAATCAATCAATTATCCTGGGCCCATTGGTTGAACTGCTAAACAGAGAACCTGCCTGGGATGAACCTGTATACTCCATCCATATGCTAACAGTTGTGAAACTGTTTTCAGGTGGTACACCTAACATCAGGAGCATGGGCTGTCTTGGACTCTGTTGCCTTCCTTTGGGACATTTTCTCCCTAGTGAGTTGTCTTGTCTAGCATTAAAGAGAGGTGCCTAGTCTTACTGCAACTTGATATGACATATCTGGCTGATATCTATTGAGGTTGGCCCTTTTCTGGAAAAACAACAATAACAACAACAAAAAACAGAGAGAATAGGGTTGGGTGGGTATGTGAACGGGAGAAGAAGAGGGAGCACAAACTGCCTCTGGAATGTAGAAAAAAATAACATTACACTATACTACACAGAGAGGGGTAGGACAGGGAGAGAGAAGAGAGAGAGGGGGAGGGAATTATTTCCATTAATCTCCTGGCCAGGAGACCACCCCATGTGAAAGAAGATTTGTTAAAGACAAGGGAGAAATAATTTTCCCCTCAATGAGAGAATGGCCTTGTACTTATAAAATGCAACTGCTTGCAAAGCTTTCACTATTCAGTGTTCCTCACCCTAACTACTTGTAGTTTCTTTTATTTTTCCTCTTGAATGTGACAATAAAGGCATAAACTTATCTACTTGTCAAAACTCATTAACCATGTATAGAACAGACATGTTTGTCTATAATTTATCCTTCATTAAAGGTAATTTTGTGAAAAAAATTGCCTATATCCAAAGATAGCTTCCAATAGCAAATAAGTATTTTCTTATTTGTTTTGAGGGGAGGTGGTACACAGAAAATATTTAAGAATGAAGCTCTATTAAGATTTAATACCTGTAGAACTAAGGATTTAGTTTAAAAGACTAATGTTATTTAAAAATGTTTCTGATTTTATGTGAAGATAGTTGTGCATATGACAGAACAAATATCCCATAGCTGATAACTCCCAATGTTGCAATTTGTTTGCTATAAACATTCAAGTCAATTTAAAAAAAACTGTAATATTGTTTCAAACTCATATATTCTTGTTGAAATATTGTTGTATGAACTTACCTCCTTTTATTTCTCCAGATCTCTTAATTTTTATCTTTCATCTGGGAACTTCCATTGGTGCCTTAGTGTGTCTCACTGACAGTTCCATGTACTCATTAGATTTTTAGCATGAAAGTACAATATTGTAGAATAAGCTCAAACATATTCTGCTATACAATTTTGGTATAATTGAATAGATTTTCATAAAACATGAATATACATTTTGATCTTTAAGTATTTTAAAGCAGTCCAAATAGTACTAAATAAGAACATGTCCAGATCTAAATTCATTTGGTTGACTTAATTTTTTTGCCACCTTTCAGATGAGTGCTAATCCCTAATTCCACCAGGGAGCACTGTGGAAGAAAGGGAAGAGAGAAGATAAGGGGAGACATGGAATGCTGACTTTTTGCTAACACATGGCCATTGCAACAACGAGCTCACTAAAGCTATGGGTTCTGCTCTGAATCTGTACAAGAACATGTCTGTTGACACTCAGGCATGGATGGAGGAAGGGCTTGGGGTGCCTTTCAAACATTGACGAACTATTGAATATGTATAGATTTGGTAAGAGGTAGAGTCACTGCCTTCTGTTGTATAGTTCTTATGGGGGGTTCCAACCCAGTGCTCTCACAGGTGGGTCCATATGTAAAGCTTGAAGTCTTGAATCTGGAAAAGGGAGGAGTAGCAGTGACCAGCTTGGAAGCTGGTAAGTACAGAGCCATGTAACAAGTGGGAATGGAGGAAAAATAGCCAGAATACATTGTATGTATCTGTAGAAAATTATCAGAAAACAAAATAAATTTAAAAATCCATCAACAATAAAACAAACCATTTGCTATGTGCAGAATTTATTACAAATGTATCTTGGACATCACCATTTTAAAGCTGATGATCTCACAGGGATTTTATGCTGAGCCTTTAATACTATACTATATTAGCATCATAAAGCACATCATGAACTGAGTGAGACTTTAAAATATATAAGCATGCCTTAAAACTCTCTCTCTAAAACTTTCCCATATTTCTCAAAATTTCTCCTGTGACCCTCCTTGGCCAATACACTTTCCTTCTTCTCATTTCACAGATATGTCACATTCTTATTCATTCCATCACAGATGAGTTTTTTTCCATCCTGGGACTTTATATAAATATAATCAAACTGATCTGTATGTCTGGCCTCATTGACTTACCAACACATTTTTAAGCTGTATGCACACTAGTGATCTCTCCCTATGTATAAATACATCCTAATGTAAATAGAACTATATCACATTCATTTACCCTTTGTCTTATTCACTATTCTTTGAATTGCTTCTAATTAGAGGTTATTCTAAAGAAATATTTATGTCATTTCATATCTATATAGCTATTTCTTTGGCAGAGAATATTTATAAATGGCTCTCCTAGATCTTAGAGTGTGGCTAATTTTTTGACAGTAGGCTACTGAATTTTACTTCTGAATAGAGATTGTGTTTTACTTTTTCCAGTAATTATGAGAGGTTTGGTAAAAGCAACTATTTTAAAGCTTTTAACTAGAAAGGAATTTTGTTATTCAGTATCTTTTAAGAACCAGGGGTATAAGTAAGGGACCCATTTGGTTACTGTCGTCAGGGTCTGCTAAGCTGTAAAAATTAAAATAAAAGTGTGCTACTTTTAGCTGCAATGGGGTCACTTTCTAGAGCAAGAATGAAATGTTAAACACTCAAGTCAGATTTGAGCTACTACTAATTTCAGAAACAGAAGCATGTGACTGGAGAGCTGCCCTTGGCTGATTTTACAACTGCCACACACATCAATATAAAATATATTTTCAAGTATATGAACATTGAGTTGGTTTAACTGGAAGTCCTAGAACTCCTTGCACATTTCAACTCCCTGTACTTAGAAGTCTGCATCCGCTGGCCTCCATTTCTCACCTACTTAATAGTGAAGTACATTGTGTGTCCATAAATAAATGCCTGCTCTCAATTTTGTCCCAAATCTTTAGTGTCTCTGCTAGTGCTGAAATTTCTGTAGTCTCTCATCTCTCTAAGGAGGATTTAGGGTCAGAAAGAGCTCAAATTGTAACTTTGTTTCTTGCTAGCCATTACAACTTGGGTACATTAGTTACCAGGAGGGAGAGAGAAATGTGTCTGTAAATACTGCATGCAAACAAAGCCCCTAGTATTTTAATAGGATTAAATAAGCCAGGCTTTTGTACCTATGATCTATTACAGTATAAGGATCTGTGTTCCTGAACTCCACATCACAGTCAAATAGTAGCCCTGCTTGTTTTCTAAATGTGTGCTGTTCTTTCTTGTTGTATCTTTACTCCTCATCTCTGGGGACCTGGCTACCTTTTCATGCTGGGAATCTAAATCCTCATGGTCCTGTTCAACTCTGATGTTGTGTGACATTGGTCTTTCCTGATATCTCCAAACTTTGTCCCTCTCAAATGAATAAAATATCCTGTGTAGTCTACTGATCCTTTAAACTTATTTTTGTTGTTTTGATTTCAAACCATCAGCAGATTTGACATTATGTACAGGTAAGTCAGAATGGAAATAAAGATTGGTCCACTTGCTCATGTTTCTTTCTCTTGGGGGCTGGAAGGATTGCCACAGGGCCTCTATCTACAATCCTCCTTACTATCAGCCTAAGTGTCAATTCTTATGATGCTCTTCCATATACCAGGATCAGCACTAAGAGCTTATATGCAGTGTGCTGTGTAATACTAATCACTAATCTCCCAAGGAAACAAGAAATTGCAAATAACTCACTTTTAGTATTGTACTCCATGGCTAATAATCATTGTCTCTTAACCATAGCAGGCTCTGGGAATCTGGATATTAAGTGACTAAATCAGATAATCATTTAAAATACAAAGCAAATCTTATTCATTACCTCCTTCCACCAAACATTTCTTGGAATACAGTATACTAATTTCCTTTGGTAGATGTTGTTACTTATGTATGTGCATGTGTGTGTCCATGTGTGGTGGGACATAGGTGTCAAAGATCTCAGAGGAAAACTTACAGAAGTCAGTTTTCTTCCTCAATTATGTGAGCTCTGGGAATTTAACTCACACTGAAAAGCCTGGAGGTAAACAGCATTAATCACTGTGCCACTTTGGCAATGGAAATATAAAAAACTTCTGAATGGTCACATAATGAAATCATCTGGAGAGCCAGCTAATTTAACCTGGAGTTGTGATAGATATGAGTAAGTAAGGCACCCTATTAACATCTAATTTCTCCCTTTCCTTGGTTCCTCTCTCACTCCCTCACATCCCCCAAGTCTCTAATTGCATTTCAGTGTAAACATTGAGAAACTGGATTATGATAGGGTGAATGTCTGAGCTGCTGTAAGAGCTCTTTAAATGCTTGTCTGTGGTATGAAATACAATGCATCTATCCTCTGCTACACAGTGCACCTGACTTTGGCATTGAACTCTTGTAGTAGTTCATCTGAGAATACAAAGCTGTTTTTCTGAAACAGGAGAGATAAGCTCCTATCACACACCAAAAAAAAGAAAGAAAGAAAAGAAAAAAGAAAAACAAACCAAAACAAATTAAAAAAAAAGAACCGAACAAAATTAAACTTCCTCTGTGTCCTTGAAACTCACTGATACAATCAACAGATATGCTTTCAATGTAAGAACTTGTAATTAGAGTATGGTTTAATAGTAACTTTAGACACCAAATGCTATTTTTAATCATTGTTTTTGAGCTTGGAAATACAGCAGAGTAAGACCACTTCAATGCATAGTGTAATTGGTTTTGACAAATGCAGCATTGTCAATCAAGCCACAAACTTCCACTACCTGAGAATGTTCTTTGATTTCTCTCTCTCCAGCCATTTCCTCCCCTATCTGCCCCCAGGCAGTCACAATTTTGCGTTTTGATGCTATAGATCAATATTGCCTCTTTGACAACTTCACATGAGTTAAATCAAACAATATCTTCTTTTGTACAAGTCTTATTGAGATGTCCATGTTTTTGAGATTCGCCCAATTACATTTTTTTTCAGAGGATGAGTAAGTTACTTGCAGACGTCAAGAACTTAAAAGACCAGCTAATGTTCTTTATCCACATTGATATATAGCTATTTCATATCATGTGTTAAAGAGGTTGCTTCCCTTGCACACTAAACTGGCCTGGCAACTTTGTCAACATTTGGACTTGGGTCTGTCTACAAAGCAATTTGTTCTATTTTTTTTTACCATATATGGAAACAATCCCACTCACCATAGAACAGCTTTATAACAAATTTGAGATCAGGTATGAACTTTAGAGATTGACCTTTTGGCTTTTTACTTTTATTTTTTGATGGTATAATACAGTTCTATCATGTCCCACTCACAGTTCCGTCCTCTGATCCCTAGCAAACATCTCCCCTTGAAATCTTTCAAATCCATGGCCTCTTTGTTCATTGATTGCTGCCACATGTGTATGCACATATTTATAAATGTGTTTATACATATTCATATTTCTAAATACAAACTCTTAAGTCAATATTGTGTTGCTTATATGTATGTTTCTACATCTGACCATTTGGTATTGGCTAAAAGTTGGTTTTCTTTTCCCTGGAGTAGACTGCTTCTTCTGCTCTGAGCATTCCTTCATAGCCTGTATTTTGTGCACGGTTGAGACATCATGGGCTTTCCTTTTCTCATTTTGGCACATCTATTTTGTTATCCTCAGTCATCTCATGTATAGGTAATCATGATCATGCTGGTGAGATCTTCTGTATAGCTTCAGAAACCGCTAAAAGGCAGTTTCACCACAAACTTCCCGATCATATAACTCTTATAATTTTCCAACCCCTCTTTCACAATGTTTCCTGAGCCTTAGGTGGGAGGCCATTTTGTAAATTCATCCACTGGGATTGGGCTCCACAACTCTACATTTTCATTGCTTGTGTTTTTGTCATAGTCTTCATCTGTTACAAAGAGAATTTCTTTATTGACTAAACTTCTCTGTGGGCTAAACGACACACATTTAGAATGTAATTAGAGATTGTACTTGTTTATTAAAGTGGCAGTTGTGGGTTCTACTTCAAGGTCCATGGCCTCACTAATACTGTGTAGTTGGCGAGGTTGCCAGTACCAGGTATCATATCCCCCTTGTTTAGTAGGTCTTACACATAATCAAAAATCTGGTGATAACTGCCAAAGTATGTGTGCCAGTACTGCACTCTTAGGATTATTGTGCCATGCTAAATTTTATTTAATATATTTGATTTCATTGTCTGTGTTAGGTCTTTGGTTTTCTGTAGAGTTTTAACATTACATTATCAATGTCTGCTATCATTTAAGATTATTATATTTATTCCATGGAAATCATGTATTAGTTTGGGGAAAAGGGGTGTCTTAAGGTTAGTGAGGAGTTGAATCCATGAAGGATATATTACCATTCATATTTGAGTTATGTAATTTCTTGCCTGTTTTTATTTATATTTTATGTATATGTATATATGCACATTAGTGTGTGCATGAGTGCCTGTAGATATTAGAGGGTAGTTTGTAAAATCTGCTTCTCTTCTAGCATGTAGGGACTAGGGATCAAATTCAGGTCCTCTAGCTGGACTGCAAGCTTTTTTACTTGCTTAGATATTTTACTTGCTTCTTCTTCTTCTTCTTCTTCTTCTTCTTCTTCTTCTTCTTCTTCTTCTTCTTCTTCTTCTTCTTCTTCTTCTCCTTCTTCTTCTTCCTCCTCCTCCTCCTCCTCCTCCTTCCTCCTCCTCCTCCTCCTCCTCCTCCTCCTCCTCCTCCTCTTCCTCCTTCTCCTCCTCCTCCTCCTTCTTCAATATTATAGGTTTTACTATGAGAGAGTCCTCAGGTCTTATTGATTATATCACAAGTAAGATGAGAAATTTTGTGCTGGCTAGTTTTAGAGCAACTTGATCCAAGCTAGACTCATTTTGGAAGAAGAAACCTCAAATGAGAAATTGTCCTCACAAAGTTACCTTGTAGACAAACCTGTGAGGCATTTTCTTGATTGATGAATGATGTGTGAGAGGTCATCACAGTGAGCAGTGCCACTGCTGGGATGGTGGCCCTAGGTGCTACAAAAAAAGAGAGAGAGAGAGAGAGAGAGAGAGAAAGAATGAAAAAATGAAAACCGAATAAGCCATGAGGAGCAAGCCAGTAAACAACCCTTCTCCATGACCTGTGCATCAATTACTGACTTCAGATTTGTCCCTTGACTTCCCTGGAAATAAAAACTGAAACAAACTCTTTCCTTCCCAAACTGAATTTGGTCATGTTGTGTTAGCACACCAATAGAAAACCAAGTAAGACAATCATGATTTCATTTTTGTTTTGTCATTCTTATTAATGTTTTTCCCTTAGTACATTGATATATAAGTGTATGTATTATTTTCCCCCACTTTTAGTGTTAATGATTGTTAATATTGTTTGTTCAATATCGTCAGTATATCTTAAAATCTTTAAAACTTTATCAATGTTACTCTGTGGCCTAGAATATGATGTATTTTAGATAGGGCCATGGGAAAACAATGTTGCATGTTAAAATCTAACAGCTACTCATGTTTCTTCTGACTACTTTTGCATGGAACATTATTTCCTATACGTCCACTTTCAACATATTTTGTTTTGAATTTAAAGTGACACTCTAATTGTGATTTTTATAATTATTATTTTCATCTCTACCTCTGAGCAGTAAGTACACCTTTTATTTAATGTTTGTACATATGAGGGTAGAGTCTAGTGTCTTGCAGTTGTCTGCACAGTAAAGATTTTAGCCTTTTAGCTCCTACACTTCTTCCTTTGGTGTTCACTATTTGTCTGATCCAAAGTTAATTCACTTATAATTCTTCATTTTATCTTTGAAATAACACAAAATTAAGAGATCACCACTCATTATCCTTTTCTTTGGAGCTTCCTGCATAACTTGTCTTCCCAGCTTCAACATTCAGCACCTTAGTTTATAAAGATCAAGTTTGGATGAATAACTAGATTTTGAGAACGTACAACAAGGTCATATATGATATATCACACCTAGCCTGTTTATGACATTGCTATCAGTTTATTATTATCATTTATAATTATCAACATGTATTTATAATCAGATATTATAATATTTTTTAAAGTAAATGGAAAAAACACACAAGTTTCAGACCATAACATGCAAACACTAACTTTTTGATATGTCATATTACTGCTGATATTTTCTCCCAGGTTTTCTGTTGAGATGTTAGATGTGGTAATCTTAGAGGGAATAAGTGTCACAAGGGAAGTTAATCTTTTACTTTTTTATGGTTTTGTTCTTTCCTTTGCATTTTTTCTTTTTACTTCTAATTATAACAGACCTCCATGTGGAGATTTCTGAGCTTATTGAACTTCTTTTATGAACCTGCTAGATGAAATATTACCAGCTCCATCAAACCTGGGAAGCCTGAGGCCTTATTTCATCAAGTACTTTTGTATAGCTCTTCTTCCTGTCTGTGCCATCTTTACTACTGTCTTTTGATAGGGGTTTTATGGATAATGTCTACAAGTCTCCTGAGCTTTGTTTATTATCTTCAAACATTTTTTTTGTTCCTCAGACTGGATACTTTTCATTAATCTACCTCAATTGAATAGTATGTTCTTTCGGTTCAAATCTATTACTGGGCCCTTCTGGTGAAGAATTTATTTGAGTTGTGGTAATCTATTTAATCTCTAGGATATTTATTGTGTTTCTTTTTCATAAACTCTTTCTCCTTCTTAATGTAGTTTATCCACTGTGCTACAATTGCTATGTCTTACCTCAGTGTTTCAATAAAATTTTCTTAACCCAAACATGTTAAAAAGTACTTGACTCAAATTCTGTGTATAAAAAGAAGTCTTTCCTCAGCAGCCTGCTTTTGTTGCTGCTTCTTTTGCTTTTTAATTGTATGTATAAACTCTCAGTTCTTGTCTCTTTGCAAGCCTCATTTACTGTTTTTTTTCTTTTTTTCTTTTTTTTTTTTTACTTTTTTTGGAAAAATGCTATAATAAATCAACTTTGAAAATTACACTGTTTTTCCCTTTCTAGATTTTGTATGTTGCAGCTCAGTGCAAATTATTGGTTAGTGACTTTTAAAATTCATTTTTAAAAATATCTAGATTTGGATGTTTGTGACCATCAAAGTCTCTTATCAGCCACATAAGTACCGAATAAGTGTTTCTTTAAATTTCTCTAAGAATGGCATTCTGAGCAGTCTATATAGTTTACCAAGTGTCTATAGGTGTGTGTGTGTGTGTGTGTGTGTGTGTGTGTGTGTGTTAATGTATCAGACAAGTGCCAAGAACTGCTAGAGTAGGAGATCATAACTGCCCAACATATCTGCAAGGTGAAAGTTCAAACTGTCTGAGAGTAGGAATCAGTGGGTCCAGATCTATGGGCAAACAGGTGAATGGGTACATAGAGTCAATAGTAACTTGGTGTGGGACCAAGACATCTCAGTGTTAGATGCCCATCACATTATGGAGTCTCAGTGAGGGACTTACATTTTTGTCTTGGACTACGGTGGTTGATAAGGTTTTGGCCTGTTATTATGCCATCACTTCATTATAGCTATGGTGCCTTCAGTGTCACTCCACCCCTCAGATTTATTGCACAGATCCCTTTCTATTGCTAGGAATAAGTCATTTATCAGTACGCACTGGATGAGTGTTACCCTTATTTTCTAAATTTACTTTCCTTCTCTGCTACCTAGTCTATTGTCTACAGATCTCTTCTCCCCATGACACTATTATCCATTGCTTTATGTGGAAGACAATATTTTCCTATATACAAACACCCTTTGGATGGATTTGGCCCTTTATGACTAAATTCAATGAAGTCATGAGGCATAATAATCAAGGATAATGTTAGCAAAGTAAGCTAGCATGCTTAAATGCAGTTGCAAAGAAACCCTGCCCGCACAGTCATCAGTATACCTGCTGCTTTAATACGGGCTCAGAAATGGAAATTGGATAGTATGAAAGGAGTTAAGGTAAGTGGGGAAAGGCTCAGTTTAATGTTTTTCAACTGTTCTTTTAAAATAATTTAAAATTTTAGGGAAAGGGTGGAAGAATCTGAGGAGGAGGCCAACTAAAAGGGGTCTCAACTAAGAGCCCTGAGATCTCTCATACACTGAGCCACCAACCAGCCAGCATACAGCAGCTGATATGAGGCCCCTGACACATATACAGCAGAGGACGGCCTGGTCTGTCCTCATGGGAAAAGATGTACTTAACCCTCAAGAGAATTGAGGCCACAGAAAGTGGGGCGGTCTGGCTGGAGGTGGGAATGAAAAGACATCCTCTTGGACACAGAGGGGTGGAGGGATGTAGTGAGAAACTGGAAAAATGGGCTAGGAGAGGAGCAAGAACTGGATTATAAAAGAATAAAAGTAAGAAAATAAATACTTTAACATATAAATCTTGCTTTGCTCCTAGAGTTAAGTGAGTTGAGAAAAGTATCTCTGAATTGGGGTAAGATAAGGACTCTTTTCCAGAGCAAGGAAAAAGATGGTGACTTGCTCACTACGACAATTTTACCAGGCCTTTTTGTTTGTTTGTTTCTTTCTTTGGTGGTTTTTTTTTGTGGTTTTGGTTTTTGGTTTTTAATTTTTTTATGTGAAAACTCTAGCATGCATTTCTCGCTCTCTCTCTTTTCTTTTTTCTTTTTGTTTTCTCTCATTCTTTCTTCTCCCACTCCGCAGTTCCTTCATATTACCCATCCCTTTTGGATCTACTTCTTTTCTGTCTCCTATTAGAAAAGAACAGGCATCTAGAAGATAACCAAACATGAGGGAATAATATATAAGATAAAATAAAAATTACCACAGTGAACCTGGACAAGGAAACATAACAGAAAGAAAAGAACTCCCATGATCAAGGACAAGAATCATACTCCCTGTTCATGCACTCAGGAGTCCCATAAAAATACTAAGCTGAAAGGTTTAATACACACACACACACACACACACACACACACACACACGCACACAAACACCTCTATCTATCTCTATCTGTATATCAATCATCTATATCTATATCTATATCATCTATATCTATATCTATACCTATACTTATACCTATACATATATCCATATCAATATCTATATTTATATCCATATCCATATCTCTATAGATAGTCGGGTACAGACCCATGTAGGCCCTTTGCTTTCTGCTTCAAGCTTTGTGAGTTCATATGAGCCTTGCTCAGTTGATACAGAGGGTCATGTACTTTTGGTTTCCTCCATCCCTTCTGGCTCTTACCCTCTTTCCACCTCCTTTTCTCCAGGGTTCTCTGAGCTCTAAGGGGAGAGATTTGATGAAAATTCCCACATAGAGATGTGTATTTCAAGGACTTCTCTCTCCATGTAATTTCAGGCAGCATTCCTCTGCATCTGTTCCCATTGGCTGCAGGAGGAATCTTCCCTGATAATGACTGAGTAAAGAACTGATTTATGAGTATAGCAAAATATCATTTTGTGTCATTTTATTATTTATGCTCTTTTAGACCAATAGTGTTTGGTTTTACTCTAGGACCCTTGGATATATGGTCTTGGTTCTTGATCACAGTATCATGTATGGGTTCTGTCTCCTGGGGTGAACCTTATTCAAATAAGAGTTTAGCTGGCTGCTTTCCCATGTTCTATTATACCATTGCCTTATCATGTCTTGCAGGTAGGACAGATTATAGGTTAATGATTTTTTGATTTGATTGGTTTCTACATATCATTCTTAGTAGCCCACTGAGTATCTTCCTGCAGAAAAAAACACTAGAACGTAGTTGTGAAGGCTCCATGTAGTCACAAGCTCAACTTTTCCATGTTCAGTGAGTTCTATGGGTGATGTAGTCAGAATTGGGAGCCCACTGTTAGTTTGCAGAAAGTAACCCATTGTCTTAGCAATAGCCAGGGTTGTTGGAGGATTTACATGGGATTCCCTTGTCTAAAATGTTAATTGAATGCAATGCTGCCCCAGTGTTTTAAGCATCTTCTGGCAATAGGAAATGGAGCACTGTAACTCTGTCTCTCTCATTATTTGGATCGCCTTTATATATTGAAGGGAGTTTCCATTGTACTAGCATCCCTCATACACTGCTCAATTCCAGGTGAATTATGCCTGAATTTTTTTCCCTCAACTTTACTTCCTCTACTCTTCCCAATTTGATCCCCACACATCGACAGTCCACTCATGAAATCTATTCTATTTCCCTCTCCCAGGGAAATGTACCCCTCTGTTATACATATCCACTTTGAGTCTAAGGATTATAGCTTGGTTATCATTTATTTAATGGCTAACAGCCACTTATAAGTGAACATACAATATATTTATATCACTGAGTCTGGTTTACCTCACTCAGGATAATTTTTTTTCTAGTTTTAACAATTCTCTGAAAGTATTATGATGTCATTTTTAATAGCCAAGTATTGATTTATTATGTAAATGCATCATACTTTCCTCATTCATTTTTTCTGCTGAGGAACATCTATGTTGCTTTCTCTTTCTGGTTATTATAAATAAAGCTACAATGAACATGCTTAAATAACAGTCTTTTGAGAATATGCACAAGAGTGGTATATAGCTAGATCTTTAGATGGATCAGCTCTCACCTTTCTGAAGAACTGCCATATTGATTTCCATAGTGGCTGTTTACGTTTATACTCCCACCAGCAGTGGAGCAATGTTCCCCTTGTGCTTCATCCTACCCAGCACAAGCTGTCACTTGTGTAGTTGATCTTAGCCATTCTGACAGGATTAAGATGGAATTTAACTAGTTTTGATTTGTTTTGTTTAAGCATGGATAAGGATCACTTTATTAGTGTTGGCTAAGGATGTTGAACATTTCTTCAAATATTTCCCAGGCACTTGAGTTTCCTCTATTGAGAATTCTGTTTAGATCTGTACCCCATTTTTAAATTGGATTATTTTTTAATTTTTTATTTGTTTAAAGATTTATTTATTTTATGTGTATTAGTACACTGTAGCTATCTTCAGACATACCAGAAGAGGGTATCAGATTCCGTTACATATGGTTGCTGGGAATTGAATGCAGGACCTCTGGAAAACAGTCAGTGCTCTTAAGTGCTGAACCATCTCTCCAGTCCTGGATAATTATTTTTGATGTATAATTTCTAAGTTTTTATGTATATTTTGAATATTAGTTCTATGAGATATTGAGTTGGTAAAAGTCTTTTCCCATGTTGTACACTGACACTTTGTCCAGGTGGTGGTGCCCTTTGCTCTACAGAAGCTTTTCAGTTTCATTACATCCTATTTATTATCTTAGTGACTACATTATAATATTATGTTCTCAAAGTTGTCTCCTGCTCCGATGTATTCAAGCCTATTTCCCACTTTCTCTCATCAGATTCAATGTATCTGGTTTTATGAGATCTTTGAAAAACTTTATCTTGAGTCTAGTGGAGGGTGGTAAGTATGGCTCTATTTGCATTATTCTACATACAGATATCCAGTATGACTAGCTCAATTTGTTGAACATACTGTCTTTTTTTAGTATGTATTTCTGGTTGCTTTATCAAAACTCAGATATGTATGTATGTATACATTTATGTGTGTGTCTTCAATTCTTTTCCATTGATCAATATGTTTATTTTTATGCCAATACCATGCAAATTTTATTACCATATCTCTGAGGTATAACTTGAAATCAGGGACAGTAGTAGTTTTCTTATTATTCAGAAGTATTTTAGGAATCAAGAGTCTTTTGTTTTTCCATGTAAAGTTGAGAATTGCCTTTTAAGATTTTTGAAAACTCCTTTGGAATTTTGATGACCATTGCATTGAATGTGTAGATTGTTTTCAGTATGATGGCCATATTTACTACTCTAGTTTTACTGATATACAGTCATGGAAGACCTTTCCATTTTCTGATATATTCTTCAATTTCTTTATTAAGAGACTTGATGTTTTTATTATACAAGCCTTTCACTTGCTTGATTTTCAAAAAATATTTTGTATTATTTGAGGCTCTTGTGAAAGATAATGTTTCTGTGATTTCTTCCTCAATCTCTCCACATGTATGGGATAGCTTCTGATAATTTTTTTTATTCTTGCATCCAGCTATTTTGCTGAAAGTGTTTATCAGCTGTACCAATTCTCTGGTGCAATCTTTTAGGGTCAATTAGGTTTAGTATTCTATCATATTCAAATAATGATACTTTGACATTTTCCTTTCCACATATTATCCCCTTGATCGCTTTACATAAGACTTCAGGTACTATAATCTATGGATATATAGAGAGTGGACAATCTTGTCTTGGAATTTTAGTAGAATTGGATTTTAGTGAAATTGTTTTGAGTTTCTATCCATTTCATTTGATGACGGTTATAGTCTTGCTGTAAATTGCATTTATTTTGATTTGGTATGTCCCTTGTATCCCTAATGTCTCCCTCCCAATCTTTTATCAAGGAGGGGTGACAGATTTTGTCAATGACCTTTACCCATCTGTTGATTATGTAGGTTTGGTCTTTGAGTTTGTTTTACATATGTTGAGTCATCTTTGAATCCCTTGGATGACACCTACTTGGTAATGTAGATAATATTTTTGTGATGTGTTCTTGGATTTGATTTGCAAGTATTTTATTAATCTTGCATCCATGTTAAAAATAAATTGGTTTATAATTCTTTTTGTTGTGGCTTTTGCCTAAATTATTCATTTTCTATCCCAATAGCAGCTTCCCTTCCCTCCTATCCTCCCAGTCCTTTTCTCTCATCTCCTTTTGCCTCATCCTCTTCCCCTTTCACACTAGAAAAGTGGAGGCCTCCCATATGCATCAACCAGCCGCAGCATATCAAGCCACAGCAATACTAGGCACATTATCTTCCAATGAAGCTAGAAAAGGCATGCCAGTTAGGGGACAGAGAACTAAATGCAAACAATATAGTCAGAGACAGCCCCAGTTCCCACTTTAGGAACCCCAGGTTGACTACTGCTACACATACAAAGGGCCAAGTTCCACCCTATTCAGGCTCTGTATTTGGAAATTCAGTCTCCATGAGCCCACATGGACCCAGGTTAGTAGACTGTAGGTTTTCTTATGAAACCTATGGTTCCCTCAATCCTCCTTCCCCTACTTTCGCAGGATTCGCCAAGCTCAGCCTTTTGTTTTTCTGTGCATTTCTGCATCAGTTAACATCAGTTGCTAGGTGAAGCCTTTCTGATAACAGTTATGATAGGCTCCTGTCTGCAAATATAACAGAATATCAGCAATAGTGTCAAGGGTGGGTTCCCTCTCATGGCATATGTCTCAATTTTAGGTAGTCATTGGTTAGATGTGAATATCTGCATCTGACTCTTTCAGATGCTTGTTGGGTCTTTGGGAAGGCAGTCATGCTAAGGCCCTTTTTGTGAGCACTCCATAGCCTCAGTAATAGTGTGAGGCCTTGGGACCTCCCCTTCAGTTGGATGTAACTTTGGGCCTGTTGCTGGACCTTCTTTTCCTCAGCCTCCTCTCCATTTCCTTTTCTACAATTCTTTCAGACAGGAACAATTATGGGTCAGAATTTTGACTGTGGGATGGCAGCCCTCACTCACTTGATACCCTGACTTTCTGCTGGAGGTGGGCTCTATGAGTTCTCCCTCCCCACTGTATGGCATTTCATTTAAGGTCCCTCCCTTTGAGTCCTGAGAGTCTCTCACCTCCCAAGTCTCCAGTACATTATAGAGGGTCCACCTAACTTCTTACTTCCAGAGGTTGCGTATTTCCATTTTTTTTCTGCTTCAGTCCTATATTCTTCACCCAATACCTGATCCTATAAGATTTCGTAAAATTATAAGTTATTATTAAGCTCTTTTATAGTAGGACTGCTATTTGGTCCTTTTCTGATAGTCAGAACTGCAATGAGAACTCTGTCAGTCTCCACTGTGACACCAGTTAATAGCCTCTTAAGTAGTAACCAGATGTTTTACTACTCAGAGCACATTCCAAGAGATTGTAAAACAATTAAAAAATGGTCATAAAAAGGGAACTAATGATTTATTGTAGGTACTAGGACAGAAGATAAAATATTTACTGGGTTTATCTATACAAACTTTATCAAAAACTGAGTTATGGTCTTTAACTTTCAATGATGTTGTGGAGCTGTAATAGGGGATGAATGTCTAGCCAGTTAATAACTCCTAATAGATATGCATATAAACATTCCCTATTGTAATTTTGATTTATGATTTCAATTTGTGTAAACTTGTAGTGAAATTTTTTTTCATATGATCATGTATTTTGAAAGGTGTTTTAAGTGCTGAGGACAAAGAAAGGAGTCAGAATTCAGCTGAGGAGAACTTTTTTGGACAGAACCCTGCTTAGACAAAGTAGAAAAAGTGAGAAAAAATTCCTTTGCCCTGCTTAGGATCTTTCTGTTTTTTTTTTTCTTTTCTTAGATAACTATTCATGAGGTGCAGAGAAGGTATATATTTCTATGTATAGGTGAAATATTTTGTAAACCTTGTTAGGTTCTTTGGGTTTATAACATCTGTTAGCTCCAGTATTTTCTCTGTTTAGTTTTATTTGTATGTCCTGTTGATTGGTAAGTGTGGGGTTTTGAAGACTCCCATTATCAGTGTATAAGAGTTAATATGTTCAACATCATTAGTCATCAGGGAAATGCAAATCAAAACAACCCTGAGATTCCACCTCACTCCAGTCAGAATGGCTAAGATTAAAAACTCGAGAGACAACAAGTGCTGGCGAGGATGTGGAGAAAGAAGAACACTCCTCCACTGTTGGTGGGATTGCAAAATGGTAAAACCGCTCTGGAAATCAGTGTGGCGGTTCCTCAGAAAATTGGGCATGCCACTCCCAGAGGACCCTGGCATACCACTCCTGGGCATATACCCAGAGGATTCCTCTGCATACAACAAAGACACATGCTCCACTACGTTTATAGCAGCCTTGTTTATAATAGCCAGAAATTGGAAGGAGCCCAGATATCCCTCAAAAGAGGAATGGATACAGAAAATGTGGTATATTTATACAATGGAGTACTATTCAGCAATTAAAAATAATGAACTCATGCAATTTGTAGGTAAATGGTTAGATCTGGAAACTATCATCCTAAGTGAGCTAACCCAATCACAAAAGAATACACACGAAATGCAATCACTGATAAGTGGATATTAATGAGCCCAGAAGCCCTAAATACTCAAGGCACAATTAGCAAGTCAAATGACTCTCAAGAAGAAAAAAAGGAGAGGACCCTGGGCCTGTAAAGATTGGATCCAGTATTGTAGACCTAGAACAGAGAAATCGTGGGGGGCGGGGGGAATGAGTGGGGAATAGCATGGGGGAGAGAGGAATTATGGGACATATGGTGGGGGGTAACTGGGAAAGGGGAAAGCCTTTGGAATGTAAACATAGAATATAGAAAATAAAAATTAAAAAAAAGAAATCTGTGTAAAAAAAAGAATTAATATATGATTCAAATTGTAGTTGTGAGTTTTTTGTTTATTTGCTTGCTTGGGTTGGGTTTTTGGCTTCTTTTATAATCTTTAGTGTCCTTTTCTTTGGAATATAGAAATGTTGAGAATTGAAATGTCATCTTGGCATTTTTTTGTGTGACAATGAAGTATCCGATCTTGTACTTTTTTTATTAGTTTTGGTTTGAAATTTATTTTGTTATATATTGAAATTGCTACACCAGATTGCTTCTTAGGACCATTTTCTCGGAATATTTTAACTAATCCTTTACCCCTAGGGAATGTCTATCCTTGTTGTTGAGGTATGTCTCTTAGATGACACAGAAGGATGGATTGTGATTTTCTATCCATCCTATTAGTATTTGTCTTTCTATTGGAGGATTGAGACCATTGATGAGAGATATCAATGGCCAATGATTGTTGATTCCTATTATTTCGTTTGTGTTTGTTATTGCTGCTGTTGGTGGTGGTGGTGGTGGTGATGTGTGTGTGTGTGTGTGTGTGTATCTGTGTTTTGCTTCCTTTGATTTTGCCAGTGTGAGATTATTTACTTTCTGTGTTTTCATAGATATAGTTAATCTCCTCAATTTGGATATGTAACTATGTAGATAGATGTTATTTAAATTTGATTTTGTCATGAAATATTTTCTACATGTAGGGTGATTAAAATTTTGCTGGATATAATAGTCTTGGATAGAACCTGTGGTATCTTAGAGACTGCAGCATATCTGTTAGAACATTCTTGATTTTAGTGTCTCTATAGAGAAGCCGGGTGTAATTTAGTAAGTCTGCATTTATATGTTACTTGTTCTTTTCCCTTCCAGCTTTTAATATTTCCTTTTTTGTTCTATGTAGTTAGTGCAGGCTTAGTTTTTCAAAGCCATATTTTAATAAGGCTTCTAAAATGCTTTAACCTACCTTGTAGTCCATCACCTACTAGAGGTAATAGAAAGAAAAGGTTAACAGAACAAAAGAAGATATGAACCTGTTTAGAAATAGTTCTTTAGATCAAATCAAATCTGTGTTGTCAGAATGTCGGCAGTTCACTTCACATGAATCAACAGCAGCAGTTTAATAAACTTGCAAACACCATTTAAGAATCAGCAACAGCAGCTAGGTTGATCCAGAAGAAATTCCAAGGCTCTGCCAATTGGCTTGAGTCTACAGAAGCAACTAACACCTGCCAGAACAACACCAGAAGTTCTTTAGTGGTATTTCTCTCTGTGAAGTCATGATAAACAATGAATAGCCAAGAATTGTAAGGTGGACCAATACCATATAGCTTCATCAGTGAAGACCAATGTTATCAAAGTCCAACAATGACCAGCAAAGAAGGTCCATTTTCTATTGGGTTATATTTTCTATATTTCTATATATTTTCTAAACATCACATGTTCTCTCAGGCATTAACTCTAGCAAAACATCACATTCACCTTTTCTAGGCTGCTTCCAGAAAACCACCACATTTCTTTTCTTAGCAAAACACCCTTCCACTTGTCTGCTACAGCAAAAACATCATCTCATAAGAGAGTTTCCAGAAAAACATCACATGACACAACTGAGTGTCCAAAGAAATCAGAAATTTCCACTTCAAATTAGTATTTTGATTATTATGTGCAAGGGGACTTTCTTTTCTGAACCAATCTGTTTTGTGTTGTGTATGCTTCTTCTACCATTTTATTTATCTTATTGTTTAGGATAAAAAAATGTCTTACCATTTTTGAAACTTTTTTCTATGTCTTTTGAGTTTTGTTCTCCTCCTTCCTCTATTTCTATCATTTCTAAGTTTGATCTTTTCATAGTGTCCTAGATTTCTCAGTTGTTTTGAGTCAAGAATTTTTAATTTAACATTGTCTTTAACTAAGAATACATTTCTTCTATTGTATCTTTAATGCCTGAGATTTTTCTTTTACATCTATTGTATTCTGATGGTGTAGCTTGCATTTGTATTTCCTGTTTGAATTCCTGAATTTTTAATTTCCATTATCCCTGAGTTTATGTTTTCTTCATTGCTTCTACTTCTATTTTCAGGTCTTGAAAAGTTTTCTTTAATTGTTCCTTTATGTTTTCTTGGCTTTCTTTAATAGACTTATTCATTTTTTCTTTAAGAACCTCTATTATCTTCAAACAGTTGGTTTTAAGGTCTTCTTATACTTTAGCTTTGTTGGAATAGTCAGGGATTGCTATGGTAGAACAGTTGGGCTTTAATGGAGGTACATTAAACTGGCTGTTACTAACTATTTTTACTCTGGTATCTAGGCATCTGGGTTTGCAATGATGATCAGTCTAGGTGCTGATTCTGGATCTGTATTTGTTGAGTGAGTGTTTGTTGTTTATTTTAAATTTTTTGTTTAATTTTTTCCTCTTGGCTTCTGTTTTTCTTTGGAGTTTCAGATAGGGCAATGGCATGAGTTGCCTGTTATATTGGTCTGATCAGGTGGTATGTTCACAGGGCATGCCTGCTGGTGTTGGAGACTGAGATACTGCAATGATTTGGGAGAAACAAAATTGGGATATATGGTCTTTGTAATTCCTTTTGGGGGGGTCATATAGGAAAGAGAGTCTGATGCATGTTTCCAGAGCTTGGGACAAGAATGGAGATATTGGATCTCAGGAGCAGTAGGAAAGGTATGTATCTATCTTCAAGCTGTATGTTGTTCTGGAAGTAGTTTCTTGAGATTTGCGTGAGATGTTTGCTGTTGTTTAGGATTGGGAAAAAAGTGACCAAGTTTGAAAGAGAGGTTAGGAGGAGATGGACAATACATAGGAGATATTGTCAAGGGGGAAAGTAAGTCTGCAGTTGATGTACTGTTGCAGTAGGAATGAAACTAGGGGATGGAATCTGAAGTAACAGAGAAAGAAGAGAAGATCTTTATACAGTCTACCTGATATTCCATCAGGAGTGGTCTGTGGGTTATCAGGGAGTGCCTGCTGGAGTTGGAGGCTAGGACAAAATGACAGAAAGTATCAGAAAGGATGTCCAAATGAATTGTTGTTAGATCCACAGGACATGTGGGCAGTAGAGTAGAGAGACTGCAGTTGGTGTTCTCTTGTATCCCTTGGGACAAGACTGGGGGATTAGATTTGGAGAGGAGAAAGGAATGGTCTTGAGTTAATTTACCATCTTCTTTATTCTGCTTAGCTGGTATGTCCCTAGTGAATGCCTGTTGGCTTTGGAGGGTGGTAGAATGGGTTTCATTTGGTGAAGGAAGATTGGGGGAGAAGATCTTTGTTATCCTTTTAGTATGGGGTCAGATAGGAAAGGGAGACCACAGCATGTTTTCTGTTACACAAGGTTCAAGGGAAATGGGTCTCAGAAGCAGTAGCTAAAATTCATTAGTATTGATGACATCACAACACAGTCTTACATGTTTATTCCTACATGTCTTCACTCTTTATCTATAAGAAGCCTTACCTTCATAATAGATTTTTCTGTGAAATTGCTCCCACTTCCCTATCTTATCTGAGTCTGATTCTATTACATTGTTTCCTCAGACAGTGTTTTACTTGTCTTTTGGAATGGCTGTATCACTTTGATTGAAAGCTACCAGTGTTTTCTCACCTGGTAGGAACTGAGGATATGGGATTTTGTGTATCCTGGCTCTTTATTAGTTTCGGTGTGAGATTTTTCTGATCCTAGTCTTCCAATATTTCTATGTTCATTCTGTGTTCTTTATAGACTTTGGTTTCCCTATTTTTTCTTAGAGGGTTTTGTGGTTTCCATTTCTTTATTTAGAGATAACTGTTACTGAATTGTGTCTCCCCACAAAAAAAAAGATAATCTGAAGTAGGAAAGAGGTGCTATGTGATCTTTGATGTATTCTTTGTCTTCTAAGGAGCCTGTGTGTCTTGGGCTGAGTTTTGGTGTTTATTGGTATTTGTACGAAGACACAGCTTTTCCCCTAAGAAAAAACAGAAATACTACAAGGAGACATTCTGGGAAGACTGATTTTTTTTGATATAGAAAGGCTGGGTAAAATCTTCACCCTTTGAAAACATGCCTTTGTCACGACACTCTTCTTCACAGTATATTTTACTGCATACCTAAAGGTTATTTTTCTTCTCCAAGAAGCCTCATTGATATTTCTGGAGATAAGGTACACATAAAAGGTCAAGTCTTTCTATGTGTAATAGTGGGAGAGCAGAGGACTGAGTGGCTCATATACCACTTAGGTCCAGATGCAGGGCTTTCAATTGGCCCACCCCAATATCTACTACATCCATGAACAGCCAGGATGCATGAAGGGGCCAGTCCTATGGATTGAAAACCACAAGATCTTCATGACACAGGACAACAACAGAATACCTATGAGTCCCAGTGAGGGTTTAGTACTGATAGCACAGTAGAAGCCAGAGGCTTCATACATGACCAATAAATAACTCCCTGCAATGAATATTTATAAGCAAAGAAGTATGGCCAAAAGTGTATTCTATGGGACACACAGCTTCTATAATGAGATGTATTTTCTATTTTGGGCTGGGGTTTACTGCATGGGTACAGATTGGGTATGAGTGGAGGAGAGCAATGAATGTGATTAGGATATATAATGTAAAATTCAGGAATAAGCAATAAAAGGTTTAAAAAAGAGAGATAAACAGACATTACAAACATGCACACACATACACACACAGAAAGAGAGAGAGATAGAGACAGAGAGACAGAGGGAGAGAGAGGGGGAGGGGAGGGAGAAAAGGAGAGGGAAAGAGGGCGTAAGGGGGATGTAAGGGGGATGGTAAGAAGAGCCTCTTTCTTGAGCAAAATTACCTTAAGGAGTCTCTATACCAAATTCTCAAAACATGAGACATGTGATTTCTGAATTATGTTATTTACTTCAGCACAGTATATCAGACAAAGAACATGGAGTACTTTACTATCTCAATAGGAAGCTGTCAAACCACATCTCAGATTGCTTTTCTATTTCTGTTTCTCTCTCTCTCTCTATTTCCATACACACACACACACACACACACACACACACACACACATACACACACACACACATACTTCTTAATTCTCAGAGTGAGTAGCAAGGATGGATAGCCTGATCAAACTGTAGAATCCAGTATAAAGGTAAAGACCCTCATTCTAACACTAAGTGGATCTTGATTTTGATATTATTTAATTTTTTCTCTCCATATTTTGACATGTTCTTTAAATCTCACTGAAATATCCTAAGAAATCCATTAACGGTGAGGTTCTCTATCTCTGTTTTGCTTTAAAAGAACAGAAAACTCTCAGTCTTTTACATGAAAGAACAGCCAACAGCACTGAACATTGCCTTTTTCCCTTCCGATGTTCCTGTGTCTTTTTACACCACTCATCTCTTCACTGTTGAACTTTTTGGCATAGGATTTCCATTTGGGTCATTTCTCAGCCTGTTGTCTATATCCTCATGGTATTAATGCCTTTGTATAAATTCTTGCACTCATCAAAATACAGCTCTATTTCAAAATTCTTTTTCTTTTCTGCCCATTCTCCCTACCATATTTAAAGTGAGTTTTCTTATGACTTTAGATCATGCATACAACTGTATGGATTTAGATTTTGAAGGTTTGTATATTTTGATGTTGATTATACGTATTTGTGTACATGAATGTAGATGACTGAGGAAGTGAGAAAATCGTGTTAGTTGTTCTGGAGCTATAAAATATATAGTAGTAGACATTGCTAACTTATCTCCCACAACTCCAACTGGTAGATCCTTTATATATCAACAACTTTATTCTCTGCTGGAGAGGAAACTCTCTTTCCTATATCCCACTTCTGAGACTAGCTCCTAATAGAAAGTCATGGCCACTGTAAGGGCCTCATTTATTCTAATTTTTTTGTTTTTTATTGGATATTTTCTTTATTTACATTTCAAATATTATTCCCTTTCTGCCCCCTGAAACCCCCTATCCTATCTCCCGTCCCCTTGCTTCTATGAGGGTGTTCCATCACCCACTCACTCCTGCCTCCCCGTCCTCGAATTCCTCTACACTGGGGCATCAAGATTTTCCTCCCATTGATGCCTGACAAGGTCATCCCCTGCTACATATGTGGTTGGAGACATGGGTCCCTCCATGTGCACTCCTTGGCTGGTGGTTTAGTCTCTGCAAGCTCTGGGAGGGTCTGGTTGGTTATTGTTGTTCTTCCTATTGGGTTGCAAACCACTTCAGCTCCTTCAGTCTTCCATTGGGGACCCTGTGCTCAGTCCAGTCGTTGGCTGTGAGCATCTGCCTCTGTATTTGTTAGACTCTGACAGAGGCTCTCAGGAGACAGCTATATGAGGTTTCCTTTTTTCTTTTAAAACCCCCAGTTCTCTTTTGCTCTTGTTTAGACATATGAATGCATATTTGTCTGGGCTGTTCAGTTATTTCCATGTTAACCTATTCTATGGCCACCCATAAAAAGAAAAATATATTAATTGCCTTCATAAGGCTTGCCTGTAGGTATGCCTGTGTGGAATTTTTCTTGCTTGTTGTTATGTGAATAAAAGGCACAGTCTACTGTGGGCAGTGCCATCCCTAGGCAAGTGGTCCTTTGTTATATAGAATGCAAAGTAAACTAATATGAAAAATAAGCCAGAAATCTGTTTACTGCTATGATTTGCATCTCTCCTTTAGTTCCTGCCTTTACCCTCCTGTCCTGAGTCCCTGTCTTGTTTTCTCTCAATCATGAACTGTTAAGTACATGATGTTCCAGGGCTTAAGCTACATCATAAATGGTAAGATAAACCCTTTGCCTCCCCAAGATGCTTTTGGTCTGTGTTTCATCACAGAAACAGAAAGCCAGCCATCTTACATTTTCATTTCATGTCCACCTCATATTTCACACAAAGATAATTTCTTCTCAGTTACTTATTAGGAGTCAGAATTAAAAGTCCATATTTCATTCCATGCCACAGAATCTCCATAATGAAAACTACCAGAATTTGTTGAGCATTATGACATCACAGAATAAAGTAAACTATATTAAGAGTCATTCACTAGGTTCAGGAAAATTTTGTTTCCTTCTTCCAAGACAATTTCACTCTTAAAACTAATTTCATAATTTTCAGCAGTTTGGAATTCTATGCACATTCTTGGATTACTGCTGTTTTGAAAATCGTCTCAAGCGATGGCATAGTTATCTCTATTTCAAAAGTGTTTCAAGAAAATTAAAAGTAGCAAAATATGATTGAAATTATTCAGGCTCAGTGGTACAGCCTATAACTCCTCCTTGGGATTCTGAAGGATATTAAAAATTCAAGGTCAGTCTTGGGTACAGAATGAGCTCAAGGTAGCCTTGGAAACTTAGACCCTTTCTTAAAAAAAATAAAAAAGGAGGGCTGGAGAAGCAGCTCGATTCTCAAGTACTTGTCTGGCATATACACAGTATCAGGTTCCAACCATAGTCCTGAAAATGAAATATTGAAATCAACTGGTATAAATAACAGTGACATTTTTGAATCCTATTTATGTGCCAGGACATAAGTTCTACAATGTATTGCATTGAAACCCTAAACTGTTGTTACATTATAATTACTACCATTTTATCACCTGAAAATGAGAAAACATTGCAAGCACAATCAATTATTACCTTTGGTTGAGCTATAGAAAAACAAATACTTAGAAAAAATTACCTTCTTAAGATCTAAAGTCAGGGCCACATCAGAGAAGTACAAACATCAGAGAAGTCTCCCTTAAGAAGGACAACAATGTGAATTGGGTGCCTATGACTCAGAATAGTCTCAGTATTCACCTTTCAAAGCTAAGGCAGTATCTGTAGAGCACAAGACCCATTTCCTTGTTAATTTACTAACCACATTTGCTTGAGATCCCTAAGGCTTTTCTTACAAATAGCATGCACCTTACTTCAGAGACCTTTATTTATTTTCATTTTTATAGTTATTGACATCATTATTCTGTAGGCACAAATATTTTCTCCATTTCTAATTCCTCTCTGCATAAATATTTTCTTACAATCAACTCACCAGCATTTGTGTTTCTCCAAAGACCTCCTTAGGACAATGGTCTCATCTGCTTAACTCTAGACACGGATTTAGCTTTGTTCTAGCACCTCCCAATGCCCTTTGCACAAACTGTAGTACCATTCATTATGCATTTGTTAAATAAATGAGTAAATGCAATAAATAAGTAATGAAAGCCT
This sequence comes from Apodemus agrarius, assembly GCA_964023405.1. Classification (NCBI taxonomy): domain Eukaryota; kingdom Metazoa; phylum Chordata; class Mammalia; order Rodentia; family Muridae; genus Apodemus; species Apodemus agrarius. The sequence continues at coordinate 132,383,741 of OZ030006.1, forward strand.
GAAGTCCCACGTCTGTTCTCTGAATTCTCCCTGCCAATTACTTACACTCTTTTACTTACCACAGATTTCCACATCTCTAAATCACAGAGAGCAATTCCAAACAGAACTTAAATTCTAACTTCTTACTCATTTTCTTGCCTATACTCCCCTTATTTGTCTCAACTGCACACATGCACACACACACACACACACACACACACACACAGAGAGAGAGAGAGAGAGAGAGAGAGAGAGAGAGAGAGAGAGAGGATTTTATTTGTAATTTTGTGTTAGGTACTTGTTTTTCTCTTCCACTCATGGGAAATTCCTTTTAAATACCACCTCAGAGCTGAGTTCACTTAATAGAATCCTTGTATTCATTAAAGCTTCCTCATACCAAAGGCAAACCATCATGTATCATAGTATCTCTTCATACTGTTGTTGAGGTGTGTGTGGTATGTGTGTGTGTCTGTGTGTCTGTGTCTGTGTGTGTGTGTGTGTGTGTGTGTGACTTATGGTATGAATCCAATACTATTAGTAGCATTATTATTTTAAATTTTTCAAACCTTACAATAATGCAAATATTCACACCAATTACAGAATGTATGAGCAAACTAAGTTTGTATCACACAACTGACTACTTCAGACTCAACATTTTAATATATCTCTAAGTGCACAGTATGTTCTTTGATTTCTTAGTGATTTTTAAGTTACCTTAATATTTCATTTTTGAGATTATAATATAATTATATTATCTGCCTTTCTTTTCAACCCTCAAATTTATTTCTCTTTGATATCTTTCAAATTCATAGCCTCTTTATTATTAATTTTGACATTCTGACATGATGCAAATCTATTATTGCTTTTTCTTTTTTAAAAGTCTTTTCTCATATATTATATACACACAAGGGTTTCCCCTTTTCCTGCCAACTCAACCCTCCCATTCACCCTCTTCTCCAGATTTACTGCTTCTTTTTCTCCTCAGAAAAGAACAAGCCTCCCAGGGACATCAACCACACAGGGCATAACAATCTATAATAAGACCAGGCATATACTACCACATCAAGGTTGGACAAGGCAACCTAGTACAAGGAAAAAGGGTCTCAAAAAAGTAGGCAAAAGAGTCAAGGACACCTCTGTTTCTACTGTTAGGTTTACCACAGATCACCATTCTATTCAACTATAACCTATATGCAGGGGACCAAGGTCAGACCCATACAGGTTCCCTGATCTCTGAGAATCCCCAAAGAGTTCTTATGTTGATTCTGTGTGGTCTAAATGTATCTAGTCATATGCCACAGTTTGGACTTTTTTCTTAGTCTTTACATTCAGTTCTATTATTTTATGTACATTTTAGAAGATAGACCTCTCTTAATGCCTGTAGAGTCTCCTAGATATTAGGCAGCCGTAGAAAGACAGAGGTAGAAAAAAAGACTCTGTCTTACCTTATAGAGGACCATGGTTTTTCACAGTAAAGGAGCATCTTTGCTACTCATGTTTGCATATGGTAAAAATGCCTACAGGACATGGTCCCTTATAGGGTGGAAATGATTTCCTTAGACCACCAGGGAAGCTGGAAAGTATAGTGTTTGACAAGGAAACTATCAGACTCAGAACTGTTTTTACAAAAATTTTGTCTTAGTGAGGGTTATTAGAAATTGCTGTGATGAAACACCATCACCAAAGAAACTTGAAGAGTAAAGGTTTTATTTGACTCACAGTACATTACCAAAAGTGGTGATAACAGAAACGCAGCTTGGCAGGAATCTGGAGGCAGGAGCTGATGTAGAGGCCACGGAAGAGTCCTATTTACTGGCTGTTCTTTATGGCTTGATCAGTCTTCTTTCTTTGTTTCTTTTTTTAAAATCTCCATGACTAAAATACAGGTAGTTTTATTTTCATGATAAAAGGCCATTTGAAATTAGTTCTAGAAAGGTTAATATTAATACAAGGACATCACAGCTCCAATCACACATCACCAACTCCTGTGATGCAGAAAGCATAATCTACAGTAATGGACACTGTTTGTCTGTGTTAATCAAAAATAACAAAAGGAAATATTTTAAAGTGTAAAGAATGGACTATCCCAACACCACATGCATATACACAGACATATACACACAAACACAACACAGACAACACATATACATACGTACACACTCACACACACAAACACAACACAGACATAACACATACATTCATACACAAACACAACATATACACATATATACTCACATCCATACACACACATACACAATACATATACATACAAACACAGCACATGTACAACACATACACATACACACCCCCAACCCCCCACACCCACTACTAAGGGACCTTATGGGGAAAACTTAGTGTGCATCCATTCTCCATTCCTTTATGGCCTCCCTTTGAGTAGATTTCTTTCTTTTTTTTTAACCATAAAATTGAAGATTTACATGGAAAATATGTCTGATAAAATAAAAGAGATATATAGAAATGCATGTTAAAATTGATACTTTTTTCTTGGAAAATTAAAGAGTAAAAGTGGTAGACATAAAAAGCATTGCTAAATTAATTGGAAAAGGAAGTAGAAATATTTTATGATAGAATTAAAGATTTATGTGGAAAATATTTCTGATTAAATTGTAGAAAAATGTAGAGAAATGTGTTAAAATTGAAGTTTATCATGGAAAATTTTATATAGATATGATAATGGTAGGCATACAAGTATGTTTAAGTTGATTGAAAGTGGAATTATAAACATTTTATGATAAAGTCGAAGATTTATATGGAAAATATTTCTGATAAAATTGAAGAAATATATAGAAAAACATGTTAAAATTGAAGATTGTTGTGGAAAATTCTACAGATAAAATGGTAAGCACAATTTTTCATGTAAATCAATTTTTATCAGAAAAGGTTTGCAATTCCTCTTTCAATTAATTTGGTAATGAATTTTATGTCTACCATTTTATCTGGACTGTTTTTCATGATAATCTTCAATTTTAACATGTTTTTCTATATATTTCTATTTCATCAGAAATGTTTTCCACGTAAATCACTAATTTTATCTCAAAATGTTTTTAATTCCACCTTCAAATAATTTAGAAAGGTTTTTTATGTCTACCATTTTATATGTATAATTTTCTATGAAATATTCAATTTTAACATGTTTTTCTATATATTTCTTGAATTTTGTCAGAAATATTTTCCATGTAAATCTGCAATTTTACCTGAAAATGATCAGTCTGTTTTTTTCCTAGAACTCAGAACTAACTCCCCAGAGATGGAAGGACCCATCCACAGAAGGTCTCTCCCATGAGTCATTAATTAGGAAAATACCTTTACAGGCTTGCCTGCAGCTAGATCTTATAGAGGCATTATCTCTATAGAGACTCTCTCCTTTCAGACGACATTAGCTTTTGTCATGTTATCATAAATATTTCTATTTCTGTATATGTGTCTGTGTGTATACATGCTCACATGTGTGTGCCACATGTGTATTAGCTGGTGTGCCAGAGTGTGGGACAGTCTGATGTCAGCATTGGAGAAACTCAGCATCTCTAAGATCAGCAGCACTGTTAACTGCTGATACATTTCTCTTCTTACTTAAAAATTAATTTAAATTTATTTTATTTACATGTATCAGTGTTTTGTCTGCATGTATGGCTGTAACATCACATGTGTGACTAATCCTGGAAGAGCCTAGAGGAGGCCATAGCATCCTCTCAAATTGGAGCTGCATATGGTTCTGAGCCTCTATGTGGGTACTGGAAACCAAACCTAGGTCTTCTGCAAGAGCAGCAAGTGGTCTTAGATGTTGAGCTGTCTATTTTCAATGGCAGTCTTTTAGCCTTCATTTCACACCAACTTTGTCACCAATCAAGTGGTCACAAATGTGTGCAGCATACTATGAGAGCTGTTTTATGCAATTGACTTGTTTACCTCTGGTATACTGTCATAGCAATATAGGAACTGCATTCTAGAATTATGTATCCTCCATCCTTTCTGAACAAGATTTCCTCCATTGTCCTTCCCCATGTAACACCATACTAACTCAGAGTCAGTGATCAATGTTATCACAAAAAATCTGCTGGAATACTTAGAAATTACATTTGAATTTTCGACAGATTTAGATAAAGCCAGGTTTCTGTAATATTGAATATTGCTGTCCATGAACATAATAGGAGTATGAGCTTTGCCTTTTATCCCTTCTCTGTAAAATATGTATTTGTTATGTAGAAAAATATAATGTTTAAATATTAATACTGTTTTTTTGTAGATTAAACCTACAATAGTCATTAAGTCTAGATTTCAGTGTCTACTTTAGTTTTAGTTGGAGAGCAATGAAAGAACCATAAGGATACAAATGATGTAATATACATCACAGCAGGCAAGTTACCAATTTCCTCTCCTGTTCTAATCTTCAAAATGTCTGTAATTTGGTCTTTGGAGGGGACTATTTCGGTGTTGGCATCATATTAGGTGTGGATTTTTTTCTCTAAATCTTACCTTTGGATAAAGCAAGCTTGACTGTGATTTCTAATCAAAGAGATTTAAGTAGAATAGAATGGAACTTGAGTCCTATTTTTCAGAAATACATCTTACTTTTTGAATTAGGTGTGAGGTTGGTGGGGCTTCAAACTTCCAAAGAGTGATTTATTTGATACATCTTTTCTCCAAAAAAGAAACTTAGAAAAGAAAATTGTCTTGGAATATTAATGTTCTTGGAGTGATTTTCAAGTAGGAACTTTCATATTAATAAAAAAATGTAGGGACTGGAGAGATAGCTCAGTGGTTCAGAGTGTTTAGTGCTTTTGCAGGGGACCTACTTACAGTTCCTTGCACTTATAAGAAGTAGCTAACAACACTTGGCTATGGCTTCAGGTCAAGAGGATTTTCTGGTATCCTCAAGATGCACACATAACACACACACACACACACACACACACACACACACCATATATATTAAAACAAACATTAAATGTTATGGCTGTTAAAAGTCTTTATGTGTATGCTACCAGGGATGAGAGAATCTGCAATGTGCTGTATAACCTTGACCTTTAACTTAAAACATTTGTGTTGAATAAAGATGACTACAGCCTATAGCTGTACAGAAGAACTGTTCATAGGGTTTTAATTTATGGGCTTGGGGTTTGAGGCAGGACTGGGAGGATGAAAGAGAAGAAGGTGGGAGAGGAGAATACCATGGTATAAGAATCTTGAAAACATGGCCCTAAGGGCTGGTTAATTAAGAGCATTCCAGACAGGATATGGCAAGTCATATTGTGAGGTTATTCACAAGGAAGTAGACATAATAGCTCTACTGCTTTAAAGGCTTATTATAAATATAAAGATTTTGTGTCTTTTATCTGGGAAGTGAACCAAAGGTAGGGTAGAGCTCCCTAACTGAGATTAAAGTAGTATGACAAGAGTGCAGTCTGTAATTCATCCTTTCTTCCATACTGAAAATATTTACTATGTACTTTAGCAGTATTTCTTCCCCCTTTTCTTTGTTCACTGAATGGACAGACAGCTAGGTTTCAAAGTGGAAACATCTTAGACAACATGGCATGAGAATGGGGTCATATCTCAAAGTGTGTCCGTAGAAGAGGAGTTACAAAAACAAATAAAATCATGCATTCTCAAAGTTTTGTTCTGTGAATTTAATGATTTGCGGAAATTTTTAGGCAAAAAGTCTGTCTTGCCTTGTTGCATCCACAGTGCAAAGAAATACAGAACAGAGAAATAATTCAGGTTCTGACACTTTAAGTAATTAAAGTGGGATTTCACACTAAGTGACTAGCATTGTGAAAGAACTAAACTGGGTTTATTCTCTTCAACAGATGTGGTTTTGACACTCTACCATATATCACAGGATCTAACACAAAATGCGCATATTCATATATTTATCTATATACTTCAACAACTTTGCTTTGTAACCCTGGCTTGGCTTAAACTCTGTTTTCCTGCCTCCCCAACCCAAGCCCTGAGAATCAAATTTATAAATGATATCATATTTCCACATGCAAGTAGCATATTCATGCATTTAGCATTTGATAAAGAAGCAGGCTCTTTTCCACTTTAAAATTATTATGAGTGAAACTAACACAAAATATGTATATCTATAAATAAGTGTGTTAACATGTCTTCTTTTCTGGTGAACTTATTCCAGGAGTAAAAATGCTTTGAACATGAAAAAGGAATATCTAACATTTTAAAGAACTGTCCAGGTCTTTTCATGTAGCTCTACCATTTTGCATTCATGGTACTAACCTGTCAGGTTCTAAGTTACACCATCATCTTGACAACACTGTTATTACTACTTTCACCCTTCCCATTATATGTGAGCATAATATAGTCTACTGTATTTTAAATTTTACTAGTGACTAATAATTATGAGAGTATACATACATATTTGTATGTATTGTTTGTTCTTTTCATTCAACAGTTTACTGTATTTTGAAATTGCTTTCTGCTTTAGTATTGAAATTTAAGTCATTGTATACTCCAGACATTTAAGTTTTATGACCATGTCTTGTAACTATTCTCTTTCACTCAGTGACTTATCTTTCCCTTTACAAAATTATCTGGTAAAGTAATAGTTCTCAATTTTGTTAAATTCCAATTTAGTAATTGTACCTTTTGTATCAGTTTAAATGTCTAATCTATGAAAGATGTAGTCTTACTGAAATTTTATATATTTTAAAAACATATTTTAATATTATGTAAGTTTGTATTCTATCATGTAGGGTTAGGGTCAAGATTTGCTTTTATTTTGCATTTAGATTGAGAAACAAGAAACAGGACAACGAAAAAGGAAAAAGAACACTTAAGAACATGAGAGTGGACTCTGGGAGAGGAAAATTATACACAGGCTAATGGGGAGTACAGAAGGCAGTAATATTAAAAAAATCTCTGAAAATGTCATGAGTAAAACTGTTACACTGTATCTTAATTATGAACAAAATGTAGGAGAAGAAAACAGTAGGTAATACAGTAGTTTTAATATCATTATTTTTAGAGGGATTTTGGAATGTCCTTGTAATTTTTTTGTAAAATAAATCAATGGACTCTACAAGTATGTCCCTATTTTTGAACTCTCTGTTTTAAGTTCTATTGATCAGTATGTCTATTTATACTCTTATTTATGGAGTGCTATAGCTTGTTAGTAAATACTGAAACCAGGTAATGTAAGGCTTACAGTACTGTTTTTTTTTCCTCATATGTATGTTTATGTGTCTGCTAGCTAATGCTGTCCTTCATTGTCTTAATGAGGTCTTTAGATTTCCATAGACAGTTCCCCAAAACACCATTCAGGGACTTTTACTGTTTTACATTTTCATATCATTTTGAAGAGAAATGACAGCTTAATGTGAATATTGTTGGAATTTCTAATACTTAAGCACAGTCTAATTCTGCATTATTTTAGATGTTTTAAAATTATGCTTGGCAATAGGCAGGTATGGGGGAAAGGTCTCAAGTGTATTTTGTGAAATTTGTTTATAATCCTTTACATTCTGAGGCTTTGATAAATAATATTCCTATAATATTTTATATTTGAAATGACCTTTGATAGTACATAGAAACACCACAGAATATTGACTGTCTTAGTTAGGGATTTACTGCTGTCAACAGACACCATGGTCAAGTCAACTCTTATAAGGGCAACATTTAATTGAAGCTGGCTTACAGTTTCAGAGGTTACAGGTTTCATTATTATCAAGGAAGGAGCCTGGCAGCATGCAGGCAGGCATGGTGCAGGAGGAGCTGAGGCAGAAGAATGGCTTCCAGGCAACTAGGATGAGGTTTCAAAGTCTATCCCCAAAGTGGCACACTTCCTCTAACAAGGCCACACCTACTCCAACAAGGCCACACCTCCAAATAGTGTTACTCCCTGTGCTAAGTATATTCAAACCACCAATTGACCCTATATTTTTGGTCTTTGATAGATTCATTTTAGTGGTGGTTGTTACTTCTTTTAGCTTTCTTATAGGTCCTATAGGATTTTCTCTACAGGAAAATTTACCTTTTCACATAGTTAAATAGAGGTAGACTCAGTTCTTTTGGATTATTACACATAAAGCAGGTAGTTTGTCTTTTCTGAGCAGGTTTTATAGGATTTCAATCAAGTTTGTACATTATACATACAGACTATTGATAAGGAAAGGACTGGTTACATTTTTACCATTTAAAGAGAACAATCAATAGCACAATTTAAAGGCTCAATAATCTTTCTACCCCATTCCTTAGAATGCATACATCTACCCAATTATACCCAACTCTCTCATTACAGAATGACTAGTATGCAAAACACTCATTGTTCAGCAAGTACACATACATGAAAATATACTCACAAACATGCACTACTTAATGTTTTCACTTGTATATTAAGGTTCTCTGTTTCTTCCATATTCATGACATTCCAATAGAACAACTGCACTGCATTCTCAATTTAATAATTCTCTCAGGTGTACTTGCCAGTTCCTTACCCTGAGAACTAAGGGAAGTCATATTTTCCTGAGAGTGCTATGGTTTTTTTTTGTCCAGGACATCATTTGGTAAGTAAAACATTGGTTGTTTTAGCATCACCATTCTGAATTTTTCTATGTTTTTCTTTCTGTAGACTCAAGCAGACTTCTTCTTTATTATTGGCCTATAATCACTTGCAGTATTTCAGCACAGGACTGTTCCCACATTGGCTTGGTGTGTGTGGTTGAGGTGTGGTCATATTTTCAGTATAGAGTGAAAACTAAGTCCCCATTTGTCATTCCCTGTCCCCTGTATTCTGTTTGTGTGTTGCTTAGAAAGAAATATCCTAGCACCTTATTCTGGCATCTGGACCAACCTAGATAATTTGTCTAGAGGTACCAGTCATATACTCCAAGAACCTGGGAATTTACCATAAATGAACCAGTTGCAAGCTACTAAATGACATTTATATGATGCAAAAGTGTGAGGTCACATCCCCCAAGATTAGTGCAATATTAGAGTATAAAAAAGCTCTGCACTACTCTATAATTCTGTTAAAGGTTGTCTCCTAAATGATCATAACTGGCCACTGATATTGGCTGGAATAGAAGACTGATAGTCTTGAAGCATATCTTTCCCTGACATGCAGAAATTCCAAGAATCTTGCTTTGTAGACAGGCTTTAAGATATGGATCAGATCTTAGTGTTAAGTTTCACAAGGAACTAAGTTCTACCAAAAAATTTTACATAAATAGCTTGTGGTTTTGTTCAGTGATATATGACCTATATTTGGGGTTATATTGGTGAAAACATTCTATTAGCCATGTAGACTGATATAAAGTTGGGTTCCAACTTGTTCTCAAAGCCACATGACATAGTAAAATCTTCAGTAGTGCCCTGAGACCCACATGACAATTGGCAGTAACTCAGACCTGTGAATGAAAGTTCTGGGCCACTGGATGGTTGTGGCTCCTTTATCAAAGATAAAGTGACCATAAGTCTGTGGGTTCATTTCTGAATGGTGCTGGTTCAACTGGAGGTCAACATGCAGAAGAATGCAAATTGACCCACTCTTATCTCCTTGTACTAAGATCAACTCCAAGTGGATCAAGGACCTCCACATAAAACCAGACACACTGAAACTATTAGAAAAGAAACTTGGGAAGACCCTGGAGGACATGGGCACAGGGGGAAAGTTCCTGAACAGAACACCAATAGCTTATGCTCTAAGATCAAGAATTGACAAATTGTACCTCCTAAAATTACAAAGTCTCTGTAAGGCAAAGGACACTGTCAGAAGGACAAAATGGCAACCAACAAAGTGGGAAATGATCTTCACCAACCCCACATCCGACAGAGGGCTAATATCCAATATATACAAAGAACTCAAGAAGTTAGACCCCAAAGAACCAAATAACCCTATCAAAAATGTGGTACAGAGCTAAACAAAGAATTTTCACCAGAAGAAATTCGGATGGCTGAGAAACACCTTAAGAGATGCTCAACATCATTAGTCATCAGGGAAATGCAAATCAAAACAACCCTGAGATTCTACCTCACACCAGTCAGAATGGCTAAGATTAAAAACTCAAGAGACAACAGGTGCTGGCGAGGATGTGGAGAAAGAGGAACACTCCTCCACTGTTGGTGGGATTGCAAAATGGTAAAACCGCTCTGGAAATCAGTGTGGTGGTTCCTCAGAAAATTGGGCATGTCACTTCCAGAGGACCCTGGCATACCACTCCTGGGCATATACCCAGAGGATTCCCCTGCATACAATAAAGACACATGCTCCACTATGTTTATAGCAGCCTTGTTTATAATAGCCAGAAATTGGAAGGAGACCAGATATCCCTCAAAAGAGGAATGGATACAGAAAATGTGGTATATTTATACAATGGAGTACTACTCAGCAATTAAAAATAATGTACTCATGCAATTTGTAGGTAAATGGTTAGACCTGGAAAATATCATCCTAAGTGAGCTAACCCAATCACAAAAGAATACACATGAAATGCAATCACTGATAAGTGGATATTAATGAGCCCAGAAGCCCTAAATACTAAAGGCACAATTAGCAAGTCAAATGACTCCCAAGAAGAAGAAAGGAGAGGACCCTGGGCCTGTAAAGATTGGATCCAGTATTGTAGACCCAGAACAGAGAAATCTTGGGGGGGGGATGATTGGGGTATAGCTGGGGGGGGAGAGGAATTATGGGACATATGGTAGGGGGGAACTGGGAAAGGGGAAAGCCTTTGGAATGTAAACATAGAATATAGAAAATAAAAATTAAATAATAAAAAAAGAAAGTTCTGGGCCAGTTTGTCCCCCACCAAAGTTGATCCTTGTGTACCAGTGGTCTCAGGATGTGGGCTAGCTGAGTTGGTGGGCAGTGAGTACTATAAGTATGAATGGATCACAGAGGTCATTTTGCAGGACAGTTCATTTATTGAAATGATGGTGCTAGCTTATGTAGCTGAAGTTGGGGTAGAAGTAGGAAAAAGAACAAGGGAGAAGTGCTGCAGTGGTGTCAGGGGTCTTTCAAGCTCATCAGCTAGATTAGCAGACTGTTTCTGATATCAAGATTTTTGAGAAGCCAGTTCTCTAGAAGAGAAAGAGAACCCTGACTGGCTTTATCATGACATGTCCTTTGTTTCTATGGAGTTGAGTAGGTCCAAGCCAGATTTGGGTAGGAAGTGGCCATACTACAGGATCTTTGAGAGATGTCCAGGGTATGGTCAGTGGTCCTGGCTTTGGAACTCACAGTCAAAAAGCTGAAATATTGAGAAGAGCCTAGCATAACCATCATCTGAGACACTTCAGCCAGCAGCTAATGGAAATATCTGCAGAGAACCAGAGTAAAACATTAGGCAGAGCTTGGAGAATCTTATGGACATGAATGAGTATTTGATGGCAGTGAAGAAACATCATGACCAAGGTAATTTATATAAAGAAACATATTTAATTGGGGCTGTTTTATAATTTCAGAGGTTCAGTACATTATCATTATGGTGGGAAGCATGTGATAGGCATGGTGCTGGAGGAGCTGAGAGTTCTATATCTTGATTTGAAGGCAGCAGGAGAAGACTCTCTTCCACAGGCAGCCAGGAAGAGACTATAACCAAACCAGGCAGAATTTGATCATTCCTCCAATAAGGCCATACCTCTTACTAGTGCCACTCCTATGGCCAAGCAGGATTGGCATGCCATAACCAACCAACCAACCAACCACCACCACCACCACCACCACCACCACCACCACCACCACCACCACCACCACCACATTAAAGCAAATTTCTGTAATGGCAGTGCTTCCCCACAAAGGAAGCATAATCATTTTATGGAAACAAAGTTGCTGCCTGCAACTGCGGACAGCCACAACTTCTTTGGACTAACTTGCAGAGCCTATGATCAACTAGAATACTCTGTCACAAGGATTGATTAAGAATGCATACCTCCCAGAAACTTACATCCAACCACTGAACTAAGGGTAGGGAACGCTATGAAAAAGTTAGGGGAAGGACTGAGGGAGCTGAAGGGGATTGCAACACCAGAAGTAGACCAACAGTATCAACTAAACCAGACCTCTGGGAGCTCCCAGAGATTGTCACCAACCAAAGAGCATACATGGGATGGTCTGTGGCTTATACATATCAGAGGACTGCCTTGTCTGGCTTCTGTGGGAGAGGATGTACCTAATCCTATAGTGACTTGATGCCCCAGGGATGGGAGATATCAGGGGCATGTGGGGTGCCGGTGGGTGGGTGAAGCTGGTAAGTACTCTCTCAGATGCTAAATGGAGGGGTGAAGAACTGTGGGAGGGGCAACATCAGCAAAGAAGCAACATTGGAGCATAAATAAAATAATTAAAATTTTAAAAAGAGAAAGAGCACACAAATGAGGGAGTAGAGAAACAAAGACGAAGAAGAAGAGGAGGAGAAGGAAGAAGAAGAAGCAGAAGCAAAAGCAGAAGCAGAAAGAAAAGAATTCATACCTCCTGTCAATTCCTTGGGCTTAAACTCATGAATTATCATCAAATATTTTGAAGGAAGCCTCTGGTCACTGACACTTTTGTTCATTCCTCTTTGCAATGTATCACATTGCCTAAATATTTCTTTGCTTTTCCAGTGCTCTATTCTTTTACTGGGGATTTGGGATATTAGCTGAATTCTTTTGTTGAACTTATGGAGGTGGAGCTATTATCCTCAAGCTCCACAAACCTGCTTTAACAAAAACATTAAGAGGCAGAAATATGAATCCAATTTCCTATGTACAGATTCTCAACTCAACAGATTTATGGTAGCTTTTCTATAGTCTACATTGAAAAATCCAAAAGTAAGATCTGTGATGCTGGAATAGGTAATCTACAACTCTCCATGAAGCTTTGATTGTATATATCTGATTATAAGCAGATTCCAAGAGTTTAAAATAAGTCAGAGTCATTCTACAAGGCCAGCCTAGTTTAGCTTCAGCTTGAAGAGTCTTGAGGGAGAGCTGAGGGCCAGAAAGAAGTCAGCAGCATTATGTCTTCTTTTCACCTCTCTGCTTAACATTTACACCAGCAGAGATGGACTTACAACTGTCCTTCCTTCCCCTGGGTTTTTCTGTGTCACCTTCAGTTCACAGACACGTAGATGTGTAAGTTCAGTTCCACAATGAAAAGCTCCATCTTTTCTGTGATATTTTTTTTCCTGGAGAGACATGAATGAATATTTTTCACCCTAGGTGGAAGACCAATGACAGGCTAAAATACAAGCAAACAACAAGCTATTCTAAAACTAGCAGTAGCTTTCCTGGGGTTACTTATTGAAATGTGGGTGATTCACAGACAATTATTTCACTAAAAAGCCTCGTCCAGCATGCATGACACTTAACCCATACTGTGTCCGAGTACTTCTTGCTCAGCTTACAGATCTAGGGAACAGGCACTTCCCTACCCTCAATGAACGCTCAACTTTTGGGGGAGTATTCTTGTGAATCTTGGTATTCTCTGAGTCTGGAAGTTTCCCTAGCTTTCTGAGTTCATGAGGCTCCCTCCTCCTGTTCTCTCCTGGAGGGGATTGTTTCAATTTGGAGGATAGAAATACAAGAATGGACATGTTATAGTAAGCTTCCTGATAGTCTGATCCTCAGTAGCTACATACAACAATGGATCCCAGCTTACTAAGTCTCCTCAGCATTGCATCTATCTTCCTCTCTGAATTACCTACATCAATGCCTTGCAGACACTGATCAAGGTCAAATCCCTATAAGAATTCCTTTGATATCTAAATAATAACAGTAAATATAATAATAATAACAGCTTGATAATTAGAAATCATGTAATTAGTATTATGTATACATAATTGTACACATAGAAAATGCCATAGTCATTTTCTGTCATGCCATAACAATTTATGAATACCACTGTGTATTTTATAGACAGAATGTTGAATGCCTAACTAAGATACAAATTTGCATGTTTATTGAGAAATATCCATATATTTAGATTTCCATTGACAGGAGGTTCATATATGCCAACCATGTGATGATAAGCTGTTTATACAAATCTCTCTGAAGTTTGCTTTCATTGTGGGCAAAGAAAGCTGTGAGGATGACATGAGATAGCATATCAACTGCCTAATAGTGTCATAGCACTTAAAGAAATGAGAAATGCAGTTATCTGTATTGTTATGGCTGTCAGAATTAGTACTAAAGACGTGTAATTGAGTCTATAAAAATCATTCCTCTGTATAACAATATTTAATGGGACAAAATGATGACAGTTCTTTCTGATAGTATCTCAACACATTTTGTTTCAGACAAAGGGTTTTATTGCTGCAGTACCAAAAATTCTTTTCTAAGTCAAAGACAAATTTAGAAGACTAACTAAAATTAATGGTAGGGTTTTAAAAGACAATAGCCATATTCTTTGAAAATGAGTGCATGACTCTCATTCACATTTTAAAACTGAAATATAATTAACATGTTTTACAAGTCACAGATCTCAAATGTTAATTTTGATGCAGTAAATGAATTTTTTATTACCTATAAGCAGCATATACTCACAGCTTTCAATACTCACCTCCCTGTCAGTCTTGCCTACTCCATTCTTCTCAACAAATCTCTGTTTATACATTGCTACCAGTTCATTTTATTCTATGACCCCTAAAGTTTAGTCAGACCATGGGTTTGAAGCTATCCCTCAGAGCTTAGTGGGATCAGGAGAGGATAAACAACTAAAGATGGTGATTTTCCCTCTCCCAGAATTTATCAAGAGCCAATAGTTCATCAAAGTGGCCAAAGATTAGGGCCAGAGTCCCTCCCCCTTCCCTGATTGTTTATAGGGTGAGTCTTATGTGGGCCCAGTGCACAAACCATAGTTGTTGTGGGTTAATGATAGATTATGGTTACCTTTTGAGTGGTTTTGTACATCCCAAGTTAAAACTGGATACAATATCTTCTACCTTTTTTTCCAGCTCTTTCCTTTTGTCTACACCTTCTGATTGTTGTCATAATAGATTGTTGTACTGTTACTGTACTGGTGAATGTCTTTACTGCCTAGCTTCTTACAACAATTTTAATCTTGGGTTTGATCCAGTCCACATGTTTGTTTATATGAATGCTTTGTTCCTGATATTTTGTCTTGTTTTGAGACAGTCTATTTATATAACTCTGGCTGACATCAAACTGGAGGTCTTCCTGTCTCAGCCTTCCAAGGTCTGACATTATGGGTATGCAACACTACAGCCCACTGAGTTTTACTTCTTTATTTAGAAATATTTCATTGCATTAATATATTAAAAGCATAGTTGTTTAAGGAAGGCATTTGAGCTATTTCTGTTTCATAACTATTTAACCTAGGTTTCTAGAACTTGTTGAGTCGTTTTCTTACATGTTTTTATGTGCAGAATCACCATGTCTCAGGAAGGCTGATGATTCTTGCTTTTATAAGAAACTGTCATACCTGTGCCCTAAGTTGGCATAGTAACCAATACACCCATCAGAATGTATGAAAGGTTTAGTTACAGGGTCTGCATTTGCCAGCATTTGTTATTGCTGCTTATTTTATATTGAGTCCTTTTATTTTATATTTTACAATTAAGTTTTATTTTATATTTAGTTCTCAATATGTAAAGGTGTTTCCTGTCAAGCCTGAGTTGGATCCCATGGACCCATATGGTCAAAGGAAAGAAACCAAGAAAGGAACATAGACTGTAGCATATGACCACCCCATAGCTACAAAAGTAAATAAATAAATGATAAATGATAAAATAAGATAAATTTTAATCTTTTTGGCAGATATAAATTTGAATCTCCTTCTGCATTTACTTTTCCTTTGCCTGTTAGCAAGTGATGTTGAACCCATCATGCATCTGTACTGAATTTGCACACCTTTCATGGTAAAGTGCCAATTCAGAAATTCATACTTTTCTTGTCTTACTGTTTTGTATTCATTTGCAGCATATAATATCCACTGGATAAGATATATATAAAATGAGACCATAGACACATAGTATGTGAATACTTTCTATTTAAAAGGTGCTCCCAATTTCTTCAATGTTTTGAGAAAATCCCAAAATACATATCTTAAATTTCTCATTGTTATATTTTTTAACACGGTAAACTATAAAACTACTCCCAGCAGTGGATATGATTCCATATTCACCATTGGGTCAATGATTCTTAACTTTGTATAACATTTAACCATAGCAGTAGAAATCATTTATTTTTTCTCTTAAACATTTTTCTTAGAATATTTATTAAAATGTTTTATGTGCAGAATCACTGTGTCTCAGGAAGGCTGATGATTCTTGCATTTATAAGCAAGATAACCTGCAGAAACACCAGAAGAGGACGTCAGATCTCACCTGTAATGAGATCTGACGCCCTCTTCTGGTGTGTCTAAGACAACT
The DNA here is from genome assembly GCA_964023405.1 of Apodemus agrarius. Taxonomy (NCBI): domain Eukaryota; kingdom Metazoa; phylum Chordata; class Mammalia; order Rodentia; family Muridae; genus Apodemus; species Apodemus agrarius. The sequence goes on from OZ030006.1 coordinate 132,400,069, forward strand.
ACAGTGTACTTACATATAATAATAATAAATTAACCTTTAAAAAAGTTCTAATAAATTTAGAAACAGTTTGTCTATTTCTTTAACAATCTTGTTATGGTTTTAATTCAAACTTAGGCTATTCACTGGAGACTGTTCAACCTATGACAAGCTATACCCTTAAACTAAACTAATGTCTGTCATATGTGCTGCCACAAGAGATCATGTTGAGTTCCATGGTCCATGCCACCACCAGATATGGATGTTTGTGGTGTCTGCTGTTGTCAGAAACCATGTAGAGGTTCATGATCTGTGCTGTCATTAACTGTAAAAAGGGCAAGAAGCTTCATTTTCAGCAACATTAAAAACTGCAGACTCACAGTTGGAAATGAGAAACAGAAGGGTTCTGTGATCATCTCACACTCCTCCTCTAAGAGAAACAGTCTGAAAGGAAAGCAAATGCAGAAATCTCTTAAAAATTGCTATAGGGATGCTGCAGTGTAGCTCTTCATAGTTGATGGCTGCTGGCAGGAGTTGGGGTGGGAAAGGGACTGTTTTCATTAAGGGGCTGTTGGCCAATGGGAGTTTGACTATGCTCAAGTGAGTATATGGGGAACACAAATTAAAACTGCTATTTTATCTTTAGGGAGGTCTCAAGTGTTGGGGGTGGACCTGGGAGGATTAGGAAGTACGTGTGATTAGGATGCATCATAGGAAATTCCCAAATAATCAATAACATTATAATGGAAAAAATTAAAATATTCTTTCCCCAGAACCCACTGTCCCATCAATTCCTTTCCACTCCATGCTAGAATGTCACTTGGCTTGACAGATATTGGTGAGTAGGCTTGGAACTTAGGGTTTATCTCTACATTTTCATTATTATTGTGTGTGTATATGTATACATATATATAAATATTGTGTGACAGAATATGAGTATACAGTATATGTGTAGAGGTCACAGAACAACACTATTGACTTGTTTTCTTTTTCAACCTTTATATAAGATCTGGTGATCAACTCAGATCATGAGGCTTGAGCTATAAGCACTGTACTAGGTAACCAACCACACTGGCTCTCTTGAGGTTTATAGCCTGGCCTTCTATTCTAGAAAATTTCCTGATGTACTCACATGTGATCAAGCAACACCAAAATCCTGGAGCACACCCAACAACTGCTTCTCTTGTTCCATTGGACTGTATCTTGTTAAAATGTAAACCTTTTCTCTTAAGTTACTTTTTGTCTTATTTGATCATGACAGTGAGAAAAGTAATTAACACATACCATTTGTATAGTCAGGAAATAAAATTTTATCTTAGCAGAGAAATGTCTCTACCAAAGCCCACAGGGGCAAGTACTTGGATGTGGCATTGAGCATTGATTTTGTAGTGGGAATGATGCAGAGCTATGATGACATCTGTCTGCCACAGAGTGCTTTGGTAGCAATTTTCCATCCTGTGCAGTGGTGATATGGTACCCAAAAGAAAGAAAATTATTTTTAAATTAGGTGTTAGGACATGACTGTACAATAGCTGTAGAAAAATAAATTGTCCCTTTAATGCCTATATAATTCATAGTATAGCAAAATTTGTTCTAAAAAACTGCTAATTTATAAATAATGAGGGTTTACCAATTTTACTCAAGCATTTAGTTTAATGTGGAGTTTTATTCCTCCCAAGTGACACTTAGAAACATACAGATTAACAATAAACCTCTCAAGAAATAATGTGCTACAATAATATTATAAAGCACATTAGAGAAAATCAGAAAGAACTTCAACCACAGAGCACAAAAGAGATAAAACTCATTTACATAAGTTTGCTTAAAGCTCAGACTGGGAGATTAGAATGTGCTCACATCTCTTTCCTCAGACTCACTGTAATCTGAAGACTAAAATGCAAATACTAACAAACCACAGCGATAAACAGGACATGTGTGTGAACTGTCTGAAGGTAATAAATTCTGTTGCTTGAATGACATATTTATTTAGGGTCTGAAATGCTGGAGAAGGGAAAGTAGTACTAAAAGACTATAAAGAAGACTGAGTTTCAACAAGAAGTTCCCAAATATCAGAAAGTCACTGCAGTAAAAAAGAAAATAGAGAATAAGTAAGGATTGATATAAGGATTTAGATTCATTTCTAGGGAAGATATAAAGGTTACAGAATATTTTTTACTAAATAATATTAATTTAAGAAATGAGCTGATTATTGGATTTGAGAGTGACTTCCTTTGGGGAAGGAATATATGAACTATTTGTTTTATATATATATACTCACATATATCACACATATATAAGAATGTATTAATATTTATAATAATTAATTTGTCTATCTATGAGACATTTATGTTATGGTGAATTTTATTGATATTTAGTTTGTTGATCAACAAGATTAAGGGCAATCACAAAGCTCAGGTCTTTTTTTTTAATTCTTTTTTTTATTCGATATATTCTTTATTTACATTTCAGATGATTTCACCTTTCCTGACTCCCAGCCCCCCAAAAGTCCCATATGCCCTTTTCCCTCCCCTGTTCCCCCATTCACCCCTTCCCACTTCCCTGTTCTGGTATTCCCCTACACTGATGCATTGGCCTTTCTAGAACCAGGGGCCACTCCTTCCTTCTTCTTGGACATCATTTGGTATATGGATTGTGTCTTTGGTGTTCCAAGATTCTAGGCTAACATCCACTTAACAGTGAGTGTATACCATGGGTATTCTTTTGAGACTGGGTTACCTCACTTAGTATGATGTTCTCCAGCTCCATCCATTTGTCTAAGTATTTCATGAATTCATTGTTTCTAATGGCTGAATAGTACTCCATTGTGTATATATATACCACATTTTTGTTATAAATAGGGCTTCTATGAACATAGTGGAGCATGTATCCTTATTACATGCTGGGGAATCCACTTGGTATATGCCCAGGAGTTGTATGGCAGGGTCCTCTGGAAGTATTGTGCCCATTTTTCTGAGGAACCGCCAGACTGATTTCCAGAGTGGTTGTACCAGCTTGCAATCCCACCAGCAGTGGAGGAGTGTTCCTCTTTCTCCACATCCTCACCAACAGAAACAAAGAGAACCATACAAAAAAATCAACAAAATCAGGAGCTGGTTCTTTGAGAAAATCAACAAGATAGATAAACCCTTAGCCAGACTAACCAAAGGGCACAGATACAGTATCCAAATTAACAAAATTAGAAATTAAAAGGGAGATATAACTACAGAAACAGGAAATTAAAAACAAAATCATCAGATCCTATTACAAAAGCCTATACTCAACACAACTGGAGAATCTGGAGGAAATGAACAATTTTCTAGACAGATACCAAATACCAAAATTAAATCAGGATCAAATAGGTCATCTAAACAGTCCCATAACCCCTAAAGAAATAGAAGGGGTCATAGAAATCTTCCAACCAAAAGAAAAAGCAAACTTTCTATAAGAAACTACTGGTACACATATGGATCAAATCAAGACATAATATGATTTGAAGCCAAAGAGAATGTGGGAAGCAATCTTACTTGCCAAGAAATATTATTCTCAGAATGGTTTTAATGGGTAAAATGTGATAAAATTATATTTCAGTTAAAACCTCTTAATATAACTAAATAGAGGGAAAATGACTAAAATCCCAAGAAATTTATATACTTACCAGTGGGAGCTCTTGTGCTGTCTGAAGTTGTGAGAACATACAGGGGTCTCTAGAAATATCAGTTACATAAAGTAATCATTGTAAATACTGAAATTAAGAATATACTTATTTTGGATATATCACTTAAATTTTATTCTGTTATTACAACAGTTTTTTTCATTTTTTATTGGATATATTCTATATTTACATTTCATTTTCCTTTTTCTGGTTCCTCGCCCCCCAAAGGTCCACATACCCTTTTCCCTCCCCCTGCTCCCTCATCCACCCCTTCCCACTTCCCTGTTCTGGTGTTCCCCTACACTGATGCTTTGATCCTCTCCAGCAGTATTGATTTATCCATAACCCAGATAAACAGTTGCTTTCATTTTATATTATATTACATCTTAGATGATACTTTTATTCAAAGTAATATTTTTTTATGGTTGTGACCAATTATTTTCTTATTTTATTTTTTATTTATTTTCTATATTTTTTGTTTACATTCCAAAGGCTTTCCTCTTTTCCAGTTTCCCCTTACCATATGTCCCATGAATTCATGATAGATGCAAGATAACTCCAGGTATAGTTGTTAATGATATCTAACCCATTTTCTCACCAAAAATGGTAATTGAAATATGACAGGAAAATGGCAAAAGATTCAAATTCTAAATTTAATTTGAAAAAAATTTAAAAGACAGGAAAAAAATCAGAAATGTGCTACAACAAATTTCAGCTCACAGGTTGCCTATTGCTAGGCAATTCACTGTGAGAGCTTAACTTATTTAAAAGTAAAGGAAAAGTCACTAATTTTTTCTAATAATGAATCCTTTTGTTTAATAAATCACAAAGATTACCATTCTCTGGTCATGCTTCTATCAAAATGAGTATATAGGCAAGTCTCTGTTTTTCAAAAATCTGTTGATCTGAGACTTTTACCTCATATGTGTGAATTTCCAAGTTGTTGTTATACAAGTATGGAGATTTTGATTTGGATGCATGTAGTCAAATTCAGCCAGTTCCAACTGGTTGTTGCTCATATCTTTGTAGATTCAGACACAGATGTATCAGAGATACAATGAGAAAATCTTTGCAGTTATCTAATTGCTGGGCTTCAAATCTGTGACCTGTTGGTATGGTTGTGTGCAAAATGATGTGGACTCCACTGCTTAACAGAGATTTAGGAAGACTGAAGAGTCAGTGAAGATTATGGATGGATTAACAATGTAATGGTCAGAGAGTGAAATTGGGCTTTGGATGGCAAACCGTGATATCTTAGAAATGATGAGTCATCCTTAAAAAGAAGATGCTTTAGAATAGCTAAAGTTATCTCCTACATACACAGTGTATACTTCTCAGAAGACTAGTGCAGGAAGGCATTATCTTAAAGTAGCCTATATTGATGAAAGAAAACTTTAGATAAGATATTACAAAGAGAAAAAAGCTTCATATATATATATGTATATATATATATATACACAACATATATGAAAAACAACTCTATACATTATTTTTAAAAAACATAAGGTAATTCATATGAGAAAATGTGTATACTGTATGTTTGGAAATAGAATTTGTTTTTCAAAATATAATTTATGGTCAGTCTTTCAGTTTTGGAAAGCTTGGATCAGCTGCTATCCCTTTAGTCATGTCTCCTTTCATTCTGACTTGTTTAGACTTAACCTCTTAATACAAAGGAGGCATCTTTTGGCTCCTCATCTTTGTAGAATCTTTGTATATGCTATTTCCTTGTGCAAAAATATTGTTCATCTTTATTTAAGCTCCAACTGAAAATGCCACTTTCTCTCTGAGGGTGCCATTTGACTTTGTATGTCAAATGACAATGTTTTGCACTCTTTTTTGCAAGAATGTATCTTTCTGTAGTAGAAGGTAAGGCTGGAATTTAATACCCCTATGTATTTACTTCCCAGTTTCATCTTCTTCTTCTACTTTCTAACTTTGGAAGATAAACCCTAAGTTTTCAGCATGGATATGTCCTGTGTGCTCAGACGTGGACTCTAGGACAAACAAGGAAGTCTTACAACATTGATGCATCCAACAAAGGAATGATAATTTTTACTGTCTCCATTAATGTTTTTAATCTGAATTCATTGTAAGCTATATTTAGGGACTCAAGAGTTAAATATATGGCTCCTATGTCATGTGTCTGTATGATAGAGACCATGAAATGCCATTCCTTATGTATGCACATCTCACTCTCTGTTCAGCACCATTTTTCCTTGGTTTTTATTTTGAGGGTTGATAATGTCCTACCTATATCCATAGTTTCTTCATTCCCAGTTAAATACTAATTTAGATTATCTTTTTTATCTTTATGTTTTTATTGGCTATTTTATTTATTGGGTATTTGATACATTTCAAAAGTTACCCTTCTTCCAGGTTTTGCCTCCCCAAAGCCCCTATCCTTTCCCTTCCCTCTGCTTCTATGAGGGAGCTCCCCCACCCACCTACCCACCCACTCCCGCCTCACCAACCTAGCATTCCCGTATGCTGGGGCATCTAGGCACAGAACCAAGGCATTCCCTCCCACTAATGCCAGATAAGGCAATCCTCTGCTACATATGCAGCTGGAGCCAGGGGTCCCTCCATGTGTACTTTTTGGTTGGTGGTTTAGTGTCTGGAAGCTCTGGGGTGTCTGGTTGGTTGATATTGTTGTTCTTCCTATATGGTTACAAACCACTTCAACTCCTTCATTTCTTCCCCTAACTCCTCCATTGGGGTGCCCATCTCAGTCTGATGTTTGGCTGTGAGCATGCACATCTGTATTGGTCAGGTTCTGGCAGAACCTCTCAGGGAACAGTCATACCAGGCTCCTGTCAGCAAGCGCTTCTTGGCATCAGCAATAGTGACTTGGTTTGGTTTCAGTAGTTGGGATGGATTCCTAGGTGGGACAATCTATGGATGGTCTTTCCTTCAGTCTTTGCTATACTCTTTGTCCCTGAATTTCCTTTAGATAGGAACAATTCTGTGCAATATGGTAGTTCTAATATATGCACACTAATCAGCACCATCTTACAATGAGCATCACATAAGATGATAAAAGGACTGAATACTTCATATCACATCTAGTCTTAATTGTGCTTCTTTTATGTGTCAACATATTTATATGGATAAATGTTTCCAATTATATTGAAAATTCTCAAAGATCTCAGTAATAGGCTGTATAGGTTACAATTTTATGAACTAGGAGATATAGGTGTGTAGATTAGTTAGTCTACATGCACAAGAGGCTAGATGATTATTGTTAATGTGACTATACTCTATAATGTTAACACAGTGATGAAATTGCCATGTGACACATTTCTTTAGAATGTTTACCCATATTTATGTAACATGTAACTGCAATCAACAAATAGATTGCTGGGATGACAGGACTGTTAACAACAATGCCATGTAATGCAAAACGAATAAAATTTTTTAAGGATTCTGTTTGTATCCAACATCAGACATACAAACTTTTTTTCTCTAGGTTTGCTTTTTGGTCACTTGGATTGATAATATTTATCTTGGATGCTGTGCTGATAACTTACAAGTAATAATGAAATAGTTTCCCAAATTGCCATAAAATATAACATATAAAGGACAAGTTGTTAATACATTGATTGTATTAACAGTTCATGTAGCACAGAGAAAATTCAAGCAAACTTGATTTTCACACAAACTGAAAAATTTAAATATGATTCTCGACCAACTAGTTAATAAGCTTTTCTGTCTTTGCTCCTCAAGTTTCCTGTTCTTTTATTTATGAGGTACTTATTCTCAGATTGGATCACATCATTTGGTCAATACGGTTTTCCTCAGATCCATTTGTTGTTCAGTTATATAGAACAAAAAACAAAAGTCCTCAAAATAAAAGAGTACTTCTTTCTCAGTAGCTGTTTCTCACATGCCTAGACATCCAGTTTGCCATTAGATTATCAAAGCCTGAGATAAGCTCACTTAGGCACTTTTTTAGTTAAGTGGTAGAAAAAAAGTCATAGCCACATACCAATTTAATTGGTCAGGAAGAGGAAGTTCTGAGTCCTGTGGGAAAATAAACCTTCATGTTCTTAGGATGAAAGAACTTCTAGGGTCATCCCATGTCATTCACAGCATTTCTCTTAGTACTTGGACAGTCTTAATCTGTTAAGTGTTTTTTGATTCTCTGTATTTCACACTTCTAAAATATTGTGTGATAATGATGTGAATAATAATAGAATATAAATGAGGTACTTGTTCAAGAGTCTATCCAGAGATAAATAGGAATTACTAAGTTTGACTGTACAATTTTTTTCTAATGATAAACATAAAATAAAGCAGACCCTCGATCTTAAACCAGTCTTAAGTACCCTAAATTTAGAATGACTGCATTTACTCTCTTTCCCTTCTCTCTCTCTCTCTCTCTCTCTCTCTCTCTCTCTCTCTCTCTCTCTCTCTCTCTCTCTCTCTCTCACACACACACACACACACACACACACACACACACACACAATCTAAGGAAAGAATTTGGAATACTTTCCCTAGTTGTTGTTGTTTTAATTTTACGAGAGAGAGAGAGAGAGAGAGAGAGAGAGAGAGAGAGAGAGAGAGAATGAGAGAGAGAATATCTTTGCTTAGGTAGGGAGGTAGAGAAGATCTTGGAGAAGTTGAAAGAGTAAAAGTATATTCTCAAAATGTGTTGTATTAAAAATAGTTTAAAGAACCACAAAAAATGTCCCTAATGCAGGCTGCTGAGGAACTACAGTGGCTTTCAGAGATGTTGTAGCTTAGAGTTGGTCAGCTGTGCTCTTGAGTCCAGATCGAGACCTCTTACTGAATGTAGGGTGTGCCTGGGAAAAGGCAGATTGCACGTGGCACAGTTCTTCTGAGAGGATAATTCATAATCAAGTCTCACCCAAGATCCTTGAGTAGCCAATGTTGGTGTTACCTGGGCAAGAGGAGTAAACTACAGCTTCTCTAGAGGTTACCTAGTGAATTCATGCATTTATATAGAAATTGCAACTAAACGCCTTTTGAACACTCACTAATAAGTACTCAAATCCAATATATGGTGTTGATATTTGTATCAAGCTGTATCAAGGGTGTGTGTGTGTGTGTGTGTGTGTGTGTGTGTGTGTGTACATACTGGGTATGTATATGTGCGTGCAGGTGACAAGAGACATTAAAGTGTTTTTTTCATCCAGTTGAACAGGATTTAAAGGCATTTGTGAGCTATCATGTGGGTTTGTGGATCCTGGAAATCAAATATAGGTCCATGCATGAAGAGTACTCTCTCTTAACTACTGAATCTTCTCTCCAGTTGTAGTTTCTTTTAAATAATTTTTGTTACATATTTCCCAGTCATATAATTTATAATTGAAAATTATGGGGTATTTTGTTTTATTTTGGTTTCTTGTACGGTAATTAATTTTTACCCTGAAATGAATCTAACATTCTGACTTATAGATGAGGTGGTCTGGTAACAAATTTGTCTTGTTGTTCCTTGATTTGAAAATGCATTTAATTTACCTCCCCTCAGATATCATATCTCCTCTTCACTGCATATACAAACCAAGTCACAAGATTCCTGCTGTTGTGAGGACATGTTTTTGACACATGCAGAGTCATTCCAGGGTCACAGGTTCTGATGGGGTTTGGTAGGAAACAGTCTTTCAAACTGTTATTGTTCTGTATGTCACCTGTTTATTCTTTTGATGACATCTTTATGTATTCGTAGAATAATTTTTGTGTGTCTGTGCATAGCTTCTCCAGTCTTGTTTCAAATATCTTGTCTGGTATTTAGTGATCTTCTAGATTCTCTAAGATTAATATACTTTTAGAGTTATTTTTCTAATACAGTGCGGTCCCAGTCTCTATCTCAGTTTAAGAAATTCGTGATTTTTAGATATTTGTTTTGTTTTGTTCTTGCTCTTCCAAAGGTCCCCAGTCTTCTTCAATTTTTATGAAGTTTCTTTCCTGTTCTTAGGCTATGTAATTTCTATTGATCTAACCTTAAGTTGACTGACATTTTCATCTGTCATATAGTCTGTTACTGAGTGCATCCCCTGAATTCTGTATTAAGGGTAGAACAGTTCTTATTTAAATTTTTCATTGTGTTGCTTTTTTTTATATTTCTATTGGCTGAAGTTTTCTCACCCTTTATTTGTTTCAATTCTCATAACAGAGAGTTATAATAGAGTTGTTAACATTGTTTTCAGATAGTTAAAACATCAAGGTCATTTGTGAGTTAGGATTCCTTGGTTCTTTTGTTTCCTTAAAACATTAGAGATTTCTGTGTCATTTGCTTTGGGTGGTATTTTTGTTCTTGCAAATCTTTTGTTGCATAGGCTCTAGTTTCTCTTTTAATCTCCTTGGAAACATAGATGTTTTTGTTTTATGAAGCACTTAGTTTTGTTACATGTGGACTATAAGATGTGTCTTTGATGACTGAAGGTTTAAATCACAGGTCAGTCCCTTTAGCCTTTGCTGGCTGTGATATTTTCTAATACACATTTCACTATAATCAAAGCAACTTGCTTTATACACTGTATTTTAAATGTGTGATTTTAACTTTTCTATAATAACTTTACCACAATCATCTTTGCAGGCTTCTTTTTAATTTAACTTTAAAGTTAAAATTAACTTTAACAAAATAAAGTCATTCCATAATTACCTGTTTAAAATTGACATATGCCAACTAAAGAACTGGAATAAACACGTGATAAGAGTCTCGGTGCTTAGATTCACTTATTTAATGGAATTTCAAACAAAACTCCTAAAGAAATAACTGAGAGTATAAAAAGTAAGGCTGAACATTGGCATTTTATGTGTTTGAGGGAAAGATGGAGTTATAAGTTTGTTTAATACCCTAGGCTTTCTCTTGGGGTCTGAAGGTCTTATATCCTAAATGTCACTGAGAATTGTAATCATGCCAGTTCTAATGCCTGATGCTTAGTTTAAGAAAATATTCCTTTCTGTCTGATGAAGGTGATATGCCCTAACTTGACGATAGTAGTAATATTCTTTATTGACAGGAAATGACATTAGTAAAAGCTTCCAAATGTTTGTATAAGATTTCATTTCTGTTCAATGTAGGTTTTAATAAACAATACACCAGCAACAGCAGCAGCAACAGCAACCAAAAAAACAATAGCAATAGCAGTAACAGTAACAGTAGGAAGGAAACATGCGCAAAACTGACATTAAACATGAATGTATTCAAGTTGTAATTTATAACTTTAATGTTTTAAATATATATATATATATATATATATATATATATATATATGTTTGTGTGTGTATATGAATACAAGTATGCTTTTCACAGCTCTTATATAAAAGTCAGAGGACAACTTTGGGAAGATGGTTCTTTCCTTCCCCTTCACTTGGGTTCCAGGGAGTCAGTCAGTTTGTACATAAGTGATGAGCCCTCTTGCTGAACCTGTCAACCATTGCCTTTAGTTGGTATGCTTATGACAAAATGGATAATGTAACAGAAAATCGAAAACTAACAAATTAGGAATGATATAAAGATAAAATAATTGCAATTGAGCTGGCAGTGGTTCAGTTCCTGGACTGGGAATAGTTTCATTGTTAGGGCTCTGGCTGTGAAAGTGTATACATCGGGAGCTGAGTGGTTGGGTCATCAGGTCTGAAAAGATAACTGACTTTGTTCATAATGCTGATAATTAGAAGGAAAATGTCCCAATAGAAGTGGGGAGTTTGTCAAGGTTGTAAACTGAAAAAGCATGTATAAAATGAAAATGGAATATGTGTTTGGAGATATTCAATTGGGATCTTAGAAATATAGAGAAACATGAATTTAGTAAAAAGGGACAGTTGAGATGGTTGTCATTGGTTGAGAAATAAATTGAATTTCAAGGTAGAAAATTAAGAATCTCATAAAGCCGAAATAGTATAGACAGTGAAAACACACAAAATTTTGTTATAAAAAATTCCTAAAAACAAAGGCATGGGGGAGAATTCTTGGTAATTAAGAGAGTACTTGTTGCATTTGCAGAGATTCAGTTGCCAGCACCACCATGTTGGGTCACAACACTCTACAACTACAGATTCAGGAGATCGAGTGCTCTCTTGTCACTGCTGCATGCAACACATGGTACACATACACATATGCACCCAAAATACATAGACACATACAAAATAAATTAACAAAAGTACAATGTTAAATCTTAAAAGCATCCAGAGGTCTATCAGTTTTGGTCCATCACTGTAAAAATTTCAGTGATGTTGTGTGTGTGTGTGTGTGTGTGTGTGTGTGTAGTATGGGTACATCAGTGTGGGTTCAGTGGGTTCAAGACTGAATGCTTGTATAGATACCAGGGGAGGGAGCTAGCTATCCTGCTCTATTAGTCTTTGTATTATTCCTTGAGATGAAGTCTTTTATCTTGCTGTTAAGGCAGCCAGTGAGCTCCAGAAAACATACATACATATGATACTTGTATTATGAGAGTACATGACCATGACTTGGATTTTTATAGGTGGAAGGGATTTGTATTTGGATCATCACATTTATGCAGCATGCGTTCTTATCCACTAACCTATTTCCCCAGCCCTACAGTGCTGTTCTTAAATTTTATGCAATTATTGTAATATCAAAATATGTCTATATTTTAAATGAGTAATTTGAAGAAACATTATCCTAGTTTAAAGATTATTGTATAACTATAATAATTAAGACTAGCCAGAAAATGGTGGTGCATGCCTTTAACCCCAGTGCTTGGGAGGCAGAGGCAGAGGCAGAAGTAGAGGCTTTGTCATTATTTGAAGGAACACATGTGGTTGACAAACAAATGTTAAGAATTTGAGTAAGCTACAGATTGAAACAAAATATGTGGCTACCCACATTAGGCACATATTTATGCAGAGAATGTAGAGAACTTCTGTGAAACAAAGTAATAAAAGGAAAGAATCAATTGAAAACAGATCATCTTTTGAACACATACTCTTCAAGATGATATCCAAGAAAAATCCAAACATGTCAGATGTGAAAAAAGTGTTCAATGTCATTAATTATTAGGAAAATACAAATGAAAATTAGGACATCATTAAAACTGGGAGAAGGCAAGGCTAGGAATGAAATTCTAGGTGTTCTCAAAAGTGTGTAGTAAGTAGGATGGTCATTGATTACCTGAAAAAGTTCAGGTAATGGAACTCGATGAGCTGCATGTTCTGACCTCAGTCACCAGAATGCACATGGTATAAGGACTCCATCAAGTTATCCCCTGTGGTTTGCACCTTTCTTTCAATAAATAAGTGTTTAAAAATTAAGAAAAAATAATCCTGATATTTTTTAAAATATACAAATGTTTTGGCGTTCCTTATAAAATTACATATATAGTTAAGAACATATGAATTCCATTCTTAGGTATTTACCTGAGACAAATTGCATTTACAGAGTAAGTAAAGAGGGTATACACCATAGTCACACTGTAATAGTCTTAAATGTGAAATACATAAAATGTTACCAGCATTTAATGGGATAAATGATTTATGGACTACTCATACAATGAAATAGTGATTGACAATAGAAGGGAAATAAAAAGTACTGATGTGTGACCTTTAAAGAGTGACTCATAAACACAACACTGAACAAGATAAGCCAGACATGAATGTGTGATAGGGATTCACCCACTTAGGATTCAGGACTTTAGTGGTAAAAAGGATAGTACTATTTCAGGTAGAATATTGTGTTACTGCTTTTGGGGATTAGTTCAGATGCATTGATTTAATTGGGAATCAGTGTGTCCAAATGCTGAAGGTCCTTGTCCCCGAATGGCTTTTGATTGATCAATAAAATATGCCAGTGGACAATGGTTAGAAAAAGGGAGATGTGAGAGGACCTTTAGATTTGCACAGACTAGGAACTGGAAAAAAGTGGAGACAGAATCACCATGACTCAGGGGAGAAGGATGCGTTGTATTTGCTGCAGGAGAGAAAGCCAATCAGCCACCTGAGAATTTGGTTGGGTGACCACTGGCCATTTCCCCAACTGGGTTTGGAGTAGCAGGGGGAGGTTTAGGGGTGCCCAGTCTTTGAGCTAGCCAAGGCATTTCTGAAAAAGCTAGTGTGTATGTATGTGTGTTTGTGTTTCATTCATGGATCCAAAGAGGTCCTGGGTAAGTGGCTGGAACCTCGGGACCCGCCTGGAGCATAAAGCAGTGTAGCAAAACTCACCAATACAGATGGCAGCCAACATGGCAGACAAGAACTCATTTTTTAAATTAGAGATTATAGGATAAAATCCACACATGCAATGATAGTTTTGGAGGAGGAAGAATTAGTTTCTAGTGAGCAGAGTGAGTAACAAGCAAGCTGAGAAACTAGAACAAAGAAACACAGCAGTCAGAGAAAGCCTAATCAGAGAAGCTGGGAGTCCCTGCTGTGCAAAGCTGCTGGCTGCTTCTCTGTCTGGATGCAAGGAGGAAGACAGTGAGAAGTGTACAATAAAAGCTGCCTGCCTTCAGTCACTATATAAATAGAGATAATAAAATTTGATATGTTTTTAAGGATAGAAGGGTGTATAATAGTAATTGGTTAAATGTTCTTAAATATATAGAGATACTAAGCTCGACATAAGAAAGTATTTAGGGAAATTGAATGAAAAAATGCTTTAAGAAAATTTAAAGTCATTTTCTTTCCCTCAACTGATCAGGCAGGCACATCCAGGAGCACAGGGAACACAGGAGTGGCAGAGTAGTTAGGACAAGGTCTCTCTAGGCTGCACCTGCACCCAGGAGTTGGGCAGTACCACAGCTGTCTGTGCATTGATCCTGCCAGGAGAGAACTGGTCCGCAGGGAGTGATTTGACTTCTGGGTTTGGAGGTGAGCTCACCATTTTCTCTCCAGCTACTGAGAAGGCAGGTGCAGCCAAGAATGCAGGGAACACAGCAGTGGCAAAGCAGCTGGGACAGGGTCCTTCTGAGCTCCATTGCACCAAGGATCTGTGGTTAAGCCACAGCAATCTGTGCCAGGGGAAAGCAGGTCACCCAGGGGTGATGAGACAGGCTTTCAGGCCAATAGGAAGGACAAGGCTAGCCAGAGACAGCAGGACCAACTAACACTAGAGATAACCAGGTTATGAAAGGCAAATGTAGAAACTTTACAAACAGAAATCAAAACAACATGGCATCATCAGAACCCAATTGTCCTACAACAGCAAGTCCTGAATAACCCAACACACAGGAAATACAAGATTTGGATTTAAAATCACAGCTCATGATGCTGATAGAGGACTTCAAGAAGGACATAAATAAATACAAGAAGAACACAGGCAAATAGATAGAAGCTCTTAAAGAATTACAGGAAAGCACAACCAAACAGATAAAGGAATTGAACAAAACCATTCCAGATCTAAAAATGGAGGGATACAGGGATGGTTCAATATACAGAAATCCATCAATGTAATCCACTATATAAACAAACATAAAGGGAAAAAAACATATGATCATTTCATTAGATGGTCAGAAAGCATTTGACAAAATCCAACACCTCTTCATGATAAACGTCTTATAAAGATCAGGAATTCAAGGCCTATACCTAAATGTAGCAAAAGCAATATACAGCAAACCAATAACCAACATCAAACTAAATGGGGAGAAACTTGAAGCAATCCCACTGAAATCAGGGGGTTAGACAAGGCTGTCCTCTCTCTCCCTACCTGTTCAATATGGTACTCAAAGTGTTAGCCAGAGCAATTAGACAATAAAAGGAGGTCAACGGGATTCAAATTGGAAAGGAAGTCAAAGTATCACTATTTGCAGATGATATGATAGTATACTTAAGTGATCCAAAAATTCCATCAGAGAACTCCTAAACCTGATAAACAACTTCAGCAAAGTGGCTGAATATAAAATTAACTCAACCAAATCAATAACCTTCCTATACTCAAAATACAAAGTAGCAGAGAAAGTAATTACAAAAATGACAGCCTTTACAATAGTCACAAATAACATAAAATACATTGGTGTGACTTTAACCAAGGAAGTGAAAGATCTGAATGATTAGAACTTCAAGTGTCTGGAAAAAGAAATTGAAGAGATCTCAGAAGATGGAAAGATCTCCAATGCTCATGGATTGGCATGGTTAATATAGTAAAAATGGTCATCTTGCCTAAAGCAATCTTCAGACTCAATGCAATCCCCACCAAAATTACAACTCAATTCTTCATAAAATTAGAGCAATTTCCAAACTTATCTGGATTCACAAAAACCCAGGATAGCAAAAAATATTCCCAAGAATAAAATAACTTCTGGCAGAATCACCATCTCTGAGCTCAAGCTATACTACAGAGCAATGGTGATAAAAACTGCATGGTATTGATATAGTGACAGGCAGGTAGATTAATGGAATGTAATTGAAGACCCAGAAATCAACCCTCATATGTATAGTCACTTGATATTTGACAAAGGAGCTCAAACCATCCAATGGAAAAAAGACAGAATTTGTACTGGTTCAACTGGGAGTCAACATGTAGAAAGATGCAAACTGATCCATCTTATCTCCTTGTACAAAGCTCAAGTCCAAGTGGATTAAGGACTTCCACATTAAACCAGATACACTGAAACTAATAGAAAAGAAACTGGGGAAGACCATGCATTGAATCTGTAAATTGCTTTTGGCAAGATGGCCATTTTTACTATATTGAACCTGCCAATCCAAGAGCATGTAATATTTTTCCATCTTCTGAGGTCATCTTCGATTTCTTTCTTCAAGGACTTGAAGTTCCTGTCATACAAATCTTTCACTTGTGTGGTTAGAGTCATGCCAAGATACTTTAAATTGTTTGTGGCTATTGTGAAGGGTGTTATTTCCCTAACTTCTTTCTCAGCCTGCTTGTCCTTTGAGAACAGGAAAGCTACTGATTTGCTTGAGTTGATTTTACAACCAGCCACTTTGCTGAAGTTGTTTATCCACTGTAGGAGTTCTCTGGTGGAGTTTTTTGGGTTGCTTAAGTATACTATCATATCATCTGCGAATAGTGATGGTTTGACTTCTTCCTTTCCAATTTGTATCCCTTTGACTTCCTTATGTTCTCTAATTGCTCTCGCTAGAACTTCAAGTACTATATTGAAAAGATATGGAGAGAGAGAGAGAGAGAGAGAGAGAGAGAGAGAGAGAGAGAGAGGGCAGCCTTGTCTAGTCCCTGATTTTAGTGGGATTGCTTCAAGTTTCTCTCCATTTAGTTTGATATTGGCTGCTGGTTTGCTGTATATTGCTTTTACTATGTTTAGGTATGGGCCTTGCATTCCTGCTCTTTCCAAGACTTTTAGCATGAAAGGATGCGGAATTTTGTCAAATGCTTTTTCAGCATCTAATGAGATGACCATGAGTTTTTTTCTTTTAGTTTGTTTATGTAGTGGATTACATTGACAGATTTCCATATATTGAACCATCCCTGCATCCCTGGGATGAAGCCTACTTGATCATGTTGAATGATCATTTTGATGTGCACTTGGATTCAATTGGCAAGAATTTTATTTAGTATTTTTGCATCAATATTCATAAGGGAAATTGGCCTGTAGTTCTCTTTCTTTGTGGAAAAGAATTGAAGACCCATAAATGAACCCACAGAGTTATGGTCACTTGATCTTTGATAAAGGAGCTACAACTATCCAGTGGAAAAAAGATAGTCTTTTCAACAAATGGTGCTGGTTCAACTGTAGGTCAACATGCAGAAGAATGTGAATTGACCCACTCTTACCTCCTTGTACAAAGATCAACTCCACGTGGATCAAGGACCTCCACATAAAACCAGACACACTGAAACTAATAGAAAAGAAACTGGGGAAGACCATGGAGAACATGGGCACAGGGGAAAAGTTTCTGAACAGAACACCAATAGCTTATACTCTAAGATCAAGAATTGACAAATGGGACCTCATAAAATTACAAAGTTTCTGTAAGGCAAAGGACACTGTCAGAAGGACAAAAAGGCAACCAACAAATTTGGAAAATATCTTCACCAGCCCCACATCCAACAGAGGACTAATATCCAATATATACAAAGAACTCAAGAAGTTAGACCCCAAAGAACCAAATATCCCTATTAAAAAATGGGGTACAGAGTTAAACAAAGAATTTTCACCAGAAGAATTTCGGATGGCTGAGAAGCACCTTAAGAGATGTTCAACATCATTAGTCATCAGGGAAATGCAAATCAAAATAACCCTGAGATTTCACCTCACACCAGTCAGAATAGCTAAGATTAAAACGCCAAGAGACAACAAGTGCTGGTGAGGATATGGAGAAAGAGGAGCACTCCCCCACTGTTGGTGGGATTGCAAGATGGTACAACCATTCTGGAAATCAGTCTGGCAGTTCCTTAGAAAATTGGGCATGATACTTCCAGAGGACCCTGTTATACCACTCCTGGGCATATACCCAGAGGATTCCCCTGCATGCCATAAAGACACATGCTCCACTATGTTCATAGCAGCCTTATTTATAATAGCTAGAAGCTTGAAGGAGTCCAGATGTCCCTCAAAGGAGGAATGGATACAGAAAATGTGGTATATTTATACAATGGAATACTACTCAGCAATTAAAAATAATGAATTCTTGCAATTTGTAGGCAAATGGTTGGATCTGGAAAATATCATCCTAAGTGAATTAACCCAATCACAAAAGAATATACATGAAATGCAATCACTGATAAGTGGATATTAATGAGCCCAGAAGCTCTGAATGCTCAAGGCACAATTAGCAAATCAAAAGATTCCCAAGAAAAAGGAAGGAGAGGACCCTGGTCCTGAAAAGACTGGATCCTATTTTGCAGGAGAGTACCAGAACAGAAAAATGGTGGGGGGGTGTTGATTGGGGAATGGGCAGGGGGAAGAGGACTTATGGGAAATATGGTGAGGGGGGAACTAGGAAAGGGGAAAGCCTTTAGAATGTAAACAAAGAATATAGAAAGTTAAAAAATTAAAAAATAAAAAAAATTGCAAACTTCTGTAAGGCAAAGAACACTCTCAATAGGAGAAAATGGCAACCAACAGATTGGGAAAAGATCTTTACTGATCCTACATCCAATAGAGGGCTAATATGCAATATATA
This sequence comes from Apodemus agrarius, assembly GCA_964023405.1. Taxonomy (NCBI): domain Eukaryota; kingdom Metazoa; phylum Chordata; class Mammalia; order Rodentia; family Muridae; genus Apodemus; species Apodemus agrarius. The sequence goes on from OZ030006.1 coordinate 132,418,730, forward strand.
GAAAGAACTCAAGAAGTTAGACTCCAGAGAACCAAATAACCCTGTTAAAAATGGGGTACAGAGCTAAACAAAGAATTCCCAACTGAGGAATACTGGATGGCTGAGAAACACCTAAGAAATGTTCAACATCTTAATCATCAGGGAAATGCAAATCAAAACAACCCAGAGATTCCACCTCACACCAGTCAGAATGGCTAAGGTCAGAAACTCAGGGGACAGCTAATGCTGGAGAGAATGTGGAGAAAGAGAAATACTCCTTCATTGCTGGTCGGATCCCAAGCTGGTAAAACCACTCTGGAAATCAGTTTGGCAGCTCCTCAGAAAATTGGACATAGCACTACCTTGGATCCAGCTATACTACTTCGAGGCATATACCCAGAAGATCCTCCAATATGTAATAAGGACAAATGCTCCACTATGTTCATGGCAGCCTTATTTATTATAGCCAGAAGCTGGAAAGAACTCAGATATGCTTCAACAGAGGAATGGATACAAAAAATGTGGTACATTTACACAATGGAGTACTACTCTGCTATTAAAAACAACGAATTCATATAATTCTTAGGCAAATTGATGGATCTAGAAAATATCATCCTGAGTGAGATAATCCTATCACACAAGAACACAAATGTTGTGTGCTCACTGATAAGTGGATATTAACCCAAATGCTTGGAATACCCAAGGTACAACTCACAGACCACATGAAGCTCAAGGAGAAGGAAGACTCTATAGGGCTGCGAAGTGCTGCGCCTTAAAGATGGCCCTGGCTTCCGCCTTCCTCCCCCCCAGGGGGGAGAGTGCCCTTTGAGATAAACAACTCCTTATTTGGCTTTGTGTGATCCGATGCTGTCCTTCCGCTTTGAGGTAGCCTATCTGCCTTGCCCACGTGTCATCCAGGGATTGGCTAGCCTTTGAGATATAAGAGAGTGCTGGGGTCTAGGTAGAGAGAGAGAGATGCCATTGTATAAGGTTCCTGAGTAAACTGCCTGAAGAAGATCGCTGGTGTTGTGTCCTTCCTTGCTGGTCGAGGTTGGGCGCGACAGAAGACAAAATTGTGGATACTTTTATCTTTATTGGAAGGAGGAACAAAATACCCATAGTCCACAGCCAACCAATAGACTGAGCATAGGGTCCCCAATGGAGCAGCTAGATAAAGGACCTGAGGAGCTGAAGAGGTTTGTTCCCCTGCAGGAGGAACCAAAATATGTACCAACTAGCACTCCCCCAGAGCTCCCAGGGACGAAACCACCAAACAAAGAGTACACATGGAGGGACCCATGGCTCAACTACATATGTAGCAGCAGATGACCATTTCACACATCAGTGAGAGGAGAGGCCATTGGTCCTATGAAGACTTTATTCCCCAGAATAGGGGAATGCAAGTCAGGAAATTGAGGGGGGATAAGCAGGGGAAGGGGGATGGGATAAGGGGTTTTCAGAGGGGTAGTGAGGAAAGGGGATACCATTTGAAATGGAAATAAAGCAAATATCTAGTAAAATGAAAGAAAAGAAAAATTTGCAGATTCCTCAGCTTATATAACACACCTGGACTTCCAGCTACTGCTATTAAAAGAGAAAGGAAAGAAAGAAAGAAAGAAAGAAAGAAAGAAAGGAAGGAAGGAAGGAAGAGGAAGGAAGGAAAGGAAGAAGGAAAGAAAGAAAGAAGGAAAGAAAGAAAGAAAGAAAGAAAGAAAGAAAGAAAGCAGGAAGGAAGGAAGGAAAGGAAGAAGGAAAGAAAGAAAGAAGGAAAGAAAGAAAGAAAGAAAGAAAGAAAGAAAGCAGGAAGGAAGGAAGGAAGGAAGGAAGGAAAGGAAGAAGGAAAGAAAGAAAGAAGGAAAGAAAAAGAAAGAAAGAAAGAAAGAAAGAAAGAAAGAAGGAAGGAAGGAAGGAAGGAAGGAAGGAAGGAAAGAAAGAAAGAAAGAAAGAAAGAAAGAAAGAAAGAAAGAAAGAAATTTAACAGTCAGTAGTTGTGATCAGTGGCAGTGCCTAGCTGCTTTTATTGAGTACCATCAGTACCCAGGTTAAACCAGGAGCCATCAGCTCTGGTTATAATTGCCTACTGCCATCAGCAAAGGCTGATATTGGGAACAATCAGTGCCTATTTGTCTCATCCTAAGAGATTCCTACAAAATGCACACAACCCAGGAATCCAAGTAGATATATAAAATATTGAGGCTTTTGATCTTGAATTATAGGTCAAAAAGCAGAATATGGTGAAGAAGTGCTGTCTCAATGTTTAATGTTTGTTTAGATTGCTTTAATTGCTTTAATTATCAAGATAAGTGTGGCTATGAGTTTGGTGCTTATATTGAAATTCTACTGGGAAAGAGGTCAAGCTATATCTTTAATGAGTTCTGGTTATTGGACAAAGTGCATACTATTTGGGGAGAGAGGCTCTATTTGTATTTACTGGAAAGGAAAAAAAGGTTTAGGATCACTTCCAGAGTAATTTTGATCAGATATGACAAGGGAAGACCCCCTGAAGATCTTGAAAAATTCGAGAAAATCAAATAGGACAGTTAACTTGATCTGCTGAGTCCTAGACATGGGAAGAGCATACTAACTCACTTAGAGATAAAACTGTTTCAAGCCAAAACTTCAGTTAAAATGAGACAATAAATCTTGTTTATTATGGAATCCTTAAGATTTGTTGTGCCCTCTTTCATATGGTATGAAAGAAGATTTAGTACAATTGGTTATTGATAAAATTAATTCATAAAAAGACAATTGTCTTTCATTTGCTCAAACAATGAGCAAAATTTCATCCTTAACTGATTTGTGCACCCTGAAAAATCCATAGGAATTTATTAATGGAACTAAAATTTTGGTTGTGATATTTGTATATTACAAATTGTACAGCTTTGACAAGATTCATTTTTAGAGATGATGAACTGATCTGTTGTTCCAGACCCCTGCTTCCTGATGCTGTCCAGAGAGTTGATTCTAGAACAGGTTCAGGAATTGCTACTGATTCCAAATGATCTCACCACATCCAACCTTTCAGACAGATTCAGTCAGAACTTTAGTAAAGCCTCAAAACATCTAAGAGTACAGAGACTAGATAACAGGTGCCAAAGTACCTTTCTTAACTCTAACCAAATTTTCTAATTTTCCTACTCCTCCCTACCCCTTTAGGTTTAGGAGTGCCCAACTTTTGTGCTAGCCAAGAAATTTCAAAAATAAAATAATGTGTGTTTGTGTCTTTCATTCGCAGATCCAAAGAGTCCCTGGGAAGGTGTTTGGAAGTGTGGGGCCCATCAGGAACACAAAGACATATAGCAAAACTCACAGCTACATACTGTAGCAGAAGATCTGATATACATAGGGAAAAAAGGACAATATTTACACTGAATCATGGTTTCAGATATTTGAGATGCATGTTTGACTGACTCATCCCTTCTGTGCTTGCAAAGAGAAAGAGAAACATTGGGTAGTGAGATAGATGTGTTAGAGGAGGAAGGTAGAGGGAAAGAATAAGAGAAAACACAGAGTGAGAGGGGAAAGAGGGAGACAGAGAGGGAGGAGGAAAGGAGGGAGAAGAGGAGGGAGGAATGAAGAAAGAGAGGATGGGAGGGCTACTAGTTAATGTTCAACCCTGAAAAGGTTTTATCACCTTCTGGAACATCTTCTCCCTTCAGCTGAGGACCAAGTTTTCAACATATGAGAGTGTAAGAGGCATTTTCTACTCAATTCATAGCATGCCAATCATGTCCATCAAAGGCTCATGTCAATCTTATAATGTAACACAGATTAAGTTTATTCCTAAGAGTCTTTGAAGTCTCAATATTTCCCATATTATTCCTTTGAAACCTTGGTGGCCTAAACACTTTGAAGATTAAAGGTGAATGTCTACAAAATTCTGGTCTGGTAATTTTTCTCCCAGATATATTTCAAACGACAAATGTGTAGCAGAAGGCTGACCCAACTATTTTAATAACATTATTTTAATGACAACAAAAATCATTATTCTTATATTCTATATATTCTTATAAAGCAATAGAAAGGACTTCAACATTTAATAAGATGGATAGATCATGAACAAAGCAGTTAAAAGAAACTTAGACAAGAAACAATAAACACCATGAGAGTCCATTATAACTATACAAAAACAGATACAACTTTATCTGCCTTTTTGTAATTTTTTCAATTTCAGAAAGTGCATTGTGAATGAGAAAAGATGAGGTGATGTTTGGGATTGTGCTGGAGTAAAGCTAAAAAGGAAGTAAAGGCAAAAAGTAAGGGAGCTCTGTGAACAATTATTTCTGTGAACAAAAACATACAGTATCTTTATGAATGTCCATTTTTTCTTCATAGATTATTTTCTCTGTATTCCCCCATAATAAAGTCATAACTTGGAATCTCAGGGAATCTCTTTGCTCCTCTCTTCTATATGCACTCCATACCTCACTTTTACCATTCTCTAGTGCAATATTACCATGTTATCTGCTTCTAAACCCATGTTGTCTCTCAGATACTGCCCTTTCCATGGGGCTGAAGATTTCTGCTTTTAAAGAAGAATATCAACTTTTATCGTTACACTATTAAATAGTGTGACTAATGTAGAAAGCTTTAAAGTTAGGACATAAACATACTCTAAAAGGTGTAATGATTTAGCAGATTACTAATTTCCTACTTAATTAATATCTAGTCTTTATTTCTTAAAAAACTACTATAGTGTCAGATTATTGCTGACATTCAATTATGTCTTACTGTGCTGTCTAATAACTTTAGTATGAATAATTGCTTTGCAATAAATGAATGACCTAAGGAAGAGGATAGATTAATTCACTATCTATATGATTTCAAACATCATCTTCTTTTGAATCTCCAGTACTTAAATACAGACCACAGAGGATTTGGGAAGATCAAAGACTCCAGAGTTCATAGATATTCAATTGGATTATATTTTCCTTGTAAAATAGCTTCAGTCTTACCATTGTTTATAAATGAAAACATAATGAACAAACAAAATAAGTGAACTGGAAACAACTCTGCTATTATTTATTTGATACTTGTAACATTATGTTACTTCGTGAATAATTTTCTTACTGAATTTTATGGTAATAGTAATTTTCATTATTTACATCTATAGTAGATATTATTCTACTTTGCAAATGAAGAAACTAGAATTTTAGTAGGTTAAAATCTTGAAGCAAGCACACATGTATGGATACTTCTTTTTTTGTGGTATTTCTAAGTGGTAGCCAATGACTTCTTTAGACATTTATCTTCTCTTGACCCCACCTATTGTTCCAGAAATGGTAAAGCAATCAGTAATTCAGCAAGTAGTTGAGAAGTTCTGATAGAGACATATTAAATATATTTGGTAATAAGTCCAACATTTGGTAGTAAATATTAATGTCCTTAGCATTTTACCACCTGGCAGAGGTAAAAGAGAAAATAGTTTGAATGTTGGAATTTTATCACTATATAAAACAGTGGGGTCTCTCTTACCCATATCACCATCTTGTTTTTTTTCCAATTTTTCTTATTTCTGACAATTGTTACCATTTATTATTTATTTAGACTTGCTAACTGCTTTATTCTACCTTGAAAACCCAAATTGAGGAGAGGCATCTGCACATTTATTTTGTCTGTTAACTAGCACTTTTTGAAGATTTTCAAATTTATGTCTTTAGTCTTGAGTTTTTGAAAATACAAAAAGGATGTAAGGTTTTGTGTTTCTTAACAGTGAAACATGGTGCCATAAGATAAAACATGAACCATTTATTTAAACAGCACAATTGAAATATCCCCGAGAAACTTATACATCATCAGAAATCTCCATTTGATATGTCAGCATGTAACTGCTGAAAATTTGATCAAGGATTCCTTATGAAGTTCAGAGATTGAATTTGGCATCAATATATCCCTATCCTCATCCAATTAGGTTAGGTGAGAGTAACCCATCTCTGTGAAATGTAAAAGAATTTTATTCCTAAAGTTTAATTCAGAGTGAGGCAGAAAAAATATGCTCCATTGCAAAGCAAATTCCTTCTTTATCAAATAGGGGTTACCCACAATCCAAACTGCTTGAAGAGAATGGACAAAATACAGCAATGTGAAATTAGGAAACATAAACGCCAAATGCCAAGTTATTCTTCCAAGAATATGTGAGTATTCAGTGTCCTTTAGTCCCCAAGTGGTGCTATGACTACAAGTAGAACATGCCTGATCTGTATGTAATATAGTGTGAGGGACACAAGCCATGGTTGGTAGAAACCCCTGAAAGAAAAATAAAGAAGGGTTCAAAGTTTAAAAAGTATAAAGAAACTCTCCCAAGAGCAAAGAAGTTTATGTCAGCTCCCAGGTGAGAGTTTTCAGGAAAATGCAGATACGTTCTCAGGGACTTTACTATTTGTTTTGGGGCATAAACAACCATAAAATATAAGGAAAGAAGAGGCCCTAAGCAGGAGAGGACATTCCTGGGCTTGTAGGTCAATACTCCATTGCTGTGGAAGAGATGTTCTGGTAAATGCACCATTGTAGACACCGATAATTTCAGATTTTTATAATTTTTTTAAATGTCATACCTTCTGTAAAAATGTATCACCTTAGATCAGGGGTTGCCATTTCTCTGCAAAGGGCTATACAATGAAGATTTTTGACTTGCTACGTGCTTGTTCCAACTTTTCAACTCTGGTTTAAAAAAAATAAACTAAAAAATACCCCTGAAATATGTACAATGTAGAAAATCTTTCTGATGATTCAGTATCCAGAGTTCTATGTGTTGTTTATTACTATGTGTTATGTTAGAAGGCTGGGGACGTTAGAGGAGGTGGGCCAAAGGGGCAAGGCTTTGTGAGTTTTGCCTGCCTTGCAATCCATTCTTTTTTCCCTGCTTCTTGCCCACCTTAAGGTAAAAAGCCTTTCCTATGACATACTTCCTTGTGAGAGGCTAAGCAACCATGTGCTGAACACCATGAGTCTGAGCCAAATAAATCCCTCTACCTTTATGTTGTTACCTTGGGCTTTTAATCTTAGCAAGAATAGAACTAATACTGACTACTTGAAGCTTATTTTTATAAGCCAAGTCAAGAGAAATTGTAAACAAATCTTATCACTCAAATAATGAAACAGGCTTAGGCCAAAGCTCTTGCCTTAACAGAACTGTGAGAATAACTAGTAGAAAATAAGTAAAACGGTGTGTGCGTGTGTGTGTGTGTATATGTGTGTACATGTGTGTGATTGACTATATCCCTTTGAAATCCATCAAAGAGGCAGATGGATGGATTTGGCTTCTCAGAGGCAGAGGGCAGGATTTGGCTTATCAGCTACTGATAGCCAATTCTTACAGAAGAATGAATTGTCTTGGGATATAACATTGTGGCAACTTAACATTAAAGATCTGAAGGACATTGAACATCAGCATACAAATTTCAAATTTTAAATATTATTTAATACTGTCCTAGTGTCTAGATGGTTAAATGCACAGAACTGACTGTGCTATGCAATGCCAAGCAATGTCTAAGCAATAATTTTATAGTATCAACACTGGTTGAAATGCCAACATAAAGAGATAATATTTCACCTGCTCTAACACACTTAATTAGTGGACTCTTTGTACTTAATGTCACCTGAGAGATAACCAATATTTCTCATGGACATGTTCCACAATAGACTATCTACCCTAAACACATGTACAAAGGTGCAACACTAAATGGCTTATTCAAGCTTATTTACATATCAACTTGCGTGTGTATGTGTGTGTGTGTGTGTGTGTGTGTGTGTGTGTGTGTGTAGGTGTGGACACATGCAAGTGTGTGTGTTTGTCTGTGTAACAATAATAATTACAAGGGTGTCATGAATTTCAAATGGAGTAGGGAGGGACACATAATGACCTGGAAGGGGATCGAAATGATATAAAAACAGTGTTCATGTATGTACTTTGTGGTTTTTCTTTTCTTGTTCTCTATGGAAACCTGTCCCATGTGTGTTCCTGTAGAAAGCAATACAATAGTTGAAACTTTTAGCTTTATGTACTTGTTGGGCAGATAATTCTATATTCTCTCTGTGTCCCAGCTTAGCCTTTTACTAGCTAGTGTGTTTTTAGCAAATAATATGACTTGATTGAGCCTTGAGTTTTTTATCTTTATGGTCAATAAAATTGGAAATGGGGTTAAAGCATTTAGCATAGCCTCTGGACTATAGCCTGTTGACTGATTTACTGATACTATCTAGTACCTTTAGCAAGACAAGCAAAACTACTTTACAACCTAGATTATTTCAGTACTATTGTCATTGTATTTGATGAGGTGGGTGACTTTCATTTCTGCTTTCCAAATACTCATTTTTCATTCATTTTCCTGTGGTTTTAATGTGAGTTTCTAGGAGGTTAAGATTGAGGCCACCCTCCATTCTAGGTCAAAGCAGGGGAACCTCCCATCGTGGTCTTAGGATTCATTCAAATATAAGCCAAAGACCTACTTTCTGTCAATGTAATTTATTCTCAGACTAATGTTTAGAAGTTTTTAATCACTGTCTCTTTGCAGTGATTGGTAGGCTTATTAGCCTCAAACTGCATATGTCCTTGAACTTTTAATCTGTAAGAATCAAGAAACTCATTTTAATTGTTGTATGCTTTATGTATTTTAAGATGAATTTCTGTTACTTCTTGTAGGACAAGTGGTTATATATGGAACTAATATTTGGCTTCTCGCAGGTCAGATTTTTTCAACTAACAGGTATTTCCAAAGTATTAATCACTCTAAAAAATTTCTCTGCTTTCCTGTTTATTCTTCCTTCTTTCTTCCAACCTTTTTTTAACCTTAGGAATCAAGGTTATTATTAATCATGTGATAAGACCAAAAACTGTGGTGACCATCAGATTCTTTTGTCTGATTGAGTTGTTGGGATTTTTTTGTTAATGTTATTTTTGAAAATATATTGTTAGAGAAGGTCAAATCTGAAAAATATTAAGCTTTTCCCATAGGGAAGCACTTTGTCCTCAAGTGTATAACAATCATATCAGAGTCACACAAAACCAATATACAAATAGACTAGAACTCAGTTTTTACATATGTAGAAGTTACTGTTTTAAGTTCATATGTGTTTAGATGGCCATTTGTTGTACAGCATAAATACAAATGTGTAAGCTTTCTCAAACCAAAGCAGGAAATAACCTCAGGTATATCTGTTTTATGCAAAGAACCCAGTTTATATCTGTAAAGGTAATGGTGTTTGTTTAAATACAGATAATAGATTTAAAAAGCTATAGAAATGCTTTAGCCACATTTGCCAATAACTGCTTGAGAGGGCCTTCTGACTGCTGATGTTAGGTATGTGGAAAACTCTTTTCCAGTTTCTTTGTGCTTATTGAAAGTAAACATGGGAAGGCCTTAAAATGATTGCAGTGACCTTAGGTGGTTATGTCACTGCTGTTCACCTCAGTATTGTCCCTCTTTTTTCTCTTTTATAAAAGTGTCTTAGCTTTTATTTTTCAGAACTATGGTGGTAGCCTATGGTAGGGGAGGTGGCTGCTGACATTTCATCAATTATGCCTTATAGGTTGTTGTGCATTGTTCAGTTAAAATTTTGTTGTTAAGTTCAAAATTAAATCTCAACATGTCTAGCTTTTTAGGAATGATTTTATCCTAGGGTACTGCTATAATGCTTTGCTTAAACAAGTCTGAAATTTTGGTGGCCTTTGCCAGCTATTTTGTCCTGTTAACAAACTGTGCAATTAGGGTGGAGGATGGAAGGATATCTCTGAAAGGGGTAAAAAACACAAGTTGATCTATTTGTATCATAATAGTAAGGTAAAAAAATAAATAGGCTACCCTAATCCTGAAAAATAGAGGTACAATTGCTGGATAGCTTTGAGTTCATTACTTTTTTTTTTTTAAATTATGGAACAAATAACATTTTACACATTATAGTGTTCTTCTGGGAACCCTAAAAAAAAATTAAGCTTTATATGTCACAGCCTGAATTCTATTCGTGTGGTGTGTAGCAATCCTCCTCACAACTGCAAGGCATTAGAGAGAGATAATGCAGGAATGAATGGGGACAGCCCAGCAGCAGGGACACTCCTGAAAATAGTGGTTGGAAAGAATTGTAAAGCTGTCCTTTTCCCCCTTCCAGTACAAAGCATTTGATATGAAGCAGGTGCTCTATGTATTTCGGTTTCAAAAGGGATCTCAGTTCTCATAAAGCTGAGGTCCAAATTGGTATTTTACCTGGCAATATTGGCATTTCTTCAGTCATTATCCTTGGTATGGCCATTTAATGATGTTTGTCTCCCCACTCACTGTAGTGAATTACCAATAGGATTCCATTAAATGACCACTTACCTCCTAGAACTATTGTTCTAAAGCATGTACATATATACAAGTTGCCTAAGAATAAATTTAAACTATAGAGTGGGCCTGTGGCATGGTGTGTTTCTATCTGGACCCCAGGAGATCTCCACGCTAGGGTCCTGAAATCACCCTTGGAGTAGTTCTGACAATAGAACATTATGTGGATATGGATATGGATATGGATATGGATATTTTGTATTTATTGCATCTGAAATTAGTTAGCAGCCACAGGTTGCTGTTCAGCTCTTATAATGTGGTTTGTATGATGAAATATTAAATTTTACATTGTATTACATTTAAGTTTAAATAGCCATATATAATTTGTTATCTATCACTCTGCTCTACCAGTCTGCTTTCCCCTTTAAAGCCTTCCAAGGCTTTTTCATTGTATTTGCTCCAAGGCCTTCTCAAAGGGTCTGAAAGACTCTCCAAATGTGAGTCTGCCTTCTGTGAGTCTCTCTGGGTTCTCACATCCTGCTGGGCTTCACCTAGCTCCTCTTACTACCCTTTTTCTTTGACCTCAATATGTAAGTGTCTTCAGTCCTGGGGTTCACCATGCTATTTTCCTCTTTCTTCAAAACACCCCACTACGTTTCCATTGGCTAATGAATTTTATGCTTTTAGCTCCTTTTCTTTGGAATCTTGGCAAAATCATTTGTTTGTATTGCAGATTTCTCTCCTTTGGGCCTTTGCCCTTGTTGAGATTCTGTATTCCCGTGTGTGGTTATGTATTTGGCTTCCTTACTAGGCTAACATTCATTGGGAACAGAGACTATATATTTTTGATTATCATTTTATTCACAATAATGATCATAGAACATTGGACAAAGTGACTGATGAATATTTACTTGTTGAATAACTACAATGTTGAACACACAGATACTCCACTAATTTGAAGGGTCAACTAAGAACAAAGTGTTTTTGTTATTTCCTTTGATAGCAGTGCAGTCTATCTCCCCTTCCTTGAAAATCCTTCTCCCTGTCCCTTTGATAATTTCCTGACCACTACAGGCATTCCACTTGAAAAATAGCATATCTGAAAGGTGAAAGCTAACCTCGACAGATGAGAGAAAATAAGTGATGCTTGTCTTTCTGGACACTGATTACACCACTCAGAGTGATTGTTTCCAGCTCTATTCATTTCTTACAAATTTCATTTTTCTTAAAAATTAAATAAATTTTGTAAGTACAGGAATTTTTCTTTATCCACTCATCAGTTGATGGGCATTTAGGCTTTTTCTAACTCCTGGCTATTGTGAGTAGAGCATCAGTGAACACAGATAAGCAGGCATCGCTTAGTAGGGATGTGGAGTCCTTGGGATTTATTTCCAGAAGGGTCTAGAAGGATCACATGGTAGGTTGGATTTTGGCCATTTGAGGACCCTCCTTGAGTCTACCCCTCATAAGTCTAGCACACTACACCAGAAGACAACACACTGAGCAAGTGGTTTTGTGGAGTTAAACACAAACACACACACACACACACACACACACACACACACACACACACACGGTTCCAGATGGGTATGTAGCAGAAGATTGCCTTATCTGACATCATTGGGAAGGGAACTCCTTGGTCCTGGAGAGGCTCATTAACCCAAGGGAGGGGAATGCTAGGGAACTGAGGCAGGCATGGGTGGGTGGGCAGGTGAGCACCCTCATATAGTCATGGAGGAGGGGGAAGAGAGAGGGGAGAATATTTGAAATGTAAATAAATAAAATAACAAAAAAAAGAAAATTAAAAAAAATGTGCACAATGTGGATAAGAAAGAAGTGGTCCTGTGAAGATCCTGGGATGGTAGTGAATATGATCAAAATACATTTTAAAAACACACAGATCTTAAAGAAGTATTAAAAAGACAATGATGAAAATTATTAAATATTTGTGGATAAAAGTTAATATCAATAAATATATGTGTTTGTACATAATTAAATTTAAAAATTCACAGGCTAATATAAACATTTATATTAAAAACTAACCAATGACTGAAAATTAATGTTCTTCACATTCTATTCAAGTTATAGAAACTGGTGGTGTGATGAATGAGCTTGGCAAAATAGATGATACAATAAAATTTTAAATTAACAAAGAAAATGGATGATTATAAATCTGAAGCTAGTTCTTGTTATTAATTTCAATCAAACACAAATAGTCAAAGAGTTATATGAAAAATAAGGAAAGTCCAGATTTAGGAAAGTACTCTAAATGTAGTGTTTTACGAGAAGCCATCAACTAGATTATCTAATCAGTGTTAAACACAATGAGAATCGAGAGAAATATAACTTACAAAATCAGTTCAAAAAGATGTAGTTGCCAACAATAAATGCATAAACATTAAATTAATTGAAAAAATGTTTACTTATAACTTAATAATTATTGGGATATACAACATAAAATCCTTCATGGTACAAAAAATATTATATGTATCAATATGGAATCAATGAGATGGCTGAGCTGGAAGAACTCCTTAACACAAAGCCTGATAGAATGAGTCCAGTCCCCCTACAAGCACTTCATGGCTTGCATGAGTACATGTGCACACACACACAAATACACACACAGACACACAGACACACACACACACACACACACACACACACGTAAGAGAGACATAGGGACACAGATAGAGAGAATAAACAATAAATAAATGTAACTATATAAAAACAGAGTTATGGGAAAGGGACCCAGCTATGCTCTAAGATACACAGATGATCAAATTGTTTAAATGATGGAAAATCAGAGAATGCAAGAGGAAGAAAGGCCAGAGGGAAGCATCAGAATGATTCATACCTACCAAAAGTCAAGACTCTACATTGAGGGAAGTAATACAAGGTCTGAGTGAGGTGGTTACTTGACTAAAGAAAAGGATGACGAACCTATTCAGTGTGTAACAGAGTCTAGATATCATCACCTCAGCAGAGTACCTAGATGGTAATGTTCGTCTTTAACAGAAGGTATGCATAACTAAGCACTGTTGAGCTGCCAGATGGAGTTGCAAGGAGAGTAAGGGATTATGAAAATAGTACTTGCAATGTGTAAGAAAATGTAAAATAAAGGAAAGTTTGTTTCACCTCCTGAAATGCTCCAGAATGCCATAGTTTTTTTTCTCTTTTTTAAAAAATGTTTCTGGACTGATATTGATGTTTGCCATCTGGAATGGGGAAGTTCTTTATTAGGAAATCATGTGCTAGGTATCCTTTAAGGACAGGGAGGTTTTCAGGTTATGTGTACCATAAGAGAACAAACTGTAGCTTTGAACATTAAAGGAGATGCCCACTGTCCACTCTCATATAATATATTTGAGCAGAATTAGAGCACACCTGAACCAAGGTAAAAGAGACTTGCTTCAATAATTCGTCTCTGTACCCTTTCATAATGCAACCAGCCAGCAACTCCTAGCACAATGTGATATTAAAGTCCAGCTTGTACAGGATAGGAAGAAAATGGGATGCTCTGATAAATTTCAAAATTTTGATGTCAATGCTAAAAATGCCATTATTAATAGCAGTTGTTTGAGTTGTTTTATAATATTGAAAATGTAAAAACAACATGCCTAAGTTATAGAGTAGTCACACTGGCCAGGACGGCTATTTGCTTCCTGAATGAAAATGACTAGTAGAGAGGAGGATGCCTCCCTAATGGTGGTGGTGGTGGTGGTGGTGGTGGTGGTGGTGGTGGTGGTGGTGGTGATGATGATGATGATGATGATGATGATGATAAGAGTAATATGGGGTAATAATCCCAAATAGAAAATTGGCTAAAGGAGGATGTCTTGCATATATCATGACATAAGCAGGGTGGGGAAATGAAAGTGTCAGTCTTCTATGTGTTTGCCTGTATTTTTCTGGCTTAGATAGTTCAATCTCTGGGCTGTGGAGATGGCTCAGTGTTTAAGTGAGTTTAACTGTTTGAGTGAGTGAGTATGCTGACTGCTCTTCCAAATTTCCTGAGTTCAATTCCCAGCAACCACATGGTAGCTCACAACTATCTGGCATGAGATCTGCTGCCCTCTTCTGGTGTGTCTGAAGACAACTATGGTATATTCATATAAATAAAATAAATAAATCTTTAAGAAAAAAAGTTCAGTCTCAAAGGAAATGCTTGTGTTTTCCAAAGGAGCAGGAATCTGAACTCTCTTGGTCCTGTTGATGTGGAAGAGCTCTCTGCCTTAGCTGGCTCAGCCCATGCAGTTACTGCATACCTCTTCACAGCCCACAGTCCCTTACTGTCATCCCATTGGAGCGGCAGGCCCTGAATTCTAACTTACGCCTTAATCCTTATTAATATTGTGGTGTGGGAAAGCTGCTTAAGAGTCCGAATGTTTTGTTTCTTATCTTTCTTTTTTTTTTCTTTTTTTTTTTGTATATATTCTATATTTACAATTCATTTCCCTTTTTCTGGTTCCCCACCCCCAAAGGTCCCACATGTCCTTTTCCCTCCCCCTGCTCCCTCATCCACCCCCTCCCACCTTACTGTTCTTGTACTCTCCCACAATGATGTTTTGGTCCATTCTAGCACCAGTGTCCACTCCCTTCTTCTTGTGAGACATCACTTGATATGTGATTTGTGTCTTTGGTGTTCCAAGCTTCTAGGCTAATATCCACTTATCAGTGACTGTATACCATGGGTATTCTTTTGAGACTGGGTCACCTCACTTAGTATGACATTCTCCAGCTCCATCCATTTCTCTAAGAATTTCATGAATTCATTGTTTCTAATGGCTGAATAGTACTCCATTGTGTATATATACCACATTTTTTGTATCCATTCCTCTGTTGAGGGACATCTGGGTTCTTTCCAGCTTCTGGCTATTATATATAAGGCTGCTATGAACATAGTGGAGCATGTATCCTTATTGCATGCTGGTGAATCTTCTGGGTATATTCCCAGGAGTGGTATGGCTGGGTCCTCCGGAAGTATCACGTCCAGTTTTCTGAGGAACCGCCATACTGATTTCCAGAGTGATTGTACCAGCTTGCATTCCCACCAGCAGTGGAGGAGTGTTCCTCTTTCTCCACATCCTTGCCAACACCTGATGTCTTCTGAGTTTTTAATTTTAGCCATTCTGACTGGTGTGAGGTGAAATCTCAGGGTTGTTTTAATTTGCATTTCCCTAATGACTAGTGATGTTGAACATTTTTTAAGGTGTTTCTCAGCCATCCGAATTTCTTCAGGTGAAAAGTCTCTGTTTAGCTCTGTTTCTTATCTTTCTAAGGGAGTTGATAATAATGTCTACTTCAAAGGGAATTGGCTAAACAGTGAATAAAAACATGAAAAAGTTGGGCAGAATGATAGCATTCTAGCTACTATATTAATACAATTCATTTTGTGAGGTTTGTTTTTAATTCTGTGGTATGAAAGTCTGTAACTTTGCAGAAGCTATTGACTAGTGTATATTCAAAATAAAACCATTACTAACATGGATACGTAATATCAATTTGTGATGGTAATAATAATCTTGAATTAATAAAGCATTCTAAGCCAACAAATGGACTGAACAAAGGTAAAAATTAGTATTGTAGATGTCATGGTAGGAGAACAAGTCTATTAATATGGAAAACAAATTTTCAACATAGATGTATTTACCTCTTGCAACAAGTCTATGATAATAGTATTATTTGATCCATTCTTAAGGTCAAACATGTAGTATTAAAGTCTAATTTCGGGTCGGTCTCAGAGAATCTTAGATGGTGCCCTGTGTGGTATATGATAGAATGACATCTCTGAAGGAGTACAGAGTCACTCCAGAGGTGTTATGATCAGACCACAAAGTTAGGTTGGAGGGAGAACAAGGGTTGTGCTAAGCACAGCACAAAGTTCTGAAGGAGACACTTGGGACAGTATGATAATGAGAAGATGACATTAATGGAGGGAATTCTCCATGGGATCCATGTTTGTGTTCTCTCAAATGCAGTTTGAAGTCCTACGGCCCATTGTGATGGTAAATTGGAGTGTGGAGCCTCAGAGACAGCTGTACCATGAATCAAATTTGTACTCTTTTTTTTTAACTTTAAGGAAACACTTATTAAAAGGAAACATCCAACATTACTCTAGGATACAATTATTCAATGCCAACCACTCTGGAAATCAGTCTGGCAGTTCCTCAGAAAATTGGGCATGGCACTTCCAGAGGACACTGTCATACCACTCCTGGGCATATACCCAGAAGATTCCCCTGCATGCAATAAAGACACATGCTCCACTATGATCATAGCACTCTTATTTATAATAACCAGAAGCTGGAAAGAACCCAGATGTCTCTCAACGGAGGAATGGATACAGAAAATGTGGTATATTTATACAATGGAATACTACTCAGCAATTGAAAATAATGAATTCATGCAATTTGTAGGCAAATGGAATCTGGAAAATATCATCCTAAGTGAGTTAACCCAATCACAAAAGAATACACATGAAATGCAATCACTGATAAGTGGATATTAATGATCACAGAAGCTCTGATACTCAAGGCACAATTAGCAAATCAAAATATTCCCAAGAAGAAGGAAGGAGAGGACCCTGGTCCTGAAGACTGGATCCAGTTTTGTAGGAGAGTACCAGAAGAGAAATGGTGGGGGGACGATTGGGGAATTGTTGGGAGGGAAGAGGACTTATGGGACATATGGTGAGGGGGGGAAATGGGAAAGGAGAAAGTCTTTGGAAAGTAAACAAAGAATATAGAAAACAAATTTGTACTCTTAAAAGACACTAGAGGGCTTTTTCCTCTTTGCTGCCTGGCAGTGTTTCATCATAATATTGACTTTAGCCTTCAAAGTATACAACACAATTTTATTTCAGCCACTATCTAGTGTCATTGTCTATAGAAATTTGTTATAATAACTTGAACCAAGATGCCATTGTAGAAATTGTTACTTAGGTAGAATATGAAGGAAGATTATTGAGAATGCTTTTAAATTTTATCTTAATGGGAAATGTTTAAATATATTGAGAAAAAAGGCCACCCAGAGATATTAATAACATTATTCTAGAAATTAAACTCTATACAGGAATATAGCCATACAACAACAACAGCAAGAATCTTGAGTTTGGAACATGGCTATCTTGTTTACCTTTTGTTCAGCATTTTTCAAGAATATAAGTATAGCATTTGTAGTTAGAAAATTGTGCATCATATCTAGAATATAGGTCATAAGATGTAATTAGAAATTCAATATTAACATTGAATGTAAATATTAAACACTTAGATATATTGCATTATCTATGTGTTTTAACTTTCTTGAAGTAGATTTTTCTAATATATGCCAGTCAGATTTCCAAATGTTGAGATGGGATCACAGTGATTATAACAAGAGTGTGTGTGTGTGTGTGTGTGTGTGTGTGTGTGGAGAGTGTGCATATGTATGTGTGGTCTCTGTGTGTTGATATATATGGGAGGAGTGGAATGTGTCTGTGGGTTGTATGCGTTTGTGTGTATTTGTGTCTGTGCATAGTTGGGTCTGTATATATGTGTCTGATATTCGCTAAGGAAAAATTGCTGAGTTCAATAATTTAAAACTATAACTTCACACGAGACTATAAATTTGACTTTAAACATGATGTCAGAAGAGATCCATATACCCCTCTATTTTCAGAAATTGTTTTGTGTCAAATTTAAGTAAAAATATATGATTAAACTTGTTCTTTAAAAATTTACTATAGTTAAAATTTAAGGATTCTACCTTGAATTACACAAGAGGCTTGGGAAATTGCACATTTAGTC
Organism: Apodemus agrarius; assembly: GCA_964023405.1. Classification (NCBI taxonomy): domain Eukaryota; kingdom Metazoa; phylum Chordata; class Mammalia; order Rodentia; family Muridae; genus Apodemus; species Apodemus agrarius. The sequence continues at coordinate 132,436,752 of OZ030006.1, forward strand.
CAAATATATAAAATATTATGTCTTGTAGGAAAATATTATAATTCTATTATATCTTTGAAATGTTAATTTCATGTTGGGGTTTGGAAAAACTATAATTATGTCATAATGATATTCACTTTTTACAAGAAAATTATACAAATAGAAGATTTAAGTATCTATTTTGCATATGCTTTTATAATTGTTCTCTTAAGCAATAAATTCTTTTCCAGCCGAGTGTTGATATTCAAGGGAAATTCTACTTGAAGATAACATATTTTCTATTTCTCCATTATTTGAATTGAAATCATGCTCTACATTGTATCCAACAGAAATCTCACTTGAGTCAGAGATAGATAACCTGGATAATGCAAAGAAGTGGAAATTATGGTTTCTTCAAATCCATGCAAGTGAATGCTTATGTTTGTTTGATGATGATATTCAGTTTGCACACATTTGTGTAAAAACCTTCAGGTGCCCCCATTAACACAATAGATACAGTCAGTCTCATTAGGTCAAATATTTAATTGAAATCTAGCTATAGTGAACAAGTGTATGGCAATACTCATTCCTCTAAGAAACTCAATCCTAGCTGGGGATTTACTTCAGCCGGAAAAGTACTAGCTTTACAAATAATGAAAACCTTATTTGAATCTATACACCCCATATAAAAGTGCATGCAGGGTAGTGTGTGTTTTTAATCCCAGCATTGAAGAGGTGGATACAGGACCCATAGGCATTAGTGACCAACCATCCCTACAAACTGGTGAGCTTTAAGCTAGTGGAGAAATTGTCAAAGGAGTTGACAGTATTACTGAAGACAACACTTGAGGTTATCTTCTGTTCTCTACATACTTATGGCTATGATACATGGTATATAGGATATTCTATATGTGCTCACCCCAGAATCCAGAAGATGTATACGTGCATAATTTGTAATTGTACAAAGATCAGCCATAGTCCTACTTTATAAATGCTCTCCTATGGCAAAGAAAAGAACAATTGTTAGGGTGTGTTACACATTCATAGTATAAGCAATGCTATAGAAACCTTTTATTAAAGATTTGTTTCTATTGTGTGTGTGTGTGTGTGTGTGTGTGTGTGAATGTGTGTGCTTGCATGTGCCTGTTAGCATGTTAGTATATTCATGTCCATGAAGTTGCCCATAGATGCCAGAAGAAGGTGTCAGGCCCCTGGAACTGAAGTTACAGATTCCTATAAGCTCCCTAATCTGGGTAATGGAAGCAGATTTCTTCAAGAGTAGCAAGCTCTAATTTCTTCAACATCACTTTAGCAATGGCGAAACATGCCTTGAGTATATTAATAGTCAGCTTGTGTTGCCTAACAAACACACTGGGATTTATTAATAGTATTTTCCTTTTATGTGGCATGTGGGTTGTTTCCATAACTCTTATTTGCTAATCACTATCAGGCAGACATCCATGCTGCTAATGGGCATGAAACCCAAAAGAGGGCAGAATTATGAACATCCTATAGTCTGTTTCCAGATATTGAGATACTGTCACCTTGTCTATTTCCTCCTGGGTAAAGCAAGTTACATGCCTAATGTGATATGAATAGGAAGAGGAAATATGCTCTTCCCTCATTGGTGGCATATGGTGTAAATTCATGGGACAAATGGACAGCCATTTGTAATTCTAATTCGGAGCAAGTGTGAATGAAGAAAGTAGAGAACCAAAAAAATTACAGTCAGTTTCTAGTGCACCCGAAATGCACTTAGGTTTTGAGGGACTTTTCTCCACCTCACATATTATTAGAAATAGAGTTTATGGTTATGTCAAGTAGAGTTTTTGATCCAAGAAACAGAACTTACATCATTGTAGCACAGGGCACATTGCACACTCATTTTTATAGACAACCATTTTTGGTATGCATGGGGGATTGGTTGTAGATCCTCTTCAAATACTCAAAACTAAAAACTGCCAGATGTGTTTTGGAGATAGTAAAATAGACTATGCACATTATTTATATTTTTAAACATATCTCTGGGTTATTTAGTGTGCCAAATTCAATGTAAACACTATGAAAATAATTGTTATATATTATTTACCAAATAGTCACAAGATATAAAATTTCTTTACCTGGAAATAAAGATGCAATGCTTTATTCAGATCTTTGCTGTTTAAGGTTAATGAAAGCAGTAGGTACAGAACATTTAGATACTTAGGATAGAGGTTGATATTGACTTATGTGCAAACAACTCATCAGTGAAACAACAGGTGGAATTCGTGTCTGAAATTATTACCATTGAATATCATTCTTGACTGGGTCTTTATGATCATTCTTGAGGAATTTAGATATAAATTCTTACTTTCTTACCAATGTTTTATGTTCTCTTGGATTAATTTACTTTACAATATTTTCTAAAACCAACAAAGGGAATTTAGGTTAAATCAGCATTAATTTGAGTGCCCTGGGGCTTAATTGGCCGGGGGCGGGGGGTGTGTGTGTCAAAACTTTAACATGAGTTAAGTATATTTTTACGTAGTGATTTGTAAGTCATCACAGTAGATCATTGCAAACTACCTACCTTTGTTCTGCCTGCTGGATAATGTGTTTGAGATGAGCGATTAGATATGTTATACACAGCTGCAGCTTGTTCAACAAATATGGTTTTCAATCACATTTTTCTCTCCCTTTTTTATGGATAAATTGGCCACTTGTCATGTACAGATCTTTATGGTAATATTTTATGTCATTGCAATTTGCTAGTTTAAAGGACATTTGTAAAAGTTTTGCATAATTTCGTCTTGAATAATAATTCCAGTTTTTACAAGCATGTTTTATTTTTTTTGTGTGTTTGGGAATGTTGCCTTCAAGTTTAGCTGTGCAGCACACACATGCAGTACTCATAAAAGCCAGAAGAGGGCAGAAGATCCCATGCCTCAGGAATTCCAGATGGTTGTGAACTGCTCTGTTTTCAGGGAACTAAATCTGGTCCTCTGTAGGAGCACTCTATCCTCTTAACTAATGAGGCATCTCTCCAACACTCTGATTTTTATTATAAATTCAAAGCAACATCATTATAACAATGATGTTATATTATTAAGTAATATTAAATAAACTATCCTTACTATGGTTGATATTTATTCACATATATGTATGCATATGTACATACTGTGCTTGTTAATGGTAATGTGTATGGACTGTAGTAGCCCAAGGTCAAGCATCATCCTCAATTACTTTCCTTTTTTTTTTTTTTTTTTTTTTTGACAGTCACTGAAATTGAAGTTTGCTGATTGACTAGATTATTTGGACACCAATCCTCCAGGATCCAGCTATAGAATACTAGGATTACAGGCATGCATTGCCACACCTTGGTTCCTTAAGTGGATGTTGAGGGGTCAAATTCAAGTCTCCATGGTTGGATGGCCAGTACATTCTTGAGTAAGCTATCCCATGCCAACATAATTCATGATTTATAAATGTTTGCTTTTTATCTTACAAATGAGTATACTCTTTGAAGGGTGTACCTTGTAAATAATTTATGCATGCTGCTTCGTGACTTTATAAGTAATACTTGTCTATACATAACTACTGTGTTTAGTATTTTGGTGATGATGACATTGACTAGAGTATCATTGTTATAATGATGTTCCTTTGAAATAGGAATTATCACACAGCACTGAAATTCTGACCCTGTTATTTAGTTGGGATGGAGTATGCTGCCTATGCATTTGGCAGGAAATGTGTCTCTCTAATTGGCCTCTTCTGTGTTCATTATAAACCACCTACACTTCTTCTCTAGAGTGTTACAGTCACAAACATCCTTAACTTGTAAAGGTTTCATAAAATATGAAATCACGGCCACGACCCCATTCCATCAGATGTGGTAGACCTGTGCTACATCTGACAGGGGGAGTATCTTACTTCCTGATACTTACTAGAGAATTGGCAGGAGCAGGGCATTCTAAAAGAATAACCCCCACTCCTAGAGACCCAGAGCTGCTCTGGGACTCACTACCCAGAAACATCCAGATAACCACTCCCCTTCCTTCCCTTTTACCCCTCCTTCCCCACCCCCAATTTCTTAGGATGTGGTAGACTTGCACTACTTCTGACAGGGGAAGGTCCAACTTTCTGATACTCTCTAGAGAACAGGCAGGAGCAGGGCATTCGAGAAGTGGCAGGAGAAGGTCATTTGAGAACTAGCACCAGTAGGGCATTCAAACTGATAGAAGCAGGGCATTTGAGAACCAGCATCAGCAGAGCATTCAAGATCCAGCAGCAGCAGAACATTTGAGATATAGCAGCCTGCAGGGCATTTAACCCTTGTAAAGTCTGCCACAGGGGAGACCCCATCATTGATACTTCCTGGAAAATCAGTTGTTTGCAGGGCATTGGAGAGAAAGGAAATTCCAGGAGTACAGAAACACAGGCCAGAAGGACAGAGAAGATAGAGATAGCAAGACAAGTTAACAACAGATAATGAGATGGCCAAAGGCAAATGCAAGATCATTACCAACAGAAAACAAGGAAGCATGATACCATCAAAACCCAGTTCTCCCACAATAGCACATTCGGCATACTCCATCACATCAGAAGAGCAAGAGCTAGATTTAAAATCACATCTCATATCACTGATGGAGAACTTCAAGAAGAACATAAATAACTCCCTTAAAGAAATACTTGAGATCATGGGTCAACAGGTAGAAGCACAAACATCCCTTAAAGAAATACAAGAGAATATGGATCAAAAGGTAGAAGCTCTTAAAGAGGAAACACAAAAATCTGTTAAAGAAATATGTGAGAACATGTGTAAACAGGTAGAAGCCCTTAAAGAGGAAATACAAAAATCCCATAGGGAATTATGGGAGAAAATGGCTTAACATAGAGAAGACCTTAAAGAGGAAGCACAAAAATCCCTAAAAGAAACACAGGAGAATGTGGGTCAGCAGGTAGAAGCCCTTAAAAAAGAAACACAAAAATTCCTTAAAGAATTTCAGGAAAAAAACAAATGAGTGAAGGAATTGAACAAAACTATCCGGGATGTAAAACTGAAAATAGAATCAATAAAGATATTGCAAAGTGAGACATCTCTGAAGATAGAAAACCTTGGAAAGAATTCAGGAGACATACATGCAAGAATCAAAAACAGAATGCAAGAGATAGAAGAAAGAATCTCAGATGCTAAAGATTCCATATAAAACATTGACTCAATAGTCAAAAGAAAAATGCAAAATGCATAAAGCTTGTAACCCAAAACATCCAGGAAATCCAGGACACAATGAGAAGACTAAACCTAAGGATTATAGATATAGAAAAAAGTGAGGATTAATGTCTTAAAGGCCCAGTAAATATCTTCAACAAAATTAAAGATGAAAACTTCTCTAACCTAAAGAAAAAGATGTCAATGAAGATACAAGAAGCCTACAGAACCCAAACAGATTGGACCAGAACAGAAATTCCTCCTGTCACATAATAATCAAAACACCAAATGTACTAAACAAAGAAATAATATTATAAGCAGTGAGAGAAAATGGTCAAATAACATATAAAGGCAGACCTATCAGAATTACACCACACTTCTCACCAGAGACTATGAAAGCCAAAAGCACCTTGACAGATGTCATACAGACCGTAAGAGAACATAAATGTCATCCCAGACTACTATACCCAGCAAAACTTTCAATTACCACAAACAGAGAAAACAAGACATTCCATGATAAAAGCAAATTTACACAATATATTTCCACAAAACCAACTCTGCAAAGGATAATGGGTGGAAAATACCAACACAAGGCAGCAAACCATACCATAGAAAAATAAATAAAGTAATCTTTCAATAAACCCAACTGAAATTCTGTTAGAAATTCTTCTTAGAAAAGGTGAAATTCTGTTGTGAAGATAGTTACACAACAGAATTTCACCTTTAACTAAGAAGATAACAAGAAGCAACAACCACTATTCCTTAATATCTCTTAATATCAATTGTCTCAATTCCCCTATAAAAAGACATAGACTAAGAGACTGGATAAGTAAACAGGACCCAACATTTTGCTGCATATAAGAAACAGTGACAAAGAGTCACTATTTAAGAGTAAAGGTTGGAAAACAATTTTCCGAGCAAATGATCCCAAGAAACAAGCTGGAGTGGCCATTCTTATATTGGATCAAATTGACTTTCAACCAAAAGTTGTCAAAAAAGATAAGGAGGGAACACTTCATACTAGTCAAAGGAAAAGTCTACCAAGATGAACTCTCAATTCTGAACATCTATGCTCCAAACGCAAGGGCACCCACATTCATAAAATAAACATTAATAAAGCTCAAATCACACATTGCACCCCACACAAAATAGTGGGAGACTTCAACACCCCACTCTCAAAAATGGACAAATCATGGAATCAGAAACGAAACAGAGATAGAGTTAAACTAACTGAAGTTATGGACACAATGGATCTAACAGTTACTTATAGAACATTCCACCATAAAGCAAAAGAATATACCTTCTTCTCAGCACCTCATGGTACCATCTCCAAAACTGACCATATAATTGGTCACAAAAGAGACCTCAACAGATAAAGAAATATTGAAATTATTCCATTTATCTTATCAGATCACCACGGCCTAAAGCTGGTCTTAAGTGCAAACAAAAGCAATGGAAAACACACATACACATGCACTTTGAACAATGCTCTTCTCAAAGATAGCTTGGTCAAGGAAGTAATAAATAAATAAATTAAAGACTTTTTAGAATTTAATGAAAATGAGGACACATCATACCAAAATTTATGGGACACAATGAAAGCAGTACTAAGAGGAAAACTCATAGCTCTGAGTGCCTCCAAAAAGAGAATGGAGAGAGCTTACACTATCAGTTTGACAGTGCACTTGAAAGCTATAGAACAAAAGGTCTGCAGGAAATAATCAAACTTAGGGCCAAAATCAACTAAACAGAAACAAAAAGAACTATACAAAAAATCAACAAAATATGGAGCTGGTTGTTTGAAAACCTCAACAAGATAGATAAACCCTTAGCCAGACTAACCACAGGATACATGGACAGTATCCAAATTAATAAAATCAGAAATGAAAAGGTAGACATAACAACAGAAACTGTGGAAATTCAAAAAATCATCAGATCTTACTACAAGAGATTGTACTCAACAACATTTGAAAACCTAGATGAAATGGACAACTTTCTAGATACATACCAGGTGCCAACGTTAAAACAGGATCAGATAAACCATCTAAATAATCCCATAAGTACTGAGGAAATAGAAGCAGTCATTATAATCCCCCATAAAAAAAAGACCAGGACCAGATGGGTTTAGCAGGGAATCTTTAAAGAAGAGTTAATACCAATAATCTTCAAACTTTTCTATGAAATAGAAACTCAAGGAACACTACCCAACTCATTCTATGAAGCCACAATAATGCTTATACCTAAACCAAACAAGGACCAAACAAGGAAGGAGAACTTCAGACCAATCTCCCTCATGAGCATTGATGCAAAAATCCTGAACAAAATTCTGGCCAACCAAATCTAAGAATGCATCAAAACTATAATTCACCATGATCAGGTAGGCTTCCTCCCAGGGATGCAGGGATGGTTCAATATATGTAAATTCATCAATGTAATCCACTAAATAAACAAACTAAAGGAAAAAACACATGGACTTTCATTAGATGCTGAAAAGGCTTCTGACAAAATCCAGCATCACTTAGTGATAAAAGTCTTGGAGAGATCCGGAGTCCAAGGCCCATACCTGAACATAGGGAAAGCAATATACTGCAAACCAGTAGCCAACATCAAACTAAATGAAGTGAAACTTGAAGCAATCCCATTAAAATCGGGAACCAGACAAGGCTGCCCACTCTCTCCCTATCTGTTCAATAGAGTACTTGAAGTCTGAGCCAGAGCAATCGGGCAGCAAATGGAGTTCAAAGTATACAAATTGGAAAGGAAGAAGTCAAAATATCACTATTTGCAGATGATATGATAGTATACTTAAGCAACTCCAAGACTTCCACCAGAGAACTCCTAAAGCTGATAAACAACTTCAACAAAGTGGCTGGATATAAAATTAACTCAAGCAAATCAGTAGCCTTCCTCTACTCAAAGGATAAACAAGATGAGAAAGAAATTAGGGAAATGTCACTTTTCACAATAGTCCCAAATAATATTTCATACCTAGGTGTGACCCTAACAAAGCAAGTGAAAGATATGTATGACGAGAACTTAAAGCCTCTGAAGAAAGAAATCAAAGAAAGTCTCAGAAGATGGAAATATCTCCCATGTTCATGAATTGGCATGATCTATATAGTAGAAATGGTCATCTTGCTGAAAGCAATCTATAGATTCAATGCATTCCCCATCAGAATCCCAAATCAATTCTTCATAGATCTAGAAAGAGCAATTCTCAAATTCATCTGGAATACCAAAAAACTCAGGATAGCAAAAACTATTCTCCACAACAAAAGATCTTCTGGGAGAATCACCATCCCTGACCTCAAGCTCTACTATAGACCAATAGGGATAAAAACTGTTTGGTATTGGTATACAGACAGGCAGGAAGATCAATGGAATAGAATTGAAGACCCAGAAAAGGACCCCCACACACATATGGTCATTTGATATTTGACAAAGGAGCTAGAAATCCAGTGGGGAAAAAAGACAGCATTTTTAACAAATGGTGCTGGATCAACTGGAGGACTGCATGCAGAAAAATGCAAATCGACCCATTTTTATCTCCTTGTACAAAGCTCAAGTCCAAGTGGATCAAGAATCTACACATAGAACCAGACACACTGAAGCTTATAGAGGAGAAAGTGGGGATGAATCTTGAACACTTGGGCACAGGAGAAAAGTTTCTGAACAGAACACCAATGGCTTATGCTTTAAGAACAAGAATCAACAAATGGTACCTCATAAAACTGCAAAGATTCTGTATGGCAAAGGACATGGTCAATAGGAAAAAATGGCAACCAACAAATTGGGAAAAGATCTTTACTAACCCCCCATTCGATAGAGGGCTAATATCCAATGTATACAAAGAACTCAAGAAGTTAATCTCCAGAAAGTCAAATAACCCTATTAAAAATGGGGTACAGAGCTAAACAGGGAATTCTCGACTGAGGAGACTCGAATGGCTCTAAAGCACCTAAAGAAATGTTCAGCACTCTTTGTTATCTGGGAAATGCAAATCAAAACAACACTGAAATTCCACTTACACTGGTCATAATGGCTAAGATGAAAAACCCAGGGGACAGCAGATGCTTGAGAGGATGTGGGGAAAAAGGAACATTTTTCCATTGTAGGTGGGATTGCAAGCTGTTAAAACCACTCTGGATATCAGGTTGGCAATTCCTCAGAAAAATAGACATAGTACTACCTGCAGACCCAGTTATACCACTCCTGGGCATATACCCAGAAGATGTTCCTACATGTAATAAGGACACATGCTCCACTATGTTCATAGCTGCCTTATTTATAATAGACAGAAGCTGGAAAGAACTCAGATGTCCCTCAACAGAGGAATGGATACAGATACTGTGGCATATATACACAATGGAGTATTATTCAGCTATTAAAAACAATGAATCCATGAAATTCTAAGGCAAATGGATGGAACTAGAAAGTGTCATCCTGATTGAGGCAACCCAATCACAAAAAAACACACATGGTATGCACTCACTATTAACCAGATGTTATCCCAAACGCTCAAAATAAACAAGTGACAATTCACCCAGCACAGGAAGCTCAAGAAGAAGGAGGACTTAAGTGAGGGTGCTTTGGTTCCTCTGAAAAAGGGAACAAAATACTCACAGGAGCAATAAGGGATACAATGTGTGGAGCAGAGACTGAAGTAAAGGCCACCCAGAGACTGCCCTACCTGGGGATTCATCCTTTAAACAGTCACCAAACCCCGACACTACTATGGACGACAAGAAGTGTATACCAAAAGGAGTATGCCATGGTTGTCTCCGGAGTGGCCCTGCCAGAACCTTACAAATACAGAGGCAGATGCTAGCAACCAACTATTGGACTGGGCATAGGGTCCCCAATGGAGGAGCTGGGGGATGGTCCAGAGGAGCTGAAGGGGTTTACAGCCCCAATGGGAAGAACAGGGAATGAACCATCAACCAAGGAGTACACATGGTTCCAGCCAAAAATGTGGCAGAGGAAGGCTTTGTTGGGCATCAGTGGGAGGAGTGGTTCTTGGTGAAGTAAAGACTCAATAGAGGCCCCAACAAAGGGAAACCAAGGGGTGATGTGGGAGTGTGTCAGGTGGAGGGGCATATATGTGGAGGCAGGGGATTGGAGGAGGGGTTAGGTATCTTTGGGGAGGGGAGAAATTGGGAAAGGTTTTACTATTTGCAATATAAATAAAGATGATATTCAATAATAAAAAAGATGAAATCTCATGTCCTAAGTAGTAAAACTATCATGTGATAAAAATAAAACAAAACATCAACAACAACAAAAACAAGGACGTATAGTGACCATCCCCAAACACCCTATTTTTGAATTTCCTGATTTAAAATTTAAAAAAGAATGATAAAATGAGGCTAATATATCTCACATAAAAAATACTGAAGCATGTTGGTTCAGTGGCTAAGAGTTGCAAGCCTGATGACATTATGAATATTAGAATAATAATAATAAAATGTAATAATAAGCTGTGCAGTGGGGGCACATGCCTTTAATCCCAGCACTTGTGAGGCAGAGGCAGGCAGATTTCTGAGTTTGAGGCCAGCCTGGTCTACAGAGTGAGTTCCAGTACAGCCAGGGCTATATAGAGAAACCCTGTGTCGAAACCCCCCCCAAAAAATTAAGTATTAATGTCTTAAACTCTTAAAGCTATAACTTTAATTCTAACTAAAATGGTCAGATAAGACTTACCATTTTCTTCTGGTGTTCATTCTCTTTTATTCTTTCTTATAGATACATAATTGTACTTATGCAAAAAATACTACATCAAGCTCTGCTTCTCATTTTCATTGAGTTATAGAATCTTGGCATTAGCTGTTTCTTCATATTAACCACACATGCACATGAAAATAGTTATTAGTAGGCATTTGTTTGAACATACATACACTCCATTTCGGGTAACTATGAGTCTATTTTAATGCAAAATAATACAGCTTTCAATTCAAAGAAAAATAGATTGTACTACAGAGAAATTTTAGTTATAATGGCCTGGGAAAATAGATTTAGGTTTCCCTAAAATTCATGTTTCAATGTAGACACAGTTTCATAAAATTTTATAGTAACAGAACAAAGAAAGTCATAAGTCAAATAACTTTCTGTTACATTGGTGGAAACATAAAAAAAAAAGTTACAACAAGATCCAAGAATCTCCATAAAAGGCCTCAGATCCTATCTAATAACATTCTTAGAATTTGGGTTTGTGGATATTAGTGGATAAGAAGCTAATAGCTTCCAAAAGAGTACTACTCACAGAACTTTAGTTCTGGTAGAGAGATAGATAAGGAATGGCTAAGGAAGGACTAAAACTTATTCAAGGTAGTTAGGCTCTGTACCTGCAACATTCCAATCTCTCCACATTATTGCTGTTCTAATCTGTCAATCTGCCTTTGCAGACACATTCCCTTTCTGGGTACTTACAGCCATGCATGAAATTGTTTTCTCAGTGTTTCATGCTGAACATCCTTTGGCTACATATGTATTTACCACTTAAAAAAATGTTCTCTGAATGTATTTGCTCAGTGAATAAAACTTTGGGAAAGTTACTTTTAGAGTGTTTGTATGTGAATGGCAGGAACTCCAGCCCAGAGCCTTGGAACCTCACAGATCCTCCAGTGCTCAGCCAGATCTGTTTACCTGTGCATCATTACAAGAGCCCTGGATGGAGGAGACATGAGAGAAGATGGATGGGCCTAGAACCATAAGTTTAAGAAGCAGTATAAAGGTACTCTAGCTTCCCCTCTACAACTCCACCTACCATAGTGGATCAGCACACAGCTCCCCTTCCCACACCAAGAAACCTGCTTCAATCTTGTCTGCCTACCTCCTGGGAGACCTGCTTTAACCTGCGACACACAGTTGAGACCACCCTCAATCTCCCTGCTCCTTTGGACCTTATCTCTGTCTTCCTTCACGGTCACATCTCCACTTAGAATCTTGGGTAGGTACACCACTCCCCAACCCACAGCTCTACTACATCCTGGAAGGTCTGCTCCAACACAGGACACCCAAGCCAGCCAAATGCAGAGACAAACCAGATTGCAAAAGACAAAGACAGGATCTGAATTAACAGAAACCAGTGCAATATGGCACCATCAGAACCCAGCTTTCCAACCACAGCAAGCCCTCGGTATCCTAACAAACTTAAAGAGCAAGACTGTGACCTTAAATTTCATCTCATGATGATGGATAGAGGCCTTTAATGACACAACCATCCAAAACCTAAAAATGGAAACATAAACAATAAAGAAAACATGAATGGAGGCAACTGTGGAGATGGGAAAAATAGAAGACAGAACAGGAAGTACAAATGAAAGGATCACAAATAGGATACAAGACATGTGACAGAAGATTCCAATAGAAGAAACCGATACATCTATTAGAGAAAATGTCAAAAGTAAAAGGTTCCTATCAAAACATTCAGGGAATTTTGCTCACAATGAGGAACAAAGTACTCGCAGGAGCAAATACAGAGAAAAAGTGTGGAGTAGAAACTGAAGGAAAGGCCATCCAGAGACTGACCCACCTGGGGATCCATCCCATATACAGTCAGCAAACACAAACACTATTGTGGATGCCAAGAAGTGCATCCACACTGACAAGAGCCTGATAAAGCTGTCTCCTGAGAGGCTCTGCCAGAGCCTGACAAATACAGAGGCACATGCTCACAGCCAAACTTTGGACTGAGCATGGGGTCCCCAGTGGAGGAATTAGAGAAAAGACTGAAGGAGCTGAAGGGGTTTACAACCCCATAGGAAAAACCATATTATCAATCTACCAGACTCCTCAGAGCTCCTAGGGACTAAACCACCAATCTAAGAGTACATATGGAGGGACTCATGGCTCCAGCTGCATATGTAGCAGAGGATAGCCTTGTTGGGCATCAATGAGAGGAGAGGCCCTTGGTCCTGTGAAGGTTTGATGCCCCAGTGTAGGAGAATGCTAGGGTGGAGAGGTAGGAGTGGGTAGGTAGGTAGTGGAATACCCTCATAGAAGCAGGGGAAGTGGTGATGGTATAGGGGAATTCTGTAGGGAGGACCAGGAAAGGGGATAATATTTGAAATGTAAATAAAGAAAATATATAATAAAAAAGAAAAAGATCAATGATATATATTACTTAAGGGTCAACTACCTAAGGAAAAACAGGAATTAAATTTTTGTTTTGAAAAGAAATGAAATGTAAATAAAGAAAATACCCAATAAATAGAAAATAAAGAAATATTCCACAAATGATGTGTACATATTAGTTAATTACTTAAATTATGAATACAACCATTGTATTTGATAGTAATTCATAAAGTCTTAAAAAATAAAAAATAAAAAAAGAATAATAGAAACAGAAGAGGGTGAATATACCCAGTTCAAAGACCAGAGAATATCTCCAACAAAATCATGGAAGAAAATTTCCCAAACCTAAAGAATGAAATGCCTTTAAACATACTATAATCTTACAGAAAACCAAATAGATGGTACCAGTACAGAAAATATGCCTGTCACATAACAACCAAAACACTACATGTACAGAGCAAAGGAACAATATTAAAAAGATGCAAGGGCAAAAGGCCAAGTAACATATAAAGGCAGACCTATCAGGATTACATCTGATTTCTCAACAGAGACTCTAAATGCTGGAAAATCCTGGAGAGATGTAGGGCACATGATCATCTTATTAGACATTGAAAATCCTTTAACAAAGTACAACACCTGGAGCAATCAGGGATTCAAGGCACATACCTAATCATAATAAAAGCAATATACAACAAGGCAATAACCAACATCAAATTAAATTAAACTTGAAACAATATCACTAAAGTCAAGGACAAGACAAAGCTGTCCATTCTCCCCCTATTCATTCAGTATAGTATTTAAAGTTCTAGCTAGGGCAATAAGACAAGAAAAGGAGATCAATGGAATACAAATTAGAAAGAAAGAAGTCACAATATCACTATTTATGGGTCATAAGATAGTATAAATAAGCAACTTATGAAATTCTATGAAAAATCTCTTCAGCTGATAAATATCTTCAGCAAAGTGGCTAGAGATATAATTAACAGAAAGAAATCAGTAGCCTTCCTTTATATAAACAATGAACAGGTTGAGAAAGAAATATAAACAAATAATACAAAATATCTTGGTGTAACTCTAACCATGCAGGTGGAAGTCCTGTAAGCCTTTAAGTCCTTGAAGAAATTGAAAGATAATGGAAAGATCTCCATTGCTCAAGAATCAGCAGGATTAATATAGTGAAAATGGCTACCTCGCCAAAAGAAATCTATAAATTCAATGCAATTCCCATCAAAATTTCAACACACTTTTTTACAGATCTTATAAGGTCTATTCTCAACTTCAACACAGAACAAAAAACCCCAGGATAGCTAAAAAAATCTTAAACAAACTTCTGGAGGAATCACCATCCCTGATCTCAAGCTATACTGCCTGGCAATAGGGATAAAAACTACATGGTATTGGTACAGAGAAAGGAAAGTTTGATGAATAGTATAGAATCAAATACCCAGAAATAACTCCACATCTATGGATACCTATGGATTTTTGACAAAGAAGCTAAAACCATATAATGGAAAAAAAAAGAAAGCATCTTAAACAAATAGTACTGGTCTAACTCGAAGTCTGTATATAAAAGAATGTAAATAGATCTATCTTTATTACCCTATACAAAACTCAAGTCTAAATGGATAAAGGACCTCACCACAAAACCAGATACACAAAATCTAATGCAAAAAGAAATTGTGAAGGAGCCTTGAACACATTGATACAGGAGACATTTTCCCAAACAGAATGGCTCAGGCTCTAAGATCAGCAATTGACAAATGGGTCTGCTTGAAACTAAAAAGCTGCTGTAAGGCAAATAACACTGACAATAGGACAAAAGACCAGCCTGCAAATTGGGAAAAGATCTTCACTAACTTCAGATCTAACAGGGGGATTATATCCAAAATATATAAAGAACTCAAGAAGTTAGATTCTAACAAACCAAAGAACCCAATTTCAAGATGGGGTACAGAGCTAAACAGAATTCTCAACAGAATATCAAAGGGCCAAGAAGCACTTAATGAATTGTTCATTATCCTTAGTCTTCAGGAAAATGCAAATCCGAACACCGAGATTCTTCTACCTTACACCAATCAGAATGAATAAGAACAAAAACTCAGGGGACAGCAGATGCTGACAAGAATATGGAGAAAGAGGAACACGTTTCCATTTCTGGTAGGACTGCAAACTTATATAACCACTCTGGAAATTGATCTGGTAGTTTGTCAGAAAATTAGAAATAGTTCAACCTGAAGACCTAGATATACTGCTCCTGGGCATATACCCAAATGATGTTCCTCAATACCATAAGGACCTGTGCTCCATTATGCTCATAGCTCATAATATCCAGAAGCTGGAAACAACACAGATGTCTCTCAGCCAGAGAATGAATACAGAAAATTTAGTTCATTCACACAATGGAATGCTATTCAATTATTAAAAACAAGGACATCCCGAATTTCACAGGCAAATGGATAGAACTAGAAAATATCCTGGTAACCCAGACCTAGAAGGACATGCATTAGTATGTACTCACTGATAAGTGGATATTAGCCATAAAGTACAGGATACCCATTTTATATCTTAGAGATGCAAGAAGTTAAACAAGAAGGAAGGCCCAAATAAGGATGCCTGAATCTCTTAGAACAGGTAATAAAAATAGTTATGGAAGACAGATGAAAGGAGGAAACTTTGTGTGAGAGAAGAAGGGGAAAGGAGGGAAATGGGGGGCTTGATCAGATATGGGAAGAGGCAGGAAAGAGGACAATAGGGCCAGGAAAATGAATTAATAACTGCAGTTGTTGGGCACGGGGGTTTGGGAGAAACTCTAGGAAGTCCCAGTGAGCCAGGTAAAGAGGATCACAGGAGTCAGTGCAAATGACATTAGCCTAGATACCTAACAGTGCAATATTGGAAACTGAAGAGACCACCTTCTGTAACCAGGCAGGACCCCCAGTGGAGGGATCAGGTCACCAATTCACCCATAAAGCTTTTGATCCACAATTTGCAGTGTCTAAAAGAAATGCAGGGAAAAAGATAGAGCAGAGACTGAGCAATGGGAACCAATACCCAACCCAACTTCCCATGGTGATGCACCAATTCCTGACACTATTAATGATACTCTGCTATGCTTTCAGACAAGATCCTAGAATAAGTTTCCTCTGATAGACTCTACCCAACAGCTGACTAAGACAGATGTAGATACCCAAAGCAAAACACTTGTCTGAGGTAGGGGATTCTTATGGTAGAGTTGGGGTAAGGATGGAAGGTCATGAAGGAGATAGGAATGCCACCGGAAAACATGAGAAATTATAATATAAATTGCAGCAAAAACAGTGATTTCTACCAATAATCAACTAACCATTACCCCTGGGAGCTCTTAGAGACTGCATCACCAACCATAAAACATACATGGGCTTTACTGATGCCCTGACACATATGTAGTAGATATATAGCTCAGTGTTCCCTCAACAACTCTAGGCTGTCCCTAAAGCTGTAGCCTGTCTGTGGTATCCATTCTTCAATATGGCCAATATGGCTGCCTTGTCTTACATCCTTGGGAGAGAATGCAGATAATCCTGCAGAGACAAGATTGGTCACAGTAGGGGAGTATTGTGGGGGTGGGGGGCACCCTTTCTGAGGAGGAGATGGGTATTGGGGAGAGACTATATGGGAAGGGGGGATTGGGAGGGTGGCAGTGTTTGGGATGTAAACTAATAAACAAATAACTAAAAGAAAAAAGTTTGTATATCAATGAAACAAAAGTCTAGATAAAAGGAAAGTGAGAGTATATTTTTTGTAGGCTTTCTCTGCTTAATCTGAGTGTTGGAGTTAAAGGATGTTATTTTTATAGAACATACCCTGTTGAAAAGACCCTAGAGAGTGAGAACAGTCTTAATATTTTAGTGGGTTGAACAATCTGCCCTGCCATATGAGCAAAACCACAGGATTTTTCTAAAGATTTCTGAGTGCTATTTAATGGCTTACTAACCATGGCTATATTTGTCCAATTTTAAGGCAAAAATTATGCATATATATGCATATATATTTATATAGTAAATACATATGTAGGATAATATACAAATATATAAATATATATTAATATATTGCTGTATTATCTAAAACAATAATCCAATATAAGATTTTACAGTATTCATATTCAGAATCTGTTACTAGATGATACATAGGACAATGTTTGTTCATTAAACGTTAACCATGATGAAAAAATGCATTATAACCATGTAAAGCTTTAAAAGCATCAAACTCACACAAGGAGATGACTGCATTCATTATTTATAAGACTTTAAAAATTAACAAACTTTTAAATTTTTTTCTAATTTCATGTATGAATACTTTATTTACATCTCTACTCCCTGCTTTCTCTACTCTCATCAGCTTTCTCTGAGACCTCTTCCATTCATGTCTCTCTCTCTCTCTCTCTCTCTCTCTCAAATTTATGTCTCCTTTAATTATTTTTGTTGCATACATATGCACACATGTTTTCTTTTGAGTTTCTTTATGGTTGTTGATATATTCATGTGAGGTTGACCACCTCACAGTGGATAAGCGACAAAGGGGTTAATCTCTAGAGAAAACTGATTCTCCCTCTCTCACCAGCCATTCATTGCCTTCAGTTCTTTATCTAGGGACCACCAAGTGAAATTCTTCTGTCCAGAGTGGTGTGTCAAATATCATTGGCATTATGGAGATTTTATTTAGAAACCACATTGTTGAAGTTGAATTGATACTTCCCAAGTACAAAGGCACATTAACTAGTGAAATCAATATAGTATGGTTTTAGTTTTGGAGGGTTAAATGAAAGAATGTTCTGTAATAGAACATAATATTAAAATTCAGTGTCTGACATTAGATAAGTATGTTAACTAGCTGCTAAGTTCCTGGACCTAGTAACAATAACAACCTATTCAAAATGATTAATGACACTCCATGAAATAATGATGGTAATATATTTTGTACAATCTGATACATTGCGCTGAAAATACAAAGATAAAAACATGGTAGAAATCACTGTTTTTGCTGCAATTTATATTATAATTTCTCATGTTTGAAAAATAATTTTTTGGAATACAAATTTATGTTAACAAATTTGAGGTTTGTGGTGGAAAGATGCTATACAGATTAAATTAGAGAAAACATAAAAATATTGGTTGTGACCTTATACATAATTCTTAATTACTGTTTTCCTATGTTTTACATTGACTCTGGAGGCATGAAGAAAGAAATAAAGAGTAAATTGAGCCTACATATTTCCTTCCTGCCTAGTTTTTTTTCGTTTTATTTGTTTACTACCTGAAGTTGTCAAAACTGGGGACTATTGTGATTGCAATAAGAAAGAGAATTGATTGTTGAAATGTCTTAGTTCATTCTATTGCTATAACAGAATACTGTAACCTTGGTAATTCATCAAAAATGCAAATTTATTTCCCACAGTATTTCAGATTGGAAAATCCCGGACAAAGTGTATGTAGATTTTGCAGCTTGTAAAGGTAGCTGTCTCCTCCCAAAATGATGGCTTTAATGTGTGTCCTCACATAAAAAGAAAGGAAGAATTCTGGTTGAATCAAATTCATTTTACTACATGCTATAATCTCATTTGAGAGAAGGTGGGCATGCCAAAGGATCCTCACTCTTCTGTGAAAATACTAGACCCATTCAAGAGTTCCTACCTCACAATATTACAGTAAAGGCACCACCTTGGAAGGCTGCCCTGTTTGTTGGTACGCCTTAATATATTCATTCTGAGGCCAACATGTTCAGATCAATAAGAGAACCTCACATCCAGTGATCCACACATGTAGACTGACAGAGGAAAACATTGACTATGTGAATATTACTTTATATCTGCCTTTAAGCCATTTTCTTTTTCTATTAATTTTATTTTTACTTAGATTTCTGTTTATTTTCACTGGTATATAAAAATTACAAAAACACATTATATGCATATTGATATGTGACCATATTATCCAGGTTAAATGTGTATCCGTAAAACTATTTATTTCCTGATAACAAAATATCCAAAAGCCCCTTCTCTAGTTTTGTGAAATGCATAGTCCGGTGTCACCATCTGCAGTCATCTCACTAGAGACCCACACCAGAAATGACACTTGATGCCCTCTGAATATCCTTTGCTGCCTTTCTTCCTCTCCTTGCCCCAGTCTGTGTCCAACCCTATTCTACTTTCAATGTGCATATGCTAGCTCTTCTAGATTCTATGCATCATTCAAACTATGCAGTTTTCCTTTCTGTTCCAGGTTTATTTCGCTTAAATATATTCTGATTTTTATTTTCTTCCTATTTCTTTTTAAAAGTTCTTTAGCTGCTATGTCTTTTTACCTCTCAAGTTCAAACACTCCACCATCATGACAATCACAGGCATAGACAAAGGCAAACTGTGTTAGCATTATCCTAGAAGGGAGTTAGATACTACAGTTTCCTTTCTTCTCTTTGCTCTTCTTTGTTAGTTACTTACAATTTATATTGGCATTAGAGTGAGAGTACTTTATCTTCAAAATCCCCCTAAGACAAAAACCCTGGTAACCATAGCAGCACCACCATCCAATCTCTTGAAACCACAACAAAATGTTGCTCAAACTTCTCAACTCAGCCTCCAAAGGCAAACATTGCTGTGTTGAGTGACAAACTAAAACAATAGTAGCTGTGCCTGTTGCCATGGAAACAGAGCTTTCTTTCTGAATGTTTCCAACACAGGATTCACAACCCAAAGCTCTGCAAAGGTATGCGGGTCTCAACTCCCCTACTGCTCAGCACTCACTACCAGACTAACCCTGCTGAGACAACTGAAAAGAAAAACAATGGGAGCTTCCAGTCTTTGCTATGGTAACTCAGGATTCCAGTTATTTGCATTGCTGGGAATTTAAAAGACCTGTGAGGCAGATGGTGAACATAATCAAGTGACTCTTAAAGAGAAGAAATATGATAAGTTCTACGTAACTTAAATACATGTCTTATTTAGTACCAATAATAACCATGGTTTTCTTTATATAAATAAATTCTCCACAATACTTTACTAAATCATAATTTAGATTATGAAACACTGCTACAATATAAAAAATTATCATCTTGAATAGACATTTACAAAAAAATAATTAAGAGGTTATCCTAAGTGTAACAAAAAGGATTGACTGCTTTTTAAACATTTATATCCTTGGGAGTTCTTTGGAAGAATGGAATTTGAAAACTGGAGACAGAAATCTGAGAGTAATGAGATGACTTAAGTGTGTCTAAGCTCATATCTAAAGAGCATTCCATAAGCAAATGACTAATCAAATGTTAAGCTTTTGTAAAGATATAATGAGCATGTAAAATATCAGGCTTATTTTATGTTTTAAAATTAAATTCTTAGAAAATTTTACACCGTATATTTTAATCAGATCCTTTCAACTTCTCTCAGACTTCTGTGTATTCTTTATCCACACAACTACACGTTTCTTCTCTCACTTAAAAGAAGCAAGAACAACATAGAGTATGATTTGTGTAGACCATGAACTCCTGAGCATTGGGAATGCCCTGGAGTGTCTTTGATATAGCTAATATTTCACTATTGAAATTAAAGTAAGACATTTATTTAAAAAATAGTTAATTCCCAATATATTATCTTCAGTGTTAGCCAATGGTTTGGTCTGTAAAGTCGACATTTTAACTATTCCATTCACTTGACAAGTGAATGGTACCTGTGGGCAATGGCAGTTACTGTGTCACAGGGTCACTGTTCCTTTAGCAAGCGATGTGAAATAACTTACTTAGTAATGGGGATACTGAGCCTTTGAACTCAGATGGCCTATTGCTGACTGCTGCAGCTTTCTGATTTCTTTTACCATCTTGTTCAAATCAGTACAATATGTACTTATTAAAAATTGTCAAGAGAATTTAACCAGTGTCTACTTTTGGTCCAAATTAAATGCTCCATTTGACTTGAATGTAACCATCCATATGGACAATCCTGTTGGCTTCCCTCTATGGTGTGCTTTGTGGACAATTTTTTCCTGTAACTAATAATCTGGTTGTAGGTGAGGAAGCTGACTTATGTGACAACGTGTCAAATAGGCTAAAAGTGACTGGCCTACAGTAGGAATTAATAAAAGTCTGTGTTACATTAATTTGCCCTTGAAATGAAAGGACAATGGGGAATGTATCACATGTCTCCTCTTTAATGATAGAGAAAGCCAGTAGAAACAGCTCTCACAAAAGAAGGTCCAGTAAGACATGGCTTAAAAGGTAAAAAAAAAGTTCTCTGTGTCCAGATTTCACTGTTTATAAGGATGTCAGTCACATTAGACTACAGCTGTCACTCAAAGTATCCTGCTGACAGATGTGAGTAGAAAGCAAACAATATCAATTTGTGAAAATGAAACATTTCATCGAAGCCATCCTTGATTCATAGTTTTACCCTACTACAACAGTAAATTTCATTGTAGAGGCTGTAAGAACTGTCAGTCTTTTTTTTTTTTCTGTCAGTCTTTTAAATATTAGAAACATGCACTGTGTATAAAAGGGAACCTTGCTTCCTCAACAAAATTATATGTTGGCTTGACATAACGTTGAAAGGCTATTTACAAAGAATGAGGTTTGGTTTTATCTGGATTACTATAAACGGATTGTTATTGACAGCTTGCTCTATGCACACTACCCTCAGATTTATTTTTTCATGCATTCTGACAGTGATGGTTTTCTGCTACTTCCTGACATTAAACTATTTGAAGCTACAAGATCCCTAGAATTTTTACTGTCTCAAATGTAGATTAAGAATAACACAGGAAATTAAGAAATAATAATACCCAGGAAAACCTTGAAGGAAAGATGATATGGAATATAAAATGCAGAAAAGTAGTAATTAGAAGCTTTAATAATATTATCAATTTTAAAATAGAAACTTGAAAGTGGTTTGTGTTGGTCTGTGTCAGCTACTATAACAAAACTCCTGAAGCAAATTAGCTTATAAAGAATATAAATTCATTCATCATAGCTCTGAAGACTGGTAAGCCCAAGATCAAAACACTAGCTGATCTCATATGAGGTTAGTATACCATGCATTCCTTCTGCATGGTAAGCACCTTTTCTCTGTCGCCTCAGATAGAAGAAGGGTAGACCAACCCTCTGCAGTTTCTTATAATGGAACTAATTAATAACATTTATATAGGTTTTTCCTTACAAGGTCATTTTCTAAAGAACTGGACATTTAGTACTGACGTAATCGATGCTAATGTTTCAACACATACATTTTGAAGGGACTAACAAGATTTCTCTTTAGAACATACTTATCAAAAGTCCTTGCCTTTTGGGAAGCATTTCTACAGTCTCTTTTGGAAGAGATTGTGCTCCGGGAGAAATTGGCACATTGCTCTGTCTTTTCAAATCTGCTATAATGCAATTCCGCTTTATTGATTAGAAGGTGAAAGAGGAGTAAGTCCGAAAATGTAAATAAAATGAAAGGAATGCTTCCTGTTTCCTTCCTGGTGCTCCTTGGCTTTCCTTGTTTCCATCTTTGCTACTAATGCCCTAGCATGAATTTCAAAATAAGTTCATAACATGTTTTCATCAGCAAGCTCAAAGTGATTTTTAGTACTTTTAATTAAAGAAGTCATTAGCACATGAATGGAGTTGGTGTCTTTCACAACCAAATTATCTTGCCAAAAATAAAATAGAGATTTCGGGCTTCATTTTTTTTTGGACATTATAAAAGGTTATTAAAGAAAAATAGCTCTCTGATTACAGAGTATGGGCTTTACTGGTAAAATATGGTCACTCTAACTAGTCTTCCTAGAGTTATAGAATTAATTGGGGTTCTATTCTTAGAGAACAGGTGTGTCTCTGGAAAATTCCTTTTGCTGTATTGAGTAATAACAGTTCCAGGCAATGAGAAAATCTTTCTCTTTTCTATTGCTTGATAGAAGTATGTTTCCTGTTTGTGTGATTAGCACAGTAGTGCTTTAAAGGCAAAATTACAGTATTAATTATTTTATCTTTTTTGCATTCAGTATTTTCAGCTGCTTTGAAAGACTGATTTGTGTGGGATGACTTTTCAGACCTGTGTGATTTTCGTGTCTGTTTGCCTTTCCCCTGCTGTCTTGATACAACCCTTTCTCTCATTTCTTACAGCTCTGTGTGGCATTCCAATTCCACGCACTCTTTTGCTTGCTGAGAAGGCTCGGATCTCTTCCTCTATTTCCAGTTGTAGTTTCTAGGCTTTCTGTGCCCTAGTGTGGCAACTTTACTGCAAACTAGTGAGATGACACCTTTCTTTCCTCTAGATATCCTTATGGCAAATATGATCCACTGTACACAACGAACACTAAGGAAAAAAATACTACCCCAACTCTTAAAGAAATCAGAGGTGTCTCTGACACTTTTGCCTGTTCATGGGATGATTTTTCTCCTGCTGGGTTGCTTTGTCTAGCCTTCATATGAGGGTTTGTTCCTAGTCTTATTGAAACACGTTATTCTGAGATTGGTTGATATCCCTGGGATGCCTGCCCTTTTCTGAACAGAAAGTGAGGAAGAATGTATCCAGGAGAGGGGAGGTGCACATGGCAACTGAGAGGAGGGCAGGATGGAGAAACCACCACTGTGTGGATACAATGTTTGAGAGAATAAGTATATTTAAAATAATACTGCCCTATTAAAAATATATGTTAATCTATAGTCTTAGTTCATATTTAATGTGTAGACATAATCAACTGTTGGTATGCTGAGAATTTCTTTAGTCTTTTCAGTTATTCTGAAATACAGAATTTTATGCTTTAGACTTCACACTGCTCACACTTTGATTACAATTTTAGACTTAACTGTTTACTGTAAGTTTTTCTACTGTAAGGGAATTGTGTTCACTTACCCAACGTCTTAATTTTTATTGATTAATTATTTTGATAATATCTAAGGTCTTGGAAAAAGCAACAGAACAACATCAAAGTCAACAACAAAATACAGTAAACAAACAACAATGGTACTACAGTCTAACTTGAGTTTTAAGACATGCCCTAAATTGAGTAATACCAAATATTTTAGAATATTTGAAATTTTTTGATAATATTTTAGATGATTCTTTTTTATTTTAAAAATTCATTTTTACAAAGTACTTTCTCTCTCTCTCTCTCTCTCTCTCTATATATATATATATATATATATATACATTTATTTACATTTCCTTTTTAAAAACTGTCTTGTGAACATTAATTTGAATTAGTCACACAAGAATAAATATCTAATACATAAGCATTCATTCCTGTTTCTAGGTTTTCAAATATTGGAATAATATTTAAACATGTCTAAAGTAATAACTGAATTTTTCTGTGTAATTGATTGTAAAAGCATTGTGTGGGAGTGCATGTATGTTTATGTGTCTGATTTTAGTCCCTTTTTGGAGTAAGGAAGGGAAGAGGTTCTATCATGGACCCAAATTTGCAGCTTTAGTTTTAATTTTAATAACTGGCTGCATGGCTTTTTTGTATAAATATTTTGATTGGTTAATAATTCTATTCTTTAACTTAATCCTTTAAATGGGTTTTAACATTGCAGATAGATGTTTAATGTTAACCAGTTCTTAGGAGAATTTCGGTGCTGCCTATAAGTATAAAATAATGTTCATGTCACTTAAACCAAAGAATCAGCAAAAATATCTAATATTTCTGAATATTTTTCTTATCTATGCCCACAATATTTATAATATTTTAACATAAACTTGAGACTTACATATTTCTACTATATATGTACATTTGTTCAGCTGCATTTCTTTTAAAATCCACAACATATGTCAAACATATTGAGATTCCATTTCTGGCAAAGATGAAATAGGGTCATATCAAAACTACCTACCATGCCTCTAAAATGATAAACTCTAAACTTAACACATGAAAAACAATTTGTTGAGCATAACAGGGAGACAATAAAAGCAGAGATGTGCAGGAAAACGCAGAATCCTTTAAGTGAAAAGAGTGAGTTGAAAAAAAAATCCCTGAGACATCTCCCCAGCTGGTGTGAGTATACACGAATTGAAAGAGACAGACAGAACAATTTATTTGATTAAAAGTCCAAATATCAGAGAATGAAGAAACTGGATAGGGGGGAAGTAGAAAAGAAAACACTTAAAATAACTGTACAAAGAGTAATAAGCCTCCCTATGCCATTTCCTATTTATTTGCTCATAATCCTCATAACTACCTAATCAATACCAATAAATGCTTTGTCGTGAGATTGAAGATGTAAATATGTGTTGGAAAACAACATACTCAGAGAAAACCAATGCATTACTACAAAGTATCACTTCTAGTTTTTAAAATAATAATAATAATAATAATAATAATAATAATAATAATAATGTAAAGTCTGCTATTGGTGTGAAAAACTCAGAAAAATGTCATTCCTTTGGAGAGAAGTAAGAGGCAATAAAAGAAGATACAAGAGTGACTCGCATGTGCAACGACTGTAAGTAACTATTACTGAAAGTATCTTAGAAATTACAAACAAATATGGGGACATGATCTATAGGGGAATAAAGAGTATGAATAATAAGAAAACTTTATTGGATAATCTAAAACTTTTTATATTTTAATTGAAATACACTTCTGGGTCCCCATCCTCTTTAAAACCATGTCCTCTTTATTAAAAATTTCATATACATGCAGGAAAATGTATCAACATATAAATGCTATCTACTAGGTCTATTCAGTTTTCCTCGTATGCACACAATTTTAGGGCTGATCACTTGGTATTTGAGAGCCACTTAAGGGGCTCATCCCTGGAGAATATTAATTCTCCCTGTCTTGACAGTCCTTAATTGCCCTTAGATCTTTATCTAGAGGTAGAGCCCTAAGGGAGCTCTACCATCCTTGTTTGCATGTTAGTTGTTCTTGCCCTTGCTCAGGAAGCCACATTTTTGAGATTTAGTGACTTTTTTTTTTTTTTTTTTTTGGTTTTTAGAGACAGGGTTTCTCTGTGTAGCCCTGGCTGTCCTGGAACTCACTCTGTAGACCAGGCTGGCCTCGAACTCAGAATCTGCCTGCCTCTGCCTCCCAAGTGCTGGGATTACCTCCCTTTCATTCCTAGAGGCTAGAATCTCACACACTTCTTTCCAGTCCCGTTACACATGCCTCACTTGACATCCTCACCAAGCTTATCAGCAAGCCCAATTCGGTACAATTTCTGTTCACTCTTCATCCTTATTTTCTGATGAAATTTTTATGTACCGCTGTGGTGATTTGAATAGGAATGTTCCCCACTGACTGGAGTATTTGAATATTTAATAGGTGATGCTTCTTTTTTTGTGAGGTGTCATGAACCTTTAGAAGGGCTGCCTTGGAAGTACCTGTTGGCAGTTTATAGTGTTCTCCTACTTCCTGGTCACTTTCTATGCCATGCTTGCAGGTTAAGATCTCTTAGCTTCCTACTCCGGCCTCCTGCTACCATTCCTTCCTTATAATTATAGACTCCCTACTGGAGCTGTAAGTCAAAATAACTATTCCTTTTTATGTTGCTTTTGCTTGTTATGTTTTCTCAAAGAAATAGAAAAGTATCAAGTACATCCTCCAAGTAAAGTCACTTCAACTTCAGATAGAAATATTGATTACATGGGCAGATGGGATTACTAGTGAGCAATGTATACATAGAGCAAGCTATATTCTTAGTCTTTATTACACTATTATTTAAATATATTTTCTCTTGTATTATCTTTGTTAAAAATCAAACATTTTCCTGACTGAAAGATTTATTTTTTCTTTTTATGAAATAGAATAATAGAAAATAAGATCTCATCCAATCATCATAGGATATAAATACTCTGAAGGACTGAAATTTATCTTGCAAATGGTATTGGTTACTTATCAAATCCTACAGTACCTCTTTTCTACAATCAAAATCATTTTGTTTGCTGAAATGGAGCATTTGTATCCGTGGCCTTGGGATACTTTTCAGGTCTCTCCAGTCTTAGGAGAATTCATCAGATTGTCTTTCAAACAAAGTAATTATTTCCTGACAAGAAGATAAAGAATGAGAATGAAAAGTCCATTTTCATCTTTTCAACTTTTGAATATTACTGCTTAATGGTCTCAGCTAAGAGTCAATGAACCTAACACAAGTAAAATTAAGCCTAAAACAACCCATAAGAAAACCAAACATATGACCCATAGCTAAATGGAGAAGTCTTGAGTTATCGATGGCTTTAATAAACTGTTTTTTTGTTTGTTTGTTTGTTTGTTTTTTTTCGAGACAGGGTTTCTCTGTGTAGTCCTGGCTGTCCTGGAACTCACTCTGTAGACCAGGCTGGCCTTGAACTCAGAAATCTGCCTGCCTCTGCCTCCCAAGTGCTGGGATTACAGGCGTGCGCCACCATGCCTGGCTAAGCTTTAACTTTCTGTTTTTGGATACTTTGTCAGTAAAATAACTTCAGTATAGTTTTTGCAATCTTTGAATTTTCTTTTATGAAATGAATTTTATTTCATGAAAAAAAAATCCCCAAAGAACAGAGTTTACCTACATGAAAAAAATTAAGAATGAAACATGAAAGTACATGATTAGATTACCAAAAATGATTGTCACTACTGCCCTTTCTAGATCTATGAAGAATTTATTTGGAATTTTGATGGTGATTGCTCTGAATCTATAGATTGCTTTCGACAAGATGGCCATTTTTACTATATTAATCCTGCCAATTCATGAGCATGGGAGATCTTTTCATCTTCTGAGATTGATTTCTTTCTTCAGAGGCTTGAAGTTCTTGTCATACAGATGTTTCACTTGCTTAGTTAGAGTCACCCTATGGTATGTAATATTATTTGTGACTATTGTGAAGGGTGTCATTTTCCTAATTTCTTTCTCAGCCTGTTTATCCTTTGAGTAGAGGAAGGCTACTGATTTTTTCGAGTTAATTTTACATCCAGCCACTCTGCTGAAGTTGTTTATCAGGTTTAAGAGTTCTCTGGTAGAATTTTTTGGGTTCACTTAAATATCATCCCGAGTGAGGAAAATGCAAATGAAACAACCATGAAATTCCACCTCACACCAGTCAGAATGGCTAAGATCAAAAACTTAGGTGACAGTAGATGCTGGAGAGGATGTGGAGAAAGAGGAACTCTCCTCTATTGCTGGTGGGATTGCAAGCTGGTACAACCACTCTGGAAATCAGTCCGGCAGTTCCTCAGAAAACTTGACCTAGTATTACCTGAGGACCCAACTATACCATTCCTGGGCATATACCCAAGAGTTTCTCCAACATATAACAAGGACACTTGCTCTACTATGTTCATAGCAGCCTTATTTATAATAGGCAGAAGCTGGAAAGAACCCAGATGTTCCTCAATGGAGGAAAGGATACAGAAATTGTGGTACATTTACACAATGGAGTACTACTATTAAAAACAATGAATTCTTGAAATTTCTAGGCAAATGGATGGACCTAGAAAATATCATCCTGAGTGAGGTAACACTCAGGATAAAAGATATAAAAGAATTATAAAAGGATATAAAAGAACACACATAGTATGCATTTGCTAATAAGTGGATATTAGCCCAAAAGCTCAGAATACCCAAAATACAATTCACAGACCACATGAAGCTCAAGAAGAAAGAAGACCAAAGTCTGGGTGCTTTGGTTCTTCTTAGAAAGGGGAACAAAATACTCATGTGAGCAAATATGGAGACAAAGTGTGGAACAGAGACTGAAGGAAAAGCCATCCTGAGACTACTCTATCTGAGGATCCATCCCATATACAGTCAACAAATGCAGACACTATTGTGGATGCAAAGAAATGCTTGCTGAAAGGAGCCTGATATAGCTGTCTCCTGAGAGGCTCTGCCAGAGCCTGACAATTATAGAGGTGGATGCTTGCAGACAACCATTGGACTGAGCATAGGGTCCCCAGTGGAGGAGTTAGAGAAACTACTGAAGTTGCTGAAGTGGTTTGCAACCCCATAGGAAGAATAACAATATCAACCAACCAGACCCCCCAGAGCTCCCAGGGACTAAACCACTAACCAAGGGGTACACATGAAAGGATCCATGGTTCCAGCAGCATATGTAGCAGATGGCCTTGTTGGCCATTGATGGGAGGAGAGGCCATTTTTCCTGTGAAGGCTTGATGCCCCCGTGTAGAGGAATGCAAGGGTGTGGAGGGGAAATTGGGCGGGTGAGTGCAGGAACACCACATAGACAGGGGGAATGGCAAGAGGGTTTCCGTGGGGGAAACTGGGAATGGAAAAAAAATTGGAAATGAAATTAAAGAAAATATTCAATAAAATATCCTTTAAAAAAAGAAACATTATACTACCACACACATCTTCAGTACAGTCGGATAAATGTTTTTTGTTTGTTTGTTTTTTGGGTTTGTTTTTGTTTTTGTTTTTACTCTTTAATGCTATGGTTCAATTTTCTGCCTTCTGAAACTCTGCTTACTCAAATCATTTTTGTTTTTCTTGTCCTTGAAGGTAGGAGAAAAATCTGATATCATAAATCCTTTTTCTTCCAAAGTTTGTGCACTGTAGCAAGATTTACTGAGCCAGTATCTTTCTAGTTGTTAAACTCTTGCTCTAGATCTCCGCTGAGTTAGTCCCAACTTTGTTAAACTGAACTGGTGACAGGGAATTGGAAACAGTACATTTACCTTCTAGCACTATTTGACTGACAGACATTCATTTTTGTTGAGTAGAAATATGCACAGTAGTGTTTTCTTATTGATCTGAGTCTTGTCTTGAAAATTCACCTAGGAAAAGACTTAAACACAGTTATTAGTCACATTGTGACACATTTTTCCAACTTTATTCTAAAGATTTTAACTGACTAATGAAAATGTCATGTGTTTATGGTTTTTATGCAGATATAAAAATGTTTAAATCAGGGTAAACATACTTACCTCATCAAATATTTATCATTTTATTATGAAATTATTCAAAATCTTTTCTTTTGAGCTAATATATAATATAATATATATAATTATATATATTAAACTACCACAATTTATCTTTTCTGTTGTTCAGTCAAATAGTAGTAACAAAAGGTTTTATTCCCATTTAAATAAATTAACCAACCATTCTCCAGTCTTCCCTTTACTCTACTGTCTAGGCATAGATATTCAATGTTTTGCTATTTTACCAAAATTTAATACACCTTTTAGTCTTTTTTCCTTTCTTTCTTTTCTTTCTCTTGCCTTTCTTTCTTTTTTCTTTTTTTCTTTCTCTTTCTTTCTTCCTTCCTTTCTTTCTTTCTTTCTTTCTTTCTTTCTTCTTTTTTCTTCATTTTTTAGAAGCTATGAATGAGTAAGGTAATATAGATGTTACTATGATTGGCTTATTTTATTAAGCACAATGACATTCAGTTCTATTATCCCATTTTCTGAAGAAAAGATTTATTACAGCTTAGATTCTTTTTTATTAAAACTTCAGGCATTTGTGGGTTATCTTCAAATTTTCCCATGTTAAATCAACTATCACCTACTCAATAATGTCCTCAAAGTGACACATATGTCTCTTAAATAACTTATTTTTCCTAAGCAGTAAAGAAATGGGATTCTGTCATTTGTTGATCTAGCTATATTTTTTTAAATTTTCTATATTCTTTGTTTACATTCCAAAGGCTTTCCCCTTTCCCAGTTTCCCCCTCACCATATGTCCCATAAGTCCTCTTCCCTCCACCTGTTCCCCAATCACCCCCCACCCCATTTCTCTATTCTGATACTCTCCTACAAAACTGGATCCAGTCTTTTCAGGACCAGGGTTCTTTCCTTCCTTCTTCTTGGGAATCTTTTGATTTGCTAATTGTGCCTTGAGTATTCAAAGCTTTTTGGCTCATTAATATCCACTTATCAGTGATTGCATTTCATGTGTATTCTTTTGTGATTGGGTTAACTCACTTAGGATGATATTTTCCATATCCAACCATTTGCCTACAAATTGCATGAATTCATTATTTTTAATTGCTGAGTAGTATTCCATTGTATAAATATACCACATTTTCTGTATCCATTCCTCCTTTGAGGGACATCTGAGCTCCTTCCAACTTCTGGCTATTATAAATAAGGCTGCCATGAACATAGTGGAGCATGTGTCTTTATTGTATGCAGGGGAATCCTCTGGGTATATGCCCAGGAGTGGTATGACAGGGTCCTCTGGAAGTGTCATGCCCAATTTTCTGAGGAACTGCCAGACTGATTTCAAGCCAACAGTGCAATCCCACCAACAGTGTAGGAGTGTTCCTTTTTCTCCACATCATTTTAATAATATTTATAGTAAATCTTAAAAGTCCATGTTAAGCCTCCTGGTGAGGATAATATATAGTAGAAAAAATTGAGTGTTTTCCAACACAGAGTTGTCATAAATTTCTAGTTTCTGCTCTGAAATAAAGTTCACCCCCTTTTCCTGCCTTCCTGCCTTTCTTCCTTCCTTCCTTCCTTCCTTCCTTCCTTCCTTTTTTTTCCTTTCTTCCTGCCTTTCTTTTCTTGCCTCTTTCTTTCTTTCTTTCCTTCCTCCCTCCCTCCCTCCCTCCCTCCCTTCCTTCTCCCTCTCTCCCTCCCTCCCTTCCTTCCTTCCTTCCTTCCTTCTCCATTTCCAGACAATGAAGATACATAATAAAAAGTGCAACAATTCTGATTTTCAACCTTAAATATTTTTATAGTTTCAGAAATGGAAGAAGCTTAGAAGTAGCTACTTACTTTCTATATTGAGGTATGTGTCCTTTAAAACAACATTGTCATGAATTAAGAATAAGAAAGACAAGCTGGAGAGATGACTCAGCAGTTAAGAGCACATACTAATTTTGCAGAAGACTCAAGTTTAATTCCCAGCAATCAGAAGGGTAGCTCACAGGCATGTAGGACTCCAGCTCCAGCAGTTCTGATATTCTCTTTTACTTTGCATAGACACTGCACACGTGCACATACATAACGCTCATAAATAAAGTTAAAAATAAAATCTTAAAAAATTAGAGGGGTACATAAGATAAATATTTCTACCTCTGTATTACTACATTAATATAGTAAGTCTTCAATGAGATAAAAGAAATGTATTTTAATAATTTATACATAAATATGCTATGCATTCACATTGTGAATATCACATATGTTCATAAAAGTGACTATATTATAGTACATCATTTATTGTCATATAAATAATACAAGTAACAGAAACCTTGGTAACATTTATTTCCCAGGTGCTTTTTTTGTTATATAAAGGTAGTTAAATATATTTTTCAGGAAACACTTTTCAAATAAATATCATAGAATAATTTCAGTGCTATATAAGTGAAAAATTACTGTCTTGGGATGAATCACATGCAGTAACTCAAAGAAAATCAATAATAAATCTATAAAGATTAATGAGTTAGTAAAGTAAGTTGTTTTAATGAATAATTACAATATGCACTTTCTAATATTACTTTTAATTAATATACGAAATAGGAATTATGCTATTAGTTAGGTACCACATAATGGTTAGATTCTTGTGGCAATTATATAATGCTTAAATCTGGTTAGACACATTTATTGTGTCAAATATTTGTTATTAATTTATGGCAGAAGCTTAAAAATTCTTTTAGTCTTTTCAAATATAGAGTATGTATTTAACCAAAGTCATCTTATTCTGTGATGGCACCCCAGATGGCACTTGTATGAGAGCATAAGTAACTCCTCATTCCTAAATTTATGAAGACACCCGCATCTTCTCCTTCTCTCCCCTTTGATATCCACCATTCTATTTTCAACTTCTAGAAAACAGGCATTTTAGAATTATGTATTAAAATTTTATTCTTACTTAGAATTACATATGTGTATCTGTGTGCGAGAGAGTAGGAATGCAAAGGCAGGTACCCAGGAGTCCAGAAGAGAGCACTGGACCATCTGTAGCTAGAACTACAGGTAGCTGTGAGCTGCCTGATATAGGCAGAAACCTAGTATCCTCTGTATGAGCATCGAATAGTATTAACTGCTGAGCTATCTCTCTAGCCCTGGTGGCTGTATTTGAGAGATCATTAATTTTTATTTTTATATGCTCAATATCTTATTCTTAATGTAACACCCATATTGTAGCAAATAGCAGTACTCCATTACTCTTAGATGGCTCAATAATACCCTCTTCTTGTGTAAGTAGCAATATTAGATTTGTGAGTTTGTGTGTGTGTGTGTGTGTGTGTGTGTGTGTGTGTGAGAGAGAGAGACAGAGACAGAGACAGAGACAGAGACAGAGATGAATACATATGAGTATTTTTGTGTATTCCTTTGGACTTAGGTCTGTCAATCCTCACATTATGGACTGAGGCCCTTTTCTCTGAATTTTGCTTTATGTTTTGGCTAGTCTAACTAGGTGGCTTGCTCTGAGGATTTCTTGTTCCTGCCTCCCACACTAGGTAACAGGTGGGCCACATAGCTGCCTAGAATATACTTGGAATTCTGGGTCCCTTGGATGAACCTTGAAGTTGTATCCATCTTGCCTACTGTGAGTAATGGACGTGGGCATACAGATCTCGGTTTGACATATTGATTTTAGTTAGAACACCAAGATAGGATTCTTGGGTCCACCATATTACATTGGTTGAGAAAACTATATACTGTTTTGTATATGGGTAAAATAAAATAAATCTATAGTTCAAATGATATTCTGCAAAGGGTCCTATTTTTATTAATTATTAATATATGAGCATTGTGAAGAACAATATATTTCAATTAGGACACATTTTTGTGCCAATGAATAACGTACCTTGATCATATTTATATTCACCCTTCTTTCTGCCCTTTCTCATGTTTCCCTATACATTCACCAGAGCAGGTTATTTTAGATTTTGTGATACATGTCAGTCTTTCTGTGTTCAGCTGATAAACAATTTTGTTTCTGATTTGCCTTTTGGTGATCTTTCATTTCTGCTGAGCTTTTAGAGTTACTTAGAAGTCTAAACATAACTTATTTTCAAAGTTGCTATTTCTAAGTATTTTCTCCTGTACTGAAGTGCTTGCTCTGGCCTGTTGACTCTTGACTTTGCTCTGTAAAACCTTTCTCATTTAGTGCAACTTGATATGTCTATTTTTACTTGTTTCTATGCTCTTAGAAACTGAAAACACATTGACCTTATGTTCTGTTATAATAGACTAGTTCCAGGACTTATATTCAAGTTAATATATTTGAGTTGAGTTTTTTAGCTTATGATATATAAAGATCTCCATTTGTATTTTAGCATGGAAACATTCAATTTCCCACCAACCATGTGTCTAGCATATATTCTTACTAAATGTGTCAAAGTCATTTAGCTATCAGCCGTCAATGAATTAGTTTGCCTCTGGAATTTCAATTCCATTCCATTGGCTTATACCTTTCTTTTTAATGTCAGTATCAAGATGTTTTGACTATTAAAGCTTCGTGGTATATTTTGAAGTCAAGGAGTTTAATGCCTCCAGCTTTGTTCATTAGAGAAATTTCTTCTTCCTTTTATTGTGGGTACTTGTGTGTGTATGTGTATGTGTGTGTGTGTGTGTTTGTGTGTGTGTGTGTATGTGTGTGTGTGTTGTGTTGTTGGTGTAGATGCAGGTATTTGTAGAGTTCTATATAAATTTTTTAATATTTTACCAGATTTTATAGGGGATTTTCTTGGTATCTTGATAACCATTATATTAGATTACAGTACATGCAGAAAAACTTTGTTTTATATGAATCTTTTAATAGTATCACATTGTCCAGTCCTGAACATGAGATGTCTTTTCACTCTTCATTTTGGTACTCTTGTTTTGTTACTGCTTTATTATTTTTATTGTGAACATTTTTTTAATTTATAATTAATTTTTATAGCTAGGATAAGGGGGGAGAGATCAGATGTTTTTATTTGTGCTTTTATAAGTGAGACTTGTTTTGATTTCAATGTTACTTAATCCACTGTTGAATTAAGCCAACAATAGTACTAAGTTTTATTTGATTTCTCCACAGCTTTCTCTTCAGAGTTTATTATTTGTGGATTTAAGTGGAGCTTTTCATTTGTCTTTTCTTGCTGTCTGTGGAAGCATGCCACGTGCAAAGAATGTCAGTTTGATTATCTAAATTCTATCGGGCTGTGCTTTAATTCATTGTCTTACCAGATTTTTCAGAAAAGAATAACAGATTCTCCCAAAACTATGTGAAGCTTAAGAGTAAATGAAGACTCTTTTTTTCCACAGATAATTTTCTTTACTCAGTAAACAATAGTGTTGACACCTGGCCACATCTATGATGGAGACTAAAATATTTGCTCCTGTGTTTCTTTTATGACTTTTTTGTGCTTGCTTTTTTCAGAAAGCCTAAGCTAGTTTTATTGCTTGGAGTTTAGGCACTGTTTCATTTCTAAACAACCTCATCTTTTGAAAAGTATCATTTCTAAGCAATTTCTCCCATATTGAGATATTCTATATGCTCTGTTCTTGTCACTTCTGCTCAGAGCTCATCTGAATACTTGGTGTTATTTGTTTCTAGAATGATTTGGAAAGTGCCTGGTAATATCAACCTAACTTGCAGCTTCTCCTAAAAAATGGGATAGACCTTATCCTGTAGCTGATATATAGAAATGCTCTAAAAGAGTCCAACATATTATAGTCACTGCACAGAGAATAATCTAGGTACCCTTATTTCATCATAGCAGGCCTAATGTTAGGTTGCATGTCTAATGCTGTTCTTAATACTCTTTCCCTCTTTTTGTCCCTGCCCCACCCCCAATCTCTTTATGGACTCACCTGTCATCCTCATTTCTCAGCTTTCTGAGTACAGTGGTCTTTGTGCTTCTTTTAATTTTACTTTCATTGGATATTTTTAATTTAAATTTCAAATCTTATCCCCACTCCTATCCCCACCCAAAACCCCTTATCCCTTCCTCCTTCCCCCTGTTTCTATAAGGGTGTTCCCTCACCCACCCACCCCTCTGTACTTGAATTCCCCTACACTGGGCCACCAATGGAGCCTTCATAGGACTAAGGGCCTCTCCTCTCATTGATGCCCAACAAGGCCATCCTCTGCTACACATGCGACTGGAGCCATGGGTCCCTCGATGTGTGCTCATTGGTTGGTAGTTTAGTCCCTGGGAGCTCTGGAGTATCTGGTTGGTTGATGTTGTTTCCTTCCTATAAGGTTGCAAACCCCTTCAGCTCCTTCAGTTCTTTCACTAACACTTACATTGGGGACCCTGTGCTCAGACCAATAGTTGGCTGCAAGCATCTGCCTCTATTTGTCAGGCTCTGGCAGAGCCTCTCAGGAGAGAACTGTATCAGGCTTCTGTCAGCAAGCATTTCTTGTCATCCACAATAGTGTCTGCTTATGGTGGGATGGATCCCCAGGTAGGATAGTCTATGGATGGCCTTTCCTTCAGTCTCTGCTCTACACTTTGCCTCCATATTTGCTTACATGAGTATTTTGTTCCCCTTTCAAAGAAAGACCAAAGCACCTAGTGTTTGGTCTTCTTTCTTCTTGAGTTTCATGTGGTCTGTGAATTGTATCTTGGGTATTCTGAACTTTTGGGCTAATGTCCACTTATGAGTGAATGCATGCCATGTCTTTTTTTTGTGATTGAGTTATCACTCAGGATGGTATTTTCTAGTTACATCCATTTGCCTAAGGATTTCACGAATTCATTGTTTTTAACAGCTAAGTAGTACTCCATTGTGTAAATGTACCACATTTTCTGTATCCATTCCTCTGTTGAAAGACATCTGGGTTTTTTTCAGCTTCTGACTAGTATAAATAAGGCTACTATGAACATAGTAGAGCATGTATCTTTGTTATATGTTGGAGAATCATTTGGGTATATGCCCAGGAGTGTTGCAGCTGTGTCCTTAGGTAACACTACGTCCAGTTTTCTGAGGAACTACCAGAATTATTTCCAGAGTGGTTGTACCAGCTTAAAATTCCACCAACAGTGGAAGAGAGTTCCTCTTTCTCAACATCCTCACCAGTATATGCTGTCACCTGAGTTTTTGATCTTAGCCATTCTGACTGGTGTAAGGTTGAATTTCAGGATTGTTTTGATTTGCATTTTCCTGATGACTAATGATATTAAACTTTACTTTAGGTGTTTCTTGGCCATTCAATATTCCTCAGAAAATTATTTGTTTAGCTGTGTACCCCATTTTGAATAGGTTTATTTGATCCTCTGGTGTCTAACTTTCTGAATTCTTTGTATAAATTAGATATTAGCCCTCTATCAAATTTAGAATTGCTCCCTCTACTCAAAGAATAAACAGGCTGAGAAAGAAAAGGGGAAATCACACCCTTCACAATAGTCACAAATAATATTACATATCTTGGGGTGACTCTAGCCAAGCAAGTGAGATCTGTATGTCAAGATCTTCAAATCTCTGAAGAATGAAATCAAAGATCTCAGACAATGAAAAGATCTCCCAGACCCATGGATTGGCAGGATTAATATAGTAAAAATGGCCATCTTGCCATAAGCAGTCTACAGATTCAATGCAATCCCCATCAAAATTCCAACTCAATTCTTTATAGAATTAGAAAGAGCAATTTGCAAATTCATTTGGAATAACAAAAAACCCAGGATAGCAAAAACTATTCTTTACAATAACATACCTTCTGGGGGAATCAATATCACTGACTTCAAATTGTAATACAGAGCACAGTGATAAAAAGTATATGGTATTGTTACAGAGACAGGATCAAAGACCCAAAAGTGAACTCACATACCTAGGGTACTTGATATTTGACAAAGGAGCTAAAACCATTCAATGAAAAAAGATAGCATTTTTAACAAATGGTGCTGGTTCAACTGAAGATCAGCATGTGGAAATATATAAATCAACTCATACTCATCTCCTTGTGCAAATCTCAAGTCCAAGTGGATCAAGGACTTCTACATACACCCAGATACACTGAATCTTATAGTGGAGAAAGGGGGGTAAGAGTCTCAAACTCATGGGCACGGGAAAATTTCTTGAACAGAACACTAATGGCTTATGCTCTATGATCAAGAATCAACAGATGGGACATCAAAAAATTGTAAAGCTTCTGTAAGGTGAAGGACACTGTCAATAGGACAAAACAGCAACCAACATATTTGGAAAAGAGCATCTTTTTATTTTGATGTCTTAAAAACAGAACTATATTATTGTTCCTGTTTCTCTTGAAACTTCTGCAGTCAGATAATAGCATAAATGACTTGTTTCTCATGCCTTGGGAAGACAATTCCTGGTGCTTTTACTTGGACACCAGCTCTTTCTCCCTCCACAACTATATTTTTAGCACAGAGAATAATATGTCTGTATAAATAAAAAAAGAATTGATTTGTAACTGCAACTCTAAGAATATATTTTATTAAATATTGCCATGGTCCAGCCAGCACCAGTGTTTGGAGGAAGGCAGCAATGGGTATAGAGTCAGTAGCAAGTCCAAAGTTTATATATATTTGTTAATGCTTCTGTGTATAGCTCTTTGCTAGACTAAGTCCAAAAGCCATTGTCTTCTCGTAATAAAGTCTGTTAACATTGGGAGATTAGAATAAAAGAAAGCTTAATTGTTAACTTCCCTTCTCTCTACCTTAAGGACCTCAGACTGGCCAGGTGGGGGGCTTGGAAATCATTAGCTCTTCATGAACCATAGAGAAAAGAAAAAAGAAATGTCATTTATATAGACAAGATATATACACTCTCATATATACACACACTCTGGTCAGGCCCAACCTCCTGTCTCATCAACTACATAAGTGTTCATGCATATTTACATACATACACATATACCTACAATGTATGTATAGACAAACAGACACATACATATATACATTTGGTGGATGGGACAGAGCCCCTCCACACCACTCACATATATTTTGCTGGGTGAAGCGGAGCCTCCAAAGCCATACACACACATTCTGGATGTAGTGGACAAGACTACACCAAATTTTATTATTGCTTTTAACTTTTTGTAACTTTTACACAAAACATCCTGTATGTAAGAAAAATTTATGTTATGGATAAAATATTACAAAACATGGAGTTACAGAAGGATGTCAATAGTAAGTTCAAAGCAATGTGTCATTCTATAAGCTTGTTGCAAGTTCAAAGCAACAGTTTCACATGGCTTTCTCATAGTACGCACCTGTGGCTTCATCCTTGGACTTGAACTGTAACAAATGTTTTTCTTAAATTACAAATTTGTTCCAACCATATTTCTCTTTTTAGTTTAATTGTGAAAGCTCATTTTATCCTTTATTATGCAGCTTTTACTTATTATTCAATGAGGAGTGGATATATCCTATTCTTGATTCTTAATATATTTCATCTTTTTGGCAAAATAACCGAAATGTCTCCTATAAACTTCCTAAAATTATTTTAATCAAATCAGGACTTTTACAAAGCCATTAATGCATCTAAACAGCTTTAAGTCATGAAAGTTCACCTTAATATTTGGTTCACATTCATATCTGAAGGAAGTTTGCTCAATGGGGTGGGTTTATGCCAAGAAATCATTAGGCTCTCTAACAGTGGTAGGAAAAAGGCATGTCAGCAGCAAGAAGTAAACGTTGGAAGAAGTCTCCTGGGAACTTGCCTCTCAGAGCACTTCAATCATGGCCATGTGAAAAACAGTAGGCCATCTCCAGAAATCTTTTTTTGCCTTTAGCCTTTCCTTTCTATTGTGGCTCCTGACAAGATAAAATTATTTTCAATAACTATTATTTAGATATTCAAGTGATAAGAATGTAAGTCCATAGCTTGTTCATTCCATTTATTCTTTACAGTCTTTATCTTCTCAAGTATTATGTAAGATATTACTAATAACCAAATTAATAAAGATAAAAATTCTTAGGTTGAGGATTATACTATGTGGTTTAGCTCCAAACTCTACTCTTTTAATATAAATCTACTATATGATATAAATGACAATTATTTAGACATTTAAGTAATAAGAACTTAAGTCAATTGCTTCCTCATAACACTTATTCATCAAAGTCTTCTCAAGTATTAATGAAATATTATTAATATATATTGCATATGAAAAATAACTTCATTTTGAAAAATTATGTATGAAGTCTGTCACCAAAACGCCAAGTTACTGAATATTTATCACAGTCGATGTTAAAAAGTAAATTGTTAGCTTTAGTTGGCTGGAGAGATAATACCATCTTTTCCTATTGGCTCTTACTGACAGCACCACAGGGGAATTTTCTGGATGAATCTTTTTTTATTGTTTTTCAATCTTGTTTTACAGTTCTAAATCCTCCATTTAATCAATTTCATAGTAGCATCTCTGTGTTTGTGAGAAAGATATCTTTCTTTTCTGTTTTCATTTCCCTTCTGTGTTTAAGTGAGGGCTTTGTAGGTCTTATTAAAGAAGGAGTTACCTTTTTGGCTCCCCTTTCTCCTACCAAATTACTTGCGTTTGTTGATAGTGTGGGATACACATAATTGCTTCTACAACTTGGATATATGAATCATATGTAAGATCGTAAAAGAGTGTGCTAAGTGGCATTCTAATGACTGAATTAATGTACTTCAAGAAGTTAAAAATTGGTGTACTGATTAAAATTTTCTCCCACTTGATAAGTAGAGTTTTGGAAGTTGTAAATAAAATAATCTGTGCTCTAAAAATCTCAAGGTTTATTGATAGATATTTCTGTTGGATCAGAACTTGTTAAGTATATATCTAAACTTTTATTTGATCCAGTCATCAAAGTAGTCATGGTCCACATAATAATTTAAATTCCAGATGTGGATGCCAGATACTACAACAATGACATATCTGATAAGATATAAGTGTTTGGACTGTAAACAAAGAATATAGAAAATAAAATTAAAAAAATAAAATTCCTGATTGGAGGAAAAAAGATATACCCAGTGATACAATGGCTTTATTAATACTATTGGATAAATCATCCACTTTTTTGCTTGGATATGATATCTACTTACTGAGGTGAAACCCATCCCTGGCACTGTGTTAAATTGGTCAAAGGTCTTTGGGGATAACCCAATACTATTATTCTACAAAGAGAAGATGACATTAAAATAATTCCCAATGAATTATTGCTATACCCATAAATTAGAGCATATGTCAACCTTCACCAAAGGATTTTCTTCTTTCTCCTTTCAATAGGTGGTGATTATCCCAGAATTTTTTTCTTTTGAGACAGGGTTTCTCTTTGTAGCCCTGGCTGTCCTAGAACTCACTCTGTAGAACAGGCTGGTCTCAAACTCAGAAATCTGCCTGCCTCTGCCTCCCAAGTGCTGGGATTAAAGGTGTTCCCCACCACCACATGGCATAACACAGAAAATCTTAAGTGGTCAATTTGTAGAGAATAAGAGACTCTGGAGTTCACAGCCTTGCCACGGTGATTTGAATAAGAATAGTCCCTTGGAAGCTCTTGCATTTGTATACATGGTGCTAGTTCGTAGAAATTTTTGTTAGGTTAGAGGCATGGTCTTGTTGGATGAGGTATGTCACTAGAGACAGGGTGTAAGTTTTCAGAAGATTTGCATTATATCCAATCTCTGTGCTACAACTACCTATGGATCGTTGTAAGCTCTTCAGGACCATTCCTGCCTACCTGCTGCCATACCCCTCTCACAGTGGCCTTGAGATCTAATTCTCTGAAACTATAAGCTTCAAATTAAGTGCTTTCTTTTATGAATTGCATTAGTCATAATGCTTTACCATAGCAATAGAAAAGTAACTTAGTGTTGTAAATATTAATATCATATCCCATAGACTAAGTCCTAAGGTCTTCATGGAAGAGCAGAAAAAAAAATGTTAGAGCCAGAAGTAGTGGATAAAATTAGAGGAACAGTTTTTCCTAGGAAGAGGCTGATTGCACACAGATGTAATCACAGAGAATATGCTGGAATGCATAAGACATATGCAAATTCAAGCCAGATAAAATTCCTGCGATGGTGGACATGGAATCTTATCATTTGCTGACAAATTTTTAGAAATAACAAATATAAATATAACCTTAAAATTGAACAGATCTGGAGAGTTAACTTATTGCTTCAAAAGACTAAAGCCCTCTCCATGTAGGTTAGAGATTAAACATCAATCTCCACCTACAGCAATTCCAAGCACAATTGTTCCATGGCTTTGAACACAGTCTGTATGTGTGTGAATGTGTCTGTAGAGCCTCACCTTCTGTCTATCACACATACATTTTACAAGAACAGATACTGCATCTACTTACCATTCTTCCCTATAGGATGCCAGAGAGTAAATGGACTGGTGTATATGTCATCATATACAATGAGTGAGCTGTTATTCCTGCATATGTCATCATATACGAGTTAGCTGCTATTCCTAGCTAACTCCCAACAACAGGCCCTTAGAACTTGCTGATTGAATTCACTAGAAAGTGAAAAACAAAGTAAGACAAAGTGGGGAAGTAGACAGTGCACAGACATTTTGTTATTTAATTTTAGTGAGACAAATGAAGACAGTGGTACAATTTATTTGGAGATGCCCTTCAGTGCTGTTCCAGAACAGAGCACCAAAATTGTACTCTGTTCATTCTGCTTGGGTTTTATTTCTCTAGTATTTTGAGACCCAGAACAAGGAAAAATAGAAGATGCTACTATTTCTTGGAAGGTTTATGTTTTTCCAAACCTCATTTGAAAACTTATTCCCTGCTGTGGTAGTGTGAGCAACAAGCCCTTGCTGTATTGCATATCTGTCCACACCCTCATACTTAATATCTTGGCCTCCACAATGTGAACAAAAGAATTGTCTTTTCCATTAATTTTTCAGTGCCAATTATTTTATTTCA
This sequence comes from Apodemus agrarius, assembly GCA_964023405.1. Classification (NCBI taxonomy): domain Eukaryota; kingdom Metazoa; phylum Chordata; class Mammalia; order Rodentia; family Muridae; genus Apodemus; species Apodemus agrarius. The sequence goes on from OZ030006.1 coordinate 132,479,666, forward strand.
TCACAATTATACTCTAATCTATCCCTGTAAATATACTAGGTATGTAGAGTCAGAAAACACAGTTGACTAATATAGAAACTTTAATCTAGTTAGATCCAACTGTACAAATTCTTGGGGGGAATAGCTGAGCATGGCAATACATGTGTGTCATTCATGTATGAGATTCCTACAAGAGTACTCAGACCTCATGATCAGTCTGGATAGTACAGGGGTAACCTGTTCTTAAGACAGAAAGTAATGGAGGAACATTAACTCCAGTGACCTAGTGATTTTTTTTAACCCAGTTAGCTGACATTAAAAGAGAAATTTTTTAAATTTGCTGTTTCTGTAGACACATGTAGAGTCCCATTTGAGTCTTACTAGTTGACTTAAGACAATATACAAAGTAAAACATTAGAGAGATTAAGTTGGGGTAGGTTGAAATGGGGCTGTCCCAATGATGGTCAGGTCCCACAGAGGAGATAAGGAGTCAGTAAGGGAGGAATGAATCAGACACAGCATTTGGGGGAATGTTAAAGCCTGACTGACTGGCAGTCAGAGTTCTTCTTTAGTTATACAGAATTCAATAGGCAGGAATAGATACATGTAATTTCAAAACAGATCATATCAGTTTTGTCTCCAAATATGGGTTTTACCATTCTATTAGTCATGTTCAGTCATAATTGATCAACCATAATAGAACAGAATTATCTTTTACAATAATTTTTACTTTTGAACTACATAACCCAATACTTAATAATATTATGGTTTCAAGGGCAACAGACAGAGATAAAACCTCCAAGCCAGTTTGGAGACTGCCATGTCCCAAGCAGTGTGTTATCTACTTTTAATGATCAAAGTGCTAATTGTTTTTAGACCTGAGAAAACTTTTCAAGCCAAATAAGCTGCAATTATTATTCAATTTCTGCCCTACATTGTTTATATCTTGGTCAAATTTATTTCCATGTCTACTCTTGATATTATTATGTTCCTTGGTCATACAATACCACAATGTTTCTGTACAAGGTAGTATTTCTCAGAAAAGAGGTCTTAATACTTCATTCTTTTATAATTTATCCATACCATTTTTTTGTCCTATAGTATAATCCCTTGTGTAGGGCAAAGATAACTCCAGACCATATAACTTTGTTGATGCATTTTTTTAGGTTGAGGAGGATGCCATTTATGACACCTAGTCTTATATACCAAGTAATTGCCTGAGTGTATAGTAAGAAGAGGCTTTTCATCTGATGTGCCTCCAACTCATAGCCTAGTGAATCTTGTTTACCCTTTTAAATTTACTTTGTTCTGATCATCTTGTTTCTGAGTAAGTACAGAGGCAGATTTCCAAGTTTCTTGGAGTCAGAGCCTCATAAGGGGATCTCAGGTGTCTTTATTTGAGTCATCACCTCCGGGGCATAAGGAAGACCTTCAAACTAGGCCAGTGACAAGGATATCACTCTAAATGTGCTCAGGACTTTTTCGAGGAAGCTTAGAAGCATACTCCTGGGAGAAGGTGTAAGTGTTTCATCAGAAATTTTCTACCAACCAATATCCCCAAGTTGTACAACTATTAAAAGCCCTCAAGCAAAGCAACACATAGAGATCAAGATAAAGAGTGGAGGAACGCACAAGAGGAGCGCCTCGTTTGGCTCAGCTTTACTGGAACTTTGTCAAGCAGCTGTGCTGGCTTTGTGACCTTTGCTGCTCACACTAGATATGACCGTGCCAGTAGAGATCACCCACTTAGGCATTATCCTAAGGGGAAGGTATATGCCATAAAAAATAAAATTCATCCTCAAGAAAGTGATACAAGGCTTAGAGATTTCTTTGTTGACTTTTCATTTAGATGACTTAACTAGAGGTTAGAGTGGGGATTTGAAATAACTCATTACACTATAAAAGGTAACCCAAGAGTATTTTCACCTTTCTTTCACTTGTTTTCTGTACTATGCTTCTCAGTCTGTGGATGTCTTTACCAATAAAGTATGTACTTGGGATAACACAATGTCTGATGTATTTTAAATCCAGCCAATCTACCTGTGTATCATGAGTGAAGGATTGAGATCATTTGTGTTAGGGTTGCTACTGACAGATGCTTTACTAATTTCTATAGTTTAATTGATTGTGGTCTAGTGTTTGGCTGGTTGTAGAATGGTTAAGGTTTCTTTGTTTTTGTTATTGTTTGTTCATTTTTTTAAAAAATTGTTCCTCCTAAATTTTCAGGGGTTTTCTGGTTTACTGTTTTGAATATAGTAAACTCCTTCATGTATTTTTTTCAGCCAGTTCTTTGATGGGAATTCATGCTTTCTTGGTTCTTGTTATTTGAGACTGTCTTTAATAACTATGAGAGTTATTGATGACAGATTTGATATTATTCTACCTTTGTATGTGAATTGACATTTTGCCTTTATAGCTTTTACTATTAATTTATGTGCTTAAAACATCTTCACTATAATGTATCATAGAAAGCCTCTTCTATATTCATATTTATTGGAGGTTCTCTATAATGTATCATAGAAAGCCTCTTCTATATTCATATTTATTGGAGGTTCTCTTCTGCATGAATTTCTATTTTTTCTTCTAGATTTTATGATGATCTCTGTTGTATCTATGTGATTTTATAACATTTATTTTCAACATTGATTCTGGGTACAGTAATTCATGAGACTTTTCCTCAATCTAAATTATCCTTCTTTTTCGATTGAATTAATCTTTATATTGGAATGGCAAATGTGAATTTTGATTGAGAAAGTTCAAAATTATGCAAACCTTCAATGTCTCTTGTTCTCTGCATTGGGAGGCATTTTAATGTACTCTTCTTCAAACAAAGTTCCTCTATTCTTTGAAGCCTTGTAGTCTATGGTGTCTGCTACATATGACTTTACATATAGTAATTTAAAATATTGGAATCTGTGGATAATAATGTTTGCATTGACAGCACATATACTTTATTTACAGCAACACAGAGAAGATTAGCAATAGCCCCTGTGCAAGGACAGCACTCACACTTCTAAGGCATTCCTTATTTTTATCATAGTTCCTTGCAAATAAATATTATCAAAATATACCATAAAGCAATTTTAGTAAACTGTTTAGAAGGGAAATAAATAAATGATATATTATATTTTGCATGTTCCCCAGGGTATATGACCCAGAATTTTATAGTGCTTCATGAACTGGGCTCAGGAAATTTTCTGTGTTCAGTTCTATTCTTGCTTATCTTTTTGAGACTTGAAGCTCTGCATAGTGCCTCTAAGCACAACCTTGATCACTGAAAGTAGATTGAAAGGACTGATTCAGAGCCTTTATTAGAATTTAGCATAGGACATATAGCATAGTACTCAATAAATATTAGCAATTACTAAATAAATAACATGATATTAATCATGGGAAAATCAAGTTGCTTAAAATGTGACAAAAATATATACCTTACATAAAATTAGGATATAATATTTTTTGATGATTTATGAATTAAGGTATCTTGTAATGAAGGGATTTATAATTAGAGTGATAGTAATTCACAACTTCCAACTTGAGAAATTAGGGTCTCTGCAAGACAGAAGATGGATTTGTGAAGTGAAAATGTCTTATAAAATGCAGAATTAATGAGACATTCAGGAGTAAGATGGATGAAAATGCATTGCATCAATGCATAAAAACAGCGGGGGTCATATTGAGCGTCCTGCTCAAATAAACTAAGCATACAAACTTGCAAACTTTATGTTTTAAAAATGATAGTGTGTTTTTGTTCGGAGGCAGAAATGGGTGGAGCTGTACACATTCCAGACCATCCAGAGACACATAGTAAGACCCTGTCTGTAAATAAATAACACAAATAAATAAAAATAAATATGATAGTATGTATTCTGTCATATTTTTCTACAGAATTAATTGTTGCAAAATATTTTAGTGAAATGCTAATCAGAAGATTTTACACATTTAAGGTGGGAAAGAGAAAATTTGTCACTGGCATCCTGAAGCTAGCCTGGTATGATCTCCCAGCAAAAATTTGGCATTGTTTCTACTGGTTATGGTCTTGGTCAGGACTCGATTTCCACATCATGGACTTAAGCCTTTTCACATCAACTCCTCCTTCTCAAGGCAAAGCAAGACAATAGCAAGACTACTCCGATGCCACACATAATATTGTCCAAGCTACCAAGTCCTTTCCTTTCCTGCTCAATGTGTGTGCCTGCTGCTTCCCTGTGCATCACAATTTAGATCTATCCTCATCTCTAGATGAGAGGAATGGTGACTCAGTGGTAGTTGAGAGCTCTTGATGCTCTAATAGAAGCCCTGGGTTCCAGTGCCTAGTAGCCACAATGCAGCTAACAACCATATATTCCTCGGTTTCATTAGATCTTTAGGCCCTCCAGGAGCACTACATACATGATGTAAACAGATAAACATGCACAAACAAAACACCCATACACTCAAAATTAATTAAAAACCAAAAAGGACTTAAAATAAGAAAAAATCTCCCCCAAAATAAAAAAATTATTCCAACTTTCTGAGAATATTCAACCTTTACCTAAGCCATGCCTCCTGAAATTCCCCTCAAAGTCACACAACTTTGAAGTTGCAACATGTTCCTTCTAATGTTTTCTTAACTGCTAGGAGTTAGAAAATGAACTCTTTTGTCTGGAGCTGTGTTCCTCATTGGTTTTCATAGTTAAAGAGAGTTGGCTATTTTAGTTTGAGATGTTCGCCAAACATTTATATCTGATTAAGATTTTGGTTCTGGTTTGATGTCATTTGACATTAATGAGAGACACCTAATGGAATCTTCCTATCATTGGATTCATATACTTGGGGACATTGGTCTCCACTCCCATTCCATGCCTACTGCATGCATCATAACTACTTGATAGAAGGTTTTGTTATAACATACACTCCAGTCCTTTGATATCCTCCCAACAAGAGACAAAATTAAAGATGTTCCTGGAGCATAGAATTAAAATCTCTGAAGTACGACATATCTTTTCTCATGTTATTTTGATTATTTAGAGTATTTCATAAGGTCAATAAATTATAATGGTGGGTCAGGATAGGGTGGATAAACAACACTCTTGATAATATTAACACACTTTTAAACATTTCTGAGTTAACATTCTCTTCAGGCAGATTTGTCAAATGTAAAGGCAGATTTACACAACAGTGAAGTCAGTTAAAGATTATGATGTCACAAAGGATTATTATTCTTGCAAGTCACTCTGGGACAGTCCTTTAAATAGCAAAGTCACTCTGTGCATTTTCAGCGTGATTGATTATTGGAAATTTGATTTAGGTAAATCTTTTCTTGAAAACATTGAAAGCAGGATACAGCTGTAAGGGGAAATATTATGATGCCTTGGTCTAGACGATAATTTGATTTGCATTCATGCTTTTGTGCCTAAGTTCACTACTCTAAACTTAATTAAATCCAACTCAGGAAAAATCATTTAAACGAAGGAAGTTTCTTAAGGGCTTATGTCAACATGATAACATTTCTGTTTTATTTTGTTTTGTTTTGTTTTTCCAGATAAACTTTTAATAGCTTGAGGTTAGAGGGAGAATACATAATGTTCTATATTTCCTGGAGAATAAATTAGTTCAAAATATTTCAGTAATTCAATTTTCAATGATAAACAATTTTCTTATCTATCTTATGCACCATGCTTCTGAATGTTGTCTAGCACACACAGCAGACACATAATATGAAACTTGTTTTACTTCAAATGTTTGATAAGATCTCATTTGGCAGAAATCTTGTTAAATTATATACATATTTTTAATTTGGCTGGAGATGAATCACTAATAGCAGAATTCATCTACAGAGGACCCTGGACCGGTAAAGATTGCATCCAGTTGAGTAAAGAAACCGAGGGGGGAGGGGAAATGATTGGGGAATAGTTGGGGGGGAGAGGAACTATGGGAAGGATGGTGGGTGGGAACTGGGAAAGGGGAAAGCCTTTGGAATGTAAACATAGAATATAGAAAATAAAAATTAAAAAAAAAGAATTCATCTACATTGTGGCCATTTTATTTTCTTTTAGGAAGCCAGCAAGCAAACGTAACCATGATTATCTCATTTCTGGTAGCAAGAACCATAGACAATATTTATTTTCAAAAAACATTTGTAAAGCTTGGTCATTCCCATATATTGTACGAGTAAGGAATTGTATATTTGCAAATGATTTCTGGGTAAACATAATATTTTAAAATATTAAGCTTAGTGCTGACCATAATCAATAAGGTGATATCATGGTATAACTTGAAAAGAAAATGGCAAAGTAAAACTCAAAGGCTGTGTTTCAGATGATCCAGGAAAAGTTTGGGCTCAAAGAGGCTGGGTAGTATAGTGATTCCCCAGGGACATGGTAGAGGGTGGCACATAGTGTCATGGTATCCAGTGGGAAGCACATAGGTATAGATCTCCATTAAATTTTCTGCATGTCCTTCGTCCCAACCTTCTCTATACAAAAAAGAATAATTGTTTTATTTGTTTATTTTTGTTTGTTTATTGTTTCAGAAAGTTAAGGCAGCCATGATAGCTATCTGGATCTTATCATTTTCATTTCCTTTATTTCTCCTTAAAATAACTTTTTTTAACCAACATTTTGAAATATGTGGGCCCATTAGGTAATGGGTATAGTGAATCAGTGATAACACTGGTGTTTAGATTCTTGTCAACACTTCTTAAGAATCTGTTCTCAATAAACATCAGTCAGCTGACTAAAATAGAAAGCATATAGTGTCAATTTCTTTATGCGCATGGGGTAGCATCATATATAACTCTTGATGTCCCAGTATTCTTGTCTACACCCATTCCCTTCCCCCAAACTTAATCTCTCCCTCTGTGTAGTTCTCTATTTATCTTAAGGATCACAGAGATTGGGGAACATCCTGGGAAACTGTAGGGATTATTCTCTTCATAAGGATAGGCAACTCTATTGTTGCTAGAGTTTGGATCTGGAATGTTTCCCCAAAGGGCCTTGTATGAAAGATTTGGCCACAGTGTGTAGTGTTACTAGGAGGTGATGGAAACTTTAAACTATGGGAGCTAGTAGACGGTCTTATCATTTGTATGACCTCAAAGAGAATTGTAGGATGCTCACCTTTTGGCCTTGCCTTTGGCCTCTGGCCTTGTGTCTTGGTGGGCTATTGCTATGAAGAGACAATATGACCACAACAACTCTTATAAAGGAGAACACTTAATTGGGACTGGCTTACAGTATCAGAAGGTTAGCCTATTATCCTCGTTGCAGTGATCATGAAAGTTTTCAGTCTGACATGGTAGCTGAGAGGACTACATCCATGCCCACAGGCATCAGGAAGAAAGCTCACCACTTTATGAGTTTGGCTTTGACTTCTGAAGCTTCAAAGCTTAACTAACCCCAAGGACATACTTTCTTGAACAAAGCCACACCTGTTCTGACAAAGCCACACCTCCTAATCCTGTGAAAAGTCCCACTTAGAGTGACTAAGCATTCAAATCTGTGAAGCTATGGAGGCCATTCTTATTCCAACCCCTGCATTTCACTCTCTGGTCCCCATATGCTTGCAACTGTATCATAAAAAACAATTCATTCATACAACTTCAAATGTCCCCGTATTCTATCACAGTCTCAAAACTGCTTTAAGGTCCAAAATTCGAAGTCTTTTAAGAGGATTAATGTAATCTCTTAGCTGTATCCCTCACAAAATCAAAATTTTAAAAAAGCCTATCACATGCTTCCAATGTACAATGACATAGAATATACATCACCATTGCAAAGGGGCAGAAAGGAGGTAGAGTGAGGAACTATTGGACCAAAGAATGACCTAAAACTATCAGGACAAACTTCACACTCTGCATTTCTATGTCTGATATCAAGCACCTTTCAGATCTCCAAACTCAGTTTTGTTGACTGCACCATACTTCTCTGTCTTTGGCTGCTTCCTCTCCCTGGTGAAAGCTTTCCTCCTCAGGTGTCCCTCAGCTCTAAAATGTCCAACACCTTGAGTGTTCCAAGGCAATCCAGCCTTCAGGTTGATAATTAAAAAAATGCTTTTTCTGGGTCTTCATTCATGGACACCTCTGACACATGCCTGGCCTCTGCAGCTTTCCTCAGCTAAGGAGAGATATTTCATAACTCCTGTTTTTTTATCTTTGACTCTAAAACAAGAACCAGTTGGCCAAAGAAAGAAACAGGGCTGCCACGTTCAATTACTTCTGCATCAGATTTCTCTTGTTGATAATTTTCCATACACTCCTACACTGTTGGTGGGACAGCAAGAGGGTACAACCGCTTTGGAAATTAGTCTGGCAGTTCCTCAGAAAACTGGGCATGACACTTCCAGAGGACCCTATCATACCACTCCTGGGCATATACCCAGAGGATTCCCCTGCATACAATAAAGACACATGTTCCACTATGTTCATAGCAGCCTTATTTATTATAGCCAGAAGTTGGAAGGAGCCCAGATGTCCCTCAAAGGAAGAATGGATACAGAAAATGTGGTATATTTATACAATCGAATACTACTCAGCAATTAAAAATAATGAATTCATGCAATTTGTAGGCAAATGGTTGGATCTGGAAAATATCATCCTAAGTGAGTTAACCCAATCACAAAAGAATACACATGAAATGCAATCACTGATAAGTGGATATTAATGAGCCCAGAAGCCCTAAATACCCAAGGCACAATTAGCAAGTCAAATGATTCCCAAGAAGAAGGAAGGAGAGGACCCTGGTCCTGAGAGGACTGGATCCAGTTTTGTAGGAGAGTACCAGAATAGAGCAGAGAAATGGTGGGGTGGTGATTGGGGAATAGGCGGGGGGTGGTGGTGGTGGTGGTGGTGGTGGTGGTGGTGGTGGTGGTGGAAGAGGACATATGGGACATATGGTGAGGGGGGAACTGGGAAAGGGGAAAGCCTTCAGAATGTAAACAAAGAATATAGAAAATAAAATTAAAAAATTAAAAAAAAGAATAAAAAAATTCCTATTTGCAATGGGAAGGTTATCTGTTTAGAGTCCTGAATACACCACCTCCTTTATTCTATTAGCATGAGCCTTTTCTTCAAACATTTTACCAATTTGGCACTGGATATATATCTGTTATATTTCCTGGTGCTCCTTTCCTTCTTAAACTCTGTATTTTGTATTTTTACTTGCTCAGTTGGTGCTTTTCATTCTACATCTGTATACTAAGCATTCTACATCTGTATACCTAGCCACTAAGCAATATAGTCAATAGTTAGCTGTCTTAGAATCTCCTTTGCCACTGCTGGTAATCAAAATCTCTGATATTTAGCATCAGGCAGATTTTTTTGAACAATAACAGGAAGCAGCCATATTTTTCACCAAAAGATCACAAGAATGGCCTCTAGGGAACTTACTAATATTTTTCTCCTCTAAAACCTCTTGAGCCAGGCTCTCATACTTTTTGTTGCTCTCAGTACCACTGTCTTCAATGATCTTATCAACATGGTCCACTCTAACCTACCTAAAGCCTTCTCCTGATTTCCTAACTCCAAGTCTCAAAGTTCACATTCTACCAGCCAGCAGCATGGTCAGGCCTGTCATCACAATACCCTGATCCTTGGTATCATCTTCTGTCTTAGTGCTTCATTGCTGTGAACACATTTGATGACCATGAAAGTTCCTATATAAAAGAAAGCATTTAATTGGAGGTGACATGCATATAATTTTAGAGGGTTAATCCATTAGCCTCATGACAGGAAACATGCAACATATATACCAACATTTTAGCAGCAAGTTCTACATCCAGATCCTCTGAGAGCAAGAAAACAGTAAGCCTCAGAGCCTGCCTTGGGCTTTTAAATGCTTAAAGCTGACCCCAAATGACATACTTTCTCCACCCAGACATCTCAACCTCAACAAGGCCACGCCTCCTCATCTTTCCAAATAGTGCCATTTTGAGTGCTTGGTGGCCAAACATTCAAAGCTATGAGCCTTTGGGGGACATTCTTATTCAAACCAGCACACCAAGTCTTCTGTCATTATATATTATAACAATTGTTTTGCCTGGAAGTAATAGGTTCCAGTCAGTCATGGCTCGAAACCTCTAGAATATATTCTAAAATGAGTTTGTTTAAACTATATGTTGATCTCTCCTAGGTTTTCTGTCACAGTAATAAATGAGTGACCAATGGAAGTTTTCAAAGGGAAAGTTTCTGTTTTTCTACACCTACTTCTTAGCACCGTTAATTTTTGTCAGCTATTACAACATTTGCATATAATAATTTAAGCATTGTGCCACTTTTTGAAAAACAAAATTTCATGCTACAGGAATTGGAAAGCTTTAGAGTAAAAACAGAGATCAGGGTAGAAAAAGCATCATGAGCCACCCTTGTTTGCATTTTGTTCTGTCGTCCTTCTCTCAGATCCTCCTCAGTGTTTTGGTTTTGGTTTTGGTTTTCTGTGACACTCACAAATGCATTCAATAATGGCAGGCCACGTGAAAGACCTACCTTGCTTAACAGTCTTTGATCTGAGTGCAATGAGCAGGTTATGATTCCAGAAAATTGAAAACAGCATATTATATTTAGAAAATAAATTATAAACGAAAACTGTGTGATCATCTTCTTGTTCTCAGAGTTTAAGTTTCCTTTTTTTTTCAGAGAATATTTTCAGGGAGTACAACCAACATTTACATTACTTTTTATGCCTTTCAATAAACTTTCCTTAGCTTATCTTGGTTTTTCTTGTTCTATGACTGTATTTTTATTTACCTGGCCTGTGAGTCCCAGAGTTAATATCTCTCTTGTTCACTGCTATATATTTAGCTAATAGCTAATTTTTTCTTTGATATGTATAAAGGAAAGAAAAGTTTAACCACAACAATGACTTAAAGGACTTACCTGATTCAAAGAAAATTCACAAATTAAGAGATATGGACTAAAAAGAAGACTTTAGGTCAGGTACAAAGCACCAGAGGAAGCAATTTTCAGGACAGATAAGGAATGGAAAGGTGTAGGTGACTGTTTATATTGATAAATTTGCCACTACAAATTTAGTGGAAAGTTTTCAGTCACATGACAACTGTATTTATTGGTTGCTTATGCTTGACAATTTTAAGTTTCATTTTTGTCTATCATAAACCTTTACCAGAAATGACACAAACTAATTTTGCTTGTGTTTGAATTTTTAGTGCAGTTAAGGCGACTTTTATGGTCTAATTATATTTTGAGCTCAGGAAAATTTTAAGGCTCCTTTCTATCTTAACTTTGCTTTATCATACTTTAGGGAGTCCCTCTGTAGTTATTAAATAAAAGGTGTATGTATTAATGGTAAATAAATATTTCCAATGATGCATGTCATATTTTCATATGAGTGAATTCCTAAGAAGGTATTTCTAAATAGTTTATGTAGCATCCTCCACGTTCCTCCAACTACTGAATGACTTTCATGTTTGTGAGTTAAATGAATGCATGTATGCTTACATGTTCACATGTGTGTGTGTATGCGTGTGTATACAGGTACAGGTATATAGAATGGTTTATATAAAGCAGAAGTTGGCATAGGATAATGTTGTCAATCTTCCTAGACCTTATACACTGAAACAGGGTCTCCCAGTTGAACCCAGAGCTCCCTGATTTGACTGCATGCCTAAAGGAATCCCTGGAGTGTTGAGATTATAGGCAGGATTCCATGCCTGGCTATGCTTTAACATGGGCACTAAGGGAGCTGAACTGATCCCCTGACAATTAGTACTCTACCCACAGGCCCAGCTTATCTAGCCAGCTAGCTATCTACCCAATCTCCTGGGATAGCATCTTTATGTGTACTTTTAAGCTTATATTTAGTCACAGATCCCATAAACAAACATCACAATGGCACATTCAGCCAAATGCTACTTCAGAGTTACTTGAAAGTGGGACTCATTTCAGCAACTTCCCTTACCCTTTTTAATAGGTTTGAATTTCCAAAAGGCTCAGTGACTTTCATTTCAGATCTAATCTTTGGCTTTCCAAATGCTGGAGAATATTTGAGGTATATATATACATATATATACATATATATATATGTATATGTATATATATATATATATAGAGAGAGAGAGACAGAGAGAGAGAGAGAGAGAGAGAGAGAGAGAGAGAGACAGAGATGGAGACAGAGACAGAGAGAGCATAATAATGTCTATTAATTATTTTAAAATTTATCTTGCAAAGTAGTTTATTATTTTTTTAAAAGCTCACATCAGTGCTATTTGTTGTAAATGAAGAAGTGAGTTGTCATTGCAAGCTCGAGTATGTATGGTAGATTTAGTGGAAGTATTAGAGTTTAACCTTAACTTAGAGACAAGGAATGTTTGGAGTAATGATGATTTTTCTTAAGCTAGTGGGAGTGAGAGTTTTTTGGTACAAAGACAAAAGGTTTTGTGTACCTTGTGTTGAAAGACAAGGTACAAGTAAATAGGTTTGGTTGATGTAGTAAAGCATGCATTCTGGGACATAGATAAATGAAGTAGTGTCCTCAGGGTAAGAACAATTTCACTGAAAGTTCTACCTGTAGTTTCATGCAGTATCTACTTGGGAGCTAGCTTTGTCTTTGTCAGTGATGTGAGGTAAGACGTAGTTCTAGAAAACCTAAGCTATCAGCAAGTTGCTAAATTATTTTAAAGAGTAGAGGAAAAGAAAGATATACTTTGGCTCTACATTTCATAGTTTCTAGCTTTGTAAAAAAAAAGCTAGAATTGGGAATATAAAAAAGCTAGGTTGGGAATATAACTCAGTCAATAAAGTGATTGTCATGCAGGTACTGTGTTTTATTCTCAGCATCCATGTAAACACCAGTGTGTGGCAGCACATTCCTCTAATCAAATCACTCAGGAGACAGGGAGATAAGTGTGTCCCTGGGGCTCCACGGCCAGCCAGCCTACAATAATCAGCAAGCCTTAGATCCTGTGAGAGACTGTGTCTAAAGAAAATGAAGTGGATGGCTTCCAAGTAACAATACCTGAGATTGACTTATGGTCTCCCTTTTAACATGTATGCACGTGCAACACCACAGACAAATATGAATGCACAACATCACATACATACTCACAAATACACATAGAAAAAAGTCAATGTCTTCAGTCACTCTAAATATAGTTCCTCACAAAAAATTATATGAATCAGTCAGACCCTAAATGAGACAAGTTAAAAATGAAACAAATCTTCCATTACAGACAAGATACTTTTCTTTTTAATTGTATATGTTGTTAAGTATTTTTTTCCTCCACTGTCATATTAAAACAAAACACTTACAGACATCTTAGTGACAGTCACATGTAGATGAAATGTTTTCATTAGGTTCAGGATGATATGCCACACTCAGAAGAAATCCATGAAGAGTACCTGTAACAGTAGAAAACTTAATAGGATAGAAATTTGTAATGAAAATGCAGTAACATTCAATCTCATTGGTGAGGGATTTCCATTGATCTATTTCATGTAGCAGATGCTCTCTCTAAACACCTCCTAACATGTACTTCAGACTCAAACACATAATCCAGTGTTTGCAAAAGACTGGAGATTCAAAAAATCTGCTAGGATTGACAAAACACTGACTGACAGTATCTGTGGCTGTGTCCTGAAGGGAGCCAGTACATCTACATTGGCTAAGAGTCCACGAATTGTGTTTGTACTGGGGAGGGCATCCACTTGTAGCAAAGCACTCCCAAGAATATGCAGAGACAGTTTTCAGGAGTTGTTTTGCAATATCAACCTTGTTAAAGAGGTGAGTTGTTTCTGTTCTTGTGCTCTGTACTCCAATATAATAGGAGTGTATCTTTGTCATAGCATGCTATTAAATAAGCCTGTATATATATAAACATATATATGTATATACATTTACATATATATGCATATATTTATATTGTCCTATTCTATGACTAAGGTGATTTTCTTACATTTCTATTTGAGCCAACCAAGAATTCCACTGTTATATTTTATCCATTCTTCATTAATATGGCCTTCAGTTTCCATTACCAAGTTCTGTAGGTGTCAGGCCCTTATTGAGCAAGTGTTTCTTCACCTATTAAAGCAGTCCATCCTGCAGGGATGATCCACAAGAAAGAAGGTAAGGAACTCAAAGTAGATCCGGAAGTCCCTGAAATTGATCAAATTCACTAGGCTACTTCTTCCCAGACTAAACAAGCCAATCTGGCAATAGTTAACCTCAGACAAGGAAATCTGTGAAGAGAACACTCGGAGGAACCAAGCTACAAAGAAAACTAAGATCAGACTAGCTGACTGAAAAAAAAAGCGGGGCCAGCAGAGAGCTCTCTGGGAGAGATGTAGACCAACTGAATTACTTACAAAGAATATTCTTAGAGCTGTTGGACTGCCTCTAGTCTGTGTAGTTTGTCTTGGGTTCCCAGATTGATAATCTTTCACTCATGCTAGTGTGAGCTTTGATGACACAGCTCAATTTTTGTCTTTTCTGCTGCAATAAATAACTCACCTGTGTTCACGTAGGTAACCCCAACAAAACATATTGGTTCACTGAACTAGACGTTAGTGGTTTTCCTACTTAATTTGTTCTATCATGGATTCCCATGTCTGGGTTGAGTAGATGTGTGTATTGTGTCTCTTCAGGAAATGTTTTGTCAAGTAAGGGCCCTGCCCAGCCCTCAATCACTCAGGTCCTCATCATCTCTCTATACAAAACTGTCAGTTTGTGTTTTTCTTATATGCTAGCTTTAATATATAACCTTATTCATACAGTAGCTTTTCTGTAAATTTATCCACCATTAGATTAAAACAATTCCATAACTTATCAAATATATTGATCAGTTTTACATGTAACTATGGCTAAGCCTCTCCTCTGCCTTGTTCCATAGTCTCACATCTCTACCCCTCCAGATCCTTCCACGTAGCCAATATCCTCACCATCATAGGGTTCTGAGAACATGGTGGTATACTTGTTCTCAAAGCCTCCTGTTTCAATAGTTAACTATCAGGTTCAATTCTGTTCCCCAGAAAAGGAACGTTATTACATGAGATTACATTATTACATGAAGCTTGAAGCTTGTGCTCCTTTTATTCAAAAGAATAAACTGTTGGACTAATGAGTTATGGGTTTATCAGCCTGTGCTTATTTTTCTATTCTTTACTCAACTATATTATACAATCCAACATTCTATGAAAGATGAAGTCACAGCTTTCTTTCTCTTTTTAATCTAGAAAATATCCACAATGATTTCCAGAGCGGTTTTACCATTTTGCAATCCCACCAGCAGTGGAGGAGTGTTCCTCTTTCTCCACATCCTTGCCAGCACTTGTTGTCTCTTGAGTTTTTAATCTTAGCTATTCTGATGGTGTGAGGTGGAATCTCAGGGTTGTTTTGATTTGCATTTCCCTGATGACTAATGATGTTGAACATCTCTTAAGGTGTTTCTCAGCCATCCAAATTTCTTCTGGTGAAAATTCTTTGTTTAGCTCTGTACCCCATTTTTGATAGGGTTATTTGGTTCTTTGGGGTCTAACTTCTTGAGTTCTTTGTATATATTGGATATTAGCCCTCTGTCGGATGTGAGGTTGGTGAAGATCATTTCCCACTTTGTTGGTTGCCATTTTGTCCTTCTGACAGTGTCCTTTGCCTTACAGAAACTTTGTAATTTTATGAGGTCCCATTTGTCAATTCTTGATCTTAGAGCATAAGCTATTGGTGTTCTGTTCAGGAACTTTCCCCCTGTGCCCATGTCCTCCAGGGTCTTCCCAAGTTTCTTTTCTAATAGTTTCAGTGTGTCTGGTTTTATGTGGAGGTCCTTGATCCACTTGGAGTTGATCTTAGTACAAGGAGATAAGAGTGGGTCAATTCGCATTCTTGTGCATGTTGACCTCCAGTTGAATCAGCACCATTTGTTGAAAAGGCTATCTTTTATCCACTGGATGGTTGTGGCTCCTTTACCAAAGATCAAGTGACCATAAGTCTGTGGGTTCATTTATGGGTCTTCAATCCTATTCCATTGATCTACCTGCCTGTTGCTGTACCAATACCATGCAGTTTTTAACACAATTGCTCTGTAGTACTGCTTGAGGTCAGGGATATTGATTCCCCCAGAAGTCCTTTTATTGTTGAGAATAGTTTTAGCTATCCTGGGTTTTTTTGTTGCTCCAGATGAATTTGAGAATTGCTCTTTCTAGATCTATGAAGAATTGATTTGGGATTTTGATGGGGATTGCATTGAATCTGTAGATTGCTTTTGGCAAGATGGCCATTTTTACTATATTGATCCTGCCAATCCAGGAGCAAGAAATATTTTTCCATCTTCTGAGGTCTTCTTCGATTTCTTTCTTCAAGGACTTGAAGTTCCTGTCATACACATCTTTTGCTTGTTAGGTTAGAGTTACGCCAAGGTACTTTATGTTGTTTGTGGCTATTGTGAAGGGTATTATTTCCCTAACTTCTTCCTCAGCCTGCTTGTCCTTTGAGTACAAGAAGGCTACTGATTTGCTTGAATTAATTTTATAACCAGCCACTTTGCTGAAGTTGTTAATCAGCTGTAGAAGTTCTCTGGTGGAGTTTTTTGGATTGCTTAAGTAGACTATCATATCATCTGCAAATAATGATACTTTGACTTCTTCCTTTCCAATTTGTATCCCTGTGACTTCCTTATGTCGTCTAATTGCTCTTGCTAGAACTTCAAGTACAATTAGCAAGTCAAATGACTCCCAAGAAGAAGAAAGGTGAGGACCCTGTGCCTGTAAAGATTGGATCCAGTATTGTAGACCCAGAACAGAGAAATTGTGGTGGGGGAATGATTGGGGAATAGCTGGGGGGGGGAGAGGAATTATGGGACATATGGTGGGGGGGAACTGGGAAAGGGGAAAGGCTTTGGAATGTAAACATAGAATATAGAAAATAAAAATTTAAAAAAAAGAAAAAAAAGAAAAAAAAGGAAAAAAAAGAATGCCTTAGCAGCATTATCATAAAAAACAAATTCATAAAAACTATATACTTATATGAAGATTAGAACAAATAAAGAAGTCATGGTGCGTTTATGCCATTATCTTGAAGTGCTACCCACAATGAAACTAAATGCAGTACCGAAATGAACAAAGCAGCAAAAGCACCAAAAACTCAGAGGAACCTCACAGCCATGATGTTTAGCGAGAGAAATAAGATATAAATACTACATTTTTCATTCATATAAACCTAAAAACTATGAACAACTCAAGACAGTAAGAGTCATACTATTAATTTTAGATAGGAAAAGATGATAGCAGTTGAGACCCCAGGTGGGTAGAGCAGTTAAATAAGAATATTCATGCCAGCCGGGCGGTGGTGGCACATGCCTTTAATCCCAGCACTTGGAAGGCAGAGGCATGCAGATTTCTGCGTTTGAGGCCAGCCTTGCCTAGAGAGTGAGTTCCAGGACAGCCAGCGCTATACAGAGAAACCCTGTCTCAAAAAAGCCAAAAAAAAAAAAAAAAAAAAAAACAGAGAGAGAGAATATTCATGCCAATAAAAAAGGTAAAAATCCATTGAACTGAACACTACTCCTCAAGCTGATCATTTTATGTATATCTTTGATGGTTTTCTGAAACATTCCCATTTAAATTATATGAATTTAGGTAATGCACACTCTTTATATGATATGTAAATAAGTCAAAATCCATTGTGTACAGAGTGTGTCACCCTATCACAAACATGTTTCAGAATACAGTATAAGACTTACAGGCTGATGCTCCTGGGAAAAGGAATGGTTTCAGTCTGTTTAATAATATTTCGAATAATTTAGATTTGGTTTCATTGTCACTATAATAAAATGATCATTGATGTGTTAAATGTGTTAATATATGCATACTTTTCAGCTGCTAAATGTATAAGCAATAGTTTTTGTTGTCTTATAGCCAGATATTGGTTAACTTCAAAAGAATAGATAATAGTAAATAAGTATTTCTATGCCAGAAGAAAGTCTATAAAAAAAAATAAGTGTCAGTTAGCATACAAAGTATTGTTTTTCACGATGGCATTTTTATGCATAATTTGAAAATATATTCTCTCCTCTTCCATCTTTCTATTTGTATCACTTAGACTCATTAGCTTTTGAATCATACATATTTTGTTAGTTTTCCCTCTTTTCCCTAAATTTTTTATTTTGCTCTCATGGTCTCCCTTCCAGTTTCATATGCTATACACCTCCTCTCTCAATTTGTCTCTTTCTCCTCTCTCTCTCTCTCTCTCTCTCTCTCTCTCTCTCTCTCTCTCTCTCAGATGTGTTGGTGTGTGTGTGTGTGTGTGTGTGTGTGTGTGTGTGTGTTATTCTGAGTCTAAATTACCTCATCAAATAATATTTTCCAGATCCATCAATTTTTCAAAACATTTCACAACTCCATTTTTTCTTTACTAGAGAATAAAATTCTGTTGCATTAGAAACCCCATTCTTATTATCTATTCATCGGCTGATGAACACCTTTCTTAGTTCCATCTCTTCTCTATTGTGAAGAGAGTAGTAATAAATGAGGATGTGCAACTTCTCTGCGGTAGAATATAGAGCCTTTTTATACATAAAAGGAGTTGTAGAGCTGGGTCACATGGGTACCACACAGTATCTTTACCTGCTCAACAGCCACATTTTATAACTAACTGTTATTATAGTCATCTTAAAATGCAGTGGGTAAACCTGAAAAACTTAACATTTTTAAAAAAGAAAAGAATAAGTAATAAATCAATAAAGCAAGAATTTGAATTTTAATGCAGTTTCTAGTCCTCCCTTCTTAATTTTTAATTTGCTTTTCTGTAAAGACAGTAAATGAACTCACTAATATTTTAAAATCAAATTTTAATTTAAAAGTTTTACATAATTATATTTTTGCAGACCCTATAAAATTGTCTGATTTATAGCTATTATATTAGAAGTGTTTCTATAAAAGACTACATATAACATTAACATTACAGAAGTGAACTGGTGTAACTTCTTTAACTCAATGCACTCATGTGGTCAGAATCAAACAGCTAAAGTTTCAGAAGTATAGGCAAAGACAAAATAAACTCAAAAATTTATCTTGCTAATGCTACTATATACTGTAAGCAATTTTTTATAGTTACAATATACTTTAAATAGTGATTTTTATATTTGAATAGTGATTGCATATCATTTACCGAACTTGTATATTTCTATAGGCGGTTATAGAATAAATACCCTTGCAGTTATAGAAAACACTTTAAGTCTCTAAATGTTCTCATTTTACAAACTTAGGTATGCTCCCTCCAGATAGCATTTATAATTATACATTTGAAATATATAAAATATAAAAAGTGAATAAACCCTCTTTAATAATTTTATAACAAAAGCAAACTAATAGTTCCATGTAACCACCAAGTGAGTTTGAAAGGTATGAGCAGAAGCTTTGAAAGATGGTGCCTCTCAATCCTGCTGAGGTAATAAAGTAGCTCTTATCCCTGGGAACACTTTAAAATAAATTAAAATGATTTGTAAATTCTAATAGTAAAAAACACTTATTAGCTGCATGCATTAAAATACATGCAAATTATTATTAAAAAACAAAAACTGGGGTGAACCATAAATAGCACCATGAATAAATCTTACCAAAAAAAAATAAAAGAAAACAAAAACTGTCAATTCTAAGCATATTGTTCTATGCTATATTAATACATAAAGAATAGTAGCTGGCACATCTGGGAGAATTGGGCATTTGGAAAGGGGGTGAGGTAAAAACCTAGTGCAATGGAAAATCCCTGGAATATATGAGGGTGACCCTAGTGAAGACTCCTAGCAATGGGGACTGGGTATGGACCCTGAACTGGCCATCTTATGTAAGCAGACAAAGCTTTAAATGGAATGGCTGGGACACCAACCCAGCCACAAAATGGTCCACCTCCGATTTGTCCTGCCAACAAAATGTGCTTGGGTAAAGGTGGCACAGAACTTGTGGCTTACCAATGACTAATCCAACATAAGATCCACGCTAGGAGAGGGAGCCCACATCTGATACTGCCATATCATAATAGAATATAGCACTCTGAAAACAGGAGCTAAAATAAGCCTTTCTTCCCTTGAATGCAGCCTATGGGTATTTTGCCACAGTTATGACTAAAGTAACTAATAAAAACCATCCTATTCACCTGTATTTAAGTGTATTTCCAGTATGGTTGTGTGTCATGAATAATGTTACTCAAACTCTCACTGTGACAAAACACAGTTTCAATGAAATTATTTCTCCTTTCATGTAACTCTTTTACCTCATAGCTGATAATGCTTTCTGACAGGTAAATACATGCTGAACACCATGAGTTAACAGAGTAAAATAAAAGCTTTGAGAACTCCTGAGCACAAATTGCAAGACTAGTTATAACTCCGAGGATGACTAGTGTAGCTCTATTTAGGAGGAAACAAAACAAAGAGGGTAGCTGTCCATTTATTCTTACTGTAAATACTGTTTTCTAGAAACAGCCAGGCTTGCCGTTAGAACTAGCATCTAATCTTAGTATTAACACCAAGAGTCTTATTACTGACTTACTTCATTCAAACAATTTATAGTAAAAAGGAAAGCTACCCATGTCTTTCACTCTTTTGTCCTATAATTTCCAAAAAAGCTTAATGGTGTGTGGTTGTGTGTGTGTGTGTGTGTGTGTGTGTGTGTGTGTGTTGTCGAAATGGGTTTAATAGAGATTTCCTATACATTCTGGGGTCTGACTATTCCTACTACATCATTGTAGAAGGTCAGCCCACTAGAGCTGACTTTAATGGGCCATTCCTATCTATTATTGCTCTTACCTGGAAAACCTTGAATAATTCTTGTTCCAGACTGCACACTTTTAGCCATAATCACACCACTTCTTTTTCTATGGGAAGACCTTAAGATCCATATGGTACTCATCTATTTCTCATTCATTTGATGGCTCTTGGACAATGGGAATTTCTCTCCTGGAAGAGGACCTGGAGGGGCATTCTACTAGCTGATGTGCAGCCAATGATTAAGAAGTATCAGAATACCAAGGCACAGCCACTTTGCTGAAGACTGTAGGAAGATGTTTCCCTACTCCATTTCTGTGGGTTCAGAATGAAGTTAGATGTGAAACCACTGTCTTAGTCTGTCTCTACGGAGAGTGCCCCATGATGAATTCTTCAGTTAGCACCCTCATTTCACACTTCACTTTCATGTACTCTGATCCAAACAATACCAAAATCCTTTTTGCTTGCTCCAAACAGCAAATCTCTTCTGCTATTACATATTTAATTAAACTCTCAGAAAGAATAACCTTCCCTCTGAAGTCTGTTCATCCCTTAGAATAATGTGATTTTTCTCTCACTGGGATGCATTTGCCTCTAGTCAGGAATTAGTTGCTCTCATATGCCTCCTCTCCACCTTTTAACTTCTTACATATTTCTATCTTTTGGTCTTTGCCTCTCTTCTTTGCCTTTATTCCCACTTCTGCTGGAGGTCTACATTAGAAAATTAGGGGAAGGAAGATTCACGCACTCTTGTTCAACTGCTTGCACTTACTTGCCAGCACATCTGTAAGAACTTACTTCTACAGAAGAACTGCTGAAACAACTAGCCTTGTGGGTCTGAGCAACTAGTAGATTCTTGGACTTCCCACCCACAGCTGCCCATTGTTGGATTAGTTGGACTACAGCCTGTAAGTCATCACAATAAACTTGATCAATATAGGGAGACAGTCTATAAATTCTGTGACTCAAGAGAACTATATTCTTTAAGGTTGTTATGTATTAGTGAGGCTTTCCATTGCTATGAAGGGACACCAAGACCATGACAGCTCTTATAAAGGCAAACATTTAATTGGGGCTGGCTTACAGTTTCAGAGATTTAGTCCATTATCATCATAGTAGGAAGCATGGCAGCCACAGGCAGACTTGGTACTGGAGAAGGAGCTGAGATTTCTGCATCTTGATCTGACCACAGCCAGGAGGAACTAACACTTCCACACATGGTAGAGTTCAAAGCCCACTCTCTCAGCAACACACTTCTTCTAACAAAGTCACATCTACTACAACAAGGCCACACCTCCATATAGTGCTTCTTTATGGACCAAGCATATTCAAACCATCACATTCCTTGACCTACATAGGCTTGTTCAAACACATGAGACTATGGCAGCTATACCCAGGCATAGCATAATGTAAAATAAATTAATCCAACTTCAAAAGTCCCATAGTCTATAACAGTCTCAAAAATTGTCAAAAGTTCCAAGGTCAAAGATGCTCCTGAACTTCATGCAATCCTTAACTGGAATCTCTTAAGAAAACAAAATAAAAAAGCAGTTCACTTACCATCAAGCATGATGTACATTGCTATTCCAAAATGTCATGGTGAGGAAATACTGGATTAAAGCAAGACAAAAGGCCATCTGGGAAAACTCCCAACTCTGCATCTCTGTGTCTGATGTCAAAGCACTCTTCAGATCTCCAACTCCTTTCATCTTTGTTGACTGCTGTGGGCATATCTGGCATTCAGCAGCAACAAACTGTGTTCTCTTGGGCCGATTCCACTACCTGTTAGCAGGTTTCCTCAGCAGATATCTCACAGCTCTGACATCTCTAACATCCTAAGTTAGCCAAGGCAACATTAACTTTATAGCTTCTTGTTCTAGTGTCTGGGATCTACACATGATCTTCAGGACTCTTCTAAACATCTTGGCTCACATCTTCAGCTCTGCCTTCTCTAGCCCTCTAGGCTCTGGTTGACTTCACTCCACTGCTGCTACTATTCTGCATGGTCATCCCATGGTACTGGCAGATCCAGTTTGCTTCAGTTATTCACTGCAACTAAGCTTCACCAATAGCTTCGTTCAGAATCCCTTCAGGGTATCAAACCTCAACTTCTTTGCATCACCGCTTTAGTTCTGGGCCATCCACTGCAACTGGGGTTACACCTTTACAAATGGCCTTTCCTTTCCTCTAATAGTGCCAAGCCTCATGTTCTCAATGACCCCTTCATGCCTTCAAAACCAGTACCACCTGGATGATTCTTATATATTACTGAGTCCAGCTGCAGCAGAAGTTAGAACCTTGACCATCTTGAACACAGCATCTTTATGCTCTCAGAAAACACTTCCCAAAGGTTTTACCTCAGAGATGCTGCTCTCTTCTTAATCACTGCTAATCTCTTAACTCCAACTATCTAGCATCAGGTGTCCCAGTAGTTGCTTCTATTCTTGACTCTAAAACTAGAGCCACATGGCTGAAGCTGCCAAGTTCTGTTGCTTACTGGAGCTAGAACATGGGTTACTTCTATTACAACCAGCTTTGTTTTCTAACTTCTTCACTGTCTGGAGTTGGCTCTCCTGGAACTTGCTTTGTAAACTGACTTTGATCTCAGAGATCCGTTTGCTTCTGTCTCCTGAGTTCTGGGATTAAAGGCATGTAACTTGTTCTGTATCATGATGGGATGGAACTCAGATGTGCTTCCCTCTGTCTCTTGGGATTAAAGGTATCTACCACCATGCCTAGACCTAAGCTTTTCATTATAGATCTTAGTCAAGTTGACAACTGAGGATAGCTATCCTAATCTACCCCTTATAAACTTGACATAATCATATTTCCTTATGTTAAAATTTAAGCAATAACCATGTCATAACACCTAACACGATATAACCCTCCCTCGCATAGCTGCAAAAGCAAAAGTTTAGCTGGGTGAGATCTTGCCCCAAGAATACCACTCCTTTAATTCCATTTAATATCTTTTGATTTTCTATATTCTTTGTTTACATTCCAAATGATTTTCCCTTTCTCAGTTCCCCCCTCCCCATAAGTCCCATAAGCCCTCGTCACTTCAACCGTTCTCCAATCAACCCCCTCCTTCTTCTCTGGATCAAGCCTTTCCAGGACCAGGGACCTCTCCTTCCTTTTTCTTGGGAATCATTTGATATTCGACTTGTGTCTTGTCTGTGAACACAGGATTTAGTTTCATTTTAGTTCCTGGTACCCCTTTACTCTTTAAACCATACATTTTGTATTTTTCTTTTCTAAGCATGCTGTGCTTGATAAACACACTCTTAATGAGAGTAAGCCATAGCGCAGACTCTCAACTTGGTTGATTTGAGACTTATTTTGTCAATGCAATTAATCTGAAGAATCTCTTCACCTTAGCCTCAGACAGACTCTTGAAAGGCAAGGAAAAAAGGCAACTACATTCTTCACCAAATTATCATGAGAAGAGTTTCTAGGCCATATGTTAAAAATTGTCTCTGGGATGACCTCTTGAGCCAGGCCCCTACAGTTCTGATCATCATTAGCATGAATATCTTCCATATTTCTACTAGGAAGGCCCATCAAGCCCCACTTAAATCATTCTATTGCTTTCAAAAGTCCCCAAATCAACATTTCTCCAAGGAAAAGCATGGTCATATGTACCATAGCAATACCCCAGTTCCTGGTACTGGAGTACCTGAGAGTCCTACATCTTGATCTGACTGCAGCCAGGAAAAACTGACTCTTCCTCAATGGGCAGAGCTTAAAAGCCACCCCACCCTGACACACTTCTTCCAAAATGTCACATTTCCTCCAACAAGGCCACACCTCCTAGTAGTACCACTCTGTGACCTAACTATATTCAATCCCCCAACAGGCACATAATAAGTACAGACAAACTTTTGGCTGTGTAACATTTTTAATCTGCAGTTGATTGAGCTGCCAATGCTGTACTTTTAAATGTGGAGAATAGACAGTATATGGCAGGTGGTATATAATGGTTGTATTTAGCTAGTAAAGCTAAGTCCAGACCATCACCTGCATTGGCATTCTGATAGCAAAAGGAGAGTTCAGTTGTGTCTAAACATCCTACTCAGTCTAGTCTCAGTCAAACCTGGTTATGTGTGAGAAATGTGTGTATTTCCTTTTGCTTCAGAGAATGATTTCATAAATAGGCATGGGCTGTAATTTGCAACAACAATGAACCATGTTCAGGAGCTCAGTGGAGCTAGTACTAATGAGAGAAAAAGTAAACAAACAAACGTATTTGCTTATAAGTGATGTCTCATATATTAATTTTAATTAGTCTGATAGCACTTGATGTGTGGCACACTGGTCTCTAAGTTCGATTTTACTTTTTGAAAACAATGGTAACCAGAATGGAGCTAACAAGCAAGTGCCTACCCCAGAATTAGTTTAAGCAGAATGTGTGAGTTCCTTCCCAGTTCTCAATGGAGATACTGTATAAGTAGGAATGATTTAGTACTTAGAGATGATGCTAGAGATGTACAGACATGGAACTGGGGGTACAGTTAAGAGACCACTGGTAAGTTGTATGGTCCATCTTGAGATTCCTTTTAAGAAAGCACATATAATGATGTGTACCTCACGTTCTTATGGTGAATGAATGAATTACTATGGGGGGAGAAGTACTGGAAATATAGGTACTTGTATTAATTCATAGACAGAAGCAAAGAATGTTAAACATGTATAGTTGTCTCTTCAAGGGGAGAGATGTACAACCTGTTTTTCATCAAGAAGCCTGGGAGCAGCGGAGGTTAATAGCCTGGTGACCTCTGCATTATCTGAATGGCCAGGCAAAATAGCTCCCCCAGACTCTTCCGTTTATCTCAATCTATAACATTATCTTCTGTGAGACCTTTATCCCAAGCATTGTTTGCCTTGAGCCCACTTCATCAGTTAATCTATAAAACCTATCCTGATAGATGTCACCTGTGCTTTACAAGATTTCTGATAAAATCATGTCTTAAACATTATCGTACATGTAGGGCTGAGTAAATCATCACTAGGAAACTTTATTTCCAAATTACTCTGGGTTTAGCTATGCCTAAAATAAACTACACAGTCTCAGACCCTCAATGTCAGAGCCAAAGCCAATTACTGAGGAGTGTTGAACTGGACTTCCTTCTTGGCTCTCATGGATCCACACTCTGCTGGCTGTTATGTTTGCAGAGACCCCTCCAGCCCCTAGTGTGTGTGCATATGCACAAATGCACACATGCATGCATGCACATGCACACACACACACACACACACACACACACACACACTTGATCAAAACTCTAGGAGAACCTGCCTCATCCTTGTATCATATCAATGAATATATAGTTGGATGTTTTCTTTCTGAAGGCACAGAAAACCTATTTGAAGTCAGAGTAGTTTTAAAGTCAGAGTAGTTTTAAATGTTCACATGGCGGAGAATCTTGTTTTGCTTAGAATTCATTCCTTTATTTATAACTGATTGAATTCATTTTACTGCCTTTAATGAAGATGATTTCAGAGCTCCAATCTCTCCTTAGTTCCTACTGAACTATAGTTTTACCTGATTGATAAAAATAAAGTACAATTGCCATAACTTTCAGCCATACAACTATCAAGAGTGTGGGCTTTATGAGACAACTTATCTAAATGCAGTGAACTGATCTTGGGAAACAGGCTCAATGAACGCATCTACAATACAATTTCCCACCCAAGGATGAGAGAACACTGAAGAAAAGGGGGCATAAAGATTTCAAAAGTCGAAAGACCACAAAACCTGCTATGAGAGTGTTTCCTAGAAACAACAGGGAAGCTTCAACCATGACATCTTTATAATATGGCTTCCTAAACAAGACCTGAACAAGGACAGAATTAATAGACATAGTCATAAAGAAGACATAAAAATTTTTCTAAAGACCACAAATATGTACAAAGAACTATATGTAACTAAGTAATGGTGAGAACACGTGAAATAATCTTCCCGGGGACAAACCAAAAATTGGTTGAATAACACTAAATGGACTGAGAAGGTAATCTTCATATATTTAAACACACACACACACACACACACACACACACACACACAAATGCATACAAACACACACATGCAATCAATCAAAGAAAAAGAGGCTATGATTTCTAGAGGGAGCAAGTGGAGGGTACATGAGAAGACTGGGAAGATGTAATGAAATGAAAGACAAAGGATATAATTATATTTTAATTTTTAAAATTACTACAAATAAGAATCTAGCATTTATGATATTGACTGTGGACATGAATGAAATACCAATTAACTACTTAAGAACAGAAGACACTGTTGATTCAATATATATATATATATATATGTATATGTATATATACATATATATATATATTCTGAATAGATGTGGATATAAGACTAATCCTTTGTGGAATCATATATTTAGAAAGGTCTAATTTGGGGAATGTTCATTCTTTTAAATCCCTTCCCATCATATTTGCCATAAGTAAGGTATAAGCTATAATATATCTTGATCAAATGGCACAGGATGTAATATACATCACATAATCTTACATAGAGTTTGCAGGCCAATAGCCTAGGTCCTTAATGGCACTGTTCTAGAATCCTGTAAGTATTGAGAAATTCAAATGGGAACAGAGAAGAAATGTTATTGGTTCTGTACTTTCCATCTGGAGCTAGCCTAAAGGTTGACTACATTTGAATATTTTAGCATAATATTAAATTGGTACAAATCATTTTGATTGGAAGTTTTACTATCCTGGCAGCTAATATTTACTTCTAACAGATTTCATTCTTAGTTACATTCTTTAACACTATAATGATGCAAATATCTTGTCTACTATATTATAGAAAATAGCAGCATAATCAATATTAATCCTTTTTCCTCCAGTGTTATGTGTGTGAGTGTGTGTGTGTGTGTGTGTGTGTGTGTGTGCGCGCGCGGCTAGAAGTTTTCTTTTGTAACTGTCTTTTTCTTTCCTTGGGCTTGAATTTTTTGTCTTGGTTGGTTCTCCAAATATCATCCACCCCGATCCCCTGCACCTGCAATGAATTTATAAGCATATCTGGATTTATTTATGGGTGCTGAGGATCCAAACTTAGGTTTTCGTGCTCATTCAGTAGGCAATTTACATACTGCAACATCACCCCATCCCCAGCCCTGGTAATTTTTCAAAAAGTGTTTTGGTGTGTTCTTTGTTGTCTGCTTTCATCAAAGCTAATTTTCTCTCCTGATGAGTGATACTTTGTGTCTTTATAGCATCATAATTTAGGACAGTAAGACAAACCTATTCACAGATAAAATGACAATTTATTACAGCAAGCTCTTTCTTTTTTAAGTACTCATTGGGAAATTTAAATCCTATACTCATGTACTGAAACATTTCTGGACTCTTATGGTTCAGAGTATCTTCACTAAAGAGTACATTTATTTGACTTATCTAGCAAAGAAATTATGAATAAGTAGTAATATTAGTACTACCTAGTATCTTGCAATTTTTGTAGGTTAACAAGGAATTATCAGATACATGTATCTGATACACTCAATTTGTGTACAAGCCTATTACAAGCCAGAAATCATTGCTGTCTCATGAATATGAAGATCTTGACTCTGACTCACATTGACCTAGGTAATTTAAGTACAGAAATCACTATTATTTCAATCACTGGAAATCTTCCAGCAACCATCATAAAATCTTTCTCTATTATGACTTTCCTTCTTGATTACATAAGATTCCTATAAGTTAACCACAAATTTAGGTCCCTAAATCTAGAAGTAGATAAAAACGTTTTCAACTAAGATTGGTCCAGTCTTTAAGTATATTGAAAGTACAGGAGCAGATGTAGCTTACACGAGTCTTTTTTTTTTTTTTTTTGCAGTGATGCTACATTTTTTATTTATGCTGTTATAGATGTATTTTAATATAAATGAACATCATTTTTTCATTTTCTTTGTCCAGATCTTCATGCTTTTTGCATGCTCTGCCTGCCACTGAGCTATAAACGTAAGGTATTGGTTGCTGAAAGCATTCACGATTTTCTTGTGACTTGTTTCCTGTGACTCTGGATAACCTGTTGGTTTATATATGTAGACATAATACTTCATCTCTGTTAATTTTTTTCTATTTTTATATTTTTTGTTTACATTCCAAAGGCTTTCCCCTTTCCCAGTTCCCCCCTCAAAATATGTCCCATAAGTCCTCTTCCCCCTGCCCATTCCTCAATCACCCCCCCCCCACCATTTCTCTGTTCTGGTACTCTTCTACAAAACTGGATCCAGTCTTTTAGGGACCAGGGTCCTCTACTTCCTTTTTCTTTGGAATCTTTTGATTTGCTAATTGTGCTTTGAGCATTCAGAGCTTCTGGGCTCATTAATATCCACTTATTAGTGATTGCATTTCATGTGTATACTTTTGTGATTGGGTTAATTCACTTAATATTATATTTTTCCAGATCCAACCATTTACCTACAAATTGCATGAATTCATTATTTTTAATTGCTGAGTAGTATTCCATTGTATAAATATACCACATTTTCTGTATCCATTCCTCTTTTGAGGAACATCTGGGCTCTTTCCAACTTCTGAGCATATAAATAAGGCTGCTATGAACATAGTGGAGCATGTGTCTTTATTGCATGCAGGGGAATTCTCTGGGTATATGCCCAGAAGTGGTATGACAGGGTCTTCTGGAAGTGTCATGCCCAATTTTCTGAGGAAATGCCAGACTGATTTCCAGAGTGGCTGTAACATCTTGCACTCCCACCAACAGTGGAGGAGTGTTCCTCTTTCTCCACATCCTCGCCAGCACCTGTTGTCTCTTGAGTTTCTAATCTTAGCCATTCTGACTGGTGTGAGGTGGAATCTCAGGGTTGTTTTGATTTGCATTTCCCTGATGACTAATGATGTTGAACATCTCTTAAGGTGCTTCTCAGCCCTCCAAATTTCTTCAGGTGAAAATTCTTTGTTTAGATCTGTACCCCATTTTTAATAGGGTTATTTGGTTCTTTGGGTTCCAACTTCTTGAGTTCTTTGTATATATTGGATATTTGCCCTCTGTCAGATGTGGGGTTGGTGAAGATCTTTTCCCAATTTGTTGGTTCCCCTTTTGTCCTTCTGACAGTGTTCTTTGCCTTACAGAAACTTTGTAATTTTATGAGGTCCCATTTGTCAACTCTTGATCTTAGAGAATAAGCTATTGGTGTTCTGTTCAGGAACTTTCCCCCTGTGCCCACGTCCTCCAGGATCTTCCCAAGTTTCTTTTCTATTAGTTTCAGTGTGTCTGGTTTTATGTGGAGGTCCTTGATCCACTTGGAGTTGATCTTAGTACAAGGAGATAAGAGTGGGTCAATTCGCATTCTTCTGCATGTTGACCTCCAGTTGAACCAGCACCAGTTGTTGAAAAGGCTATCTTTTTTCCACTGGATGGTTGTGGCTCCTTTATCAAAGATCAATTGAGCATATCTCTGTGGGTTCATTCCTGGGTCTTGAATTCTATTCCATTGATCTACTTGTCTGTCACTGTACCAATGCCATGCAGTTTTTAACACAATTGCTCTGTTGTACTGCTTGAGGTCAGGGATATTAATTCCTCCAGAAGTCCTTTTATTGTTGAGAATAGTTTTAGCTATCCTGGGTTTTTTGTTACTCTAGATGAATTTGAGAATTGTTCTTTTTAGATCTACAAAGAATTGATTTGGTATTTTGATGGGGATTGCATTGAATCTGTAGATTGCTTTTGGCAAGATGGCCATTTTTACTATATTGATCCTGCCAGTCCAAGAACATGGAATATTTTTCCATCTTCTGAGGTCTTTTTTGATTTCTTTTTTCAAGGACTTTAAGTTCCTGTCATACAGATCTTTCACTTGTTTGGTTAGAGACATGCAAAGATACTTTATATTGTTTGTGGCTATTGTGAGGGGTGTTATTTCCCCCTACCTTCTTTCTCAGTCTGCTTGTCCTTTGAGCATAGGGAGGCTACTGATTTGCTTGAGTTGATTTTATAACCAGCCACTTTGCTGAATTTGTTTATCAGCTGTAGGAGTTCTCTGGTGGAGTTTTTTGGGTCACTTAAGTATACTATCATATCATCTGCAAATAATGATAATTTTACTTCTTCCTTTCCAGTTTGTATCCCTTTGCCTTCCTTATGTTGTCTAATTGCTCTTGTTAGAACTTCAAGTACTATATTGAAAAGATATGGAGAGAGAGGGCAGCCTTGTCTAGTTCCTGATTTTAATTGTGATTGCTTCAAGTTTCTCTCCATTTATTTTGATGTTGGCTACTGGATTGCTGAATATCACTTTTACTAGGTTTAGGTATGGGCCTTGAATTCCTGTTCTTTTGAGGACTTTTAGCATGAAAGTATGCTGAATTTTGTCAAATGCTTTTTCAGCATCTAATGAGATGACTGTGTGGTTTTTTTCTTTGAGTTTATTTCTGTAGTGGATTACATTGATGGTTTTCTGTATATTGAACCATCCCTGCATCCCTGGGTTGAAGCCTACTTGATCATGGTGAATGATTGTTTTGATGTGCTCTTGGAGGGTGTCTGTGCTCCCGAGGTGAAAACCCTAAGGTTTCTATCACTGGGCTAAGAATTACCTCCTCAGCTCTGCTGGGCCAGACTCATGTCTGGTTTGCCTGATTAGTCTACCAGCTCCAAAATGGTGGCGGGTCTTAGGGCTCTGTCTAACCACAGGATTCCCTGCAGGACCATAGCTTCCCTGGCTGGACAGCGGGAGCCTGGACAGTGGCTCTCTCAGTCCGCAGGGCTCTGTCTGGTTGAGCTGCTCTCCCCAAGATAATGTCAGACTGCGGGGCTCTGTCTAATTTCAGGGCTCTCTGTAGATCAAGAGCTTCCCTGGTTGAACTGCAGGATCCAAGATGGTGCAGATCTCGATCAGTGGGTCTTCATCTATCTACAGGTCCTCCTGCAGGTCAGACGCTCCCCCGCCTGCCCAGGACGCTGTAGAGCAGCCCGGCTCCCTGGTGCAGAAGGCACCCAGGCAGGCTATGCCCTGGGAAATCCTTCACTCTGGTGCCCACTGCGCACCTTGCTAGGCTACCAGTTCCAAGATGGTGGCAGGTCTCAGGGTTCTGTCTAACCGCGGGATTCCCTGCAGGAAAAGGGCTTCCCTGGCTGGACTGCTGAATCCTAGAAGGTGGCTCTCTCAGTCCACAGGGCTCTGTTTGAGCTGCTCTTCCCAAGATAGTGTCGGAACATGGGGCTCCATCTAACCAAGGGGCTCTCTGTAAATCAGGAGCTTCCCTGGTTGAACTTGCTAGGCTAATAGCGCCAAGATATCATCTCTGTTAATTAACCTCCTTAAATACATATTCTGTTACTCAAATCAACAAAGAATTTTTGGAATTAAAAGACTACTTGAGAGAAAATTAATGTGGTATATATCTTTTCCTACTTCTTTTTAAAAGTATTTTCTAGATCTGCATTCTTCTATCATTTGGATGTAGATTCTTAATAGTTTTTTTGCACCTGGTAGATATATCAAATTTATACATTTGTAAAAAGTCCAAAATGGATAATTTTATAAAAATGTTGTGATTGATTTGCTATATTGTATTTCTATCATTTTATGTCTTCTGATCTATCCAGGAGCTCTCCTTATAGGTATATTTTCTTTTACTCTTTACTTTGTCAGGAATCAAGCACAAGCCTGGTGTATCCACTTAGGGTCAACACTGTGCTATAACCCCAGATTTAAAAATTGCTTTAAACTAAGGGCTAGCCTTCTATGTAGAAACTCTGCAAATGGTGAAATGACACCAGAAAAAAAAATGGGTATGTTTTCTTTTGAAAACCTCAATTATAAATCTGGAAAAATTAATGTTCTACTAGAGTACCTAAGCAATATGCCAATATACTTCTTTATTTTGCAGACACACACACAAAAATCAAGACATTCAAATACTTTGTTCTCTAAGAGCCTGTCAAAAGTCAATGGAGAAAAAAGAGGCTATAAAACAGATGGTTGGCTCCTATTTATATTCTTAATGACTTTGATGAGTTGCTAAAAACTGTCCTTCTTTTTGTAAAGATTTACAGAGAAGAGAGTTCCAGATGATGACAAATGGAAGGCCTATAGAAATGTTACCAAAAAAAAAAAAAAAAAGACCAAATTCTCAGTGTAGGAACTCTTGCCTTTTCAAGATGTAGTAGCTTATAAGGAGATCTATAGCCCATGGGTCACCATTAAACAATGGGTATAGATTTTTGTCTTCTTATCTTTGGGAGAAGTGAAGTGGGGGCTGCACTGCATGTGGAGATGGAAAGATACATTAAGTTGATGGAAGAAAGGAAATATAACAGCAATCATTGTAAGGATATACACTGTGTTTAAAAAATCATGCTTAGTTGTCCTTTTCATTATTATTGGGGGGAAAAGAATTTATAATATTTTGGTCAGTGTATTTAGTATATGATTACACCAACAATTATAAGCAGCAAGCAAGAATATGAGTCAAAGAAATAGAACTACTCCATTGCTTTTACTGCTTTCTCTAATACAGAATATAAATTGATGTGCCCTGCAAAATTTTAAGGGCCATGGGATGCATATTCTCATATTTTTTTTCTTAGTTGCTTGTTCAGGCAAAAGTGATGTTAAATGTTTAATTAAAGGTTACCTAAATAGTTAGATGATGAATTAAAAGCAGAATCATATTATATTGTACTCTTGACCTAGTGTTCCACTTTTTACAGCACTGCCTCTTAGAACACATAAACTGACATCACTCTGGATGAATCCAAAGCCGATAAAAACAATCCCAAGAAATGGTTTTCAAATGCGAAACAATCATTAGCTGATGTGAATATTGGCAAGCCAGAACCCTTTTCTGTTTAAGCATTTAGAAGGGGATTTTCACCACATTGAACTAATAGAAATCAGATTTTTGTTCATAGGATAGTGATTTCATTTATGTTTCAAAAGCATGGTGAGTTTTGCACAAAACAATTTTCCATCTTTTAAGTCTTGCTAATCCACTTTAAGCCAAGCAAGAGTTACACATCTTCCCAGCTGCTGTGATCACATACAGACTTCCTCTGCTAATCTCTTCAACAGGGGATTTCTCTTCACCCAGGAAGACTGCACAGCATGAGATTTACAGTTAGAATTCATCTGACTTTCCAAGGTTCATTTATAATTTAGCTGCTATTCTAAGACTATCTCAGGAAGGCCTCATTGAAACTATTTCTGGTCCTTTCTAGGCTCCCTCTAATTTTCTCTCTAGCTCTTTAATAGCTGATGAAGTTGAGGATGCCATTCTCACAGCAAGGATTAACTAGAATGCACATTATGTGCTTGCAGAAGAAATAGGAAGTTGCCCTGATGTTTGACACGTTGAGTTTCCAGAATGTATCTAAGGTATTTGTTGATGGGTAAGGAATTAAAAAAAAAACATAATTGCCTTTTGTGTTTCTGAACACAACTTTTATTTTAGTAAAAAGGAAAGATGTATGCACTGTGAAGAGAAAACAGAGTGTACAGCTTTCATTTTAGATCACTCTTGAAACTCCATGTTTAGTTTCTAGTAAGTACTTACTAGATGCCATTATTGATAAATTGAGGCACTTAAGCAATAACATAATTTTTTCTTAAGTGACATTACAAAAATCTGCACCTGAAAGAAGTTTGCAAACCATAGCCTGACATTTTCA
This sequence comes from Apodemus agrarius, assembly GCA_964023405.1. NCBI lineage: Eukaryota > Metazoa > Chordata > Mammalia > Rodentia > Muridae > Apodemus > Apodemus agrarius. Next base: position 132,513,987 of record OZ030006.1, read on the forward strand.
TCTCAAAACAAACAACCTACACATTCACATACATTCCAGGAAAACTAAAGAAACCTGTTTCTTCCATAAATTGAAGAATATTAATGGAAAACATTACTTGGCTGTAAAAACTGGAAAAATCTGTAGCTATCTTTCTAAATCAATCAACATTTCAACTCAGATATATTTTTGTAGTCTTGGGTGTTAGAACCTTGGAAATTTTTGCTTTTACTGTTATGATTCTTTAGAATTCCTTCAGCTCATTTGGTAATCAGAGGAGGATCCACCCACTAACAAACTGATTATACATGCCTTCCTTAATATTAAATCAAATACGGGGTTCAAATCTTAATTCCCTGCTTTTTCAGAAAAAAAAAAAAAACTAAGTACAAGGTCATTGAACAATCTTTCTTTTTTATTGGATTTTTATTTATTTATTTATTTACATTCTAAATGTTATCCCTTTTCCCTGTTTCCCCTCTGGAAACCTCCTATCCCATCCTCCCTTTCCCTGCTTCTATGAGGGTGCACCACTCCCTCCACACACACACACTTGCCTCCCTGCCCTTGCATTTCCCTAAACTCAGGCATGGAGCTCTCATAGGACCAAGGACCTCTCCTCTCAGTGTTGTTCTAAAACACCATCCCCTGCTACATTTGCAGCAGAAGCCATGGGTCCCTCCATGTACATACTCTGTGGTTGTTGGTTTAGTTCCTGAGAGCTCTAGGGGGTCTACTTGGTTGATACTGTTGTTGTTCTTAAGGGCCAAAAATCCCTTCAGCACCTTCAGTCCTTTAACTCCTGTACTGGGGACCCCATGCTCAGTCAAATGATTGACTGTGAGCATCCACCTCTGTATTTTTCAGGCTTTAGCAGAACCTCTCAGGAGACAGCTATATTAGGCTCCTGTCAGCATCTGCTTCTTGGCATCCACAACAGTGTCTGCATTTGGTGACTATATGGAATGGATCCCCAGGTGGGACAGTCTCTGGATAGCTTTTCCTTCAGTCTCTGCTCCATACTTTGACTCCATACTTGCTCCCATGAGTATTTTGTTCCCCCTTCTAAGAAGGACCAAAGCACCCACACTTTGGTCTTCCTTCTTCATGAGCTTCATGTGGTCTGTGAAATGTATCTTGGGTATTCTGAGCTTTTGGAATATTCACTTATCAGTGACTGCATACTTTGTGTATTCTTTTGTGACTGGGTTACCTTACTAAGGATGATGTTTTCTAATTCCATCCATTTGACTAAGAATTTCATGAATTCATTGTTTTTAATAGCTGAATAGTACTACATTATATAAATGTAGCACATTTCCTGTAACCATTCCTCTGTTGAAGGACATCTCTTTTCTTTCCAGCTACTGGGTATCATAATTAAGGCTGTTATGAACATAGTGGAGTATGTGTCATTGATATATGTTGGAACATCTTTAAGGTGTATGCCCATGAGTAGAATAGCTACGTCTTCAGTTAGTACTATGTACAATTTTCTGAGGAACTGACAGACTGATTTCCAGAGTAGTTCTATCAGCTTGCAATCCCACCAAATCACACTGCTGGTACCTTTTCAGTTTCTTCTTCTTAATATTATTTTTTGGTTATCCTCAAGTTTATTATAAAAATAGGTATATAAAATTATAAGAAATGATGTTAAACCATCAAAATATACAATATAAGCCTTGATCAGAGAATCATTCAAGTGAGAAAATTTTAAAAATATTTGGTTCTTGTTCTAGAAATAAAATACTCATGTTTCCCCTTTTATTGAAAATAGTTGGTTTTCTCACATAATATATACTGATTACAAGTTTCACTCCCTCTATTCTTACCACTTCTTCCTGGAACTGCCAACTCCCATCTTGATCCATTGCCTTTCATTAAAAACAAGCATATAAAGAGTAATACTAAATTATAACAAAATAAAATATAATAAGATAAATTGGAATCTATACATATGCCACCATTGGTGTAGCATGTTTGGCAGGCAGTATATCATTATAGGTCAAAGGGTTTATGGCTGGCTTAATGTTTATGTTTCTCTTTTGGTAGCCTGCAGAGAACCTTCCTGAACTAAAGATTCTAGAACTTAAGAATGACAGTCCTATGTAGTTACCTGCTTGATTTCTCCATGTTCAGTGAGTTGTGTAGGTGTATTCAGCCATGAAGCCTTGCTCTCAGTTTGTGTATTGTAACCTATAGTCTTGGCAATGGCCTCACTTGTTTGGGTATTCCCATGGGACTCCTTTGGCCAACAACTTACTTATGTGAATCCAGTCCTTAGGCTGGAAACCTCATGATGTGACATCAGATGGTCATTTGATACTGTCTCCTCTATTATTTATTGATTTCTATAAAATCACCTTCATACATGTATATATTTTAGGGAGTTTCTACTGTATTAAGTTTCTGTACTTCCCCTCAAATGGCCCTTATTTATTTCTACCTATCCTTATAATCAATCCTTCATTCCTCTCTTCTCTCCTACTTCCTGCTTGATCCTTCTGTTCTCGTTATTCATCCATCCATACCTATGTATTTTATTTCCTTTCCTAAGGAGATCTATCTATAACCACTAATTCATTACTCTATTCACTAGTAGAACAACTTTTGTTGTTCTACTGAGGGTAGCTTGATTATTTATCATTGACTTAAATGACTATTTCCCCTTATAATTGAATACATATATTATCTATCTTTCTACATCTATGATGAATCACTCAGAATGGTTTTTTTCTAGTTTTATTTATCTGAAAATTTCATCATGCCATTCTTTTTAACAGTTGTATAATACTCCATTGTATAAATATGCCACACTTTCTTTATCCTTCCTTCTATTGAGTGACATCAAGGTTGTTTCCAATTTCAGGCTATTTTGAACAGAGCAACAATGGACACCGTTGAGCAAGAGTCTAAGCAGTAATAGGAAGCAACCTTAGGTCATATACTCAAGGGTTGTTAACCTAGATCTTGAGGTAGATTGATCTTCAGCTTTCTGAGAAGTCACCACATCAATTTCCTTTGTGACTTTAGGAGTTTGCAGTCTTGGTCAGCATGAGCTGTCACTTGTGTCACTGACCTTAGTCATTCTATCAGGTGTATTTCAAAGTAACCTTTATTTTCATTTCCCTGATTGTGATGGTTTGTATATGATTGGCCCAGGAAGTGAACCTATTAGGAGGTGTAGCCTTGTTGGAGTAGGTGTGTCACTGTGGGTGTGGGCTTAAGACCCTCCCCCTGGCTGCCTGGAAGTCAGTCTTCCACTAGCAGTCTTCAGATGAAGAGAGAGAACTCTCAGCTCCTCCTGCACCATACCTGCCTGGATGCTGCCATGTTTCTGCCTTGATGACAATGGGCTGAACCTCTGAGCCTGTAAGCCAACCCCAATTAAATGTTGTCTTTTATAAAACTTGCATTGGTCATGGTGTCTGTTCACAGCAGTAAAACCCTAAGACACTTATGACCAAGGATGTTGAATATTTCTTTTTTTTCTCAGTCATTTGGGTGTTCTCTATTGAAAATTTTCTGGTTAGTTATATGCCCTAACTATTAATTGGGTTATTCATTTACATATTTCTTGTTTTCAGTTCTGTATATAATTTAGATATTAGTTCTCTAATGGATGTGGAGTTTGTAAAAAAAAAAAAATCCCATTCTGTAGGGTGATGCTTTCTCTGATTGATAGTATCCTTTGCCTTACATAGCTTTTCTGTTTCATGAGCTCCCATTTGTTAATTGTCAATTATTGTACATGTACTATCAAATTTACATTTGGCAATTGGTTTCCTGTGCCTGTAAGTTCAGGGCCATTTGCCACCATGTCTGTCAGGATTAGTGTACATGGTTTTATGTTGGGGTTTTTGAACCATTTAGAATTGAGTTATGAGCATCATGATGAGTATAGGTCTGTTTGCATTCTCATACATGCAGCATTCCAGTTTATCTTGGGGTAACTTTAACAAAAGAAGTAAAAGATTTGTATCATAAAAAACCTCAAGTAACTGAAGAAAAAATTGAAGAAGATATTAGCAGGTGGAAAGATCTCCCCAAATCAAGAATAGGTGGGATTCATATAATAAAAATGGTCACACTACTAAAATCAATCTACAGACTCAATGCAATTTCTGTTGAAATTCCAATACAGTTCTTCACAGATATTTAAAGAATCCTTTCAGCTTCACATGTAAACACACACATACACACAAAAGAAGAAACAACCTGAATAGCAAAAGAACTGCAGGTGCTATCACTCCCTCTGATTTCAAGTTATACTATTAAGCTATAGTAATAACAGAAGCACAACATTGTCACACAGAAACAGACATGTTGATCAATAAAATCAAATCGACAATCCAGACATATTATAAACACCTAATTTCTTGTCAAGAAACAAGAAACCTACAGAGACAAGCAAGCAAACAAACAAAAACAAAAACAAACTCCCAGCATTTTCTTCCTCTTCCTTCATTAAATAAAATTAAGCAGAAAATGTTTTAGCAAGGTAGAAAAGTTTATATAAAGATGAAGACTGTCCAATGACATATCCATCTTTTCTGGCTGTATTGTTTGAACATTGAGTCTATTATAGCATGTGCCAAGATATCACTCCTTTTATGAATGTGTATTATAGACAGCATAGCTGTATACAACCTCTTTGGAATGCAGTATTGGTAGGCTGTACTTTAGTTCACAATATGCTGCTTATTTTAGCTATATGCTCACAAACCTTTGTTTAAGCATCCATTTTCAATTCCTTAGCCATACACCTAAAAGTGGGATTTGGGGATTATATGATAGTTCCATATTCTTCTTTGAAGATCCACTTAACTGTTGTACATAATATCTGATTACTTTCCATTCCTGTCATCAAATTGTTATCTTTTTTCTAACTCCCTTTTTTGTCAAATTTTTATTATAGCAATTCTAGTAAGGAGAAAGTGGTATTTTATTTTATTTTCATTTTTTTCAAAACAATTCTTAATCACCTAGCCATCTGTCTATCCCACTTCCTTCTATTTTAACATTCTGAGGTATTGCTAATGCAGATAGATAGAAAGCTAGGAAACACAGATTTATGAGTGCTCATCACTCATGTTATTAATGGATATTCCCACAAAATTATAGCTTTTAAATTATAGTTTTGAAATAGTTCTATTCCATGGTGAAAACTATAAAATAATTTTAGGGGCCTAAAGTGTCTCTTAAGAAAATCTCATGGAAAAATTATTTCTAAATTGATAAAGACTGTGGGTATATAACACCACACACACACACACACACACACACACACACATGCACACATGCACACACACACACATATACACCAGTAATTTCCACTTGCTAATAATAGTCTAAGGCCTTATTTATTATTATTCATTGTGAAGAAAATTAGTGCAGAAAACACAAGTATTGTTAGATGATAAAAAAAAATCTGTGATGAACAGGAACCTTCAGACATATTTGTAAAAATCATTATAAAACAAGGACACAGTTTTGCATATATACTTATATTTGCTAAAATGCTGTAGCAGGCACTTCCAAATTAGAGTGCAGTCAAAACCAAATTTGAAAGTAAAAGTCATGAAAAATGTATGTGCATACATCCTAAATTTCAAAAGGGAATAGAGAAAGAGGTAATACATCAGATGGAGTGGTTGAGGCTGCTAAACACTCTACCTGTTTGGAATTGTTTGTGCAGCAGAAATTTGAAAGTTACAGAAACTTGGGCTTTGGGTGTCATTTTACTGAATCAGTTCTTCAAGATTTATTTAATGAATTTATTTAACTGATGAACTGAATAAGTTCATCAAGACTTCCCTGATTTAACAACCTATCCTAAGAGTTCTTAACTAGTATTCTACAGAACACCAGAAATTGCATGTAAAATGTACATGCCCAAATCTAGATGTATTGTTAAACAGGGTCAGTTATTTTCATGTTGTTTCTTGGAAGGCTTCAGGCACATGGAAAGGTCTGTGGAAAAAATCATAGGATTTACTCAGGCCTGGCATTTAGGAGGGAGAGCTGAGCAATGAGTTATTGAGCACAGTTTAAAGAATGATGAATCCTAATGGAGAGAGATTGTAGTGTGTATTAAAGAAGCCTGAGAAGAAAGAGAAGATAGAATGAATGATGCATTTCCACAGTTCTCATAGTCTCAGAGATGGGAACACTGAGTATCTTTTTGCCCCTTTTTCAAGAAATTGAATTTCAGAAAATTGAAATAATGTACTCAGATGCTACAGTTCTTCAAGATTGTTCCAGATACAGTCTATGCAATGTTGAAACAGTTATCCACATACAATATTTGGCTTGTAAAGTGTGGGTGAGGCCACATGTAAAAAAGAAAATGATTCTTTATATCTACTGTACCTTAAGGATATGGTAAATACATGTTGTTATATTTAAGCCTTATTTTTATGTTTATGAATGCTTTAATAAAATTCATTCTAAACATGGTTATCATTATATGCCAAGTAAATTGCAATTATGAAGAAACGAGCAAAGACCCTGTCTAGGGACTGACTGGACAGATGTCTTAATTGCAAAGAGCATTGGTTGCCCTTTGAGGCGACATGGGTTTTATTCCTCACACCTACTAGCAGTTCACAAACATCTCTAACTACACTATATTTGATACCTCTACGATTTCCTTGGATCTTTCACATATTTTGTGGTCTAGGTTCTCTAGAGTAACAAATTTTATAGCATGAATCTCTCATATATACAAACACATATGCTTTATATATATATTTGTATTATATATAATACATATAATATATGTGTATATGTATATATGAAATTAGAATACATGTATATATAATATCTATAAATATACATCTGGGTATGCATATGTTATATGCAGTTTCAGATGTTTTGTTGAGCATTAGTTAAGAACTCTTAGGATAGATGATAAGTTAGGGAAGTCTTGAGGAATTAATTCAGTAAATAAATTTAGTAAACAAATCTCAAGGAATTGATTAAGTAAAATGGCCTCCAATGCCCCAAATTTCTCTAACATTCTAATTTCTGATACACAAACAATTCACACACACACACACACACACACACACACACACAGACACACACACACACACACACACACACAAATGTGTTTTACAGGCTGTAATCCAACAATGACTGCCTATGAACTGAATGCCCAATAATGCAGTAGTTGTGCAATTCATGAGGGTGAATGTCTTAGCAGGTCTTCAATACTTTCTGGAATAGGGGTAAGCAGGCAAGAGTCAGGATTTCTTCTTCATGATCCTTATATAAGCTTCAAGAAGATGTGGCCTAAATCAGAGTTGGGTCATTCCTCTTCAAAACACCATGATTAGAAGTGCATCCTTCTACTTCAAATGATTTAATTAAACTGAGATTGCTTACAGAAATGCCCTAGAAATGCCTAAATAAAATAAAAACTTTATTTCAAAGTGACCAGGCCTGTTTGAGGATCAATAAAGTGAACTGCAGCTATGAAACAGAGATATTCAAAGGATGGTGGTAGAGACTGAGGTCAGACAGGAAAAAGTGTAGGAGGTTTTAGGGATTGTAAAACACAGATTCAGTTTCTAGCTTTGCATGAAAAGAGCTTCAGAGAGAGCCTTTCAGAAGAGGAGTAGACTAGTGTTTCAAATACTGTGTTTGGATTGTCCAGGCTGGTGTTATCTAAAAACGTAAAGGTAAAAAAAGAAGAGAAGATGTAGCTTTCAAAAACTAATAGTATAGATACTGGGAAAGTATGCATGATATACAGGGAGTATATTATAGTACAGATACTAGGAAAGTATTCATGGTGTGCATGAATCAGTAGGAAATACTCATGAACTTTTGGGTTTAAGACAAAGAGGAGAGAACTGAGGTTGCTAGCAAATTTTCCTGGAAAAATAATATAGTCTATATTTCTTGGTTTGTTTACACACAGGTTTGAGCTCAATTCTCTCTTAGTTTAAAAAATTTTTAATGTGAAATTTGAGTTATTTATACATCACTTAAACAGGCTTAAGCCTTTCCATGGAAAATAATTATCCTATGGAGTTAGAGCTTTTGCATATTTGATTACCAAATATACATTTCCTGCTCAGTGCCTTTCTGGAAATTCTATTTTTTACTAAACCTCAGACGGATGGTAATAATAAACGTTTGTTCAGTGACAGCTGGTCCCAGATTATTACCCTGTCACCAAGATATTTCATATTTTTCATCTTCATCTTTAAAATACTCTTTGGTAGGCTTTCTTTTCCTCTAATCTATGCATGTAAATGAAAACTGTGTGATCCTTAATCTATTCACTTGCAAGTTTCTCTCTCCAAATTAACTACAATTATATTCATACAAAAGCCCACCCACAACATGCTGTGTATCATTATGAGTTAAATAAAAACCTAAGGCGCGAAGAAAAGATATCTTAATACACACACAACCGTGGCTGATGGTCCTCTTTTTACTGTGTACCGCATTGAGATGCTGCTTTCAAAAAAAAAACCTTAAACTGTATTAGGTTTGCATGGGATAAAGGAGGGCTAGAAGGAAGATAGTTCACAGGAACTACAGCATTAGGGCTCTTATCATTTCCAGTTTAAAAACATGGAGTACCTTGTTTTGTTTATACTCCTTCCAACTGGGTGACACCTCTGACTTATAAACATATTATGCAGCTGTTTTGAATCAGGATTAATACAAAATATTTGAACACAGGCCATGCATTCTCATGTCTATATTATTTGCAGATTATTTTTTCATCTACATTATTCTAATCCTAGTATGAGGTGCTCAGTTGCCCAAATCCTGTAGAAAAATACCCCTGAACATTTGACTGTTTTTTAAACTTGGAATGCTTGCCTTGTAAAGCACAATTGCGCAGGCGGCAAGGCTTTGGTCTTTGGTGGCAAATCTGAAATCTGATCTCTTCTGATTGATTTTTGGAACTTTGATCAATATATTCTTTCAGTTGTTACTAACAGATTATCACAATCTTACCTCTATGGTGAAGGACATTCCAAGGAGCCTGGTTGAAAAGAGGTAGAAAAGGAGACAAAGCAAGCTTTATCCAGGGGGAAAGAAGCAATGGTACTAATGGTGGGCACAAGGAGTCTGCATAATGCCTGTGTTTGATGCTATTTGAACTTTGAAAGTACAGTAGTGTTTGGAACTAAATGAAAGAAAAGCATAAATTACATGTGAAGATGCCACTTACAGTCTGTTTTTGTTGCTTTATTTTCTCTGCCTCTTCCATCACACATTCTTAACCTTAGGAAATGGAATTGACATTTTGCACAGAATATATCTTTGTTGAAGTAGAATGACTTTCCAGTGTATTGTATGATGTTCAGCATTGTCTCTGGTCTCTATCCATTTGAGGTCAATAGTATCACACACCCATCACCCTCCAGTCACAACTTACAGTAATGCCTCAAAACTGTCAAAGACTATCTGTGAATAAACTTGTTCCAGGTTGAGAGCAAAGTCCTATGTTAGTTGATCCCCATGGGCTAGTTACCTCATTGCAGCCTAACACTGAAGTGCCTTTTGCAAGCTGGGATGAGGCATGTGAATATGCACTCCTAGTACTTTTTCAGATGATGTTGACACCTTTGGCATCTGGAAACAAATTATGTCATGAAATATACTACAAGGCAAAGGTCAAGCCCCATAGCAACAACAACAACAACAAAAAGGTCTTGTCCAGGTATCATAAGTGCCTGCACTAAGAATTTAAGGATAGGCGTAAGGATTGAAGAAAAGTACACGCCCACAGATTCCAGGTGTTCTCCATAGAACAGAAGCCTGGGATTTGAGTTTGAGTTCATAGTCTGTTAAGTTATTGAAATCATGCTATTCATCTGCCCCAGAAAACAAGCACATTTGTGCTATTGAATTTTTTCTTGGTCTATAAATTGGACTAGTTCTAGGTTTTGTTGTTGCTGATGTGTTTGTTTGACTTTTATCTGATAAAAACTTTGTCCTTCTTAAATGTTTTGCCAAAATATACATGTTTAGGTTTCAGTGGGAAGACTTTGTAAAGAAAGTAATTCAGTTAAGGTCAAAATTGTTTGTTTGTTATTTGTTTTCAATACTCTGGATTATTTTCTCTCTGTGGGAACTGACACAAGTATAGAAAGATAATCATGTTAATAAATAAAATGACTACATGTATCAGGAATGTTCTATAAGACAGATGGGGCAAATGGAATATTTTAAATGAAATAAATTAATTTGAGATGGCAGATTGAATTGACATTATGTAGTTGAAATTGTTATTTATGGATAACTGCCTTCCAGTTTTATATAGTCATGTCATTATGACTCAAAGATGCTATTAGATACTTGACACATACATAATTTTCAGTGTAATTTCTGTTGTACATAACTGTGTATCTAGTATACCTAGAGTGGGCTCACATATGTGTGTGTAGGCTCATGGCTAACATTGAAAATTTAGGCAAGGTCCCTTGGCCATCCCTGAGCTTGCTCTTTCTACTAGATTAGCTAGCCAGCATGCTTTGTGGGCTCTCTGTTCCCAAGTCACATGCTGAGGACCTAAACTTGGATCCTCATGCTTGTGTGCCAACATTTTACATTCTGATCCATCCCCTCAGCTCCGCAGCATTATTTCTAAAAACTTGTGATTACTAATAATGTGGTAAAAGCTATCATGATGAAAAATTGATAAATTTGAAAAATCATCATTGCTTGCCTCTATCTCCCAAGTTCTATGATTAACGATTAGTGGGAAATAGAACAGAAATACTATAGAATACAAAGTATAGTTTTGGTAATGTAAATATTTTAGAGAAGTTAATTTGCCTAAGGGTCATTTGTTTGAAGGGACAAAAGAAAAGAAAAGAAAAGAAAAGAAAAGAAAAGAAAAGAAAAGAAAAGAAAAGAAAAGAAAAGGAAAGGAAAGGAAAGGAAAGGAAAAGAAAGAAAGAGCTTACATACATTCTCTAATATCATGACTTCTCAAATATTTTAGATGTAAGGGAAGAACCGCAATTTTTGAACTTGATAATGTATTACAATGTAGTGTACCTTGAAAATATAAGATTTCCATTTTAATAATCAGGTTGACTTTTAGGGTTAACCAGTTGTTTTTGGTTCCAATCATTGATTTCTCAGCAATCAATTCAATTACTGGCATCAGTAATTGAAGATGAAAAAGTTGATTTAAGTTTTCTACTTTTGCTTACTGTAAAATACAACTGGCGAAAAGTGACAGATGAGTTAGTTCCATTTGTACTTTTTTATTCAAATAGGGCTCCTTATTGATATCAAGATACATTAAAATAGGCTATTTCTATGACTGTGCTTACTTCAACTGACTATTTTTTATAATAATCAACCATAATATAATCACTTTTAAAATCATAGATTATTTTAACTTACAGCTGTTGCATATCTTTTCCAGAGAGTATAAAACAAACTAGAATGTGCAAATAAAACAAGAGAAAACAAGACAGAAGAAGGAGACAGAGCAGTATGCAGAGAGTAGTTGAGGGTAGTTTAGGATATTGAATTAGAAAGCTTTAAGGAAACACATTTCTAAAAGTTCATTGTCATGAATTTTATAAAGTTATAAAGTATGTCTTTCACTCCATCAAAATGTCAAGCTTTGGTCGTTTGTAGATAAACTGAAATGAAGTTATTGTGTACCCAATGTCATCTAAGTTCTCTGCATAAATAACATGAACTAAGGCTTTGATTTATTAATTAAAGAGAATCAACGAATTTTAAAAATTGAATAAATTAAACAAATAATATTTCATATGTAACTTACCTTCAATTAGTTCTGGTTACTAAATAACAATGGATAATATTTTTAAAATCCCACAATTAAAATATCAAAAAAGAAATAGAAACTATCATTCTCAGAAGCAAACAAAAGACCCTAAACATTCTATTATAAACATGGCATTTTATTGTTTAATCTTCTTTATCCTGAACAAGATGGATACATATCTGAAGACAGGGTTTTCTCTAAAATTACTTGAAACCAATAACTCAAATGAATACAACCTAGGCCTGCCACTGGAAGGCAGCTATAAGAGATGGCCAGTTGAGAATCCATACCTCTCATTACTAGTAGTACTTATTAGGATCACCTTTATAGATTCTAGGAAGTTTGCACTGTGCTAATTTACTCCAGATGAACCAACCCCCACATGTGCCCAAATTCCAGCTGTCTTTCACTGAACTCTTTTCCTTCACCCTCTATTTCTCCTACCAGATCCCCTAATCCCTTTTCCTCCTAACCCCATTCTGCCCATAGACTTTATTCTATTTCCTGGCCATATGAGTGAATACATATCCTTTATCCATTCTTCTGTTGAGAGACATCTAGTTGGCTTCCACTTCCTGGGTATTATGAATAAAGCTAGACTGAACACCGTTAACAAAGTATCCTTGTAGTTGGATGGAACATCATATATCAGTATATGTCGAACAGTAGTATAGCATGGTATTGAGGTAAACTGATTTCCAAATTTCTGAGGAAGTGCCATATTGATTTCCATAGATGCTATACAAGTTTGCATTCACATCAGCAATGAAGGAGAGTTTCCTTGCTCCACATCCTCACCAGCATGAATTGTAACTTGTATTATTGATATTATCTAATCTGGCAGGTGGAAAATGGAATATTGATGTAGTTTTGATTTATATTTCCCTGATGGATAACAATATTGAACATTTATTTAAGTGTTTCTCAGACATTTGAGATTTCTCTATTGAGAATTCTGTTTAAATAGGCACCCCATTTTTAATTGCATTTATTGTTTTTTTTATTTTTGTATTTTGTTGGCTTACTAGTTGTTGTTTTGAGACTTAGTTACATGGAAATCCCCAATCAACCAGGCTGTTGTTAAAACAATGGGCTATTCTCTATAAAATGACATTTGTTGCCTTAGACAACACCCACACAACTTACTGAACAAGAAAATGTCTAGATGGTGACTGCATGGATCCAACACCCCTGTGGTCTAGTGTTTTTGGTGGAAGAAGTTACCAAAACAGAAAAGTAAACAGCAAGCAACCCACAAACCCTTTTACCTGTTATGTGTCTTACCTGTATAATATGCTAGGGCAGTAAACTTATGGAAGTAACCAACCAATGTCTTAATCGAACAAAAGGCCCATTCCATAAAAGGAATTCAGTCAATACTGCTTGAGTAACCAAGAACTAAAAACTAGATAGCCCAGAAACCTAGGGTAAAAGCAAATACTCCTAGCCTAACAAGATCAATACAATGATTCCTAATCATAATCTGTTATACTCATAGATAAGTCCCTTATTCAATCATTGTTTTTTTTTAAATCAGGTATATTCTTTATTTACATTTCAAATCTTGTCCCCTTTCCTGGTTCCTCCCTCCCCCAAAAATGCCATAGAGAGGCTTCCTCTAGCAGCAGAAAGGAACAGATGCAGAGACCCACAGACAGCCAGGAGTTTTTGAGGTTTTCATCAATCCCTCCCCTCAGAGATTAGGAATTTCCATGGAAAGAGAAGAAGAAAGAGGATAAGAACCAGAAGAAATGGAAGACCCTAGTAGAACAGGGCCCTCTGAATTAAATAAGCACAGCTCATATGAGCTCACAGAGATGGAAGCAACAAGCACAGTCTATATGGATCGGTATTAGGTCCCCTGCATATATCCTATAGCTAATAGTTTATTTTTCAGGGGACTCATGACTGTGAGAATGAGTGGGTCTCAGACTCTTGTGCCAGTCTTGGGACTCTTTTCACCCTATTAGTTTTCTATGTCCAACTTCAATATGGTAATTTTGCCTCATCTTATTATGTTTTACGTTTTCATGTTTGGTTGTTATCCCTTTAGAAACCTGTTATTTTCTAATGAGAGACTGAAAGGTAATAGATCTGGATGGGAGAGATGGGGAAGGAAGGAGAAATTTGGAGGAGTAGAGAGAGAGGAAACTATATTCAGAATATGTTGCATGAAGAAACTATTTTCAAGAAAGGGAAAACAAAATTATAAGTTAATTTATTCATTAAATTACCAAAAAACACAAGGATTATGACCATAGTTACAGTTGTAGAAAATCTCTAATTCAATGTCCTTTTCTTTTTAGATGATTATATATCCAAGTTAAGGACATAAAGTTCAGAAATACAACAGAGGATTGGATTAAAATACTTTCTTGGAGCTCAGAATCACAATTAAAAAAGAAATTAAAGCCAAAGTAGTTTACGTTCTTCTGCCATTAGCTGAGTTTAGCTTGCAGATGTGGCCATAACCTCTTTATTACATTTTCCAGGATACTTTATTAATAATATGGCTCTATCTACACTAGACTTTTCAGAGTAAGTGGGAACACAGTCCCATTTGAAAACTTATACTCTTCTGTGAGAGTGGGGGCCATCAGTTTGCTCATATGGTGTTTAGATTAAGGGTAAGATTGATCTCCAAGCATCTTTGACAGTTGAGAATCAGCCTACTGATCAGCAGAGGATTTGAAAATTTTATGCAAAATATATTTATTGTTTGATTCCATGAGGAACAAGTGTCTTCTGTTTTTATAGCTCCCTAAAGGGTAATATACATAGAGGACTATGCTAGGTCAGCAAGAGTGAACTAAATATGTTTTTAATTAGGTGGCACCTGTATATCAACAAGAATTCAGTGAGACTAAAAGGGCCACAATGACTATATTTAAGAGCATGTTTTAGAAACTGTAACAGTGATTGTCTCCATTTCCATCACCTATAAGGAGATACCAGTGGTGGGACCACTTCACTTGATGCAGTGATAACAAGTACAATAGTGCAAAAGTCCATAGAAAGGTGAAAACGATGTGTGTACTCATAGTTACATTTCCTAATTAGATATAATGGTTGCTGGCTTTCTAGCTTGTAAAACTATATTTAATATAGCTGGAGCCATTATTAAAGCAAGTCTGAATAAGTTGCTATGCATTATTTTGATTATTTCATCTCAAGGTACCCTAGTATAAAAGATAATAAGTAATGAAAGAGCCTGGGGAAACATGGAGAGGCAGGTGATTATGGATAATAGTAAGAACACAGAGCTATGTTTAGAATGGGAGGACATCTTCGGTCAATTTCCTGTCTCTAGAAACTAGAGTCTTTATTTAAAATAGATTCAAATACAGCTGAATGAGTGTGATTGGTCAGTAAATTGGCTGGTAAGATTCTTTTTATGTGTTACCATTATCACAATAAAAACCAAACAATATAAACAGCCTTGGGTCTTCCAGATCAGAGTATTCAGAGAATTATAACATAGCTCACCACTTTGCTTTTATGCCTTGCCCATTTCTTGTTTAAGCCTGAAATAAGAGTAAAAATTGGATACCTCAAGCCAAATTTCTGATGCTATTGTTTTGGTCAGGAGGCAAGAAGGCTGAGATAAAAGTGTAAAACATTCTTTCACATCTAAAGCCCGAGACCCATTTTCCATGTGAAACCATGAACCCTTCTGGCTACTGGATGTCATGAGGCTGCCTTTTTATGTCTATCCTTTGGCTACAGAAAGCAAAAAATCAGAGATATATAAAAAGAATGAGCCAAATAATATGATTACATTTCCCTTTTGATTTAATGCTTCGGGGTTCAAGAGGATGAATGAGGGACCAAGAGTTGGGCTGTACTTTATTTAGATTTCAAAAGAAAAAAAGGAAAAGAAAACTCAATTTTTTTTAGGTTTTTCAAGCAAGTTTTGAATAAATAGTGAGAAAAAATGTTTTTAATTATGCAATTTTCTTTCACAAGAAACAGAGGCCATTGCCTATGTGATCTGAGGCTAAACAGCCAAACAACTGATAATTATTTTGAACAAACAGGGTCTTCTCAATACTTAGAGCTTCACTGGCTTTTTCTAACCCTCTCTCACAACTCTGGAAGCACTTCTAATTGTTTAAATGCAAAGCAAAAGCGATTTGAGTCCGAGAGGCAAAGCTAAAATGTTGAAATGAAAACCACAATAATTAAACCTGTTATCAGGCATAATGTGGATCAAACAAATGTTTAGGTAAATCCACAAAGATACAAAAGTTTAATTGGAGAGATTTTTCTGGGGAAAAAAGAGAAAACTTCATTGATCTACGTTTAAGTATGCTAACCTCATTCCAGACAATTCAGGCCACATTTAGTGTGAACTTAAAGAAAGTTAACTGCTATTCTAATTTGAAAGGAGATTGCAAAGGTTAGTAGTTTCTCTTCATGGTAGAAACTATCACGTTTAAAACAGGCTTGGTTGACCAGAGTACATTGCATGTTACACATAATTGGTCTGTGCATGTTTTAGAGCCACTAAGAAGAGAGCAGTGAGGCGAGTTCTTCTAAACTTGGTTCTCCTGCTGATATATTCAATTTGATTTTCTGTAACACGGTGGTTTTTGTAATAATATTGAGTAAATAAATAGTTATCTTCTAAAGCTATATGCTATCTTAAGCAATCTATGTAGTTATTGATTTTCTTCCTTTAATAATAAAGTTAATGGCTGAAATTACATGTAGTTGCTATAGAAACATTTAGAAATCTGGTTCTCTTGAAGAGGAAGCATATGATTAATCTGTTTTGTAAACTGTTTTGTTATAGGAATGTCTATGGAATGTAATAACAGCAATCTAGTGTCCTAATACATTTCAGCTTTCTGTTACACTTCAACTGTTTAGATAATCCTTTTAGATTTCCAGAAATGTTAATTAGTAGAAATGTTTTGAACTAGAAAATGCAATATATATGTATTTTATATAATTTTTAATTTTTTCTTTTCTTTATTTTTAAGGTATATTCTTTATTTACATTTCAAATGTTGTCCCCTTTCCTGGTTCTCCCATTCCCCGAAAATCCCATAAGCCATCTCCCCTTCCCCAATCAACTCACCTCTGCTTCCCTGTCCTGGTATTCCTCTACACTATGACATCAAGGTTTTCCAGGACTAAGGCCCTCTCCTCCCTTTGGTGATTAACAAGACCATCCTTGCTTCCTATGTGTCTGGAGCCATGGGTAACTCCATGTGTACTCTTTGGTTGATGGTTTTGTCTTGGGAGCTCTGGGAATACTGGGTGACTCATATTGTTGTTCCTCCTGTGGTGCTGGAAACCCCTTCATCTCCTTGGGTCCTTTCTCTAGCTCCCCCATTGGGGACCCTGTGCTCAGTTCAATGGCTGGCTGAGAATGCCCCACTCTGTATTTGTCATGCACTAGGACAGCCTTCCAGGTGATAGCTATATCCAGCTCTGGTCAGCCAGCACTTGTGGGCACCAACAATAGTGCCTGGGTTTTGTAAGTGTATATAGGATGCAACCTTCGGTGGGGTAGTCACTGAATGGTCTTTCCCTCAGACTCTGCTCAACTTTTTGTCTTTGTATCTCCTTTTGTGGGTAATTTTCCCCCTTTCTATAAAGTACCCAAGGATTCATACGTTGTTCTTCCTCCTTCTTGGCATCATTTGATATGTGAATTTTGTCTTGGATATTAGCATCTAGGCTAATATCCACTTATCAGTGAGTGCATATCATGAGTCTTCCTTTGTGTTTCAGTTACTTCATTTATGATGATATTCTTCAGTTCCATCCATTTGTCTAAGAATTTTATGAATTCGTTGTTTTTAATGGGTGAATAGTACTCCATTGTGTATATATACCACATTTTCTGTATCTATTTCTACATTGAGGGACATCTGAGTTCTTTCCAGCTTCTGGCTATTATAAATAAGGCTGCTATGAACATAGTTGAGCATGTATCCTTACTGCATGATGGGGAATCTTCTGGGTATATGCCCAGGAGGGGTATGGCTAGGTCCTCCTGAAGTATCATGTCCAGTTTTCTGAGGAACCGCCAGACTGATTTCCAGAGTGGTTGTACCAGCTTGCAGTCTCACCAGCAGTGAAGAAGTGTTCCTCTTTCTCCATATCCTCACCAGCACCTGATGTTTCCTGAGTTTTTAATCTTAGCCATTTTGACTGGTGTGAGGTGAAATCTCAGGGTTGTTTTTATTTGCATTTCTCTAATGACTAATGATGTTGAAAGTTGTTATTTGGCTCTCTGGAGTCTAACTTCTTGAGTTCTTTGTATATTTTGGATATTTGCCCTCTGTTGGATGTAGGGTTGGTAAAGATCTTTTCCCAATTTGTTGGTTGCTGTTTTGTCAGATTGACAGTGTCCTTTGCCTTCCAGAAACTTTGTAATTTTATGTCTCATTTGTTAATTCTTGATCTTAGAGCATAAGCTATGGCTCAGTGGTTAAGAGCACTGGCTGCTCTTCTGAAGGTCAGAGTTCAATTCCCAGCAACCACATGGTGGCTCACAACCATCTATAATGTGATCTACTGCCCTCTTCTGGTGAGTCTGAAGACAGTGACAGGAGAGATGATTATAACCCAGCAAAATAATGCTGAGGTTTATCATTAGATCAATTTTATACCACTAGTAAGAATCTAGCTACACTTTCAAGCAGTTCAGTCTGATGTATGCAATGGGTCCTTTATATTTGTCAAATGTGTATCTAAAATTTTGAAAAAATAATTACATAATTTTATATAAACAAAGCATTAAAAAAATTCTAAAATATTCTGAATCCTTTGTTACTTTATATTTTACAGAGTTCTGTCGTGTTATATCCCAATATACTTAAAATATAGAAATCTTTTATTATTTTATTATTTTCATAATGCTTTTATTTTAAACGAATATAATATTCAACTTAAGGTGGCAAGTGTTCCACTGAACCTGAATATATTAACATATTTTATTTGTACAACATTTGTTCTTTGGCTTAAATTTGTTTGTGAGTATCTCTCCATCTACAGTGCTATAAAAAAGACTGCTTTTAGTCTTCATCAATCATCTTTTGCAAGTTCCTTGAGAAGAGATACGTTTGTGATTGGGGCAGGAGGTTTATAGCTATTGTATTGTATAGCATTGTATATGTATAGCATTGTATTGCCCACAAGATCAAACAAGGTTGTCAAATCACCTGATTCAGGAGTTAGAGGTGACTGCCATATTGGTGCTAGGAACTAGACCTGTATCCTTTTCAATAGCATCAATCACTCTTAATTGCTAGGCCATTCCTCCAATACAGTTTAGTAAAGAAACCGAGGGAGGAGGGGGAATTATTGGGGAACAGATTGGGGGGAGAGGAACTATGGGAACTATGGTGGGTGGGAACTGGGAAAGGGGAAAGCCTTTGGAATGTAAACATAGAATATAGAAAATAAAATAAAAAAAAAAGAAAAAAAGTGCCACTATAAAAAAAATATTTTAAGTATATGTATTTCTGTGTGTGAGTATGGTTTTTTATTCACAATTACAGCACCCATAGAGAAAAGAAGACTGCATTGAATCCCCTGTAACTAGAATTATATAACTAGGTTATGAGCTGTCAGACATGGATACTGGGAACTGAACTTAGCTCCTCTACAAGAACAGCAGATAGTCTTAAGCTAAGCTATCTATTCAGTCCTAGTTTCTTTTATTCTTAAGAGAGAAGCCATGATTATGAATGCTGTTTTATGATCTGTCTATATGATGGAATATCTTAGGAAATCAAAATAATTAAATATGTATATGTTGTTATATTTTTTGGTTCATTTTCTGATTCTCTCTCTCTCTCTCTCTCTCTCTCTCTCTGTGTGTGTGTGTGTGTGTGTGTGTGTGTGTGTGTATGTATGTGTAGGTACAGGTGAGCATATATTTACAGCCAGAAACATTTTGAATCTTCCTTAATAGGTCCCAGATTTGGTTTGGTTTGGTTTGGTTTGTTTGGGTTTTTTAGCTGAACCTGAAATCTGCCAAATTGGTTAAGCTGGCTGCCTAGGAGGTTTCAGTGATATCTCATTCTCTGCCATTTTATATTAAGTTATTTTATTTATTTACATTTAAAATGTTTCCCCCTTCCTGGTCTTCTCTCCCAAAGTTCTTCACCCAATCTCACCTCCCCTTTCCCTTAAGAAGGTGTTCTCCTACAGGGCAGTGGTGGTACATGCCTTTAATCCCAGCACTTTGCAGGCAGAAGCAGGTGGATTTCTGAGTTTGAGGCCAGCCTGGTCTACAGAGTGAGTTCCAGGACAGCCAGGGCTATCAGAGAAACCCTGTCTCGAAAAACAAAAACAAAAACAAAAAACAAAAAAAAAACAAAAACAAGCAAACAAAAAACACACAAAAAAAGGTGTTCTCCCAACCATCCACACACCCATCTTCCTCAACCTCACACTTCCCCACCTCACCACCCTAGCATCCCCCTTTCCTGGGGCATCAATTCTCTCCAAGATTAGGCACATCCTCTCCCACTGAGAGCAGACAAGGCAGTCCTCTGGTACATTTTCAAAGAATGAAGGCTCAGCATCATCTGTGGTAGTCACCTGTATTGTTAGGTGCCATTTTGTTTAACTTATATACTTCAAAGCACATCTTCAACCTGGGGAACTGAAAGTCATGAGATATTGATGGTTATTGATCCAGCTGAACAGAATAATATGGGTGTTCTTATTTTCTAGTTGCAAAAAGCAAGATTTGACTGTTTAACTGAAGTTTTCATTGTAAATCTGAAACAGTCTCAAAAGAATGAATGCCTTCTTTCTATTTTAAAGTAACTTATGATCATGAATCCCATGATTAAAATTTTATATTAAATGAATGGACATCCCAGAGGGAAAAAGTTCTTGAACGATAATAAAATGTTTCAGACGTGGGCTCTAAGGGTATTTGGTTTAATTATGCAAAGGCATGTCTGTGTAGAAGACACAGTAGAGAATTACTGTAAAGGAGAAATGAGAGAATGGAAGCAGACAGGATGCTGGAATGGAAATGAGTCTGAAAGAAGAGGTGGATAAAACAGAAATGAAAATTTGACAATACGAGTTGATAATAACTACTTCGAGGCATCTTATACCACTTTCAAAAATGTCTAAGCATTATAACTCACAGCTACTAGTGACGGGTGCATGGTGGTAACTGTTCATTTACTCATGTTGTGAACTCATAACAGAACATGTTGGATTTCTCTGCATGAAAAAAGCAAGTATCCTAAAATTGCTCACTCAGGTTATCGTTCTTTGAGTTATGTATATGCAATGGAATCATTGCGCTTCTATTATTTTATTA
Organism: Apodemus agrarius; assembly: GCA_964023405.1. Lineage (NCBI taxonomy): Eukaryota > Metazoa > Chordata > Mammalia > Rodentia > Muridae > Apodemus > Apodemus agrarius. Next base: position 132,535,058 of record OZ030006.1, read on the forward strand.
ACTAAGATCCTGCTCAGAAGCATGTTCAAAAAATGAGAAGAAATGAGCAAAGCTAGACATTTGTCCTAACTACGGTTCAAACGGTAAAAGGAGAAAAATATAGTGGACAGACAGGCTGGAAACAGATCACAGACACTATAATACTTAACTTTATGGCAGAATATAAGTTGGTGCCTCCATTCAGCCCCAAAATTAAGCTTGCAAAAGACCAAGAGTAAAGTCTTCATTGAACAACATCTTAAAGAAACCTTATTTCCATTTTTGGTGGCTTGCTAAAACATGACAGCTGTAGACAAGTTTGATGAGAAGTTCTATGATTGTCCTACACCAACTATATAGTTCACACTCCACTTTTGTTCTTTTTACTTTAAGTATGTTTCTGGGATGTATAGATAGTGAGCTCTTGTGCTGTTACAAACTTCCAACTTTATTTTTATTCAATAAATGTCTATTAATACAAAAGATATATAATCTAAAGTGCCCCATAGTAGAATGCTATAATTCAACAATAATTTAGGAGTTTTTTGAGAAAATACAAATGTTCAATGGTAAAATTAGTTCACTAGTAAAAAGAAATCACTATGACAATAAAAGTCTGCAATATGAGAATTAGTACATGTGTAAAATAATATGGCAGGTGAGTCATTACTAAAGGTGAACTGAAGTAACATCATTTTTAAAGTAGTAAATACTTTTAAGAAACGTTCTATCATGTGTTTATGAAAACTCAATTGTGTTATACAAACAACTCTGTTTATTAAAAATAATTAATTTAGAATTTATGATACAGAAAGTTTATAACCTAGTATGCAGAACGATCATGAATGCTTGGCACAGTATTCTAAAATGTTATTTTTTATAATCCTAAAACAGAGGTTTACTTTTTCTGATCCAGGACTCAATTGCTATGTGTCATACCTCCTTAGTCACTTGTCACTTTCTCTTTTAAGCTACTTGTTGGTTATTTGTAGTAAGTATGTGTCTGAGAATTACTAAGATTTGCCTGGGGGGTCTTACTGGCTTAAGTATCAAGAATAACCCAGAAGTGAGTACTGTGTCCTTAGGATGGATAGGACAGTTGCTTTCTTCACCATTGCTATTTAAACTCTGGTTTCTTGGCAAAAGTAGGTTTCTATTTTTAATGAAATAAAATAAATAATAAAAAGTGTTTGTCTCAGTTTTCTTTTCAAAAATTTTTCTTAGGTGCTACAGATATGTCTCCCAAGTTAGAGAGCCTGTTGCTCTTCAAGAAATCAGAGTTTGGCTTCCAGCACTCACATTTAGTGGGTTATAATCATCTTTAATTCTCGGGGACCCAAATTTGATGGCCTCTATTGTCACCTGAACTCATGTGTACATAAATATATGTAAACAAAGACATACAGACAGACACACACATGCATAACTTAAAATAATAAATCCATCCATACTTGCATGCGTGAATACATAAATATACTCATTGTACACAAGTTTTATAATGAGATACTACTGTATGTGATGGAGCCAATTACAAGAAAAAAAATTAATTAGCTTTCTTAAACTTTCTACTAAATCATTGAAATTGCAATAGTATAAAATAGCAAGGTGTACTGATACTTTGACTTTCTTTTGTAGCTATTATTCATTTATAAATGGAATAAAGCTGCATTCATTTTTATCATCTTTATCATTAAAATGAAGTCTAGCAATAGGTATTATGACTAAATGTGGAGTGATTAAAAGAGTACCATACCTATGGAAAATCTGCACAGACATTGCTTTACTGTTACATGATGTATTTTGAACTAGAACAGCCATTCTGTTGTTTCAGTGTCTGTTGCAAGAAGTGATGCCATAGATATACTGGATAAAACAAATGGATAAAAATTGACTCAAATTTCCAACTGAAATCTGTGATAATGACCCCTTACATCAGAGGACAAAATCAGATATATTAAAGACATTTGGAGAGCAACTTCTGAACATGTTTACTGTGGTTCTATTTCATGACTATTTATAGACATGTTAGGGCTATGTGCAGATCCCCAGGGAGCACATCCTCTCCTTTTCACAACTAGAGGAATGCCATCAGGGAAAGGGGAAAATAAAACAGAAGGCTTTATTTTCAGAAAATTATTCTATCTGGTCATTTTAGAATACTTACACAAAAATACCAAGTGACCAATACAGATATCTTGATAAAGGAAACTAAAGTCAGACTTCTGGTTTTCTTTTGTCTTACTTTGCATTCTTTTCTCTTTCCTTTTCCTTTTCTTTTCTTTTTTTTAAAAAAGCTCTCAGAGTCAGCAAGACAGAGTTAACTAGTATGATAGGTGGTCTTGACTGACTACTTAATGTGGTTTAGCATCACCTCAGTGAAGTACCTTTTCAAATACCTGTGAGTGTATCCTGAGAGGGCGGCTAATGTAGGGAGGCCCTCAGTCAAAGTCAATCCCACCTTTCAGAGAGCAGCCCAGAGAGAGGTCCGAGGAAGCAGTGGGCCTGACAGCCTTCATTTTTCCCATGCTGCTATGACTATTACTGCTTTTGACAGACATCGCTGACATTACACCAGCTCCTTGGCCTCTAATGGGGGATAGAATATCAATCAGTCTCCAGGAATCTTATAGACCTTCAGCTCTGGACTGGGACAGGTGAAGCACCTATAGATGTAGACTAAACAACTGCCAGTCCCTCTGCCTCTCAACTCTGCAGCCATTGTTAGACTACCCTGCTTATATTATATAAGTCAATCTAACAAATCTCCCATTTTAAATTAGAAATAATTTAGAAAAATATATAATTATATGATTTATATAAATGTATATAAGTGCCTATTGGATAATGTTTGTAAAGCAAATATTACATTTACACAAACATGCACATTCATACATATGTGGTACAGAGTGTACTAGGAGTTTGGGAATAAATTAAACAGGTAACCAGGGCTTTGTGTCCCTTTACAAAGGTCTTTCACATAATTCAATCAAGAATCCCATCATATTATTTCCTACTACAGAAGAGTGGACTATATTACATTAAATGGAGGGAACTGAACACAGTTTTAGAGGGAAATTCAGCTAATTAAAATTTCAAAATTTCTGTAAGGCAAAAGACACTGTCAAAAGGACAAATCAGCAACCAACAAATTGGGAAAAGATCTTCACCAACCCTTCATCTGACAGAGGGCTAATGTCCAGTGTATACAAAGAACTCAAGAAGTTAGACCCCAGAAAACCAAGTAACCCCATCCAAAAATGGGGTACAGAGCTAAACAAAGACTTTTCACCTGAAGAAATTCGAATGGCTGAGAAATACCATAAAAAATGTTCGACATCATTAGTCATCAGAGAAATGCAAATCAAAACAACCCTGAGATTTGACCTCACACCAGTCAGAATGGCTAAGATTATAAACTCAGGAGACATCAGGTGTTGGTGAGGATGTGGAGAAAAAGGAACACTCCTCCACTGCTGGTGGGACTGCAAGCTGGTACAACCACTCTGGAAATCAGTCTGGCGGTTCCTCAGAAAACTGGACATGATACTTCAGGAGGACCCAGCCATACCCCTCCTGGGCATATACCCAGAAGATTCCCCATCATGCAAGAAGGATACGTGCTCCACTATGTTCATAGCAGCCTTATTATAATAGCCAGAAGCTGGAAAGAACCCAGATGTCCCTGAATGGAGGAATGGATACAGAAAATGTGGTACATGTACACAATGTAGTACTATTCAGCCATTAGGAACAATGAATTCATGAAATTCTTAGAGAAATGGATGGAGCTGCAGAGCATCATACTAAGTGAGGTAACCCAGTCTCAAAAGAATACCCATGGTATGCAGTCACTGATAAGTGGATATTAGCCTAGAATCTTGGGACACCAAAGACACAATCCACATACTAAATGATGTTTGACAAGAAGAATGGAGTGGACACTGGTGCTGGACAGGATCAAAGCATCAGTGTAGGGGACTACCAGAACATTGAAGTGGGAAGGGGTGGATGGGGGAACAGGGTGAGGGAAATGGCATGTGGAACCTTTGGGGGGGAACCAGAAAAAGGAAAATGAAATGTAAATATATTATATATCCAATAAAAATTATAAAAAGAAAATATCTATTAAAATTGTAAAAGAAAGTTTCTTGAAGAAAAAATTTCAAAATTATTTAATAGAAATTTATGATAATTAAATTCAGGTCTTCATCAAAAATTCATGCCATTACACCCTGTATTGAGTATAGGTGTTATTATGAGGATATAAATGTTCTGAAGACTCAGCCCTCTTTAAACAACATTGATATGCAATAGATACCAGTAGGTCAATTTAGAATCTTGGTCCTCAGATCATTCACATTTTTCTATCTACCATTCAGAACTCTGCTCAGTTACCTGCTACTTACTCATTTGATTTCATTACCCCTAGTTTTCAAACACATCTTAAAATATATGTATCCAGGTGCCCTCAATACTAATCTAAATATTAATAAGTGCTGGAGTATGTCCCCTTCTTAAGTTCAGTGCCACTACTAATTCTAGTATGAAGTCAAGAAACAAGGAATAAAATTGGCTTCTATACCTTGTCAATATATGCTTTGCTTAGAGTTTTGGGAAGGATGAATATATTTATAACAGTTCATGAAAATATTGACAATCTGGACTCTTACAATATTTATTTAGACAGTCCTATACCTATGCCTTCATGCCTCTAGTGTGCACCACTTGTACTCATTGTTGAGACTCTGGCCACAGCACCCTGTTGGAACACCAGCACCTGTTCTGGCTTTTATCCAACAATTTTTCCATTATGTGGACAGAGGATTTTTAGAATGCAAATTTGATCATGCTTAATACACTCCATTGGCTTTTCATTAGCAGCTGGATAAAAACCAAGTCTCTTAATACAGTTTATAAACCCTAAGCTGGTTGTCACCTGCTGAGATTTCTCACATCACTCATAGTGGTCCCAAACTGGTCACTATCCTTCAGCCTGCCTAACTTTCTTCTCTTCCTTCATCTAGTCAGTCTTTACATTGCCTCGGGACATCATTAAAATCTCTTCTGCTCAGCATGACCCTCTTCCTTGAATCTTAGTGTACTCATCACTTTTTCAATGGAGCTTCTCCTGGCCTCACACCCTATCAGATTGTTTAATGGATCAGGACCATGTTTCATTGTTTCTAATTGCAATTACCATCCTCATGCAAAAAACATTGGCTCATGCCTGATTTGATCACATAACAGGAGAAAAGGTGGCGCTTTTGCTTGACTCACCTGTGTGCCCTTTCTGTCTCTCATCCAGTCTGAGTTCGAGTCACACTTAAGGAAAGAATGTATGTATGAATAACTGTTTCCAAAGATCTTCACTATGGGTGTGGGGTTGCGCTGCAGGATACAATACTGATGTTGCACCAGTAAGAGCAAATTCTTTACTCTAAGTCATGAATCAAAAGGAGGGTAAGTCTAATTCTGTATGAACTGACAAGATGCAAATAAAATTAGCAAATATTGATTGATGTCTAAATTAAGACAAGGCCACCAAAAAATTGAACTCTGAGTTCAATATCCAGAAGGCCTTGTGTTTAGATTGAGGGGCTCACTATCAGTCTGTGCCATCAGTCTTCTTTATCTGCATTTTAGTGTTTAAACACTTTTATTTCTATTATTATGTGTATTTGTGTTTGGTATACATACATCTGTGTACAGGACATATGGTGCTTGAAGCCCATGGACTTCAGAGAGGCCATCAGATTACCTGGAACTGAACTAGCACATGACTATGATTTTACTATTCTGGTACTATAAGCATCTATTCTAGAGCTAGATCCTCTTCAAGAGCACCCAGTGCTTTCAACAGCCCAGCTATCTCTCCAGCTTTGCACTCTTTCATTTTCCTTTAACTGTTTATTTTAAAGTATTATCTTCCTGCTATCTTCTTTAGAGAACACATGTTGCAGATTGTTTTGAAAAATAATTACACTAAAGTAGACGAAAAAAATCAAACTATCTCCTTCAGATTTTAACCTTAAATTAAATAATCCAGTTCAAATATCAGTGGTAATTATGCAGCCTTTATGCTGTTTCATGAAGTAACTGACCACTGCCTCTTCTTCCTTAGACAACCTGCTTCTCGTCCTTTCTCAAAAGCATCCTTTGGGTCTTTTTTCTTGAGAATCAACTTATTACAAAGATGCTTTTACCTATTAACATTCTGTCTATCTACCTATCAATCTATCTGTCTATCTATCTATCTATCTATCTATCTATCTATCTATCTATCATCTATCCTCAATCAATGTATTTGTGTATCTATTTATCATCTATCCAACTATGATATAAATATCTCTATGTATTTATCTATCTAGTATCTATGTATCATTTATATATGTATCTATTGTCTATCCATCTATCATGCAACTATCTAGATCTATCATCTATCTATCTATCTATCTATCTATCTATCTATCTATCTATCTATTATCTAAAATAGATAGGTATATTATCTAAAAAAGATAGATAGAAACACCTATCTTCGTATCCATGTATATTATGTATCTATCAATCCTCTATCTATCTATCTATCTATCTATCTATCTATGAATCCATCTATCATCTATCTCAAATCATACAACTATCTCTATCATATGTCTATAGTTATATCATATATAGATTTACATATTTACAATTTATCTGATTATCATATACCTATTCTATGTGTATTTCTTTATGTTTAGAATGCCTAACATTAATTTCTCTTACTCAAAGTATATTATACATTTTAAAGTTATGAGATGGTTAAATCTGTGAATGAAAAATATATTAATATTTGCATAACTAGTTTTCATGACTATCCCAGGTTAAATAGCCAATGAAAAGAAACCTAGCTGAAAAATATAAATTAGAACTCAATACAATATGAAGGTTTATTTCTATTTCCTCATAGATATGTACATGAATTTACTATGTCTCTAGGGAGAGAGAATTTACTTTTATTAAAAAAAAGGTTAACTAAATTTAAATTTTTATAATGAGTACACATATTTTTATGTTTATGACTTAAATCAAATTCTGTTCAATAACTTATGCACAAATTTTGATGGAAGAATGAATTTAAAGAAAGAAGTCAATCCACTTTACAATGCTCTGTCGCTCAAGAAGAAAGGAGGCCGAGCTTGAAGGGGTCACCAGGAGCTGAGACAGTGCCACAGACCATGTGGAAAATTGAATTCCCTTTTGTTTTAAAGTCTCTTTTCAAGTTAATGATGGGACTTCCAAATAATTCCATTTACTTATCAATCATTCGTGTTCTTCTTTTTCAAAAGCCATCTTTGTAGTCTCTTATTTTATGTTATTCTTTGCTCTAGATGTCATTTTCAATTCCAGAGATTTTCATAGAAGAGAGAGTATGGAGTACAAAGTGTGTCCCTCATTCTAGCAGCTGACCCATATTAATAGGCATTTGAAAAGAACAGTAATACAGGAATTGCTAGTTTCTAGTAATGCTACCATATATTAGAGACAAAGAGTTCCAGGGGCTTTCAGAGGAATTCAATATACAGCAATGCCTTTGGATTTGGAAACCTGTGCCATTGTCCTATGGGGGTAAAAGAATCTCAGAATTTTTACCTAACTAACTCTCCAACAGTGAAACCTGTGACTGTTGACTATTTGCCTAAAATTGAATAATGAATGTCAGTCTTTATGCTTTCTTTCATTAGTAAAAGCCATTTTCCTTTATCTATTTGGAAATCCACCTGTATGCAGCATATTTTTTTTGATACTGTTGTAATAATGACGTGGAACGTGTCTATGGTGTCAGTATTTAGAGTTTAATTTAGCTCCAAGAACTGCACATGATCTATCTAATACAGTTCATTAGATAACAAGGAACAGTCACTTACTCCACACCCAATAAGGGAAAATCCAGCAAACTAAAAATGAAAATGATTCATATGATTTTGGATCTTTTCTTCTTGCAACTATTTAAAGGTTCTATTTCTCTTTTATCATAGAGTTGTTTATTTATATTATCATAAAGACTCCGACAGCTCCAGGAGAAACACTCACACAGTTGCTTATTCAAATCTTAGAATAGGGTGTTCCATTGGCCATCACTACTCAAAATTACTTATAATGAAATAAAATCAGAAAGATCAGACATACCTTAGCAGGTCTCTTTTATATTTCACTGGTCAGAATTGAATTCTCTCTATTAGATAATTTCCATATCTATTATTAACAAAGACTATAGAAATATTGATTTTGGGCCACCAAACTCCCCTCTGTTATTGAGAAAATGACTCAATATCAATTGAAACATACTGTCTTAGTTTACTCTTTCCCATGGGTTGCTGGAAATTTAGTGGAGAGTCTCTTAGCTACTAAACAAATACTACTTCTGAAAATGTCCACTCTATGACTCTCTGGTTCTTAAACACAGTTTAACAACAAAGAAAGGCTATAAAGTAGATTTTCTTAGAAAAGCAGAAAACTACAACACATTAAAATTTCAGAAAATTTGGCCAAGGTGAAGTGAGTAACAGGCTGCAAAGTATTCGTACCTGTAAATGGGTGTAGGGCATGAGATTTGACCCCAGAACTAGTGAAAGTATTAGCTGCTCAGAGAGAAAGGGTCAGTTTCCAGTAACAGTAAAGTAGCTTATTGCTTAACCATGCTCCACTAGATGAAAATACTTCCAAGACTATTTAAGAATTCTGAGAAAGAATCTCAGAATTTTTACCTAACTCTCCAACAGTGAAACCTGTGACTGTTGACTATTTGCCTAAAATTTAATAATGAATGTCAGTCTTTATGCTTTCTTTCTTTAGTAAAAGCCATTTTCCTTTATCTATTTGGAAATCCAGTTGTGCAATTAAACAGCACAACTTACCTTGGTGAGTAGGGGTATACAACATTGAGTGGGAAGAGAGAGGGACAGGAGAAAACTTGACAGTGAGAGGATTAGTATGGTCAAAAGAGTTTGCACAAAATTCTAAAAGAGCAATTAAATTAAATGATTAGTGTGTAAGAAGCTTCATGTATAAGACCTTATAAGACATTTTTAGTAAAGCATTTAAGATTATCAAATCCCTTTGCCTGTATACCCAGTCTGAGGTAGGAGAATGGCTAGTAGAGTGATTCCCTTTAATACAGAGTGAATTCAAGGTCTGCTTGTCTAGCCTAGTGAGACATTTCCAACATCAAAAGTGGAAAGGATGTAACCTATGGTAGGAATGCAAGTGAAAGTGGTAGAGGTTAGCATGTTTAAAGCTCTAAGTTCACTTCTTTATACTGTAAAATTAAGTAAATCATTTAAATACTCTTTTGAGATGAATACTTCTGACTTACTAAGTATGTTAGCAAATTATAAATAATCTGGCTAGGATGTAACTAAGAATCGTTCTTTTATTAAATAACGTCTCTTTTCCATTGAAATGCATCAAGTGGTAAAGTATGAGTAGCAGAAATTTCTTTTCTTCTTTTTCCTCTCAATTTGTGATGTTGAGAACCAAACCTGGGGTCTCATGCTTTCTAGAATGACCTGTCACTAGGTTAAGCTCATAACCCTGAAATGGATTTCTTATTTCTCTTAACTTTAGTTAATTTCAATAGTCAATGTCACATAACCACCTCTAAGTCACACCGAATAAGAGAATTTCTTAATTAATGCATATATTATGAAACTAAAGGAATATAAATACATACTTCCAACTTGTGAACTTTCTATTTTATGTGCAAGTGTAACAGCTGGGTTAGAGAGATGGCTCAGAGGTTAAAACTACTTGTTGCTCTTAAAGATGATCAAGGTTTGATTTCCAGTATAGAGTGTAGCTCACCACCATCACCTCGAAACCCAGAGAATCACCTGATGTTCTTTTTGTTCTCAGAGGGCACTGGACAGGCATGTAATCACATTATGTATATATACACAAAACAGCCATATACATAAAATAAATTATTTTTAAAATTTCACAGTTATAACAGACATTCCTGTCTGCCACTTTTACTTTTTAGTCCATTGTCATATTTTTCTCTTAATACAATATTATAGTAAAGCCACGTCTATTTCTATAATAATCTCTTGTTATCTAATACTAGCTAATAAGTTCACATAGCTGCCAACAGTCAACCCCATTATAATTTTCAGAAAAATCGCAACTGTTAAGAGGAGAAATTGAAAGGGGATTTCCATCCAGAGAAACAAACTGAATCTAAATTGTACATTAGCAGCTTCATTTTCCACAGACAGCGATGCGAGGTCTGATGAATCCCTGTACCTTGCAGAGGAAGAGAGCACTTTGCACATAATTAAGCTCTTGTCTTCGCTTTGCTTTGTGCAATCTTGATGGTTTTTTTTTCACTTCTAGCAGGCACTAACTTCAATGCTCAGACAATAAATGCTGGTCTATGAAATTCATATGGAATAGACCCAAGGCCATATGTTGAGCTTTCAATCATCTAGCCTCTCAGAATAACTTTGTTTATATTTTATCCTTTTCCTAAGGGATCAGAGTTTTCTACCGAATGTAGCTGATTGATGTGTGTGTGTGTGTATGTGGGTATGTGTGTGTGTGTTTGTGTGTGTGTGTGTTTGTGTGTGTGTATAAATTCAAGCATTTGAATTGACTGGATAAAGCCACTGTATAAAAAATGGTTACAAATTTATCAGAAATGTAATGTCAAGTTCTTATTGTAAACATAATAGCTTTTTTCACATTTCTAAGCGCTAATAAGGAAAAAATAAGGACGTTAAACATCAAATACATATTGTTGTAATATTTCCATGTATTATTCTAAGTAGCAATTTAATCATCCAAATGATCACTAACCATGTTGAATAACATTCTAATATCATCTTATGTATAAGGTTGTAGAGAGCCAAAGGCCCTTGTGTTCACAGAGAAGTGCTAGAGAAGCAGGACTGTTAAATGTGCAGTATTGTTAGGAAAAGTTGTATAATTGCTTTTCTTCCCAGAAGGCCAGGAATGAATACAGTTAATGTCCTGGTGACCTCTATGATATCTGAATATCTAGACCACATCAGGCTTCCTTCTACTCGTATGTTTATCTCGGTCATCTTTCTTAGACTCTTACCTTGAACATTGTTTCTTAGTCACTAGAACCCATATTTATGGAAGATGTCACATGTTCCTTGAAAAGAATTTCAATGTTATCATGTCTTAAGTTGACTTCTACACATAAAATTGAGTTTGTATCACCAGGAAACATTTTCCACAAAATTGTTCTGTGCTTAAATATGCCTAAAATAAACTGCCTGGTGCCATAGTCTACATGTTTAAACCAACAGTGACTACTGAGTTTTGTTTTACATAACTTCCCTCTTGTCTACATGGATTAGCAGTCTACTAGAGCACTGTTTGCAGAGACCCTCACATCAAGTTCAGCTAGAAATAAGTCCCACAAGTCGAAACATTTCTGAATGCTAGAAATTAGAAAGTGAGAAATACTTTTTTATTGTATAAGAAAGCTAGAGTTTTGGTTTTATTTTTATTTTTATTTTTATTTTTTATTTTATTTTTTTACTTTCATAAGGTATCTAGAAAATCTAAGACATGCAAGTAAGTTTTCTAGAGTTGGCCCACTGTTTTGCATGGCCTGCAATGGGTAAGCTCTGAGATTCAATCTCACCATAGTCTTTATCCCAAAATTGCTTCTTGTTTCTGGTGTGCCTTTCCTGTTACTATTACACAGCCTAGTGATCCCTGGGCATCAGCCCACCCTATTGGGCAAATTTCCTGTAGATTAACATGAAGATGTGTTTTCATGTAGTAATCCTGTACATTTGAATTGATGATTTCACCGTTTCTGAGAATGATTTTATAGAACTCTTAAATTAATCTAAATAATCTCCAGCCCCTCTATAGAATCAAGCTACAATTAGAACTCTGTAAACCTTCATGTGTCACAGAATAATTGCACCAGGATAAGAAATCAGACTTGAAACCCATTTGTGATCAGGGAAAAACAATCACTCTTAGTCAGGTCCAAGGATGAATCCACATGTGTGCACTCCAATAAAGCAAGACAATGTGAAACTATTGCTTTTAACTTATAATGAGCTTATAGAATGAAACCGTGCTTTGATCTTACTGTAGAAGTCCTTCTGTAACTTTACTTTTGTGTAACAGTTTATCTATAAGATAATTCTACAGAGAACTTCAGTCTAAGAAAGTATAAATTGCCAGAGAGAAGAAATAAAGCGTGTCATCTGGGGCTGTGCCCCATCTAACAAAAGTATAGATGTGACTTTCAAGCCCTACTCCATCCACCAAATGTATATATGTATATTTCTCTTTGTTTATATTTATGGCATGTATATGTATATATGTGTATATATATATATATATATATATATATATATATATCTGTATGTATGTAAGTATGTATGAACACTTGTAGAATTATTGAGACAGGTGGTCAGCCCCAGCCAAAGAATATGTGTCTGTATGTGTCTATGTGTGTGTTCTGAATTCTCTTCTTTTCCCCTTTTTACATTTCCAGCTTAAGAAAAGTTAATTAATTCCAGGCCTTTCACCTGGCCAAAAAGTGGCCCTTAAGCTGGAGAGAAACTAAGCCCTTTTCTTAAATCCCCTGCTACCATCATTGGGAATAAAATTGCTAGAAGTCAGTGGGTTTTGGCCACTTGATAGCAGAGATTTTAAAACAGAGTAATGCCAAATATAAAACAGCTTTGGCCCCAATTGCTGACCCCACACCTATGCTGCCTTTCTCAGGAAACTGAGGCCAGGTTAAGGGCCCAGTATTGTACATAACATGAGAATAGGTTTCTAAATACTTACAGAATGCCAGAACTTAGGATGTGTTAGTTAGTGTAGCCAAGAATTATATGGATTAAATATACTGTAGTAGTGAGATATTCATTTCCAAAGTCCACAAAATGAGAATACAAATCAAGAACTAATCTTCTTGAGGAAGAAAAAAATTATCTCATATTCTTGGGCAGAATATTTAACATGAATAGGTTTGATAGTTATCAGATTTTGTTAAGTTCTTTCATTTTAGTTATTTAATTATATTTCTGGGATAAGTTTAACTATACACTTTGTTGAACATTCTAGATTTATTTATCTTTTTATGAGTTACTAACCCAGTTGGGAGCAGTGGCATTAGATAAATCCTTACTCTAAGAAAGGGTAGATACACTGGGAAGATTGGTCTTCGACACCTATTTGCTCCTGGCAGCAGTTAATGGGTTTCTTTCTTTCATGAATTACATTTTATAGTAATTACATTTTAAATTTCATTAAGATGCTATGGTTTCTAAGATGGAAAACAAGTCTCATTTTTATTTTGTAATTTTGGGAATAATCACTGGAATTTTTACTTACTCTGTGTGTGTGTGTGTGCGTGTGTGTGTGTGTGTGTGATAGGCATGCAAAGGTGAACATATATGTGTTCAAAATATTTGCCTGTGAATTCACATGTACATATAGAGGTCAGAGGTCAATGTTGTGGGTCTTTGTATGTTGCTCATTCTCTATGTTATTCTTTGAGATGAGCTTTCTCACTGAATTTTGAAGTTCACACATTTAAAGACTGGCCAGAGAGTTCCAAGAATCCACCTCTCTCCATCTCCCTAAAGTAAAATTACTGTCCATTTTTAGCTTTTATGTGAGTGCTGAAGAGTCATACTCAACTCCTTATACCTATGCAGGAAGCCCATTACTACTCAGCCATAATATAAGGAGACAGCCCCATACATTAGTTATAAAGCCTGGAATGCTCACTGGGTTTATTCTGCCCTTTCTTCTTATCCAGGTTTTACCAAGGGGCAGCTCTAGTTTCACACAAGAATGACAGCTACAGGAGCATAGCATTAACCTCATCAGGACATTCTGTACTTTCTTATTTGTTTTGGATGGACTATCATGCTACTTCATGACTAAAATATGCCTTCCAGTTTTATTCCAGTCCTGTTGCTCTTAATGGTCTGAACAGTACCCTACTTTGGCCTCAGGTCTTTAGGATATGTGTGTCTTATAGTAGACTCTAATCTATACGCTGGCCCCATACAAAGCTATATGAGCAAGGAAGACATTGCATCTTTCACCAAGTGATTAAAAAATAAAACATGCATAATAATACTGCCAATTGTGATTAATTTATGAAAGACCATGTTGAGTTAGGTTTAATAATCATTCATGATACATTGCCATTAGGTGCTATCAATGCTATCAATGTAGACATTTACGAATCTCAATAGAATCCATTATGACATATTTGGCTAAACTAGCTTGCATGGTGTTCATTTGTCTATAGTCTAACTCCATGATGTTGGTAAGAATTTCAAGAGTTACTTCTGAAATAACAGTGCACAGATAGTATGACAAAAAGCACTGAATGATGGGAACAGATGATTATGGAAAACACATGTTGCCTAGGACAAAACAATGTTCAATGACTATCTCTTCTGGGACTAAAGGAAAACATCCATACCCACAGAAAACAGACTTTGTTTTATTTGTTTAATTTTATTTGTTCTTAATTGTAAAACATTTTTCTGATGTGATTTCATTATTGCAAATGATTTTTATAATTGGATATTTTGTTTATTTACATTTCAAATGTTATCCCCTTTCCTGGTCCATGCTCCCTCCCAGAAAGTAAAACTTTTTTATTATTATTATACAGAACACAATTCAAAACTCACAAGAAAAAACCTGAGCATGGATCTATATTTTCTTTAGGCAATGCTGCTTACCAAGCAAAGAGAGATTATCAGTTCCAAAAAATGTCCTCTACTACATATTGTATCTACTATATACTTCAACCTCCATTTGGTCTTTTTTTACTTTTGTAGTTGTTTTTGATTTTCTGTTTGTTTGATTGATTGATTTTGTTTTTATATCTGAAAGAAAAGTCCTTCAAAAACATTTTATTAATCATTTTGTTTGTTTACATTTCAGATGACATTCCCCTTCCCCATTACCCTTCCACCAATCCTCCCATCCCATCATTCCTCTCTTCCCTCCCCTTTGCCTCTATAAGGGTACTCTTCTACCCATTCACCAACTCCCACCTGACCCCTCTAGCATCCTCCTATGCTGGGGCATCAAGGCTCCCTCCACTCCCATTAATGTTAGATAAGGCCATCCTGTGCTACATATGCATCGGGAATCCTGGTTCCCTCCATTTATAATCTTTGTTTGGTGGTTTGTCCCTGGGAGCTTGGGAGTTCTGGGTAGTCCAGTTAGTTGATCTTTTTTTTTTTTCTTATGAGGTTGTAATCCCCTTTAGCTTCATCAATCCTTCCCCCAGCTCTTCCATTGGGATTCTCGGGCTCAGTCTGATGGTTGGCTGTAAGTATATGCATTTGTATTGGTAAGGTGCTGGTAGAACCTCTCAGGGAACAGCCATATCAGGCTCCTGTCAGCAAGCGCTTCTTGGTATCAGCAATAATGTCGGGGCTTGGTGTCGGCAGATGGAATGAATCCATAGATGGGGCAGACTTTGAATGGCCTTTCCTTCAGTCTCTGCTTCATTTTTTTGTCCATTTTTATCTTTGTCCAAAACATCTCTGGCTTAAAATTTTTTAGATACGTAAGTGGCCCCATCCCTCTACTGGGAGCTGTGACTATCCACTAAAATTAGCCATTACAGGTTATATCACCCTTTTGTTGGATATTTTAGCTAAAGACATTGCCATTGGCTCATGGGAAACTCTCACTTCCCTTTAGTCTTTAACTTTCTTTTCTCCTTTTTTTTATTTTCTATATTCTTTGTTTACATTCCAGAGGCTTTCCCCTTTCACAGTTACCCCCTCACCATGTGTCCCATAAATCCTCTTCCCCCACACCCATTCCCCAATCACCCCCAAAACCTTTCTCTGTTCTGGTACTCTCCTGCAAAACTGGAACCAGTCTTTTCAGGACCAGTGTCCTCTCCTTCCTTCTTCTTGGGAATCTTTTGATTTGCTAATTGTGCCTTGAGTATTCAGAGCTTCTGGGCTCATTAATATCCACTTATCAGTGATTGCAATTCATGTGTATTCTTTTGTGATTGGGTTAACTGACTTAGGATGATATTTTCCAGATCCAACCATTTGCCTACAAATTGCATGAGTTCATTATTTTTAATTGCTGAGTAGTATTCCATCATATAAATATACCATATTTTCTGTATCCATTCCTCCTTTGAGGGACATCTGAGCTCCTTCCAGCTTCTGGCTATTAAAAATAAGGCTGCTGTGAACATAGTGGAGCATGTGTCTTTATTGCATGCAGGGGAATCCTCTGGGTATATGGCCAGGAGTGGTATGACAGGGTCCTCTGGAAGTGTCATGCCCAGTTTTCTGAGGAACCGCCAGACTGATTTCCAGAGCGGTTGTACCATCTTGCAATCCCACCAACAGTGGAGGAGTGTTCCTCTTTCTCCACATCCTCTCCAGCACCTATTGTCTCTTGAGTTTTTAATCTTAGCCATTCTGACTGGTGTGAGGTGGAATCTCAGGATTGTTTTGATTTGCATTTCCCTGATAACTAATCTCTTAAGGTGCTTCTCAGCCATCAGAATTTCTTCTGGTGAAAATTCTTTGTTTAGCTCTGTACCCAGTTTTTGAATAGGGTTATTTGGTTCTTTGGAGTCTACCTTCTTGAGTTCTTTGTGTATATTGGATATTATCCCTCTGTCAGATGTGGAGTTGTTGAAGATACTTAAGCGACCCAAAAAACTCCACCAGAGAAATCCTACAGCTGATAAACAACTTCAGCAAAGTGGCTGGTTATAAAATCAACTCAAGCAAATCAGTAGCCTTCCTATACTCAAAGGACAAGCAGGCTGAGAAAGAAGTTAGGGAAATAACACCCTTCACAATAGCCACAAACAATATAAAGTATCTTGGCGTGACTCTCACCAAACAAGTGAAAGATCTGTATGACAAGAACTTTAAGTCTTTGAAGAAAGAAATCGAAGAAGACCTCAGAAGATGGAAAAATATTTCTTGCTCTTGGATTGGCAGGATCAATATAATAAAAATGGCCATCTTGCCAAAAGCAATCTACAGATTCAATGCAATCCCCATCAAAATCCCAAATCAATTCTTTATAGATCTAGAAAAAGCAATTCTTAAATTCGTCTGGAGTAACAAAAAACCCAGGATAGCTAAAACTATTCTCAACAATAAAAGGACTTCTGGGGAAATCAATATCCCTGACCTCAAGCAGTACTACAGAGCAATTGTGCTAAAAACTGCATGGTATTGGTACAGCAACAGGCAAGTTGATCAATGGAATAGAATTGAAGACCCAGAAATGAACCCACAGAGTTATGGTCACTTGATCTTTGATAAAGGAGCCACAACCATCCAGTGAAAAAAAGATAGCCTTTTCAAAAAATGATGCTGTTTCAACTGGAAGTCAACATGCAGAAGAATGCAAATTGACCCACTCTTATCACCTTGTACAAAGATTAACTTCAAGTGGATCATGGACCTCCACATAAAGCCAGACACACTGAAACAAATAGAAAAGAAACTGAGGAAGACCCTGGAGGACATGGGCACAGGGGGAAATTTCCTGAACAGAACACTAATAGCTTATGCTCTAAGATCTAGCATTGACAAATGGGACCTCATAAAATTACAAAGTCTCTGTAAGGCAAAGGACACTGTCAGAAGGACAAAACGACAGTCTTTAACTTTCTAATGGCTGTTCCCAGTTTCCTATATTCCTCTGCTATTTGTTTCTATTCAATTTCCTGATCCTTTGAATTTCTTTCCTGTTTCTTCTTAAACCTGTTTCTGTTCCCCTTTCCTTCACCCTCTCTTTGTCCCAGTTCCCTACCTTTCTCTGGCTCTTGTGATTATTTTGCTCTCCCATCTATGTAGGATTGAAGCATCTACACTTTGAAACCAATGAGGGTGGTCTTCTCAAACATCAATGGGAAGAGAGGCCTTTGGTCCTGTAAAAGCTTGATGCCCCAGTGTAGGGGAATGCTAGGGCAGGGAGGCAGGAGTGGGTGGGTGTGTGGGGAAGCACCCTCACAGAAGCAGGGACAGGGGAATGGGATAGTGGGTTTCCAGAGGAGAAACAAGGAAAGGGGGTAACATTTGAAATGCAAATAAAATATACAATAAAAAATGGGGTACAGAGTTAATCAAAGGTTTCTCAACTGAGGAATCCTGAATGGCTGAGAAACACTTAAAGAAATGTTAATCATCCTTAGTCATCAAGGAAATGAAAATCAAAATGACCCTAAGATTCCACCTCACACCAGTAAGAATGGCTAAATTCAAAAACTCAGGGGTGAGAGCAGAAGCTCTCCTCTATTGTTAGTGGGAGTGCAAGCTGGTAAAACCACTTTAGAAATCAGTCTGGTGTGCTGGTTCCAGAGAAAATTGGAAATAGTTCTACCTGAAGACTCTGCTATATCATTTCTGGGCATATACCCAAAAAATTTTATACAATATAATAAGGACACATGCTTCACTATGTTCATAGCAGCCTTATTTATAATAGCCAGAAACTGGATACAACCAAGATGTCCTTCACCAGAAAAATGGATACAGAAATTGTGGTACATTTATACAATAGAATACTACTCAGCTATTAAAAAACAATAACTTCACAAAATTCACAGGCAAATGGATGGAATTGAGAATATCAACCTGAGTGAGGTAACACAGATACAAAAGAATACACCTGGTATATACTCACTGATAAGTGGATATTAGGCAAAAAGATCAGAATATCCATGGTACAACCCATAAACCATATGAAGCCTAAGAAGAAGGATGACCAAGACTCATTTGTTAATGCTTTTATTGTCAACCTGACAAAAATGGCAATCACCTGAGTAGAGGCAGTCTTGATTGAAGAATTCCCTCTGTCAGAATTGCCTATGACACTGTCTGTGAGAAACTGTTCGAGATAACTAATTGATATAAAAGACGTAAGGCCATTGTAGGAAAAATCATCTTTAGTCAGCAAACTTTACTTGTCTCATAAATCTAGCTAAGTGTGATCTGGAATACAAGTTTTTCAATAAGTAAGTATCATTATTCAGTTTTAGCTTCTGGCTCTGCTTGTGCTCCTTTCCTGACTTTCCTCTAGAATGATGGAATGTGACTTCGAGATACCAGCCAAATAAACTCTTTCCTCTTCCAAGCTGCATTGGGACAGTGTTTGGTCATAGCAACTGAGAAGAAAACTAATATAAACATTGATACCACAGACTGGGTGCTGCTGTGATGCACCTGACCAAGTGACTTTTCTGCCTTGGAAAGTTTTGTTGCAGGAAGGTAGAGAATTTAGGCTGGAAAAGCTACAAAGAGCTCAAAGCTCAATAATCTGTTGAACTTCCAAATTAACTAGGAAGATAATGTTGAGTTCTTTGAGGACAATATATGGATTATAAAGTTCAGAGGGAAGCAATTACTCTAGTTGGGGTCATTTGTGCAATACTTTTAATTAAGAATTTGTTGTCTCTAGTCAACTAGGGCTAAAGAATTGGATGTGATTTTAAAAGGACCAATATCATTAAGGTGAACGCTATGGGAAGTATTTTCTCTGTGTCAGCACAGGGAAAATGTGATCCCGGGGGGTCGAGCAAGGCTACAGCTCAAGCTGTCAGTACAACTTGACAAATAATGTGCAAGGGTCTCCCAAAAGATAATGTTTTGAAGGCATCAAGGCATTATGGAGTACAGCTGTGTTTTGGCACTATAAGTGAGGGTCAAAGTCTCTCTGAAGAGAGGGAGGAAGAGGACATTGATGAAGATGCAGCTTTATTTGCAGTGGAGACCTTGGGCTTCGAGAGGTCAGGATGATCAGCTGAGACTTGGCATGATACTGGCTTACTTCCAGACTCATTATCAAATATCTTCCTTATATAATCGGGACCCACCTGATCATAGATGAGACTATCCATAGTTGGATGACCCTCCTACATCTATTAGCAATTAGGTCAATGTCCCTCCTCATCACATACATGGGTACAGGATAATTGATGAATACAATCCCTCTGCTGATGTGTCCTTTTCCCTTTTCTCTTTGTTCTATACTTCAATCTTGCCTTTAGGTCTTTGCCTTGGCTTATCTTGATGCTGGACTGTAACCTACCTGTACCATATAAACCCTTCTGTTTCCTCAAGCTGCCCATAGTGTGTGTTCATGACAATAAAAGACAGAAGCAAACTAACATAGCAAGAATGGCACTATGAGGAGGTGGGACACTTTTTCAGGGGTGGAGCCTAATGAAGGGGCTTAAGGCATCAGGACTATGGAGACTGTGGGAATCAACTGTCCTTTGTATCTCCTCTTGATCTTCAACTATCATAAGGTAAGTTAACACAAGTCCAAAAGCAGCAGAGAGCAACTGGGCACATACTGAAACCTCTGAAATCCAGGCTAAGTATTTTCTCTTTATAAGTTTTCTCTGGTATACTTATTGAATCATTAAAAGTTCCTCAATATATTTCCTTAGTATATATGTTATATAGTATTTACATTTAACTCCTAACAACAAACATTTCCATCCTATCTAAGAAGCTACTATTATACCTTCAGTAGAACTTATTTTCTAGCTCCTGCTATTCACTTTCTTAGATATTACACTTCCCTAAATAATGTTATCCTAGTTCATGAATTTCATTGAATCAAAATGAAATGAATAATATGGTTTTATTCTTTTGAGAAACACATCATTTCTGGAATATAGCCAGATCTCACTGATATTGTTGGATCTGATCTGCCTGGGTTGTTAGTATGAAGAATTATTATCTGTTTGTTCGGAGCCAATATTGGCTCAAATAATTAGTAGTTACAGTATGAACCCCTGAACTTATCCATTTGATTTGCTTGCTCCACCTCACTTCCTTACAATGTGATATAAGAT
Organism: Apodemus agrarius; assembly: GCA_964023405.1. Classification (NCBI taxonomy): domain Eukaryota; kingdom Metazoa; phylum Chordata; class Mammalia; order Rodentia; family Muridae; genus Apodemus; species Apodemus agrarius. Next base: position 132,555,915 of record OZ030006.1, read on the forward strand.
TTTATAAGCAAACAAGTTACCAACTCTATAGCTTCAGTTTTTTGTTGGGCATTTGAGCAATACCATTTGATTTTAGCATGTGTCATAGCTGCTATGGGATTTCTTACATGTGTGTATTAGCAGAAATGTACAGAAATTTCTGGAGGTTATGTACCTATGATTGTTCCTTGGATAATAGATTAACTACCTTATTAATATAGAATTAGTTTTCTAAATGAAATTAGAAAATTTCCCCACCAACAAAAATAAGACTCCTAGGATGTTTCACATGTTCACAAAAAAGTGGCCTTCTTAGTCACTTTTAAATTTAGCCAAAGTGATGAGTATAATTCTGGTTATCTTATTACAGTGTTAATATTTTACTTTGATGTGATAATAAGGTATCACATGATGTGATTATTTTTAAAGGTTTAATATATTTCAAATCATATGCATGCATATGGATATGTGTACATGAATGCAGGTGCTTAAGTGAAGCCAGAAAAGTATGTTCTCCTTTGGAGTTGGAATTATAGGCAGTTGTGAGCTGTCTGTAGTAGGTGCTGATGATGTGAGCCAAGCTTGGGACATTTGCCTGAGTACCAATGTAAGTTGTGCTTCAGTTCCAACTGAATTTTTTAAATATTTTACATATTTTCTGTTTCTATTCTTCCCTTGTGGGACATTTAAGTTGTTTCTAGCTTTTGGCAATCATAGATAAGGCTGCTATGGACATAGTGGAATATGTGCCCCTGTGGCATGGTGAGGCATCTTTTGGGTTTCTGTCCAAAGTGGTATAATTGGGTTTCAGGTAGATATAGTTCCAAGTTTCTAAAAATGCAGTTCATTTATGCAATGGAATAATACTCAGCTATTAAATGAGGACATCCTAAGTTTTATAGGCAAATGAATGGAACTAGAAAATATCATCCAGAGTGAAGTAACTCAGACCTAAAAGGACATGCATGGTATTTACTCACTAATAAGTTTATATTAGCAAAAAAATATATGGAATACCCAAGACATAATCCACAGAACGCAAGGTTAACAAGCTGAAGGGCCCAATTGAAGATGCCTCAATCCCACTTGGGAGGGAGAAGAAAGCAATTACAGGGGGTAGAGGGAGGGCAGGACCTGGGTGGGAAAGGGGACAGGAAGAGGAAAAGGGGAACATGATCAAGTATTTGGGGAGGACAAGACTGAAAACATGAAGGCCAGCAGAAAGAATGGAGACAGGCAACCTTGGGAGGTAAAAGGTAAGGGCACCCTCTAAATTGTACCAGAGACTGGGAAGTGAAAAACTCTCAGGAATCAAAGGGAAGGACCTTAGATAAAATACCCCACATTGGAGAGAGGGAACTTGTAGAGCCCACCACCAGAAGAAAGATAGGACATCAAGTAGAGGTATGGGGCTGCCATCCCATCAAAAACTCTGACCCAGAACTGTTCTGTCTGAATGAACTGCAGGGACAAAAAATGGAGAAGACCCTGGGGGGAAGAAGGTCCAGCAATAGGCCCAAATTGGGATCCAGCTCAAGGGGAGGCCCCAAAGCCTGGCACTATTACTTCAATGCTATGGTGTGGTTACAACAGGAGTCTAGCATTACTGGTCTCTGGAAGGCTCAATAAGCAGCTGAAAGAGTCAAATGCAGATACTTAACACCCAACCAATGGACAGAGGCTTGGATGCCCTGTGGTTGAATTAGAGAAAAGCCAGAAGAAGCTGAGGAGTTGGATGACCCCATAGGAAGACCAACAGTCTCAACTAACCCAGACCCCTGAGATCTTTCAGACACTGAGCTACCAACCAAACAGTATATTCCAGCTGAATGAGGCCTGTGGCACATATACAGCAGAGGACTGCCGGGTCTGGACTGAGTGAAAGAAGATGCACCTAACCCTCAATAGACTTGAGGCCCCAGGGAGTGGGGAGGTTTGGTAGGGTGGGTGGTAGGGGGTGGGGACATCCTCTTGAAGGTGGGGGGTAGAGGTATGGGATGAGGAACAGTCAGAGGGCAGGGGAATAAGACTGAACTGTAAAAAAAGATTTTAAAAAATCAAAAATTACATATTAATTATTTGGGTTTTTCTTTTATTTTACACAGTGCCGTTCAATGACTTGGTTAAATTTGAAAGTCATGGTGCTTTTTTATTTTTTTCTTATTTTCCTGTAGAATATTTTGAATGAAACTTCTTTGTTTATGGTTGCAAATACATTCTTCTCTGTGGCATGTCTTTTTGCTCTTGACTTCGGTTAGCTTCTCACTGGGAAAAAAATTGGAGTGAGTATCTATGGCTGCATGCATTATTTTTCTCTACTTATAGAAATATTTCTTTCATTTGGAAATTGTTACACACCTAAGAACCGGTCTTTTTTTGCAGGATGGATAATGAGTTCTTGGCTTAATAATCTTCATAAAGAATGAGTATGGCTTTGTGGGGAAAGAAATATTAAAGAATCTCTTGTTATATTCCACAAGTTAATTTCAGTTTACTTCTTTGGAAACAAATACATATGTAACTGCTTAAGATGAAATTTAAAACAGCACATGTCTGTGGGTTTTATCTTGTTGATTTACTCAGGACAGTTATGATCTACTGCTCTAAACCTATATATTGAATCATTATTTGGCCCCATATTTCTCTGTTTTCTGAAAGGGAGTTAGAGCCCTTGGAAGGAGATTGACTGGTCAAGTATTCAATAGCTGTATTTCTGAATGCATCCTGACTTTTGCAAGGGGAAGTTCTGGCACTCCCCAGGGTAGATTGGCACTCCCCAGCGTGGGTTAGCACTCCTTTGCAGTGTTCTGTGGGTTCTCAAGGGAATGATTAGCTGCTCACAATAGGCCTGTAAGTTACAGAGTCCCCTGCCACTTCTAAACCTTATTTACTGTTCACTTTTGTAAGAGTACACTAAGGACAACAGTTGAAAATTTGTTAGTATAATTTAAGAGAAGCAATTCTGCTTTGTGATTACAGTAATAAACAAAAATCCCAAATCCTTACTGGGCCACCATAAAAGTTTGTTTTACATTATTGTCCCTGATGTTGTTTGTGGAAAGAAGCAAGCAAAGCCCAAGAAAAGTGACAGATATCAGGGAATGCAGTGATCACAAAGAACAGAGATAATGATAACTGAAAGTAAGGAAACCATCCAAATAAAGATGAATAAATAGGTCTTTTGAATGAATTATTTTGAATACTGATGACATATGGCAAAGTTGGGCAATATCACAACATACAGAGAATAACAATCTGATGCAAGCTGAGAGCAAACACTTGGATGGAAATCGATTCATGACTTCATGACTGAGACATTTTGCAGAATCCACTTTCTTGATGAATGAGAGGTAAGGGCCAAGCTACTCACCTGAGACTAAGACCTAGTAGGATATCTGCCCTGCAGACTACAAACGGCGTGCATCGTGGCAGTAGTTAATTACACCTTTCCTTGAGATTTAACAATTGATTTCCTCCCTAATTATTTATTTTGGCTGAAGCACAAGCAGAAATGAGGAAACTCTGGGGACTTTGAAAGGTGATATTAGCCTGACAACTGGTCCCCTTCAAGGTTTGTGTTACTTCCAGACCTGGATTCCAGTTGAGTTCATAAAGGCAAATAAGTCATGAATGTTGACCTTTATTCACAAATGACAGGGAATTCTAAAGTGACAATCAGGAACGCTCACCATTTACTGGGTGAATTGTGGACAGTAGCCTTGTCTAAAATGCTTCGAATCCTGTCTTAGAAGCCCTCGATTTTGCTTCTAAGAATTTGAAGAGAGTGCTAATTAATAAGGACAATTCTGTTTCATAATGTTTCAGGCTGATGTTAGTTCTTGATGTATTGTAACTGCTCTACAGCAAAACGCAAACGTTTCAAAGGTTGTCTTGTTATATATTTATTTTTTCTATTACAGCATACTCATCATTTCTATCTGCCCCCTCGTATTTTATTTTTTCTGTATACTTTCATATAGCTCATCCTATGTTCTTTTCATCAAAACCACAAAAGAAAGGCACACCCTACTGCCCAATTCTTCCTTCGCTTCCTTCATTTCTAACCACTCACTTGTTATCATTCAAATGCCTTTTACAGGTTTATGTAATAAAGGTTCTTTAAGGAGTGTGTAAAATGAACAGAAACTTGAGGCGCCTTTAGGAAAAATTCATATTCCTGAGTTTGTCAGAGGCAAAGGCTGGGAGCACACTAACAGCAACGCCCATGAAGACCAACTCTAGGGTAATCATTATTTTATTTTTGGTTTGTTAACTGTTACTTGTCTGTGAATCACCTGAAAAAGAGTAAGTGCTCACTCATCTGATTTAATTGTGTGTTTTTAAAATGTGGAAAATAGACAATCTGGTTTAAAGATAGAGTGTCTGTGAGTCTCTGCCCCTTACTGAATGCTGTGACCATTTTCATTTGTATTTATTTACATTGAGTAACACTGCTTTTCTACCTAAATAACATAGCTGCTTTGAGGACCGACAAGATTCTCCTGTGGAACCCAATCTATGACTATTACTGTCTTAGTTAGGGTTTTACTGCTGTGAACAGACACCATGACCAATGCAAGTTTTATAAAAGGCAACATTTAATTGGGGTTGGCGTACAGGCTCAGGGGTTCAGTCCATTGTAATCAAGGCAGAAACATGGCAGCATCCAGGCAGATATGGTGCAGGAGGAGCTAAGAGTTCTACCTCTTCATCTGACGGCTGCTAGTGGAAGACTGACTTTCAGGCAACTAGGGTGAAGGTCTTAAGCCCACACCCACAGTGACACACCTACTCCAACAAGGCCAAACCTCCTAATAGTGCCACTCCCTGGGAAAAGCATATACAAACCATAACATTCCACTCCCTGGCCCCTATAGGCTTGTTCAAACATTAGTCTATGGGGGCCACACTTAAACATAGCATAATGCAAAATACATTTAGTCCAACTTCAAAAGTCCCTGTAGTCTATAGCAGTCTCAACAGTGTTAAGAGTCCAAAGTTCAAGGTCTCTTTTGAGATTAATCCAATGACTTAAATGTAATTCTCCAAGCAAGACAGGAAACCAGCTGGCAAATTCAAAACTCTTCATCTCCACTTCTGATGGCAAAGCAGTCTTCAGATATCCAACTCCTTTTTCATCCTTGTTGACTGCAACTAGGTTCTTTCTCCTGGGCTTGTTCCACTCCCTGTTAGCAGCTTTCCTTAGCAGGCATCCTGTGGCTCTGGCAGCTTCTTGTTCCAATGTCTGAGATCCACACATGATCTTCTGTGTATCTCCAAAGAGCTGGTGTCACTTCTCCAGTTCTGCCCTCTGTAGCACTCTAAGTTCAGATTGATCCACTCCACTGCCACTGCTGTTCTTGGTGGTCATCCCATGGTACTGGCATCTCCAATATGCTAGGGTCTTCCATGACCCCTTCAGTCCTAGGCTGTCAATTACAACTGAGGGTACACTTTCACAGTACCAAGCCTCAGCTGTTCTTCATGATGCCTTCCAAAACCAGTACCACCTGGATGATTCTTACACGTTACCAAGTACAGCTGCAGGATGAGGAACACTTGGCTATCTCTGGAATACAGCTTCTTTGTGCTCTCAGAAAACACTTCCCATATTTCACCTCAGTGATGCTGGTCTTTTCTTAATCACCACTAATTTCTTAGTTCCAGCTAACCAGCATCAATTGTCCCAGTAGTCTGCTTCTCCTCTTGAATATAAAGGCAGAGATACATGGCTGAAGCTGCTGAGTTTTGCTGCTTGCAGGAGCTGGAACATTGGCCACCTTGTTCTACTACATTATTACTAGCTTCCTTTTTTACCAGCTCCTTCACTGCCTAAGTTGGCTGTCCTGAATCTTGCTCCTTAGACTGACTTTGAACTCAAGAGATCTGCATGCCTGTCCCCTAAGCACTGGGATTAAAGGTGTGGTCCACCAAGCCTGGATTAAAGTTTCTCTTCACCTAGAATTTGCTCTGTTCTAGGCTGGCCTTGAACTCAGAGATCTGCTTATCTTTGCCTCCTGGGATTAAAGGCTGGTACTACCATGCCTGGACCTAACGTTAACTGTGTGATTCTTGCCCCCAAGGTCACCACTCCTTTAATTCAGTTTAATATCCTTGAATTCAGCTCCATCTCACTTCCTGGAGTCCCTTTAATACTCAAACTATATATTTTGTACTTTTCCTTTCTCAGCTTGCTATGTTTGTTCAAAATTCTCTTCATCAGACTTAACCAGAGAACAACGTCTTTGTTGGGCTTTTTTGAGACTTCCTTTGCAGATGCAATTAATATAAATCTCTTTACCTTAGCCCTAGGCAGTCTCTTCAGACAATGGCAAAAAGCAGCCATGTTCTTCACCAAAACATCACAAAAACAGTTTCTCAGGCACATATTAAAGTTCTTCTTCACTGAAACCTCTTGGGCCATCAGGCCTACACAGTTCAAATGTCCCTCAGCACCACTGTCTTCCATATTCTGACTAGGCTGGCCCATTAAGCGCCACTTAAAACATTCCGTGGCTTTCCAAATCCAAAGTCCCAAAATCCACATTCTTCCAAACAAAAACATGGTCATGCTTATCACAGCAATACCCCAGTCCCTGGTACCAACTTCTGTCTTAGTTAGGGTTTTACTGCTGTGAACAGACACCATGACCAATGCAAGTTTTATAAAAGGCAACATTTAATTGGGGTTGGCGTACAGGTTCAGGGGTTCAGTCCATTGTAATCAAGGCAGAAACATGGCAGCATCCAGGCAGATATGGTGCAGGAGGAGCTAAGTGTTCTACCTCTTCATCTGACGGCTGCTAGTGGAAGACTGACTTCCAGGCAACTAGGGTGAAAGTCTTAAGCCCACACCCACAGTGACACACCTACTCCAACAAGGCCACACCTCCTAATAGTGCCACTCCCTGGGAAAAGCATATACAAACCATAACAATTACGTTTCTTGTTCTCCACCCCTGAAGCATTCTGTGATTTAGTCTATCCAGAAATACATCATTTGGTCAACATTCAAAGAAATCCTTATATATTTGATAGAAAAGTTCCAGGACTTTGGCAACCACAATGACCCCAAATGGTGGTTAATGAACTTGTTTGTTACACACAAATGGGGTCTGTAATGTGATTTACATGGTTACAGTTTTTACCAGCATCTGGAAAGGTGCCTTTATAGAGGAAAAAATCAAGTATATAGTGTTAATAACATTTCTCTTTTCACTAAGAAAAGAAGCTGGTCCTACATTCACCTTGTCTGTCTCCTAAAGCCAGAAGATGCTAACTATGGAACATTAAAAATACATTTCCATACTCATGTATGGTTAAAAAGATTTGCTATGTTGGATAATGTTGGTATTCTTGACAATGAACTGAAAGTCCACCTCTTCTCTCAGCATTTAAGAAAGTACAGAAATAAACCAAATTTGCAGCAATATTTATATAATTTGTCAGGTATGGTGATTAATGCCTATAATTTTAACAACTAAGTGTCTGAAGCAAGGAGATTACCTTTAGTCTGGTGCCAATTTGAGTGCTACACATTGAATTTCAGGACAACTTGACCTGCACAAATGCAGGAAAGATGAAACAAAGCACAAATAGCTTTGCTTTGTGCTTTGTAACCTTAAGCATGGCGCACACTATCCATGACAAGTATTTGTATTTCAGTTGAGTTTGATTCTTCCCATTGCAAGTTAATATTAGAGGAAGTCATTAGAGCTTCGAATTTCTCTCAAATTCACAAATTCAGTTATTTTGATTTAAACATTTCTCCTTTCATGTTCATGAATACCACTTCTATTTGTGACAATACCTGTCTCAATTCTACAGGTAATTATTAAAGTTTAGAAATGACATTAAATAAATTCAGAGATATGAGGGTGAATGCTTTCTGTAATGTGGGTAGCATTTAGATACTTGGATGAGGCTGTTTTTCTTTTTGAAATGAAAAAAATGCAACTGTGACTTATTTGCAAGATTTTTACCATTTGACTTGCTCAGGCTCCTTCTCTGTTTGTATTCCTTTCCCTTTTTAAAACTAAAGAAGAAAATCTCAGAGAAAAGCTATTTCCTAGGATATTATTTTGGAGATTGGTTTCTTTCTCTAGAGAAGTAAAACCCCATTGCCATCTTTCACAGGATAATTTTTTCGGCATATAAGCAGGGAACCCTAAATTTATTGACTTGCTGCTTTGTTTGACTTTGGATGAAAAAAATGTGTGCTGGTATTAACTGAAAATAAGTGTGAAATGAACTGTATTTTTGGAGATGAGATGAATGTCTAACTGTGGCATGCATATGCGGTGTCCATATTTGTATATATAGCAGCCTGCTGACATTTAGTGGTACACATATACTCATGGTGGAGGTATCCATGGTTATATAATTTACTGAGAAAAGCTTTTAGACAAAGAGTTATCAAGAGCAAATGAGAATTTAAAGAAATTCTTTTGGGATTTAGGAAAATAATTTTTGCAGTTTTTTTGACAGAGTGAAAATATCTCCATACATATTAATTTTGAAGCTATGTGTTTTTGTTTTCTGTTTTGTTTGTTGTTTGTTTGTTTTACATATAATTCCAGCCATTTAATATTTGACAAAAAATTCCAAAACTATACACTGGGGCAAAGAAAGCATATTCAGTCACTGATTCGGAGATAATGTGGCGTTTAAATTATTTTTGGGTTGAATTTTTGCTTTATTTAAATTTCAAATGTTTTTCCCTTCCCAGGTTTTTCCTTCAGAAATCCTCTATTCCCATTCCCCCTCCTCCTGCCTATATGAGGGTGCTCCCCCACCCACCCAGGGCCAGCTTCCTGCCTTGGCATTCCCCTACACTAGGTCATTGAACACCACAGGCCCAAGGGCCTCTCCTCCCACTGATGATCAACAAGGCCATCATCTGCCACATATGTGACCAGAGACATGGGTCTCTCCATGAGTATTCTTTGGTTGGTGGTCCAGTCCCTAGGAGCTCCAGGGGGTCTGGACTGTTGACACTGTTGTTCCCTCCATGGGGCTGCAGCCTACTCAACTCCTTCAGTCCCTTCTCCAACTCCATCTAGGACCCTCAAGCTCAGTCCAATGGTTGTCTTCCAGCTTCAGCCTCTGTTTTTGTCCAGTTCTGGCACAGCCTCTCTGTAGACAGCCATATCAGGTTTCCAACAGCAACCACTTCTAGGCGTCCACAATAACATCCAGGTTTGGTGGCTGTATATGTGATGTTACATTGCTTTAGTCTCTGCTCCACACTTTATCTTCATATTTCCTCCATGAGTATTTTGTTGACCCTTCTAAAAAGTACTGAAGCATTCACATTTAGTCTTCCTTCTTCATAGGCTTCATGTGGTCTGTCAGTTGAATCTTGGGTATTCCAAACTTTTGGCCTAATATCCACTTATCAGTGAGTACATACCATGTTTATCCCTCTGTGACTGAGTCACTTCACTCAGGATAATATTCTTAAATTCCATCCATTTCTCTGCAAATTCATGAAATTGTTTTTGATAGATGAGTAGTGTTCCATTGTGTAAATATACTACACTTTCTGTATCCATTCCTCTTTTGAGGGACATCTGGGTTCTTTCCAGCTTCTGGCTAGTATAAATAAGGCTGCTATGAACATAGTGGAGCATATGTCCTTATTACATTTTGGAGCATCTTCTGGGTATAAGCACAGGAGTGGTATAGCTGGGTCCTCAGGTAACACTATGTCCAATTTTCTGAGGAACCCACCAGACTGATTTTCAAAGTTGTTGTACCACCTTGCAATCCTACCAGCAATGGAGGAGACTTCCTCTTTATCTACATCCTCACCAGCATCTGCTATCACCTGAGTTTCTGATCTTAGCCATTCTGAGTGGTGTGAGTGAAATCTCAGGGTTGTTTTGATTTGCATTTCCCAGATGACTAAGGATGTCGAACAGTTCTTTAGGTGCTTCTCAGCCATTCGAGTTTCCTGATTTGAGAATTCTATGTTTAACTCTGCTCCCCATTTTTAAAAGGGTTATTTGGTTCTCTAGAGTCTAACCTCTTGAGTTTGTTGTATATACTGGATATTAGCCCTCTATCAGATGTATGATTGGTAAGATCTATTCCCAATCTGTTGGTTGACAATATCCTTTGCCTTTCAGAAGCTTTGCAATTTTCTGAGGTCTCATTTGTCAATTCTTGATCTTAGAGCAAAAGCTTTTGGTATTCAGGAAATTTTCCCCTGTGCCCATGTGTTCAAAATTTTCCTGACTTTCTCTTCTGTTAGATTCAGTGTATCTGGTTTTATGTGGAGATCCTTCATTCCTTGGAATTGAGCTTGGTATAGGGAGATTAAAAATGGATCAATTTGTATCCTTCTACATGTTGATTGCCAGTTGACCCAGCACCATTTGTTGGAAATGCCATCTTTTTTTCCCACTGCATGGTTTTAGTCCCTTTGTCAAAGATCAATTCACCATAGGTATATGATTTCATTTCTGGGTCTTCAATTCTATTCCATTGGTCTACCTGCCTGTCACTGTACCAATACCATACAGTTTTATTTAATCACTATTGCTCTGTAGTACAGCTTGAGGCCAGAGATACGGATTCCCCCAGAAGTTCTTTTATTGTTCAGAATAGTTTTCACTATCCTGAGGTTTTGATATTCCAGATGAATTTAAGAATTGCTCTTTCTAACTCTGTGAAGAATTGAGTTGGGATTTTGATGGGGATTGCATTGAATCTGTAAATTGCTTTTGGCAAGATGGCCATTTTTTACTATATTAATCCTTCCAATCCATGAGCATGGGAGATCTTTCCAACTTCTGATGTCTTCTTCGATTTCTTCAGAGACTTGAAGTTCTTATCATACAGATCTTTAGTTTGGTTAGAGTCACATCAAGATACTTCATATTGTTTGTGACTGTGAGAAGGGTGTCATTTCCCTAATTTCTTTCTCAGCCTTTATGTCCATTGAATATAAGAAGGCTATTAATTTGTTTGAGTTAATTTTATATCCAGCCACATTGCTGAAGTTCTTTATCAGCTGTAAGAGTACTCTGGTGGAGTTTTTGGAGTCACTTAAGTATATTATAATATCATCTGCAAATAGTGATATTTTGAATTCTTCCTGTTTGTATCCCTTTGACCTCCTTTTGTTGTCTAATTGCACTAGCTAAACTTCAAGTACTATATTGAATAGATAGGATGAGAGAGGGCAGCCTTGTCTAGTCCCTGATTTTAGTGGAACTGTTTCAAGTTTCTTTCCATTTAGTTTCATGTTTGCTACTGGTTTGCTATATATGCTTTTACTATGTTTAGGTAGGGGCTTGAATTCCTGATCTTTCCAAGACTTTTACCATGAAGGGATGTGGAATTTAGTTAAATGCTTTTTAGGCATCTAATGAGATGATTTTGTGTTTTTTTTCTTTTAGTTTGCTAAGGTAGTGGATTACATTGATGGATTTCCATATATTGAGCCATCCCTGCATCCCTCGGGTGAAGCCAACTTGATCGTGGTGAATGATCTTTATAATGTGTTCTTGGATTCAATTTGTGAGAATTTTATTGAGCATTTTTGCATTGATATTCATAAGGGAAATTGGTCTGAAGTCCTCTTTCTTTGTTAGGTCTTTGTGTGGTTTTAGTTTCAGCATAACTGTGACTTCATTGAATGAATTGGGTAGTGTTCCATCTGTTTCTATTGTGTGGAATAGTTTTCAGAGTATTGGTATTAGGTCTTCTTTGAAGGTCTGATAGAATTCTCTGCTTAAACCTTCTGGTCCTGGGCTTTTGTTGGTTGGGAAACTTTCAATGATTGCTTCTATTCCTTTAGAGGTTATGTGACTATTTAGATGGCTTTGCTGTTCCTGATTTTACTTTGGTATTTGGTATGTCTAGTAAATTGTCCATTTCATCCAGCTTTTTCAGATGTATTGAATATAGGGTTTCTGGCGGGAACTAATGATTTTTTTAATTTCCTCAGTTTCTGTTGCTATATCTCCATCTTCATTTCTGATTTTGTTAATTTGTATACTGTCTCTGTGTCCTCTGGTTAGTCTGGCTAAGAATTTATCTATCTTGTTGATGTTCTCAAAGAACCAGCTCCTGGTTTTGTTGATTCTTTGCATAGTTCCTTTTGCTTCTACTTGGTTGATTTCAGCCTTGAGTTTGATTATTTCCTGCAGTCTACTCATCTTGGATGTATTTGCTTTTTTTGTTCTAGATCTTTCAGTTATGCTGTTAAGCTGATACTGTATACTCTCTCAAGTTTCTTTTTGGGGACACTCAGAGCTATGATTTCTTTCCTTAGCACTGCTTTCATTGTGTCCCATAAATTTAGATATGCTGTACCATCATTTTCATTAAATTCTAAGAAGTCTTTAATTTCTTTATTTCTTCCTTGACAAAGTTATCATCGAATAGAGTGTTGTTCAACTTTCATGTGTACCTGGGGTTTCTGTTGTTTTTGTTGCTCTTGAAGAGCAGCCTTAATCCATATTGATATGATAGGAAGCATGGGTTATTTCAATCTTCTTATATCTGTTGATGTCTCTTTGTTTTGTGACTGATTATATGGTCAATTTTGAAGAAGGTCCCATGAGGTGTGGAGAAGAAGATATATTCTTTTGATTTAGGACTAAATGTCCTATAGATATCTGTTAAATCCATTTGGATGGTAACTTCTGTTCACTGTATCTTCTCATTGTATCCTGGATTTCCTGGATGTTTTGGCTTAGGAGCTTTTTGCATTTTGCATTTTCTTTAACTGTTGTGTCAATGTTTTCTATGAAATCTTCTGTACCTGAGATTCTCTCTTCTATCTCTTGTATTCTGTTGGTGATGCTTACATCTATGACTCCTGATCTCTTTTCTAGGTTTTATATCTCCAGAGTTGTCTCCTTTTGTGATTTTTTATTTTTTCTATTTCCATTTTAGATGCTAGATGGTTTTGTTCAGTTCCTTTCCCTGTTAGGTTGTGTTTTCCTGTAATTATTTATGGGATTTTTGTGTTTCCTCTTTAAGTGCTTCTACCTGTTTACCTGTGTTCTCTTGTATGTCTCTAAGGGAGTTATTTATATCCATCTTAAAGTCCTCTATCATCATCATGTGATGTGATTTTAAATAAGAGTCTTGCTTTTCTGATATGTTGGGGTAACCATGGCTTGCTGTGTTGTGAGAACTCGGTTCTGATGATGCCAAGTAGCCTTGGTTTTTGTTGCTTGTGTTCTTGCCCTACCCTTTCACCATCTGGTTATCTCTGGTATCAGCTGGTCTTGCTGTCTCTGTCTGTGGTTGTCCCTCCTTCAAGCCTCTAGGTCAGTACTCCTGGGAGACCAGTTCTTTCTAGAATGAATTTATGTCTGGAGAGCTCCAGTACAGGGTCATCTCTGGGGTGCAGACAGAAACCAGATGGATCCTGTCCCCTGTGTTTTGGGAGGGTCCCTCTTGGGCCAGAAATTTGAACAGAAGTTGTAGTCTTACCTGTGCTTGCAGGTGTGTTAGCACTCTTGGGAGACCAGCTTTCTCCTGGTAGTATTTTTGTATGTAGAGTGGTGACACGGGATCAGCTCTGGGCACAGATGGAAATGGGTAGTTGTCTGGACACTTCTGGGAGGGATCCTCTGAGCAGCAGTGGTAGTTTGACCATCACCCCCAAATTGTCTGTGCTCCTAGGAGGCTTGCTCTCTTCTGGGGCTATTTGGGATAGAGCCTTGTGGCACGAGATCAGTTCTTTGTGTAGTCAGAAACCTTGTTTGTTTTGTTTTATGTTGTGTGTATATTTCTTTTATGTCTAAAAGCTATAGCATATAAAATAAAATAGACAAAGGATATAAACTCAAATAAAATATAGGTTGAAACTCACATGTGTAAGTTTTTCAAGAGGATAAATAATGATAAGTATCAAGCCAGGGGTTTTCTTATTTTGGTCTGTTAATGGATTTGTCCATGGCCAAGATTGTTTAGTTATAAAGTGTGACTGGCTCATTGTAAGCAATGTAAAAGTAATGTAAAACTCCATGGATGAATGATGGGAAAAATAAGTAGATGAAAGAGAATGCTATCTGGAAAAGAACTTTATTATGTTTGGCAGTTTGTGTTTTTATGGTGTGTTGAGGTTTATCTTCTGTAGTGAGAATGCCAGCTCAGAAAGACTGATCATTTGCACTTCAGATTTGTCCTAGAAGAAAAATATTACAAAAAAATTCAAGTTGATAATATAGCTTAGTATTATTTTATCCAAGATTCAAAGAGAAAAAGGGGTTTTTCTTCCTTTTAATTAATTATATACATCCAATAGCACATTAATATAAATATTATAGGAGAAATAGCTTGGTGGGTGTTGTCAAAATGGAAATTGTCTAAACATACTTTTCAGCCTAAAACTGGCAAAATATAGCTCAATAAAGGGAGCTCTTTGAAGCCATGATGACATGTGAAGTGCTAACTGGAGCACTGTCATCATGAATGGTATTTCAGGCCTTTATCAATGCCTCCCTTATTTGATTCACTCTTAGGCAGTTTTTAACTTCCACAAAATAGAAATATTTTGACACTTGAGAACCTTAAGCAGTCACTTTTAAATTACCTCAGCATCTTCCAGTTCTGACATACTTTTGCATTAGAAAACCATAAATTAACTTGAATGAGAGGTGTGATCAGTTGAGATGAAGCTGATTTTATTATTCATGAATATTTTAATAGGAACACTTTAGAACCCACAATTCTCTATTATAATAACTTATGGTATAGCATAAAGCTGTCAGATGTTTGGTCCCTGTGGGGATTCTCTATGCTTTTCTCTTGAATTTTCCCCCTTCTATCCATAAATCCAGCTGTAGTTAATATCTTTCTCCTGATATTTTTAAGTCTTGATTCACTGCTGCTGCCCATGGGTTTGGTGTCAGGAACTGCTAATGTCTGAGAAACAACATTTTCTATAATAATACAGAGATTGAATAATGAGCAATAGACTAAGTTGATAAATTCTTAGGATTGTAATAGCTTGGAGGATCAGTCCAGTGTGGTGTCTTCCTTAAAGCACTGTGACCTTTTTAAAGTAAAATGTCTTCCACTCTAGTATCCAGGGAATGTAATTACTACACTCTAGTGTACTCTTTCTCCACCACCCCAAGCCTCTCTCGTGGTTTTGTTGATTTCTTTGACCTCAGCTTGTGCCCCTTTTTTGAATGCTATGTAGCATGTAAGAGATGGAATAGTTCATGGAGGTAGGTCAGTGTGGGTAAACCTTGAAGCCTCCTACAGCTCTGTATAGCCACAATCTCTGCTTCCTAGTCAAAATACTGTGAAAAGGTTTCACACTCATAGACATATGAAGAACCAGTCTATCTGTATCATGGCTATCTATGCCAGGCTTTGGCCAACATAGTGGACTGAAATCACTTGGTCATGAGTCCAATAAGTCTTTTCTTCCATAATGTATTTTGGCAACTGTGGTGTAAATGTAGCAAGTGCATCTTCACTTGCAGAACTCAGGTTTTGGGAGAACTCTACCAGCTCTGAGGATAGCCTTACAATGAGGCAGAACTGTTTTCTGTTTCTAGTTGGGTAGACCTTCAGATCCTGGGCTTCCTTGCCTAAAAAATGAGACTCTGTATCTCACAATATTACTGGGATTATGTAGTATGATTCACATAAAACAAATATTACCATCCTAACACATTGTGTTTATTCTAAGTGCACAGGTTGGATGCTGAGCTGAGGTAACCACTTTCTCTTTGCTCTCCAGAATACCTAATTTTATTCTTATAGACTAGAGCCCCAGAGGTCTTTGCTTGAGGGATCACCATAATGACAGGATGTTAGGATTAGTGCCAAGATCCTGTATCTGTGGAATTATCTGTGGAATGCGACTTTGTCTTACCATGCTATCAAAGGGACTCAAAGAACAAAATCCCTTTTGCCCGAACTTCATAAACCTTGCCTACGCACAATTCCTTTCTGCTTGAGAAAATTTAAATCAGTGTGTATATGTATGAAACATGTATATAATCCATTGGTTTATAACATTTGTACTGCTTATTCAGGATAAAGTTAATTTGTTCACTAATGAGATGGATGTGCTTGTTACATTTTGCATAAAGGATTGACTCTTAGATGAATATCTGGCACTTGAGGTACACCACCTTCAATGATTTTCAGAGTTAATAGCTATTTTTGATTTCATCATTGTCAACACTGAGCACTCATCATTGCATAAATATGTAGTACCAAATGGCAGAAGTCTATTTAGGGCATCACAGAAATTGTTGGAGATTTTGTCCTAATTCTAAGACAAATCCACTTTCTATCAGGAACCCCATAGTCACCACCTCAGCTGGGTCCCAAGCTTGGCTACCTGTGCCTTCTTTCCCCCCTGCTTCTATGTTCTTGCTAAAGTTCTCCTAGACCTGCCATTGCTGCTCACATCAACCTTCTTCTCATTCAACTCTCACTTTCTTAGTACTTGCCCTTCGAGGGTGGACCTAAGGTTGTTCTAGTTCATCCCTAATGCCTCCTGCAGTCACTCCTTCTAGCCAATCTCTATTCCTTTGTGATTTCCTGTCAACTCCCAGACTGTGCCTTTCACCAACAACCTCCCAGCCCTCATTCTTGGATCAAGGTAGCCTCCCAGTTCCCACTTCCCAATTCATGCACCTGCTATATATCTTACACCCTCCTCCCAGCACATGTTTATCCTTTTCAATCACTGCCATTTGTGACTCAACACAGGATAGTCCTATTTCTCCTATACTATCATTTGTGGAGCAATATACCAAGTCTTACTAAAAGACACCATAGCATCATTCCCCTTTCCTACACACTAGCTTATCACCCACCTTACCCCTCTGCACCCATCAGGGACTACTCTGAACCCAGAGTTCCAAATAGAACTTCAGATATAAGACTAGTAGGAACTTGAACCCTAAAACTAGAATGGCCCCAAGATTGCAAAAAAAAAGGCATTATTTTTCTGGTCTAGCTTGTCAGACTCGGGGGATATAAATGAAATAATTGATCACCCACCCAACAGATTTCAATTTCAGTTTTCTTCCAATTTAAGTCTGGTAGTGAGAGAGATATCTGAAGTGTCAAGAAGCAATGCAGAAACTTCTTTTATTCTTCACCCAAAATCTCACACAATGCCATTTTGTAAAATTATACCATGACTAGGTATGTCTCAAAACACATCTCCACTCATATTTAACATTTCTTGAACCCTTTTTTGCATACACTGCTCTGCATGATTTTCCCATCTATGTCAGTTTCTCTATTCATCATCATAATCAGGATGCTCACATTTCTCCTATAAGCGGACCCACTGCTCTTCCATCTGCTTTCTGCATTCTACCTTTCCCAAACCCTAGTTGCTAGAACCCTACTCTACATATCTAAAACTTTGCCATTTCAAACATGCCATGAGGTGGGCTTGCATAGCGCATAACTTTAGCAACTGGTGAGCCATCATCCAAGGTGCTTTGGATCAATAGTATTTCTTTGATGACCCATAATGCTTCATGGTGTGTACTTATTACAATTAATTAACTATGTCACACTTAAGAAAAATCTGACTTCACATGAAGATTGAGCTGTTATGGTAAGCTTCTATGAATATTCTTCTATTAGTTATAATGTGAATCTAACTTTCTGTCTTGTTTACTTTAATTTTTGGGAGAGGTGTAGGGGTGGTAACAGTGCAGGAATAGAACTAATGAATCATGCGATTGTTGAATTATTTTACTATTTAAAAAATTGTCATTCATTTAATATCCACAAAAGTTGTTTCCTTAGAGACTTAGAAAAGAACCAATGATTATCAGAATCTGGCCAGAGAGGGTGGTGGGAAGGGCTAGAGAAATTCTGGGATGTGGATAATTACAAATAGGTCAGAGAAATAAATATTGACATCCTTCTGTACAGTAGGATAACCAGAGAAAAGAGGGATGTAGTATTTTCAAAAAACTAGAGGTAATTTGTAAAGTTTTCATCACAAGAATAGAAAAATGTTTAAGGAACTATAAATGTTTATTGTGAATTGACATTATATAATGTATGCACTAATTAGGATTACATGACACTCTATAAATATTTATAGTTTTGTTAATTTCAAGAGAGAAACAATAAAAGCACTAAAGTGCTTTTCAGAATGTCTGTACTATTTTTCATATTCCAAAAAAGCAATATGTGTCTAGTCCAATTTTATTGCATGTTCCATGAAATCACTGACAGTTTCATGATGATATTCCTCTATAATTTTAATTTGCATTTCTTTGGTGAGTAATAATGTTGAATATATTTTCATATGCTCATTTTTGACATTTGTATCTCTTTAGTATTCAGGCTCTTTGCTCATTTTCATAGTGCATTGACCTATTCTGGTGAGCTTGAGAGGTCTTCACATACAAGAAGTTTGCCACAAGTATCTTGCCTTTCCTGATTCCTTCCTTGTAATTCTGTTCACTTTCTCCTCATGATAATTTTAACGAAACAAATGTCTCTAGCTTTCATAAAATATGCCCTTTTAAGTATCATCATCTTGACTAAGAGCAAGACTGAAGCATTAGCTATGCCTAGATTGTCAAGAGATCTGCTGTAATGTTCTTTCTAAAAGTGTTTGGGCTTGTTTTGTAGTTAGGACTCACTCATTAGTTTGGCAAAAGATTTTGTTGTTTGCCACTCTTTATTATTTTCTTTGTTTCTTCCTTCATCCCTTCCTTCATTCCTTCCTTCTTCCTTCTTTCCTTCTTTTTCCTTCTTTCTTCCTTTCTTTTCTTTCTTGCCATTTTTCTTTTAATGTACATTGGTGAATTGACTACATATGTGTCTGTGTGAGGAAGTCAGATTCCCTGGAACAGGAGTTACAGACAACGTTATTGTCAGTAACTTTGTATTCAATTTACTTTGGTTTCTATTTTTCCTGCCAGATATCCAGCATTATGCTGAATAATAGTTTGAGAACACACATCTTTCTCCTGTGCTCAATCTTAGTAGGGAGACCACTAAGTTTTTCACAATGAAGTATAATGTTAGCTGTAGGCTTTCTGTAGGCTCTATTTATCACATTGAGGAATTTTTTTCCTTGAGTCCTATCTTTCTGATGGTTTTCACCCTGAGTGGATGTCACATTTGGATATATCTTATTCTGAGTCAACTGCAGTGAAAATATGGTACTATTCTCTTCAGCTTCATAAAAAGGTAGATTTCAATGAAGTTTAAAAAATATGAAACAGTCTTTCATATCTATAATACATATCTTATGACCTTTTTATGTAATTCATGTCCCACTTGTTTGAGTTTCTAATATATCATTAAAGAGTTTATAATCTAAGTTCACTGGAATTAGTCTGTAATTTTATTTTACTATTTTTTTAAATATTATTTTCTGGTTTGATCTAAGAGTACTGCTGACCTCTGGCAATGTACTGCTCATTTCTCTCTCATCTCTGAATGAAATTACATACCACTTTTGTTAATTCTTTAAATAATAATAAAATTTCCAGGAAGAAAATATGGACCTTGATATTTCTTTGGGAGGAATCTTTTAAAATATGATTCCACTGTTTCTGAAAATTATAGAGTTATCCTAATAGCCTAGTCATCTCACTTGAGTTTGAGAGGTTTGTGTTTTCTGAGACACTGACCCTTCTAAGTTTTCAAAACCAAGAGTATTTTGGTGGTGATATTCCATGATTATCTTTTCAGCAGCTGCCTACCCTTCAGCAATGTGATTCTTCATTTGCATTTCTGATAGTGATGATTGTGTTTTCTCTATTTTAACATTTTTACACAATATTCTTTACTTCCATTAATTATTTTAACAAAACAGCATTTTACTTCCTTTGAATTCTCTGTCGGCTTTCTGTTTTCAATTTCAATGACTTCTGATGGTCTTATTTTTATGATTTTCCTTCTACTTGCTTTAGGTTACTTTAAATTTCCCTTTTTGATTTCCTAAGGTAAGAACTTATTCTATCAATTTGAAGTTTTTAACTCGTTCCCCAAATCTCTAACACTATAAATTTCCCCATGAATACTGCATTAACTGTATGCCCCAATGTATAATAGTTTAGATTTGTGGCCTCTTCATATTTCATATCACTGTCTCAGATTTCACAAGTATCCTTATCTTCAAAATTATTGTGATGCATAAAATTCATGATAAAATATGTTACTTGTAACTACATTTTTTTGGATTTTTTTTATTCAATATATTCTTTATTTACATTTCAAGTAAATTTCCCTTTCCTGGATCTTCCTCCCTGAAAGTCCCATAAGCCTTCTTCCCTCCCCCTTTTCCTCAATATACCCCTTCCAACTTCACTGTCCTGTTAATCTGCCCTACACTGCTGCACTGAGCCTTTACAGGACCAGGGGACACTCCTTCCTTCTTCTTGGGCATCATTTGATATGTGAATTGTGTCTTGAGTATTCCAAGCTTCTACGCTAACATCTGTTTATCAGTGAGTGCATACCATGCGTGTTCTTTTGTGACTGGATTACCTCACTTAGTATGATGTTCTCCAGTTCCATCCATTTGTCTAAGAATTTCATGAATTCATTGTTTCTAATGGCTGAATAGTACTTCCATTGTGTATATATACCACATTTTCTGTATCCATTCCTTTGTTGAGGGACATCTGGGTTCTTTCCAGCTTTCGGCTATTATAAATAGGGCTGCTATGAACATAGCAGAGTGTGTATCCTTATTACGTGCTGGGGAATCCTCTGGGTATATGCTCAGGAGTGGAATAATGAGGTCCTCTGGAAGTATCATTCCCAGTTTTCTGAGGAACCACCAGACTGATTTCCAGAGTGATAGTACCAGCTTGCAGCCCCACCAGCAGTGGAGGAGTGTTCCTCTTTTTCCACATCCTCACCAGCACCTGTTTTCTCCTGAGTTTTTGATCTTAGCCATTCTGATTTGTGTGAGGTGA
Source organism: Apodemus agrarius (assembly GCA_964023405.1). Lineage (NCBI taxonomy): Eukaryota > Metazoa > Chordata > Mammalia > Rodentia > Muridae > Apodemus > Apodemus agrarius. Next base: position 132,576,800 of record OZ030006.1, read on the forward strand.
AACCTCACGGTTGTTTTGATTTGCATTTCCCTGGTGCCTAAGGATGTTGAACACTTCTTTAGGTGCTTCTGAGTTATTCAATATTCCTCGGGTGAAAATTCTTTGTTTAAGTCTGTACTCCATTTTAAGGGGGATATTTGGCTTTCTGGAGTCTACCTTCATGAGTTCTTTGTATATCTTGGATATAAGCCCTCTATAGGATATGTTGCAGGTAAATATCTTTTCCCAAATTGTTGGTTGACATTTTGTCCTTTTGACAATGCCCTTTGCCTTACAGAAACTTTGTAGTTTTATGAGGTCCCATTTATCAATTCTTGATCTTAGAGCTTATGCTCTAATCTTGATCTTATGCTCTAAGATCAAGAATTGATAAATGGTGTTCAGTTGAGGAACTTTTCCCCTGTGCCCATGTCCTCAAGGGTCTTCCCCAGTTTCTTTTCTATTAGTTTCAGTGTGTCTGGTTTTATGTGGAGGTTTTTGATCCACTTGGACTTGATCTTAGTACAAGGAGATAAGAATCGATCAATTTGCATTCTTTTGCATGCTGACCTCCAATTAAACCAGCACCATTTGTTGAAAAGGCTATCTTTTTGTCACTAGATGTTTGTAGCTCCTTTATCAAAGATCAAGTGACCATAATTACTTGTAACTACAATTATATTTCTGTTAATCCCTTTACTTTCTTACTGTTCTAAGATGATTTTTGGTGTTGGCTTTGTATTTGAAGAACATTCTCCCACCGGGATTAAGTTGCAGATAACAGATATTCTTTTTTTTCCAGTATATAACAGTGATTCTCTTCATCATTGAGCAACAGTTTCAACAGATATGCAGTTGATTGTTGACTCATCTATAAATTTGACCATTATTACATACTGTGACAGTTCTATTAATGAGAATTGACTACATGTGAAAATTAATGTTTCCAAGGTCTCTATAGGTAGTATATTATCTCTGTGACAACTTTTAAGGTACTTCCTAAATCTCTAACTTTTAATAGTTTACATCATATTTTAGTGTGTTTTTCTCATGTGACCCTCATTAGGTATTATGTAACTCCTTGGATATGGAAGGTTACATTACCAAATTTGTAAAGTTTTAGCTCCTATTTTTTGGATAATTTTTCTTAGCCCAACTCTTTTTCTTTCCTTTTATTTGGCTAGTTTGATGATTTGAATTTTGGATATTAAGTTACTGTAACACTTTTTATTTAATTTCATTATCCTTTCTTTCCCATCATCAAGCATTGCTATTCCAGCATTTTAAGTAACACATCAACCAATGAAAAACCAATGAAGTGTACTTTTCAGTGAAACAAATGAGTTACTTATTATACAAAATGAGATAACAGAACAAACTTGAAGAATATATTTCCATAATTTAATCTAATTTAATTATATACATGTAATCATTTTATATTTTCCCTCCTAGAAAATAAGTTTAGACTCTATTCAACTTAGTTCAGAAGAATCACAAAACAAAAATGGAGGAGGAAGAGGAAAAAGAGAAGGAGGAGGAGGAGAAGGAGGAGGAGCAGGAAGAGGAGGAGAAGTAGAAAGACAAGGAGGAGAAGGAGAAAGAGGAGGAGGAGGAGGAGGAGGAGGAGGAGAAGGAGAAGGAGAAGGAGAAGGAGAAGGAGAAGGAGAAGGAGGAGAAGGAGAAGGAGAAGGAGAAGGAGAAGGAGAAGGAGAAGGAGAAGGAGAAGGAGGAACAGGAGGAGGAGGAAGAGAAGGAGAAGGAGAAGAAGAAGAAGGAAGAAACTGAGAAGGAGAAGGAAGTGGCCAAATGTACAATCCTAAGACCTCTAACTTTGCCAAGGAAAACTTGCCCTTCTTAAGGAATTAATTCACCTCACTGCAGGGAACAAAACTAGGGAAATCAGAAGTGCCATTTAATAGTTCCATCACAAGTTAAGTGCAAAACAGTGGCCTTGAGAGAGGAAGACTAATTTAAATATTGGACTCAATGAAGCATTAAAAACAAATTAGGCCACTGCTGTTAATTCCCATTTATTATGATTTCATTTTTTTCTTTTGTAATTTGCAGTCAAACAATCAGTGTAGATGTAAGTAAACAAATACACAGGAATTCTTTAAAGCCATAAACAAATGTTACATTTTTAACAGCTAAGAATTCTGGTTTAATTTACATTTCAAATGTTTTCCCCTTCCCAGTTTTCCTCTGCAAACCCCTTACTCTACATATGTTCCTTTTGAAATATCTAAAGGAATCAATTTGAAGATGAAGAAGACATAAAAGGTAATATAGTATGTCAAGGGAATACCTTTAAGTTCAAGAATAAAAAGGGAATAAAAATAACATGTTCAAAGCAAATTACAGGGTCATATTAATTGAACAGTTGATTAAAGTTAAATATTACTGTCCAAAGCATACCATCCACATGTATTCTGGGGAAATATTCTTTACTAGGTTCCAACTATTTCGATGATATAAGAATTCCCTGAGCAAAATAGAATTGGAGAATTGGACACAGAAACTGCCCAGGACTTACAGAATTTATGAAGCTTCTCAAATGTATTGGTAGTTATTGAAATTCAAACAAAATATTGTTAAAACTTGAACATTTATCAAATAGGTAGGGTAGGCCTGAATAAGGAAAGCGGACTTAGGAAATAATATATATTATTTTATTCAAATGACATTAAAGTAACATAACTGATGATATATCTTAATTTTCAACTAGATTAAATTTAGAGTCACCTGCGACATAAAGAAACACATGTGTGTATGTCTGCATACACCTTTCCAGAGGATTAACTAAGATAAGAATCATTCTGAATGTGAGTGTCACTGTTGAGTGGGCTGGGAGCCTTGATAAGAATAGAAGTTTGGGAGAAAGCATTGTATGCCTTCTCCTATTTCTGCTTCCTGTACTAACATTCTATCAATAATCTTTCAACCCTTCTTTCTCCATCATGTTGGATCTAACGCCCTAGAACCATGAGCTCAATAAATTCAAATTCCCTGAAGCTATCATTGGTTCTTTAGACATAGTGATAAAAAATAACGAAAACCAGAGACCCATTCAATGTTTTAGGATGATTTATATGTGAATGTTGTTTATTGTGCAATGAGCAGGAAGTAAACATATTGCCTAGCGTAGAACAAAGAAAACAGAACACTTAGTTTGCAATTCCATAGAGGCAGAAAATGTATGTTTTATTTTGTATATACTTATATGAATAAAGAAGAGAGTATCATTTGGGAACATGAATAATTGGAAGGTAGAAAACAGCAAATAATAATAATAATAATAATAATAATAATAATAATAATAATGCCTTCACATTTCAATACTCAGACCCTAAAATGTTATTCTCTGGGGAAACTTGAAACCTGGCCTAGGATACTCTGAGATCAAGAAGTGACAGAGCTAGAGAGCCTATATACCAAGACTGTAAGTCTCTCATTGAGGATGTGTCTTGTGTGACAAGGAACTCCTTGTGCATATGCCAGAGGTTAGGGAAAGTCATTTGAAATGCTCAGATGTACACTGAAATTAATAAAGAGAAAATAATGTTAAGGTCTATCATCAGTCTAATGCAGTACATAATGAATTCCATAGCTAAAGAAAGAGTAACATTCAGAGAAGGATTATTAGTAAAAAAAAAAAAATGAGAATCATAAAACACTCTCTGAAACAATCTCAGGCCAAAACCTTTTATATAGAGGAAAAACAAGCAGTGCATTTTTATGAGAAAACAACACTAGAAAAGGGGACAGTGAGTGACAAAAATCAGAAAAATAACATTTCAGGGAGCAACCCATGACTGGCTACAAAATGAGGAATACAGTTTTTGTTTTGTTTTGTTTTTTCTTTTTCTTTCATACATCACAATTGCAGCCTCTCCTCCCTCCACTCCTCCAAAATGCTTCTCATCCTCTTCTCTTCCACAGATCCATTTCTCATCCTTTTCTCTGAAAAAAAACTCCGACCTCCCTTGGGATATCAACTGAACATTGCACAGCAAGATGCAATAAGACTAGGCACAAACCCTCAAATCAAGGCTGGGTGAAACAAAGGAGTAGTAGGACAAGGTCCTAAATGTAGGCACAAGCATCAGATATAGCCCTTGCTCCCACTGTTATGAGTCCCACAAGATCTCCAAGCTATACACCCATAACATATATAGAGAAGACCTAGGTCAGACCCATACAGGCTCCTTGGGTGTTGCTCCAGTTTCTGTGAGACTCTAAGAGCCCTGGTTAGTTAATTCTGTGGGCTATGTTCTTGTGGTTTCCTTGACCCCTTTAGCTACTATAATTCTTCTTTACCCCATTTGCAAGGGATACCCAGAGCCCCTACTAATATTGGACATAAATCTCTGTATCTGCTTTCTTGTCCATGAATATAGCAGAGAATAATTATGATTGGGGTGCAGGGAACAGTCGTGTTTTATTCTACCCTAGGTCTCTGGACTATCCAGCTTCTGGTTCCTGGAGATCTGGGCAGTTCTGGTACATGATCCCTCTTTTGAATCCTTTATATAGTTTGGATATTTGCTTTCTGTTGGCTATGGAGTTGGTGAAAATCTTTTCCCATTCTATAGGATATCATTTTGTCCTATTGATGGTGTTCTTTGCCTTAAAAAAGCTTTTCAGTTTTGTGTGACCCCATTTATTTATCATCAGTCTTACTGCCTGTGCTATCAGTGTTCTGTTTAGGATGTTGTCTCTTGTGCCAGTGTGTTCATTCCTAGTCCCTACACATTCAGTGCATATGGTTTTGTGTTGAGGTCTTTGAACCACTTGGACTTGAGTTTTGTTTAGGGTAGTAAATATGGATTTATTTGCATGCATCTATATCTAAAACCATTTGTTGAAGATGCTTTATCCTCATCCCCCTCCCCTCTCTTCCCCTCCCCTCCTCTCCCCTCCTTCTTCCTTCCTCCCCCTCTTCCTCCTCCTCCTTCTTCTTGTTCTTCTTGTTCTTGTTCTTGTTCTTGTTTTTCTTGTTCTAGTTCTTGCTCTTGCTCTTCCTCTTGCTCTTCCTCCTCCTCCTCTTCCTCCTCCTCCTCTTCTTCTTTTTCTTCTTCTTCATTGTATATTTCTGGCTTCTTCATCAAAAGTCAGATGAACAATGGTGTGTGCAATCATGCCTGGAGCTCTACATTATTTCACTGATCAACCTGACCTTTTTTGTCTGTTTGTTTACATTTTTAGATTACAGTTTTATTATTTATATGGTAGAAATTTCAATAGCTTATACCTGTGATTATGGTGAGCTATCTCTTTTTATGCCTGCACTATATAGTTTTTATTACTATAACACTGTTGTGTAACTTGAAATTTAGGTATGGTTTTACCTCCAGTAATTCTTTTATTGTTTAGAATTATTTTAGTGATCCTGAGATTTCTTTCCATATGAAGTTGAAAAATTTTCTATCAAGGTCTGTAAACATTGTATTGAGAGTTTGATAGAGATTGTGTTGAATCTGTAGATTAATCTTTGTAGGATGGCTATTTTTAGCATATTAATTCTACCAATCTATGATCATAGAAAATCCTTTTTACCTACTGATACCTTCTTCAATTTCTTTCTTCAGAGACTTGAATTTTTATCATACAAGCCCTTCAGTTGCTTGATTTGGGTAACCCAAGATATTTTATATTGTTGTAGATATTTGAGGGGTATTGTTTGTCTTATTTCTTTCTCAGGCTGTCATTTATATATAGGAGGTTATTGATAACACATTTTGCAAACATTAAAGTATTTAAAAATAATGCTTTACTTCAAGCAACTTTCTCAGAAATATGTAAAACAAAGTAATATTTCAAGAAAGGCAACACACACACACACACACACACACACACACACACACCTATATATATTCCTGGGCCAGGGGAAAAGCTCAGTGATTAAAGGACATGTGTGCAATCCCCACTAGAATATATAAGCAAAGAATAAATACCATGTATGTATCTAGAGTGCTGCTATGTGTCATGTGAATAACCCCATTAACATGCAATGTTATTAAATGAGTTTAACACATTTATATTTATTGTATTGTCCCTGTGTTTCCTGGTATCTGTTATCTCGGTTGAGGTAACTCCTTTCTCATTTCCCCAGAAGCTTTTTGGTGTTCTACCTCATTATTCTTGTTCCTGATATGTACTTATTTCTTCCCCAGCAAGACCTCTCTGCACAGGGTCATTCATGATCTGGTCATGGGTCCATTCCATACTCTTTTATTTCTCTATTCAATCACTTTGATTATATGCTATGTCTTGGTTATGGTCAGCTATTTATTAACCCAGGATGTGACTCTTGTAATTTACTCTTCAGCTTGCCCCTTTTAGATCCAAATCATTCTAGAAGGTTGGTTAGTTTGGTTGCTTTGTTTTTGTTTGTTTGTTTGTTTCACTTTGGTGAATTATTTTCTCTTTTATTGGTATGTGTGCAGTATGTGTACATATGTAGGTTTTTGTATGTGAGGATATGTATACATGACATTTGTATGAGGCCTGAAATTGATATCAATCGTCTTTTTGAAATCTCTCTACCCCATTCAGTGAGACAGGATATATCACCTGAGTATAGGGCTCATTGATATGGCTATTCTGGTAGCTTGCTTGTACCAGGACCCCTGTCCCTAACTTATTCCTGATGGAATTACAGGTGAACTACTATATACCTGACATTTAAGTGGGTTCTGCACATGTGAAATCTAGTGCATACTCTTGCAAGAGGAGAACCTTAGTGCTGACCCATTTCCCCAGCTCCCATTTTGTTTTTTAATGTTACTTTTCTCATTTTTACCCTGTCCATCCTGTTGCACATGATCACCCCACCCTGTATTTACTGTTATTCTACCTAGCGATTTGTCTGTGTAATTCACTAGATTGCTCATATATTTACTTTCTCTCATTTTGTTGGGATATAAAGCTCCCTTAAGACAAGGTATGGAATTATGTTTGTTTTGTTCAAATCTTTTTCATCCATGCTTATAGCAGCTTCAAAAGCTTCATAAGCACTATTCAAATATTTTTCTGCATATATGAATAAATTAATGCCATCTTTTAATAAGATTGTACTTTCTTTTCTATGCTTATTTACTGAATTTCCATTGAATGTATAAAGATTCCTAAACCCTCTTTATCTCTTTCCTGGCTCCAAATATCAGATTCACTATATCTATTTACAAGTATATGTTTTGCTTTGTCTATTTTTTAGCAGTATGAACTAGCTGAATTTATTTTTTTTAATTTTTATTTTCTATATTCTATGTTTACATTCCAAAGGCTTTCCCCTTTCCCAGTCCCCCCACACACCATACGTCCCATAATTCCTCTCCCCCCCAACTATTCCCCAATCATTCCACCCCACACACACCATTTCTCTGTTCTGGGTCTACAAAACTGGATCCAATCGCTGGTGTATAGAATGCGTATTTAAAAAGAAACAATATTTCATGAAATGAGCACATCTTTTAACCAGCACCCAGGTGAAAAGAAAAGTATCCCTTACCACATAGAAGGGGCTATCCCTCCTTTCCATGCTTTTTTTGGACTTATAAAGATAATAGCCCCCACTTCTTAGGAATGTGGCACTTCAATTATCCTTGAATTTTGTAGAAATCATGTCTCATTCTGTGTTCAGTGTGTGAATCACTCACTGTGTGAATTTTTTTGCTTACTATAACATCAGTGAAGTCCATTAGTAGCTAATCTATTCTTGCTGTTTTTTTTGAATCTTAAATATCTCATGGGTATTTAACTCTAGGTTGGTGCTTATGGTGAACGCTTTAGAAGACAGTGCTTAGTGGAAGGTCTTATCACTGGATTGCTCTTTGTTGTATTGGTAAACCAAATCTTTTATCTCTTTAAGTTTTGGTTTCTACTAATATACTGAATGGCTTGGTTCTTCTACCCTGTTTCTATCACAGTCTCAAAGCAAGGAGTGGAGGAGGGTGACTATCAAGTTGCCTGTGACCAGAGTGTTTACGGTATAAGCCAGTGCAATCTTTATTTCTTTATAAGATGATGAACTCAAGCATTAGTTACAGTGATTAAAACTGACTAGCACAATCCTCTTTGATATATAATGATTTGTTCAATAAGTATGCTACACTTGGACAGTCTGACGGTGATTCTGTATTATGTTTATTCTAACTGATTTATATACTCTCAGTATTATTATTTTGCCTTTCTTTGCTTTAAAAAATTAGTAAAAGAACACTAGGCAAATGAGAGAAGCCATGAGCAGGAGATTTGAGCACACCCATGGTTGCTCAGTGTCAGTCAGCCTTTAAAACATTCGTACAGATCGCATTATTTGGCCTGTATAGGTTTTACTTAATAATATACATGTATTCAAATATGCATGGAAAAATAGTGAAAAAAGATGTCGTGAAATGAAGGAGAGCAGGGAGGCTATAGAAAAATTTCCTATAGGAAAACTCAGAGGAAGGAAAGGAAAAGGAGAAAATGTCAAATCAAATTACAAATATCAAAAATAAAAGTATTTCCCTCTGGACCATACCTTGAAATCTCTAGATCATAGAATGCTTCTGTGACAGGAGTTGCTAGATACACACAAATGCTTTGATACATTGTAATATCCACTTACACTTCTATCTGGAACAGGGTAATTTTTTTATACAAAGGACATATTTGGTAAATACTAATTGTATCATCTTTACACCTAAAATATCACCTTAGTATGCTTTAGCTATGAACCAGTTTTTCGTCATCAGAAATACTGTTTTTATAGGTTGAATTTACTTTTCCTGTTCATTAAATCTACAAAATGGGATCTTCTTCATCTTGTCATCTCTGTTGTCTGTTTACTTGTGGTTCAGTTACTGTGGATACAGCACATCTTTAGTAGCACTTGCTCTAAGGTCTGCAAGTGGCAAATTACTTTCGCTATTATGTGGCTTGGCACATTCTTCATTTTATGCTCTATTTCTGTTTTGGCCTGGTATGGAATCTGAGATAGTGTTAGACTGATATTGTAACTTAATACCCCAATAATGATTTCATTGTCTCTATTGTCTTGATAAGAAATGTTCTTTTAGTCATAATGTGAAAAATAACATGTTCCCTTTGGTAAGACATACAATTGCAATGAATCGCTTCATAATTTTCTGTTTAAATAAACTTCTCCCTGAGTTAGACTTGTTTTTATTTATCCTACTGGGTGATGAAATGCTAGCAGGCCCACATTTATTTTTCCTAATTTGACAGTCCGAAAAGAGCTGCTCTTTAGCTGATGTTCCTGCAGAAATAATTAGACAATGTGCATTGCTTAAATAGTACCTACACCTTGTGAGTTGTGATGTATGTATCAGTCAGGTCTGGGTTATATGCCTTTTTTTTATTAAAGTCATAAGATCTGTGGCCATCCTACCTTAGGTGTGTGGATTAGTGGAGAGGAAAGGGAAACAGATGTTCTATAAGTCTTCTTGTGAGTTTGAGTGAAATTTCAGACAAGGAGACTGACAGCGGGTGATGAGGTGTTACACTGCTCTGGTGTCAGTCAACCTCTTGCTTAGTCCTTTGGTCAGTCACCATTTAAAAGACTGTTGTGATTAGTCTCACTCTTAATCCTCATCAGTTAAGCATCTGTATATAGAAAATGTAGACTATTGTCAAGATCTGCAACAAGTCAGTGTACAAAATAAATAACCATGGCTTACCTAGCCCATGTAATACATCTGTAATGGCATCTCCATGTTTAAGGCCCAGGGAAGAGGTGGTGGAAAGAGAACAGATACCTCTGTAGTACCTTCTATATATAACAGGAAAGCAGCACCCATAAAAATCTCAACATAATAGTTTCCTAAATGAGACAAGTATAATGATAACCACAATAGATATGCTACCATGGATGAGGGGGAATTTCACAAGGTCTAACCCTACAAAGAACTAAAGTCAACAGCTACTGAGAGAAGAGAATCTGTTTTCTTCAAGAATGGGGCCCTGACTGCATATATTAATTCCATTATGGAATTAATTCAAAATGGAATTAATAGGGTTTGGGACTTGTAATTGTGTGTGTGTGTGGGGGGTACATGTCCATGTATGTGTGTGCACAAGTGTATGTGCAAGTGTGTGCCAAGTGTGTGTGCATGTGAGCATGCATGTGTATACGTGTGTGTCTATGTTTGCATGTAATGATAAGTATTGAAGAAGAGGTCATGCATTTTCAGACGGGGATAGGTGTACAGAGGAGGTTGGCCTGTAAGAAGGAGGGGAGGAAATTATGTAAGTACAGTAGTCATATGTGAAATACCACACCAAAGAGAACATGAACCACAGGCTCTGAATCAGAATTTGTCTTTGAATGCTGAAGATTCACAGAAAGGTAGACATTTGGACATAGGATTTCAACACGGGCTATTTGGAAAATTAAAATGTTAGAGAGCACACAATACATTTAACTGATGTCCTAAGAAGAAAATGAATCTTGAGCAGAAAACCAGACATATCTAAAGAAAGTCCATTTAAGGACACAATGAGAAGAGAAGAATCCAGACCTTCCAACATGGATCCTGGTGTTTGTCCCTAGCATGGGGAGAAACTACTTTTCTGTTGAATAAAGCCCTCTGCAATGGTACTTTGTTCTGGCAGACTGGTATACAAGAGCATCATTTTGCGTTGCTGGAAAGAATGCTACAGACTGTGATTTACAAGCAGCAAAAAATTTTCACTATTCTGAATGTTGTTATCTTCAAGATGAGGTAGCTGACACATTGAGAGGGCCTTCTGCCTTATCATCCCTGGTGAAGGGGAGGGTAGGAATTATTATCTTAAAGTATTCCCTGATCAAGAACCCACTCTTAAAATTCTACCCTTATCAGCAATGAAATTAACTAACCCCACTCACAAATAACTCCCAGCATCAGTGCTGGTGACTGCCTTAATCTACGTAGGCCCTTTCAGCAGCTCTCAAGTATCTTGCTTGTCAAAACGCTGCCATTTGGAATTAAGTGTCTCACCCATGAACTTTGAGAGAAACTTAAAGGAGAATTTCAAAGTTTCCGTCACTACAACTGTGCAAGCAGGGAGCTGTGGCTTTAGAAATATAACCAACTAGAAGTGATATCAGATTGGCTGCAGGGCATGCAGATGTATGGGGGCCCTCGGCTAAATACTCTTCAAGACCAAGTTGCAAAACAAGCTCACAAATACTGTTTGGTTGATCATTCCAGAAGCTAGGATGTAGAATCCGCGATGAAGCGCCAAGCAGCTCTGCCTGTGCGCTGTCTGTCGTCTCTGAACAAATATGGAAGTCTGTTGATTCTTAATCTTGCTTAGAGGCAGTCGAGAGTCATAAAACACAACTTCGCATTCACGATGCTGAGTTCACCTCCTGCGTGCCTGCAGCTCAGGGTGCACTTTGCCAATGCCTCGAACAAAAGGAAGCGGAGTCGCTTGACAAAGGCTCTGGTTCCTCCTCCAGCTGTAGTTTGATAGTAGCACTGGGAAATTAAAACTTTTTAGTTCTCCCTAAGCTATGTTCTTACAGATGGTACTGGGAGTTGATTTTTCTGTGTGAATTGTACACAATAGTAGTTCTTGCCAAGCAGAAAAAGCTCATACGACTATCTCCTGTTTTTCAATATCTGAAGCAAAAACCAAATCAAGACCAGAATGTTAATAGGACTCTTAAAAAACACACACACTCATGATTAAATGGATGATTTTTAAGTAACTTCTTCGAGTTTTACCTACATCCTATACAGTCTATTTATTCTACTGTGCAATAGACTTTGTAGGGCTCCCAGTTTTTGCTTGAGAGCTTGATGTATACTTTTTTTTTTTTTTTGGTAATATCTGGACTGGATCATAATGTGGCATTACAAATAACAGCAGGCATATAATTAAAGATAATTTTCTTTTTTTTGCCACCCCCCCCAAAGATAATTTTCAAAAACTTGTAATTCATCTCTTGTGTGTTTTTTTTTCTGTGTGTGTGTGTGTGTTTGCAGAAGAACCACCACAGAACAGCACTGCAGCACGGGTGGATCTCATCGTCCTGATCACACAGGCCTCTTCCCTGCTGTACACCTCTATTGCAAATATTTTCTACCTAGGAGGAAGATAGGATTTGGATTTCTTGCTTTTCATTCACTCTATAAAACTCAATGCCAGAATGGCAGGTTTGTAAATATTTACTCTGGGTAGCAGTGCTAAAGCAGAGAGCCTCTTCACACCCCCCTACACACACACACACACACACACACACACACACACACACTCTGTGCTCTAAACATTAAGCCATTAACAAAAAGCTTTTAGTGAGGAATTCTGAAACCCATAATCTAGCAACCAGAACCATACAGTTAGCATTCATAAATTTTAACAACCTGGGGGGGGGAGCCATTTTGGTTAAGAAAAATGAAGCAAGAGGCTTTAGTAAGTTTCCTACCAGGCTGAATACAGCTTTTTAATGTGTTGTGTTTCCAGTTTGTGCTCTGAAACTATTTCCTTGTATCATTGGAGGTATCGGCTTACCCCTTTGAAGCAGAATGTAAAAGATAGTGCGTTGGGTAAAGTGCAATCCTTGTAATTAGCTATTATAAACTATCTTAAACATTTATATGGCAAGATGTGGTAAAATGGCACTATATTCTTATTTGAATGAGGAAATAAATAATCACATATTTAAAAAAACACTTGAAAATATAAAATTCATGAATATTATGTTGAACTAGATTTTAATCTATTATTTTAGAATTTGTGAAAATATGTTCATTATTATTTTGTGATCATTGAGTTAAAACTGGACATATGTAAAATATTTTATTTTTTGCATATGTATGTGTCTGGTGTGTATATTTGTGTTTGTGCATTTCATGTATGGTATACATATAGGTATACAGGTACATGTGAATATTTGGGTATGGTTGTGCATTAAAGGTAATGCCCTGGGTTTTTGTGGCTAGTTCTGTATACTGCGACAGTGTCTCTCACTGAAACTGGATGTGGCCATTTTGGCTAGTTTGCTTAGCAAGCTTGCCCAGAAATTCCTTGTCTTGGTCTCACAGAGCTTGAGCAGCAGGAGTGGTCCCATGACCATTTGTGGCTTTTATGTGGACTCTGAAGATGCCCACAAAATGTAGTCTCAGAACTCTGGCATGCACACTTGGGTAACTTGCATTTTAGCCTCAGGAATATCTTCCCAGCCTGTACATAGGTACTATTCGTAGTTCCTCCAACATTTACCTATATATTTCCCACTTCACAATATTCTTTTATATTGGATGTGTTTTCAGAGCATATTAAGCTATGTCATTTTCTTAAAAAAAAACTTTGGACAGTAACGGAAATTACATCTTATTCTTTCAGTCAAGAATCTTTATTTCTCAGTCCATTTTTCTTGCAGAATATTTAAAACCATCCAAAATGACTAGCTCTAGTTCAGTGAGAGACTCATAGGTAGAGAATTAAGATAGAATTACAGTGTCGTAGTAAGAGCCCTGAAGTTTCAGAAATGTATTTTGTATTATGCATAAAATAATTTTAATTTTAGGGATGGTGAATGGAATGTGTGCTGATGACAGATTCTTACTGTACCCAGTAAAATCACCAAATCTAGTTCCAGAAGGCAGAGCATTAAAAATTGAATTAAAAAATATATTCTAGGCATAAGCAAGGAGCACATTCACGAGCAAGAAAGACAATATTGAAGGCTGTGCTTTTCACAGATGAGCTTCTGATCAGGTCTCCAAGAACACATTGAGGTATGTCAGATAACTCAAGGGTACATTTAGCCAGTCTTCCCTATCATTCTGTTTCATGAGGCTTCACCAGGCTATCTGGCCATTTTCAAACTCAATAGCACATGTTGGCACAGGTACCTGGAAATCATATACAGTTTCTTGATGCTAATCTTAAAGGGACTTTGGTAAAAGCAAATTGAGTTCAGAGCTTTGAAGATTTATGAGATATCTAATGAACCTTCAGCCACAAAACTATGCTCTAAATAGTCTTCACTATGCAACCAATGGCTACAAAATTATGGGTAGAAATGACTTCTGCTTAGCTATTGATTGCTTGAATCAAGACAGGAGTCTGTGTTTATTAAATTGACCTATCACTTAAAACATTTGAAGTGCTATGGTCTGCAGAAAATGACTGTGTTAATCATGTGTTACTAACCTCTTGCTTTTCAGGTGGATACCTGGATGCTTCACCCTTGCTTGGTTTCCTGGTGTCTAGAGATACTAAAAGGTAAAACAATTGAGGCTTGAAGGTGGGAGTCAAAACCATGACCTTTTTCCTTGATAACCCTAATACTTGAAATTGCTTTTAAATCATTGGGCAGATGAGATTCCTATTGAAAAACTTTGAAACTCATTTTACCTGCTTGAAGCAGAACGGAGCAGCTCCTTCCTGAATTTCATTAGCAATTTTGTAGCAGAACAGGAAGTATAGCATAGAGAATGAGGGGTTGCCTATGTTTCACAAGAACAAGGGAGCTACATACCTCCACAAGAAATTAAATATAATTTTCTAGGTCTGAATGTGTAGGAAAAGGGCCAATTGTTTTCAATGAGCACAGACTCTTTTTTCTCAGAATACCATGTAAATAATAGAGGGGAAAAAACTCCTTCCAAAATAAGGTGAAATGATCATGTCTTCATACTTTACCTAAAGAAAAACGTAAAAGTGCTGGTATGTCCAGAAACTGTAAAGCCAAATGAAAAAGTATATAAGACGATTGTGATTGTAGTTTGAGACAGACATTCCAGGAGTAGAATTAGCAGAAAGGTAGAATTATCTCTCCCAAGTCAGATAATAGAACCCATTGGGCTCTCTCTCTCTCTCTCTCTCTCTCTCTCTCTCTCTCTCTCTCTCTCTCTCTCTCCCTCTGTGTGTGTGTGTGTATGTGTGTGTGTGTGTATGTGTGTGTGTGTATTTGTGTGTGTATTACAAAAAATGTAAGTATTCTCCAACCTAAGTGTACTGAATGTGGATGGTATGTCACTATCATGTAAACAGAGCAAAGCCTGCATTCATTACTGGGATACTTCTCAGTTAGTGTAAGAAAGAATGTTCTTATAACTTTCCCTGGAATGTGTTTTAGATGCAGTTATGCTATAAATATACACACATAGGCCAGAGTTGAACTATCACACCTCTACACATACTAGGCTAGGAACAAAATAACACCAGCATGTGAAACGGTGCAGAATGTCAACAGTTTAAGAATAAAATGTGTGCTAGAGATGTTGAAAAATAGTTTTTATAATTAAAAAAGACTGGGTGTATTAGCACATGTTTGTGGTCCTACATAAGGTCAAAGCCACTCAGAGCTATCAGTTTTGGCTATCTATGGATCAGAAAAAAACCTGGAAGCTTAGTGACACTTGGACTTGAGGCAGAGATCTTGGTTACCAAGAAAGTACAAGACCCTGTATTAAATCTCCTGTGCTGCATAAAGAAACAAACCAACAGAGCAAGAGCTGCAGAAATATGAACACTTAACATTGTCACAATGCTGTGACAAAAATGAAACACCTACCATCTGAAGGGCCCAGCTTAATATTATAACCCACATTTTGCTTTCAGACTCCATTTTATCATTAACTTATCCTTAGAATGAACTCAGCTACTGGAAAAAACCTAACTTGTTCCAAGAACCATTTCATCCTGACAACAACAGTTCTCCTAAACAAACAGCCACTCCACTCCTAACAACAACCAATCAGTTCTTAAGGGGAAAGTACCTAATGTCTCAAAGTAGAATGATTAAACTAGCAACCATAGTTCATATAAAGCTAAAATCATTACTATCCAATAGAAATGCACAAATCAAATAACAATGAATCCTGTAAATACCAAGTTGGACGCTGCTACAACCATGATAAAAAAGCAAGTGTTGTACCAGCTCAGTATCTTCTACACTATTCATTGTGTTGGAGAGGTTGGAGGGTCTGATTTTGAGCTTGAATAAAGACTCTTTGCTTTTACATAAGAGTTGGATTTCTGGTAGTCTCTGCTGGTATGTGAAGACTTGCAATCTGGGCATAACATCATCTCATTCATGTGCCTTTCCTTCTGTGTCATTTATCTCAATGCATGGAAAGAAAGAACAAATAGAGTGAGTTTAGATTGAGTCGCTAACCTCAATCCTTTCAGTTATCTTAGAACACAGAATTGAAATTTCCAGTCCCTTTGAATTCATTAGTAATAAGGCACTTGGAATTTTACTTAGAAGGCTATACACACAGTGATTGACATATATGGTTCATGACCAAGTCTGCATTAGTGTCTTTGTAAGCATCCTTTTGTGAAACCAAACAAGAACTATCTGTATATACATTCATGGATCATTTCATACTCCCAGGGCACAATTGATGACTATAGGAACCGTAGTCCCAAGAAACTGAAATCTGCCCTTTTAAACAAAATCTTTGCCTATTCTGAGAAATAAAATAGCATGAAATGTTATAAATTCATGTTGGCCAAATTGGCATTTATCTACAACATACCTCATATGTACCTTTCAGTGTTATTCTTTGGACTGAGACAATAAAGATATAGAGCCTACAGGTAGTTTTTACCACAGTCTGTTATGTACTAATGTTATATAATCAGGTCCTTGCTTCAAAAACCTCCAATTCTCATATGACAATAGATGAACACAACTGATTATAATTACTACTATATGGGGTGATGAAGTATTAGTTAGGAGATATATTTTGCAGCAAACAGAACAAAGTTTAAAAGTTTCATATAAGATATACTTAGGGCTAAAGTGTCTTAGACAACTAGGATCTAGATTTGGCACGTTACTTCTTATGTCATCAGAGACAGGCACTTCCCACTTTTCTGTGTCTATATTTGTAGCTGTAGGATTTACCATCATGCTGTCAATATAACTGATCCACATCATTTACTCACAATTGTCTTCCTAGTGAAAGTCAGGTATTGGGAGCAGAGGGAATAAGAAGACTAAGCTGGTCAACTTCTCTTTCTTGACCTACCATTAACTTTAATTGCAGTATAATTGCTTAATTATGAAGGCATAGATAGTTGAGTTGTTCAGAGATTTGAAACATTTGTGTACTTGATGTATCTATTAGTAGTTAAAAAAATAATAATAGTATATCAGAAGCTACCCAGAGCTACTCTGAGTAGTGGGGATTATCTTCTAAACTTTTAATTCTATATGGTAAAATTTCCTGATTTTGAACCTAACATCAGTGTAATTATACAGCAAATACACGTTATGACAGATTCATTTAAACATTGTAGAAATGGTAATATTTGTTGGTTATATTTGCAGCTCCTTTACTTTCTAACATAATGTAGCATTCTATGGCTATTCATAAATTTGCATTTACCATTGGTGGATATCTGAACTATATTCCATGCTCTAGAATTAATTATGCTGTAATCACTTTGTAGACTTTGGTTTATTTATTTTTTATATTTATGTTTATTTATTTTTATATTCTATATTCATTGTTTACATTCCAAAGGATTTTCCCTTTCCTGGTTCCCCCCTCTCCCTAAGCCCCATAAGTCCTCTTCCCTCCTCCAGTTCCCCAATCAACCCCCTCCCACTCCTCTGTCCTGGCAATCCCCTACAATGCTGCATTGAGCCTTTCCAGGACCCAGGCCTTCTTCTTTCTTCTTCTTGGGAATGATTTGATATGTGGACTGTGTTTTGGGTATTCTGTGCTTCTGGGCTAATATCCACTTATCAGTAACTGCATTCCATGTGTGCTCTTTTGTGAATGAGTTACCTCACTTAGTATGATATTTTCCAGTTCTAACCAGTTGCCTAAAAATTTCATGAATTCATTGTTTTTTATTGCTGAGTAGTATTCCATTGTGTAAATATACCACATTTTCTGTATCCATTGCTCCACTGAGGGACATCTGGGTTCTTTCCAGCTTCTGGCTATTATAAATAAGGCTACTATGAACATAGTGGAGCATGTGACCTTATTGCATGCTGGGGAATCTTCTGGGTACATGCCCAGGACTGGTATAGCAGGGAAGTGTCATGCCCAGTTTTCTGAGGAACCGCCAGACTGATTTACAGAGTTATTGTACCAGCTTGCAATCTCACAGGCAGTGGAGGAGTGTTCCTCTTTCTTCACATCCTTGCCAACTCCTGCTATCTCCTGAGATTTTAATCTTAGCCAATCTGACTGGTGTGTGGTGAAATCTTAGGGTGGTTTTGATTTGCATTTCCCTAATAACCAATGACGTTGAACATTTCTTAAGGTGCTTCTCAACCAGTTGAAGTTCTTCAGGTGAAAATGTTTGTTTCTGTACCCCATTTTTTGATAAGGTTATTTGGTTTTCTGAGGTCTAACTTCTTGAGTTCTTTGTATATATTGGCTATTATCTCTCTGTTGGATGTAGGGTTGGTAAAGATCTTTTCCCAATTTGATGGTTGCCATTTTGTCCTTTTGATGGTGTCCTTTACCTTAAAGAAACTTTGTAATTTTATGAAGTACCATGTGTCAATTCTTGATCTTAGAGCATAAGCTATTTGTGTTCCGTTCAGGAACTTTCCCTCTGTGCCCATGTCCTCAAGGGTATTCCCCAGTTTCTTTTCTATTTGTTTCAGTGTGTCTGGTTTTATGTGGAGGTTCTTGATCCACTTGGGGCTGAACTTAGTACAGGGAGATAAGAACAGATCAATTTGCGTTCTTCTGCATGCTGACCTCCAATTGAACCAGCACCATTTGTTGAAAAGGCTATCTTTTTTCCACTGCTCCTTTGATGAAGATCAAGTGACCATAGGAGTGTGGTTTCATCTTGCAGTCTTCAATCCTATTCCATTGATCCACCTGCCTGTCACTGTACAGGTACCATGCAGTTTTTAACAGTATTGCTCTGTAGTATTGCTTGAGGTCCACGATATTGATTCCCCCAGAAATTCTTTTACTCTTGAGGATAGTTTTAGCTATCCTTGGTTTTTTGTTATTCCAGATGAATTTGATAATTGCTCTTTCTAACTCTATAAAGAACTGAGTTGGGATTTTGATGGGCATTGCATTGAATCTGTAGATTGCTTTTGGTAAGATGGCCATTTTAACTATATTAATCCTGATAATCCATGAGCATGGCCGATGTTTCCATTTTCTGGGGTCTTCTTCAATTTCCTTCTTCAGAGATCTGAACTTCTTGTCATATAGAACTTTCACCTGCATGGTTAGAGTCACACCAACATACTTTATATTGTTTATGGCTAATGTGAACCATGTCATTTCCCTAATTTCTTTCTCATCCTGCTTATCCTTTGAGTATAGGAAGGCTACTGATTTGCTTGAGTTGATTTTATAACCAGCCACATTGCTCAAGTTTTTTTTATCAGCTATAGGAGGTCTCTGGTGGAGTGTTTTGGGCTCACTTAAGTATGCTATCATATCATCTACAAAGAGTGATAGTTTGATTTCTTCCTTTCCAAT
This sequence comes from Apodemus agrarius, assembly GCA_964023405.1. NCBI lineage: Eukaryota > Metazoa > Chordata > Mammalia > Rodentia > Muridae > Apodemus > Apodemus agrarius. The sequence continues at coordinate 132,596,206 of OZ030006.1, forward strand.
TTGCATTACTTTGACCTCCTTATGTTATCTAATTGCTCTAGCTAGTACTTCAAGTACATTATTGAAAAGATATGGAGAGAGAGGGCAGCCTTGTCTAGTCCCTGATTTTAGTGGGATTGCTTCAAGTTTCTCCATTTAGTATGATGTTGGGTACCTGTTTGCTGTATATTGCTTTTACTGGTATGGCCCTTGAATTCCTCTTCTTTCCAAGACTTTTAGCATGAATGGATGCTGGATTTTGTCAAAAGATTTTTCAGCATCTGATGAAATGACCATGTGTGTTTTTCCTTGAGTTTGTTTATGTGTGGATTGCATTGATGGATTTCTGTATATTGAACCACCCCTACATCCCTGGGATGAAACCTACTTGATTATGGTGAATGATCATTTTGATGTGTTCTTGGATTTGGTTTGCAAGAATTTTATTGAATATTTTGCATTGATGTTCATAAGGGAAATTGGCCTGAAGTTCTCTTTCTTTGTTGGAACTTTGTGTGGTTTTGGTATCAGCTTAATTGTAGCTTCATAGAACAAGTTGGATAGTGTTCCTTCTGTTTATATTTTGGGGAACAGTTGGGAGAGTATTGGTGCTAGGTCTTCTTTGAAGGTCTGATAGACTTCTGCACTAAATCCATCTGGCCTAAGCTCTTTTGGTTTGAAGACTTTCTATGTCCCCCTCCTATTTCTTTAGGGGTTACAGGACTATTCAGATGATCTATTTGATCCTGATTTAATTTTGGTATTTAGTATCCGTCTAGGAAATTGTCCATTTCCTCCAGATTCTCCAGTTGTGTTGAGTATAAGCTTTTATAGAAGGATGTGTTGATTTTTTGAATTTCCTCAGTTTCTGTTGTTATATCTCCATTTTCATTTCTAATTTTGTTAATTTGGATACTGTCTCTGTGCCCTTTGGTTAGCCTGGCTAAGGGTTTATCTATCTTGTTAATTTTCTCAAAAAACCAATTCCTGGTTTTGTTGATTCGTTGTATGGTTCTCTTTGTTTCAAGTTGATTGATTTCAGCCCTGAGTTTGATGATGTCTTGTCTTCAATTCCGCCGGGGTGAATTAGCTTCTTTTTGTTCCAGTGCTTTCCGTTGTTCCATTAAGCTGCTAGTATATGCTCTCTCCAGTTTCTTTTTGGAGGCACTCAGGGCTATGAGTTTTCCTCTTAGCACTGCTTTCATTGTGTCCCATAGTTTGGGGTATGTTGTGCCTTCATTTTCATTAAATTCTAGAAGGTCTTTGATTTCTTTATTTCTTCTTTGGCCAAGGTATCATTGAGTAGAGTATTGTTCAGCCTCAATGTTTATGTGGGCTTTCTGTTGTTTTTGTTGCTGTTGAAGACCACTCTTTCTCCACAGTGATCTGATAGGAGGCATGGGATTAGTTCGATCTTATATTTGTTGAGGCCTGTCTTGTGACTAATTATATGATCGATTTTGGAGAAGATTCCATGAGGTGCTGAGAATAAGTTATATTCTTTTGCTTTAGGATGAAATGTTCTATATACACCTGTTAAATCCAATTGGTACAAAGCTTGAATTAGTTTCACTGTGTCCCTGTAATTTTCTGTTTTCCTGATCAGTCCTTTGAGGGGAGGGGAGTGTTGAAGTCACCCACAATTATTGTGTTAGGTGCAGTGTGTGCTTTGACCTTTAGTAAAGTTTCCTTTACAAATGACGGTGCCCTTGCATTTGTAACATAGATGTTCAGAATTGAGAGTTGTTCTTGGAGGATTTTCCTTCGACCAGCAAGTAGTGACCTTCTGAGTCTCTTTTGATGACTTTAGTTGAAAGTCAATTTTATCTGATATTAGAATGGCTACCCTGGCTTGCTTCCTGAGACCATTTCCTTGTAAAATTGTCCTCCAGACTTTTACTCTAAAGTAGTGTTTGTCTTTGACACTGAGGTGTGTTTCCTGTATGCAGCAAAATGTATAAAAATGTATCCTTTTTATATCCAGTCTATGTCTTTTTATTGAGGAATTGAGTCCATTGATGTTAAGGAATAGTGATTATTACTTCCTGTCATTTTTTATGTTATTTTTATATTTGAGTGGTTATCTTCTTTTGGCTTTGATAAAAGAAGGTTACTATCTTGCTTTTTCCACAGTGTCGTTTCCCTCCTTGTATTGGTGTTTTCCTCCTATTATCCTTTGTAGGGCTGGGTTTGTGGAAAGATGTTGTATAAATTGGTGGAAAATTGGGTTTGTCATGGAATATCTTGGTTTCTCCATCTATGGTGATTGAGAGTTTTGCTGGGTATAGTAGTCTTTGCTGTCATTTGTATTCTCTTAGAGTTTGCATAAGATCTGACCAGGATCTTCTAGCTTTCATGGTCTCTGCTGAGAAGTCTGGAGTAATTCTGATAGGTCTTCCTTTATATGTTACTTGGCCTTTTTCTCTTACTGGCTTTAATATTCTTTCTTTTTTTTTTTTTAGTACATTTTGGGTATTGATTATTATGTGACAGAAGGTATTTCTGTTCTGGTCCAATCTGTTTGGAGTTCTGTAGGCTACTTTTATATTCATGGATATCTCTCTCTCTCTCTCTCTCTCTCTCTCTCTCTCTCTCTCTCTCTCTTTAGGTTAGGGAAGTTCTCTTCCATAATTTTGTTGAAGATATTTGTTGGCCCTTTAAGTTGTAAATCTTCACTCTCATCTATACCTATAATCGTTAGGTTTGGTCTTATCATTGTGTCCTGGATTTCCTGGATGCTTGGATTTTTGCATTTTGCATTTTCTTTGACTGTTGAGTCCATGGTTTCTATGGTATCTTAGGTATCTGAGATTCTTTCTTCTATCTCTTATATTCTGTTGTTGATATTTGTACCTATGGCTCCTGATTTCTTCCCAAGGTTTTCTATCTCCAAAGTTGTCTCCCTTTGTGATTTTTAGTTGTTTCTACTTCTGTTTTTAGATACTGAATGGGTCCTTCACTTGTTGTTTGTGTTTGCCTGTAATTCTTTAAGAGATTTTTGTGTTTCCACTTTCATGACTTCTGCCTGTTGACCCAAGTTCTTCGCTATTTCTTTAAGTGATTTTTGCATTTCCTCTTTATTGGCTTCTATCTTTTGACCAATATTCTCCTGAAATTTTTTAATGATTTTTGTGTTTCCCTTGTAAGGGCTACTAACTTTTGATTCATTTTCTCCTATATTTCTTTAAGAGATTTATTTATGTCCTTCCTGTGTTCTTCTAACAGCAACATGACCACTGATTTTATATCCAAATCTTGTTTTTCTGGTGTGTTGTGGTATCCAGGACTTGCTGTTGTTGGAGAATTGGGTTCAGATGCTTATTCCCTAGATTTCTGTTAGTATCATTCCTACATTTGCCTTTTTCCATCTGGTTATCTCTGGTGTTAGTTGGTTTTGTTGTCACTGGCTGGTGCTTGAATCTCCTATGAGCCTGTTAGGCTATTTCTGCACAGCTGGTTGTCTGGGTTTTCCCTGGTACAGATTGCTGATGAGCTGCCCTCCTCTTGCATGTCATTGGAGCCCTCGTGTGTCTTTCCCCAAGCAATGTTATACCCAGGTTGTCTCTGATGATGGTGGATGCTGCAGGGACCTTTTCCAAGTGCTGATGACTCTGCATGTCAAATGAACCCTGACAGGGCTGGCACACTGACTTCCCGCAGGGCTTCTCAGGCCATGGTTGCAGGCAGATGCCTGACAGACTGAGAACCAAGCAATGTTAGAGTTGGACTATATCTGTATATCTAGTGCTGCTTGCCAGCTCTATCAGGTGTCTGGGAGCCAAGATGGTGGAGAGCCTCTCCAAGTACTGGTCAGTCTGCAGGGCAAACTTCCCCCAACATGGCTGGCACACAGACGGTCCTCAGAGCTGCCCCGGCCATGGGTGAAGGCAAAAGCCTGACAGAGTGAGACTCAAGCGATGTTAGACTCACTCGGGCTATGTCTGCGTACCTGGCTCTGTCTGTTAGATCTGTCTGGGGTCCAAGAGCCAAGATGGTTTATTTTGTATATTATATTTTATGTTTATTTTGGTGGATTTAGATACATTCATTTATGTTAGAAATATCCCACATCTAAGATATATAATTTGGATAATGTGTGAAGTACTGGGGGGTGTTGGCAGGTTTTAAAGCCATTTCTCAAATTTCCTTCACATACATCATGCCCAAGAGTTCTCAGTCTTCAAATCCTTTCTAATACTTGATGTGAAAAGTTTATTTTTTATTGTCTATATACTGGCATATATTAAATTCATTTCTTAGAAGCCTCATGCAGAAATGTCTAAAAGTTATTGGTCAAAAGAATGTAAACTAGTCAGTCTTGGAGCTTGAGAGATGACTTATCATTTATAGCCCTTACTGCTGTTCTCATGGACACAAGTTCAGTTTTCAGCTGTAGCTCCAGGGCATCAAACACCTCTGGATTCTGATATTGCCTGCATTCATGTGCACATAAACACTCACCAGCATACAGGTGTACATAATTAAAAATAATTAAAGATCTTAAATAACAAAAAATGCATGAAAATTCACTCCTGTTTGCAGAGGATCCACTTTTGCTTCAGTGATTGTAGGAAGACTCTGAACAATGTCCTGTAGTCTCTCCACAGACTCAAGAGGTGGAAACCTGGAAAACACACCACTTTAGCATCATCAGTGGAAATACTGGCTTAGTCTTGTGCTTGTAACAGCATGGTGTGTCACAAAGGGCTGCATGCATTCCAGTGGCCTATAATATTGTAATAGAGTGTAACGATTCTATCACGTAGTGACATTGCAGCTGTTGTGATAGCTTTATGAACTGCTCAAATGTTTGCAGTGATGCTGGTGGATAAAACCCACTGAGTGACCAATCATGAGAAAGTACAGCATATACTCTTATGAATAGTGCATAATACTTGATACTGATATTGATAATTGACACTGATACTGATATTGTTGCTGATTTTGGTAAACAGCATACATGACTATGCTACTGGCTTATGCAGTTAGTATTCTATACTTGTTATCATCATTTTGGAGCAAATTTTAAATGGGTGTTCTAGAAGGCATTGTTTCCCTGAAGGTAAAGCAGTACCTCCAGTGCGAAGAGATGAAGTGGTAGAAGAGTGATGATGGTAATGAGTCTGATTTGTTGGTTAAACTGTGTGCTTGTGCTTTGGCTTTCAGCAAAGCAAGCAAAAAAATAAAATTTTATTTATATATATATATATATATATATATATATATATATACACACATTTGTGAAATAAGGATATGAAGGAAGATATATATTTTGGTACTGCTATACAGTGTTTTGTTTTAAGCTAAATGCTACTGTGAGTCTAAAATTGCTAAAAATCTTAATAAAGTTTACAGGTTTTAGTAATTTAATGTTAACATTATTGAAGAAAAATTTTCAATAAATTTAGGATAGGTGTGTGTTGGGAACACACACACATATTGCATGGACTGGCTATGAAAGTGTGTCCCTGTTCTCATTTGTTAATTGGTGTGCAGGTGACACTAAGCTAGCAGGATGTGTAAATGTTTGTCATTCCCTCGTCTGTCTAAAAGGAAAGGCAAGCTGTGATGGGTAGGAATATTGCACACTGTGCTAATAGCCTTTTCCCCCCTTTTGTATGAGAAAGAATTATGGCATTTGAGGAATCCAGCTGGCAGCTGGATCTGGTTCTGGACAATCAACCTGTCAGACAGAAGAGGCAGGAGGATGAGAGAAGCAGAGCAGGTCTGAAGCAGCCAGGTGCAGGGCACAGAGGCAGTGCAGAGGGCATAGCAGGTGGAGAGATGCAAGGGTGGAGAGAAGTTGGGTTAAATTAAATGGACTAGCTGAAGCCACCAGCTTTAGACTAGTCAGATGTCACCATGTCTTTATTATTAAACTTCAAGTGGGAAGAACCCCCAAAATTCCAGTAGATGTGTACTCAGTGTTTATGACATGAAAGGCAGTGCAGAGTATGGCAATAGGTTTTCACACTTACTACAAACAAGCAACTTCAAACCCTGTGTTGTGTCATTTACAATGATAAGTCCTGTATAGGTGTCTCATTCTTTTTAATCTTTGACAGTACATATTCTTTGCTGTACATTTTCTATGTCTACATATGAATAGTTTCAGAAATGTTTAATTGTACTAATGTTTGTCCTTAGTATTATAAACAATAATGTGCCATACAAGTTTTGGTCTAGGTGTAGTTGTCTATGCTATAACAGAACATAGCTCTACCACCTAGCTCGTGTATGTATACTCTATGATGTTCCCACAATAAAAGAGTTGTCCATTGGCCAGTGTGCATTGACCACTGAAGTGTGTTTCTGTTATTACACAATATGTAAATATGGTAAGGAACTGTGGATTAAAACAGAATATACTTTAGAGAAATAATAATTATATACAGCAATGATAGCATCATACATAGAACAAAATGTGTTGTATATAGAGAGAATATTCATTAATCATGAGAGATTAACTAGCTACATGGTCAGTACAGAAATGAACTCACTCCATTGGTACCTTGGACCGACACTGATCTGAGCATCTTTTCTCACTGCATAAGCTTCTCTTGTGAGAAGAGTTCAGATCCCACCCTTTGAAACTGTGACACAGCAAGGAAACACTCAGATGAAAGTACACTAGAGCAGTCTCCACTTAAGAAGTTGGAGTCTTGCAAGAGTGCCAACCTTATGAAAACAGCTGAGGAGTGAACTGGTGGCCAAGTATCCTTGGAAAGCACTGAACTCTGCTGTTGGAAATATATTTCTGTTATTAAATTATCTCTGCTTTATTCTTATGTGGATCCTTGCAATGACACATGGTAAGGCATCAAAATATATTGAATAACTGGGCAAGTGGCACACTAAATCAGATAGGATGGCCTTAATATCTGGGGGTGTGCCCTAGCAAGTCAATTATCTCTCCAGTGACTTTTAAAATGTAGGATCCACAATTAGTTTTATCTTTGAGTAGGATTTTTATTTTACTATTTTTATCTTAGCTAAACTGTTTAGTTTTGTTTAGTTTAGTGTTAGTAAAAGAATACAGTAGCTGCAAGTTAAATAAGTTCACATGTGGAAAAGGATCATCAGGCCAGTGAATGAAGACATAGTTCCAAATCGGATTAGAGCTACTGTGTCTTGTCTACAGCACACTTCTGATTGTGGTAAGCATCTTCAATACCCTTTATCCATTCCTGCTTTTGTTCCTGGCCAAGTGAATGCCTCCCTGGTATTCTAGACTTTGAATGTTGTGGCTGTGAAGTACTTGAAGATCTAGGTTGTTGTACTCTACAAGTGCCATGTTCACTTTCACTTTTAAAGCACACATTGTAAAAATTAGGTTTCGCAAAGCTGAAAGACCAAGTGCCTCTACTCCCACTAATGCCATATAAGGCAGTTCCCTGTTACATATGTAGCAGAAGCCATGGATGACCCATGTTTACACTTTTGTTGGTAGTTTAGATCTGTGAACTCTGAGGGGTCTAGTTATTTGATATTATTCTTATGGGGTTGCAATTCCCTTTGGCTGAATCAGCCCTTCCCCTAAGTCTTCCATTGAGATCCTCAGGCTAAGTCCAATGGTTGGCTATTTCTGCATCTGTCTTTCTCAGGTGCTGGCAGAGCTTCTCAGGAGAGAGTGGTACCAGGCTCTGTCTGCAAGCACATCTTGGCATAAGCAATAATACCAGGTTTTGTATCTGCAGATGGAATGGATCCATGTAGTGGATCTCATGGTGGGGAGTTCTCTGAACAGCCTTTCCTTCAGGCTCTGCTCCATTTTTGTCCCTGCATTTTCTTTAGCTAGGGGCAATTCTGGCTTAAAATTTTTTAGATGGGTGAGTGGCTCCATCCCTCCACTCGGGACCATGTCTATCTACTGGAGGTGGTCTCTTCGGGTTGGGTTCTATCTCCCCTCTGTTGGTTATTTTGGTTAATATCATCCCCACTGGGTCCTGGGAGCCTCTCAGATCTCTGGTACCAGGAACTTTCTAGTGGTTCATCCAGTTCCCCCCCCCCAACTGCTACTTATTTCTTTTCATTCTCTTGACCCTCTGCACTTATCTCCTGTCTCTTCCCATTCCTGATTCTGCCCCCCTTTTTATCTCCTTCCCCTCTTCCACCCAGTCCTTCCCTTCCTCTCCCTCCCATGATTATTTTGTTCCCCCTTCTAAGTGGGTTTGAAGCATCCACATTTTGGCCTTTCTTCTTGTTAAGCTTCATATTGTCTGTGAGGTGTATCATCAGCATTCTGTAATGTGACTAGATAGCTATGTTTTCAGTACCAGGCCTGATTTCCATCTTGTTGAGCAGGTCTTCTGTCAATAAAAAGGCTTTTCTTATCACCATGTCATGCATGCCACTAATGCACACTTAGAGTTATCTTGCCATGCTGTTTTTTTATGTGATTTATAGACATCCTACATGGGTAGTAGCTCTGGTTGCTTCCTTCCATTGGAAGCTTGCATAGTGCATTCTGGCACCATGAAAGCTATTCGACAGGAAGAGTTGAGTTCCACTGACAGGATCCAGATCAGTTCCAATTCAGGGGTCTCTGAACTGTTACTGAATGGTATGATCTCTTCAATAGTAGGACCTATTTTTGCTTCTCGAGGACAACCAAGGGAAACAGAAATAGGATGTATGTTTTGAAAGTCTCCTGAACAGACCTAGACAAGTTCTTCTCCAAGATTTATGACAATTCAAAAGAGCGATACTTGTTGTCTGATATTGGGGATTTTGTTAGGTGTTCCTTGGATCTTGGAGGGAGTATTGTAGTTCAGATTTAAAAGTTCACTAAAACTATACATTAATAGTTATAAATGGAATTGCACAACTCTAGTTTTATTTTAGGGTAAATAGTTAGTACTATGATTCCTCAGACATTCCTGCTATTTTACTCAATTCCATATACTTCTCTCTTTTCATTTTTTCAAATTATTATTTTCTTTTCTATGCTTATTATTCTATAAATTGGTGGTCTGAAAGAAGTAAGAAAAGCAAGCACAAGGAATATCATTTATCATTTCTGAACACTGCTCAGGATTTAGACAGAAAGACTTAGATTGTATTATCTTGAATATTTTTGGTTGCCAATATGTTTATACCTGAATCACGACTGAAGTTTATAAATAAATAAATAAATGCATGTACAATTATTATATGCATCATATAGAAACATGCATATATAATACTTTGGCATAAATATACATGTAACCATTAAAATATAGTGACTACTGAGAATTACCTTACAATTCAATGTAAAATATTTATATTTGTGACTAAGTTACATATATATGTAAATAGCATGTAGATATATAGGTTTGTGTTAGAAGTCATTTTTTCTGTTGTGTGCTAGTGTGTTTTATATTTTATGATTTGTTTAATGAGTATACATGACTATTAAAATTAAAAATACTAGTTATCCAAAGTTAACACATATCTAAATAAGTAATCAGAATCGCTTACATCTTATAAAATACTTCTTATGTACAGGCTCTATGAAGATTAAGTAAATTGCCAATATTTCATTCACTATGTCCCTACTAAATAATAATAAAAATGTTTGCTTTTTATTCAGTTGCAGTTGTTTTATAAACATATTACTTTGAAAATTCTAAATAAAAGAAGCAATTAAGTGTAGATTTAGCACACATATTATTACTCAGATGAAGAATGATGTTCAGGTGAGGAACCAATATAGGTATGTTAGATTGCTCTCCATTTTTGGGACCTCTAGGAGACATGGGTAAAGGCAAGATAATTGTGGACAGCCAATATATTGAGGATTTACAATATTGAAGCTAGGAAAACTTTCCAGTGCTGTGTAGGGTTGAAAAGGCATCATGTCAGGAACCAAAAGCAGAGGCTACTGTCTGCTCCTCTCCATGGTGAAGCAGGCAATATCTATTATCTCTTATATGTTTCAGAAAATTGCTTTTCTAAAGCTCTGAAATCATAAGAATTGTAAGAGAAGAAAAAAAACAGTAAGAAGAATTAAAGCCAAGACCAAGAATGAAAACAGGTGAATTAGGTACAGTAGAATAAATTAGTAATGTAATCACTGGGATAAGAGAACAGCATTACAAGTGATGATATAGTACAGGAAAAGACAAGGCTTATACAACAACCTGTATCATTTATTAAGTTAGTATTTAGAAGCATCAGGGAAGATATTGTTTTATGCCTTATTGATCAATATAGATTTTCTGTTCATAATTTATTGATCACTAATATATCTATTGTAACAAATTGAGTAAAATGACTATTGTGTTTACTATATTAAAGAGAAGTATTAATAACAATATACTTTGGCTTTCGTGATACTTAAAGATAAATAAAATTATTATTTGCACCAAGTTTCCAAAATTGAATATAATGCAAGGAAGATAATTATTGCTCTTTTAAATTAGAATTAATCAATGTATTTTTTAACTATAAATAAATAGCTCAGAGCTATAGTCACTATCGAAAATACATTGAGGATGCAATGTGTATGGGAATGGTTAGGAAGGTTGCAGACAAAAACTGTGAAGACCAACTTTCAGAACTTTGATTGATCACATTAATCAAATAGCATCAATCAAATTGATCCAATCATAGGACATGAGTGAACAAAAGAAGCTTTGAGAAAGGGAAGTCCTGAGTGCTGTAGAGAGGAACACAGCTTTGCCAAGGATCAGGACCTTAGATACACAAGAGATGGTAAAGAGCTCCTCCTGGTGCGAGTTTCAAAGGGATGGTGTCGTTTCCCAATAGTCTATGTGCTGATGTTGGCAGTGTGTGCAGAAAATGTCCACCATAGCTTTATCCCCCCCACACCCCCATCCCTATCCCCACCTAATAATTATTCCCCTACAACAACTGCCAAGATTAGCAATCAGTGCTTTCTTATTCAGCTGGAGATAGTAACCCTGCTCCCCCTTTTGTCTGTTTGTAGTAACCCACATCTCTTTTCAGTTTATGTAATAACCTTCCCTCCCTGCTCAATAACATACATTAAACATTCTTAGCTCCCTAAGTATTGAGGCTTCTCCAAGTCTCAGCATTTCTGCCCATATTTCTATATTTGCTTCTCTTTAATCCATTTTTCCCAGTTAAGTTCATCCCTAGAGCTGTGGAAAGATGTTGCAAAGACTGAATAAAGTGTAAACATCACATAGACTATCTATCCATGATGGTTGTGCATGCCTTCAGCCTGCAACTACTACAGTTTTATTCACAGGGCCTTGAGTAGCTTGAAACGCCTGGCATTTAACTGCATTTACTCCTGCATGGATATACATACTTAACCATTAGGAACCAGGATGTTCACATGAGCTCGAATGTATAGCATTTGGATTTTTGAGCCAGGGTTACATCATGTAGCATTTTCTCGTTCTACCAAATGTCCTGTAAGCTTTCTAGTTTCATTTTCCTTATAACTGAATGAAGTCCCATTGTACATATGTACCCTAGTTTCACTACTCATTCTTTCCATGATGGACTTCTAAGCTGATTGCATTTTCTTGGTACTGTGAATAGAATAGCCAAGAATGTGGGTGTGGCAGCATTTGTGTGGTAGAATATAGAGTCTCCTGGTAAATACTCCACAGTGATATAGATTGGTCACTCGGAGCGGTGGTTTTAGTCGTCTAAGCCTTCATATTGATTTTCATTGTGGTTGTACCAGTTTCCTCTCCTCTAACAGAGAACCAGCCTTCCCATCTTTGCCAGCATTTGCTTTCGTTTGCTTGGCAGTGAGACTAACTGAAGCATTAACTTACATCTGTCTGAAGGCTAGAGATTATGAGCATTTCTTAAAATATGCTTTGATCATTTTTATTTCTTGTTTTGAGACCCGTCTGTTTGCTGGCCTTCTCTGACAGCACACATGCTGGAGAGGGGTCTGTGAATATTCTGGTATTTTTTTGTACCACACCTTACCCTCTATTTCAGCACTTTCCACCACTATCACATCTTCTGTGTCAAACATTTCCCCTATCCTTACATGCTTCATCACATCTTAGTATTTAGCTCATGAAAGGCCTGCATTGACAAAATTGTAATTCTTTACTTTAATAAATTAAACTCTTAAAAATTTAAATGTATTTAGATAGCTGATGTTTTTAGCATTCTTATTGGATAATTCCTTTGAATAAGCTGGGGTATAATCAAGATATTAAAGTGAGCATAGGACTACATAATCCTATGTAGAAAAAATAGGATTATATTTTAAAAATGATTTTGATTTTAAAAAGACATATTAGATGAGAAAAATTGACAAGTCCTGAAGACAATACATCTGTAGGGCTGAATCTCATATATCTATGAGAAGAAATGGGATTAGACAGTATGAACAGACAGGAAATTTAGAATGAACAGTTTGTTTTAAAGATCACAATAAAGGAATGGAAGTATTAATATTAAATATGTCTCCTAGATTAAAAGATATATATCCGAATATAGCACAAAAGACCCCATGCTGGTCATATATGCAACCACAGGAGATAAGAGTATATAATATTCCTTTAATTACAGATTTTTAAATATATAATACTCATGTACATCCAACTTACATTGAATGTAATGAAGAGAAGGCTAAAGAAATGTAATACACATAAACCAAATGCACTTCTATCCAACCCTAAAAATGAAATACTGACATTTACAGAAATATAGATGAAAATGGAGGTTATTATGTTAGCAAAATACATTAAGATAGACAAATGCTGTGTGTTCTCACTTATATATGAATTGTGAAAATATCTGTCTCAGGGAAGGAGAGAATTTAATGGTGTTTGATGAAAGCTAGCATATGAAACATGGAGGAAGATGTGGTGAAAAAATGAGGGATGAGCCAGGGGTCAGACAGGAAGAATGGCTCTTACTGTTCTATAGTAACAGTGCTTGTCTACAACTGTGTTCTCAAATTAACTAGTGGATTGTTAGAGTTCTGTTGCTAAGATATGATAACTGTGTGAATCCAACTATTATGATATAACCATTACCCATAGTATTTATGTAATGAAATGCCACATTCCATAAACATGTAAAATTGTGTCATGGTACCAATTCTAATTAAACAATATATTAAAACCGGATAGATTAGTACCACAATAAGTAAACCAATCTGGATTAGGCATCATTTTATTTTAGTAAAAGTAGAGGAAGCAACAACAAAGTATTTGCAGAAGAAATGGTGTTATAGCACATAATAAAGGGCACTAAACTCCTGAAAGAAATATCTCCAAAAGATTCATATTGAGAACAAATGACGAGTGTTTTCATTTTAATGAGCCAATGGTAACAAAGAGCAACATGTATGAGGCTGATTAATCACCATTTAAAAAACACAATAACAATTAGATAATGAACTAACAAATTTAATAACCTATCACAAGAATATTAAAATGACAATTTGGTGTTATCTCAAAATTACAAGTTTAAAAATATTTTAATTGTACATTTTAACTTCTGAGTATCTATTCTTCAAAAATGTTTATTTATCCCATAAATCAGAACTGATATCGAGACAATCTGCCCTATTGCAGTGACACTTTTTTCATTCGTTGTTAATTCTTGGTTATAGTTTCTTCATAATGAATTGTGCCGTAACTATTCTGAAAGAAATATAGTTGTCATACCATTGTTTATAATAATAAATTAACACAGACCAATCATCTGTCATTCAGAGATTTTACTAATAGTTTATGCTCATGTATATTAGAAAATGCCAAAATACATGTAATATAAATCACTTAAGGCTTTTGCTTGCTCAAAAACTATGAGGGCCTGAGTTTAATCCTCACAAACATGTAAAAAGCTGAGTACCATGGTACTTTTGTAATTCCAACAATGTTGAGGTGGAAGGCAGAGATAAGCTCTGGGAGCTCATTGGACAGCTCGTCTGACACACATGGTTAAAGTTCCAGGCCAATGAAAAACTCTGCCTGAAAGGAAAAACCAACAAAAGCAAAACAGCAACAACAAAAGGAAGCAACAAAAAGGAAGCCAAAATCACCTGAAACACGATATGCAAAATTGTACTCTGACTACCCCTTATACACATGCATGTATTCACACTCTAGTTTGTCTATACCAAATCGCAAACATGTACTTAACACATGCACAAAATAAATGAATAAATGACAAAGGCCCTGGACCATAAAATCCCTGGTTGTAGTTGCCTATAATGTATAAATTAACAATAATCGGTCTTGGGTATATAAGCACTAGATTCTGGATGGGGGACATTTGCTGTGCTATATTTATTCAAATTTCAGTGTTTTATATATTAATGGAGAAATTAAAATGATTATACAATTTTGCTGAGTTTCTACATCATCATATGATTAAAATAGTTCTTAAGTTAAAAAATGATCAAACACAAGGATTTATTATAAAACCAGTTTTTTAATATTATTTATTGGATATATTCTATACTTACATTTCATTTCCCTTTTTCTGGTTCCCAAAACCAGTTTTTGCAAAACCTTGACAGAAAGCGATGCACCTTAGGTTTTGAAATGTGGTGGCTACTTCTCATGGAATTTATGCTGATGAGAGCAGCTCGAGGTAGATTCTTCTCAGTCTGTCATTGCATTTTATAGTGAAATAAAATTCCTTTTCTTTGAGACTACCCTCTACGTACTATCCTTGGATACTCGTTCTAACCATAGATTTTATAGACATGTTAGAGGTATCTTGTTCTAATATATTTCCACAACAGTCATAATATTATTTTTATTGAAGTTGCTGGCTAAGAACTTAAGAAAACAAGAGCGGTGGAAAATACAGCTATGATCTGAGAAATACACACAAATAAGAGCTACTGTATGCTTAACTTAAATTTAATTTTAAAGTAGAAAAAACCATGACTCTATGCTTCCAAAACCTTAGGCAGATGTCTTGTTAATATAATCAAAATAAATTCATGCATAAGGAATATATTTTATTGAATATTTACATTTGCATATTAAACTTATAAAAGTCATTTGTTTTGTAGCAGCATGGTGTAGTTTTAAGATACAGATTGAAGATACAGGATAAAGAAATTAGTAAATGATTAATTCAGCTTTTGCAGTCTTTTGTATTGGATGTATTGATAACTTTTGAACATTTCAATATCCACTTTGTGTACAAAATTGGTTGTATCTTTTTTGGCAGCCAATAACACTAATTGAGATTATAGTTACTTTTCCTTAGATATTAGTTAGGTAGCTACTTTTCAGATGTAGAGTGTATTCTTTCTTTTGTTTTAATTTTTTATTGGATATTTTCTTTATTTATATTTCAAATGTTATCCCCTTTCCCTGATATCTCCCTGAAACCCCCTAGCCCATCCCCCATGCTTCTATGAGGGTGTTCCCCTACCCATCCACCCACTCCTGTCTCCTCAAACTAGGGCATTAAGCCTTCACAGGACCAAAGGCCTCTACTCCCATTGATGCCCAACAAGGTCAGCCTCTGCTACATATGCAGTTGGAGCCATGAGTCCCTCCATGTGTACTTCTTGGATGTTGATTTAGTCCCTGGGAGCTCTGTTGGGTTTGGTTGGTTGCTATTGTTGTTCTTCCTATTCGATTGCAAACCCCTTCAGCTCCTTTAGTCCTTTCTCTATCCATTGAGGACACCATTGCGTGTCCCTGTGCTCAGTCCAATGATTGGCTATGAGCATACACCTCTGTATTTGTCAAATGCAAAGTCTCTTTCTCTATTCATCTTTGACAGAAAAGAAATTAGTTTGAACCTTTACCATCTAAAACATATTTTCCTTTTCTTTTTCATTAAATTTCAAGTGAAAAACTCTTCAAGAAATATACTTTATTTCTTGTTCTTTTTGTAGTCAGAATATTTTTGTATCAGTATAGGAGATTGGTATGATTCCTATCTAAAGTTCTCTGCTGTGATGAAATAATATAGAATTCTATTTGAATGGGTCTAGGAATAGCTTTCTTTAGTCCAAACAATGATAGCACTTTTTATTTTCTACTTAGCTGTTCTAAAGAGCTTAAGTTAAGAATGGCAACGCTAAAGTGTCTATTAAATATATTTCAACAAAATAGTACTTTTTCACAGTTCTAAATGAAATGTTTGCATCACAAAAAACTGCCTGTGCCCTGATTTGGCTTCAACTTTTCTGGTCCCAGCTGGATCTGAGAATTTCATATTTGTACAGAATGAATAATGAATTTTTAAGTTTCCTTTGTTTCATGTAGATTCGGAAAAATGGCTCAGGTTGGTTATTCTATTATTCAGTTTCCTGTCACACAGAAAACAACAATTCAGTTTACAATTATCTTACTTTTGTACATTCATCAGAGCAACTTTTGTGGTTTGCTTTTTTTTTCTGAGAAATTACTTATTTTGAAAATAAATTTTTCAATTCAGAAATTAGAGTTACAAATGTCCTTTCTACTGATTTTCTCTATCTTGGAAAAGGAGTTGGCCAAACTGTCAGGTTGCCTCGTGGTTTTCTGTGATATGGCAGCCAGATTTAAATATTTATTCCTGAATAAGTAGGACTTCATACAATTCCTCCATGGTATTCGCTGACAAACAATTGATATTGCTTCCATTCAATTTTGATTCCATTTTGCTTATTAAAGTATTGGGCACTTTGAGAAACTTCACAGCTGAATAAAATTACTTACCACATTAAATGAGGAAAATGGGTTTTAAGGATCTAGATTAACAATGCTGGGAAAAACAGCTAATCCTTCAGATCCTGATGACTGCCAATGAGATAAGGAACTTTCATAAAATGATGAAAATGCTTAACACTAAATGGGATGACTTATGTTGATCACATAGCAATCTCTCTAGGACTGTAAGAATGAGAATCTTTCTTCTTTCTCCTCCTCCTCTTCTTCATTTTGTAATATAAGGTAAATACTACCAAATTATATTCTAGTCTCCAGACAGATGACATAAAAGCAGTTTTTAAAGAGTTTCAATGAAATTGAAATGAACAGAAATGTTTTCATACACTTATAGAGAAAAGTACCAAAGATATGAAAGTGATTTAGTGATTTTTAAAAACTCAAATACTTTTCATACTTTGTATGAAAAAGTTATACCCAGTGAAATTAAAAAAAAAAAAAAAACAGGCCGGGCATGGTGGCACACGCATCACATTTAATCCCAGCACTTGGGAGGCAGAGGCAGGCAGATTTCTGAGTTCGAGGCCAGGCTGGTCTACAGAGTGAGTTCCAGGACAGCCAGGGCTACACAGAGAAACCCTGTCCTGAAAAAAATAAAACAAAAAAACAAAACAAAAACAAACAAACAAACAAAATAAAAACAATAGACTTCATCAATATAAACCAAATGAAAAGAATTATATATGAACTTGATAGCAGTCAGGTTGAAAATTCGAAGAGTTGTGTGTGTGTATGTGTATGGGCGTGTGCGTATGTCTGTGTGTTTGTCAGAAATTCATGAGTCTTTGTGAGTTGTATCTAACCACACTGATGGGCAGAGTTAAGTCATATGGGAAGGAGCTTGATGTTCTAGTGTTACTGAATAATAAGATGACTGCAGGCAACAGGAAGGTGCTGTACACTCAAGAATCCAGAAAACTGTTTCTAGGAGACATTATAATTGGTTCATGTGTTTGCATAAGCACAACTAAGCATGATGAGATATACAGATATATCTAGACATTACTTGAAACTGCATGCATATATTCAATTTTATTTAAAATTATAAATGGGATTAAACCCACAGAGATTTAAGATCTGCCTTTTATCAGTGTCACATACTGGCTTTATTGACACCAGTATTTACTTACCTGTGGTTTAGTTTGTCAGAATTATTTTGAGTTGTCATCTTATCTTGCTGCTCCAGCTGGGGAAAGCAAGATCAACATGATGGAACCTTCTAAGATTCTGTTCCTTTTGGATGCCTCCTACCCTGCAAAGGAGTGTTGTTGATTTTGAAGATAATATTGCTGCTACCTTTTATACTCTCTTACTTTAATTTCCCTCTCCTGTGACTCTGCATGTTGAACAATGACGAATGTTTTCTATATCCCTAGTCTCCTTTCACCTACTTTCACACTCAACTGAAAAGGGACAAAAAGCATTTTATGAATTTGGTTTTATTTATAAAACATTCTGTAATTTCTACAACTGAATTGTTTGTATGATGATAGTCAAGAATTTTACCTTGGAAAATTGTATGGGAATAAGGGTAATATTTTAAGTGACCTGTCACTGAAACATTACATAGAGTTCTCTGATGAGTTGAGTATTTTTCTGTTTGTGTATGTTAAAATGATAAATACATACCACACAAATGTGAAATACATAACTCTACATTTGCCTAAAAACATTGAATACAAATACGCAGGAAAATTTGTGTGGAGGGGTGTGCTTGCATGCATATATGTGTGTGTGCCAGTGTACATGTGTCTGTGTGATGTTCCTAAAAGTACTCAAAATCAACAATCTCTTCCTATGATCTTTCAATTTCAAGTGAGAATCTAGCATTTACCTTGAAGAATATACAAGTAATCTTTTATGTAAGGATATTTAAATACTAAGAAGACAGATTTTAGTTTCAAATAAGTTAATGTGTGATAAAAATTTCATAAGTCAGAGCTAGGCAACTAGGTAAGTCAGCATTATTCTTATCTAGCATGCACAGAAACCTGGGTTTGTTCCCAGCAGTATGTAAACTATATAAGATTGCACACCCATAAGCCTAGTACTTGGGAGGGTGAAACAAGAAAATTAGAAGTTCAAGATCACCCTCAGTTATACACCCAGTGTAAAGGATATAAGACCCCTCTGTCAGCAGAAAAATGCAGTAAATGTTTTAAGGAAATAATAGGACTAGATTTACTGGAGATAAAACATTATAAATCATGCTTAGTATAAGTAAGTATGAATAATGGTCAAAATAGAAATAAAATTATTTTCATATTATCAGTATAATATCATTATATGTTCACTGCTAAGGTGGAGACATGCTAGACTACAGCATCTTTACAGGTCTCAACGGAAATAAAAATTCACATTGTGTCACATCCAGAACTGGAACCCAGTGGGACCCTTAAGGGGTCCATAACTAGGTCATGAGGGCCCCACCATCATTGCTGGTCTAATATAATCACAGCTGGTTTTGCTTTATCTGATCAATGAGACTCACATTTTATTCCTGAATGTCTCAGATTAGATGTTGTCATCATGCTTTTAGTCTTCCAGAACCTTGAGCTATCAAAACCAAACTAATCAGTCAAACAACAAACACCTCTGTTCTTCATAAATTATATGGAATGTCCTGTGTTATTGACATAAATAAACTTAATATCATGTCTGTATAGTATTATGGGAAAGTTAAAAAAGTAATTTTTATTATGTAATTTTCAGTCTGCCAAAATCTCTCAATGGAAAATGACTCCCTGGTGACATTTATGTACTCTTCCTAAACATTTATTTTGCAGCGTGGTATAGTTTATATAAATCAGTTTATATAGTTTATATAAATTAAGGCTCTTATAAGGGAAAAACTGAAATGGGAAAGCTTTTATACTATGTTTCACTCAGTAATCAAGTTCAAAGACTATGGGTATGCATCAAAATAAGATAGAAATCTATTCACATCATGAGATACCAAAAAGAAAGAATATATTCATGTACAGTATTGTTTTCCCCACATACAACACTGTACTAACTTTTATAATTTTGTAATAACATTAAATGAGAAGGAGTATGACTGTGGTTGAACATGTCAGAAATTAATAAATAATGAATGAGCAGGAAATCAGGAATGTGAAGGTACATTTCAGCTGAAAGAGTTAAAATGGCAACTCTGCTTTATTTATAAACTGTATACAGCTACTTGGTAAAAGTTAAAAGATTAATTTCAAAACATAGAAAACATGATTTCTTACAAACTCCTGCTTTGCCTTTTTTTCCATCTCCTTAGCCAATCTGAGACTTTGTATCTTGTCTCATCTTCAGCATGACTATAATTCATTGGGTATGACTGTGTATTGACTTGAATATTTCAAGTCATTTCAAAATGCAAAAATAGACTCTTACTTACAGTAAGTTGTATTATTTGGCAAATTTGTTTTATATTATATCTAGAGGTCCAGGGTTGACATAGAGCATAAACTTCAAAAAAATATAAACAAAAACCCTAAAAGTCTCCACAGCTCCTTTGTCAAAGATGAAGTGATCATAGGTGTGTGGGTTCATTTCTGGGTCTTCAATCCTATTCCATTGATCTACCTGCCTGTCACTCTACCAATACCATGCAGTTTTTAACACTATTGCTCTGTAGTACTGCTTGAGGTCCTGGAAGTTCTTTCACTGTTGAGAATAGTTATAGCTATCTTTCGCCTTTTGTTATTCTAGATGAATTTGAGAATTGCTCTTTCCAACTCTATGAAGAACTGAGTTGGGATTTTGATGGGGATTGCATTAAATCTGTATATTGCTTTTGGCCATTTTTACTATATTAATCCTGCCAATCCATGAGCATGGGAGATTTTTTCCATTTTCTGAGGTCTTCTTTGATTTCCTTCTTCAGAGATCTGAAGTTCTTGTCATACAGATCTTTCCTTGTTTGGTTAGAGTCACCCCAAGATACTTTATATTGCTTGTGGCTATTGTGAAGGGTGTCATTTCCCTAATTTCGTTCTCAGCCTGTTTGAGTATAGGAAGGCTACTGATTTGCTTGAGTTGCTTTTATACCCAGCCACTTTGCTGAAGTTGTTTATCAGCTCTAGGAGTTCTCTGGTGGAGTTGGGTCACTTAAGTATACTATCATATCATCTGCAAATAGTAATATTTTGACTTCCCCCTTTCCAATTTGTATCCTTTTGACCCCCTTATGTTGTCTAATTGCTCTAGCTAGAACTTCAAGCACTATTTTGAAAAGATATGGAGAGAGAGGGCAGACTTGCCTAGTCCCTGATTTTAGTGGAATTGCTTCAAGTTTCTCTCCCTTTAATTTGATGTTGTCTACTGGTTTGGTGTATATTGCTCTTACTATGTTTAGGTATGGGCCTTAAATTCCTGTTCTTTCCAAGACTTTTAGCATGAAAGGATGCTGAATTTTGTCAAATGCTTTTTCAGCATCTAATGAAATAACCACGTGGTTTTTCTTCTTTAAGTTTGTTTATGTAGTGGATCACATTCATGGATTTCCGTATATTGAACCATCCATGCATCTCAGGGATGAAGCCTCTTGATCATGGTGAATAATCTTTTTGATGTGTTCTTGGATTTGATTGGCAAGAATTTTATTGGGTATTTTTGCATCAACAATCATAAGGGATATTGGCCTGTTTCAACAAATGGTGTTGGCTCAACTGGAGGTTACCTTGCAGAAGAATGCACATTGATCCATTCTTATCTCCTTGTACTAAGATCAACTCGAAGTGGATCAAGGACCTCCACATAAACCAGACACACTGAAACTAATAGAAAAGAAACTTGGGAAGACCCTTGAGGACATGGGCACAGGGGAAAAGTTTCTGAATAGAACACCAATAGCTTATGCTCTAAGATCAAGAATTGACAAATGGGACCTCATAATATTACAAAGTTTCTGTAAGGCACAGGACACTGTCAAGTGGACAAAATGGCAACCAACAAATTGGAAAAGGATCTTCACCAACTCTACATCCAACAGAGGACTAATATCCAATATATACAAAGAACTCATGAAGTTAGACTCCAGAGAGCCAAACAACCGTATTAAAAAAATGAGGTACAGAGCTAAACAAAGAATTTTCACCTGAAGAAATTCGGAAGGCTGAGAAACATTTTAAGAAATGTTCAACATAATTAGTCATTAGGGAAATGCAAATCAAAACAACCCTGAGATTCTACCTCACACCAATCAGAATGGCTAAGATTAAAAACTCAGGAGACAGCATATGTTGGCAAGGATGTTGAGAAAGAGGAACACTCCTCCACTGCTGGTGGGATTGCAAGTTGTTACAACTACTCTGGAAATCAGTCTGGCGGTTCCTCAGAAAAATGAGCACGACACTTCCGGAGTACCCTGCTATACCACTCCTGGCCATATACCCAGAGGAATCTGCAGCATGTAATAAGGATACATGTTCCACTATGTTCATAGCAGCCCTATTTATAATAGCCAGAAGCTGGAAAGAACCAAGATGTCCCTCAATGGAGGAATGGATACAAAAATTATGGTGTATATATACACAATGGAGTACTATTCAGCCATTAGAAATAATTAATTCATGAAATTCTTAGAGAAATGGATGGAGCTGGAGAACATCATCCTAAGTGAGGTTACCCAATCTCAAAAGGAACACTCATGGTATGTACTCACTGATAAGCAGATATTAGTCTAGAAGATTGTAATACCTAAGACACAATCCACATATAAAATGATGTCCAAGAAGAAGGGAGGAATGGCCCCTGATTCTGGAAATGCTTAATGCAGCAGTGTAGGGAAATACCAAAGCAGGGAAGAGGGAAAGGGTGAATGGGGGAACAGGGGGAGGGAAGAGAGCTTATGGGACTTGCAGGGAGGTGGAGCCTGGAAATGGGTCAATAATATGAATGTAAAGTAAGAATATATCGAATAAAATAAAAAAACCCTAAAAGTCTATGCCATCAGAGATGAGAATCATTATTTTCTTTTCTTTTTCTTTCTTTCTTTTTCTTTTTCTTTCTTTCTTTCTTTCTTTTTTTTTTTTTTTTTTTTTTTTTGGTTTTTTGAGACAGGGTTTCTCTATGTAGTCCTGGCTGTCCTGGAACTCACTCTGTAGACCAGGCTGGCCTTGAACTCAGAAATCTGCCTGCCTCTGCCTCCCAAGTGCTGGGATTACAGGCTTGTGTCACCATGCCTGGCTTGGGAATCATTATTTTCATGCCAGTTATATCACTCTCTATATTTTATTGTTTTGTGTTTTCTGTATATCATTTATCTAAAATGCAGCTTCATTTTCAGAATCAATAAAGATAGAAGGACCCATCCATGGTGGCATGTTTTGGTTCCCCCACTCATGGGGCATAGACAAACAGGTCATATTTATTCTCCATTCATCATGGTTATTATGGACCACCACTATATTCTTTACCATCTATCTGGTGTTATATTCTATCTCCATTTTTTGGACCCAGATGCAGGATCTCAGTATATTAATGGTGACTTCCCTCCTTGCCATCTAGCTTTATTTTTATTTTCAGAAGCTGGTAGGCTTTATCGATATTCTTCCCCTGACTTGGGAGGTTTGGCCAGTGAGACAACTCATCAAATAATGGTGCATGTCTTCAAACTCAGTGACAAGCACCATTATGGTTTTTATCACTTTCTTTCAGTGATAAGTGTAAAAGGCATTCGGGATGAGCTTGATATATTCATACAATGTAAAATTTAATATATTTTAATGATTAAATGATACATATGGAATTCGCTGTAATATGCATTAATAGGAGCCACGGCTCTCTTTCTGTGCTTGAGCCAATGTGATTTAGATTTTTGTCACAAATTCAACCACCAAGGTACACAGCAACTGGGGCTGAAATCTAATTACTTCTGGAACATATTTAATCTTGGCAAGAAACCCATCTAAGAAAAATCAGTGGAACTTCTTTTCTAAACAGAACTCCAATACATTGCTAAATGAGAAAGACTACTCGGATGGAAGACAACTGTTGATACTATATGTATGACACAAATTTTTAGTATCTTTATTGATGGTGTGTTACCATCAAATTCAGGGGTAACCAAGAGTACTGTAAATAGCCTGAGTGATAAAGAATATAGGGGACCCCACTGACAAAAATAGTAACCCATCCCTGGCACCAGACTTTTTATTTCATAGACTGGAATCTAGGAAGGGCATTACCCCTCCCTTCCATTATAGAGTGGATCTACTTAAACATTTTTTTCTCTAGCTATTTAAAAATAAATTAGATGGTTCAAATTTCAGGTTGAGTTGAAAAATCAAAAGCACAAAGAATTACAAACCTTATTAAGTTTCCTGATATATCCCAGATGTTCATGAAGTTTTTTACTTCAACATAGCCAAATTGCTGGGTCATGTACATTAAAGATCTCATTTGTACAAAACCAAGGAGACCACTTAAAATTGCTCTCATTAAAAAAAAAAAGGTTTATGCCTATGTTTCAAGTATAAGGTAAAAGTCAAGATATAAAATGAAAGTCTCTTGATAGTAAAGAGGTAAACATATAGAGGAAGTATATGGAGAGGGAGAGTTAGTGACTTTCAGGTCAACTTGAATTTAATTTCTAGCTTTGTCACTTAAACTGTATGTATTTTATTTCTTAAAGCCAGATGACACTGACAGACCTTGACCTCCTTCTTACCTGCAAAATAGA
This sequence comes from Apodemus agrarius, assembly GCA_964023405.1. Taxonomy (NCBI): domain Eukaryota; kingdom Metazoa; phylum Chordata; class Mammalia; order Rodentia; family Muridae; genus Apodemus; species Apodemus agrarius. Next base: position 132,620,497 of record OZ030006.1, read on the forward strand.
GTAAAAATTCCCTTTTGAAGTTCAATAATTAATTGATATACTGCCAACTATCATATTATTGTTTGAGTTTTAGTCCAGGAGAAAATACAAATAAAATGCTTAGCAAAATCCTTGACCCAAAGTTAGTCCTTCATGAAGATGAGCTGTTCTCTCTATATAATTATCATCATAGTCATTACAATAAAGCCAACAAATTAGATCATGGCTTGCACAATAACTGATTCGTGAGCAGTTCACATTTTACTTAAAGGTTATTGTGCTCTCAGCATATACAAAATAATGTATTGGTTTTGACTCATATATTCTTAATAAGACACATAGTATATTCACAGTTTTTCAACAGTAGGAATGAGGCTTACTAGCAAGCTTTTGTAGTCAAAGTATTCTAGTTTGATACTGCCCTTCATGAAGTTTGTGATATGCATTTCTTCTGTACTTGTATTAAATGGTAATGATGCCTGTCTCTTTACTGTTAATGTTTTTAAATTATATTTAAGATTCTCTGTCTTATGCTTCATTATAGTTACAGTAAATAGTCAAATAAAAGATGCGATTCAGGAGGAGAAAAGTCAGGACTTTATAATGTGCCCTTGGATGAAGTTCTTCAAACAATGAGGCCATTTGAGGCTCCCATTTTAGTGGCACTTTAGAACATGCCACTTCACAGCTTGTTCCTAACAGCACTAAGAACATTTAAAACCACAGTAGAGAACTCCAAGAATGGTGTTTTAACACTAAGCAGTGTTATTAGGATTGGTTACTATATTTTCAACCAGAGCACAGAAGAAGAAGAAATATTTCAACAGAAACAGGAGTCCCTTCTAAAGCAAAGAGAAATATGGTCCACTTCTCTCTGAAAGGTATATGAAATAAATAACAGCCCTTTCAAAGAAATGAATGGAGACTTTATTAAATAAAATTCAATTAAATTTAGTTTCTTAAAATATGGAAACCAAGGGACTCTGGGACACATCATCATATATTAACTTAGGTTAAGACAATTTTCTGACCTTGAGAAATCGTGGTAGAAAAATTATATAAATGCTTTTATTTTGCATTTAGAAGTGTGTCATTATTAGAACCTTTATTTTATTAAATTCCCAGGTGATTTTGTACCTAAATTGTTAGATGTTTCCACATACTATAGTCAATTTTACTGATGAGTAAATTAATTTCATCTTTAAAAATATTTATTTTGCATGCATGAGGAATAACAGGAAGAGTTAGCCCACATGCCATAGTATCAGTGTGAGGATCAAAGTACAATGCTTGATTATAGGTTGTCTCCTACAGTGCAAGCCCTGGTGATTGAAAGCAGACTTAGCAGCAAGTGCCTTAAGCCACTAAGCCATCTCATGACACCACATGACTGAATGTCAAATGATCATGTTAAAACTTTAAGCTACATTTCAACTACCTAAGAAGAATGTAGTATTTTTTCATACCATTGCTACCATTATTCAAAGTAGTGCAGGGTCAGATGGATATGCTCAAAGATATTGTACGTCAGAACATCTGCACATTGTATAATTTTATAAAAAAGAAATAGAACCTATGTCACAATTTAAAAAAAAAGCAGTTCCAAATGTTAGATATGTTATCATCTTAGATTCCTTCTTTATAAGTAAGTATTTTTTGCACAATTTTTATGGCAAAAATATTCAAAATAAATCTATGGGTCGATTTTATTAGTTTTTTAAACATGATAACAGTTTTAAAAAGACTGTCTCATGTGTTTCTTTGGTTGGTTTTGTGTGTTTATTGTTGTTATTTTTTTCAAGAAAGGGTTTTTCTGTGTAGCCCTGACTGTTCTGGAACTCACTCTGTAGACCAGGCTGGCCTAGATCTCATACAGATTTATCTGCCTCTGCCTCCCAAATGCTGTGATGAAACGCCTAAGCTACCACTGCACAGCTTTAAAAAAAAATAAACTTTTTCTAAACTATCATCAACAGCAAAAGAACTTCTGGGGGAATCAATATCCCGGACCTCAAGCAATATTACAGAGCAGTGGTATTAAAAACTGCATGGTATTGGTTCAGTGACAGGGAGGCGGATCAATGGAATAGGATCGAAGACCCAGAATTGAACCCACACATCTATGGCCAATTGATCTTCGACAAAGGAGCTGAAAACATCCAGTGGAAAAAAGATAGCCTTTTCAACAGATGGTGCTGGCTCAACTGGAGGTCAACATGCAGAAGAATGAGAATTGATCCACTCTTACCTCCTTGCACTAACCTCAACTAAAAGTGGATCAAGGATCTCCACATAAAACCAGACACACTAAAACTAATAGAAAAGAAACTGGGGAAGACCCTTGAAGACATCGGCTCAGGGGAAAAATTCCTGAACAGAACACCAATTGCTTATGCTCTAAGAGCAAGAAGAATAGACAAATGGGACCTCATAAAACTACAAAGTTTCTGTAAGGCAAAAGATACTGTCAAAAGGACAAATCGGCAACCAACAAATTGGGAAAAAATCTTCACCAACCCCACATCCGACAGAGGGCTAATTTCCAATGTATACAAGGAACTCAAGAGGTTAGACCCCAGAAAACCAAATAACCCTATCCAAAAATGGGGTACAGAGCTAAACAGAGACTTTTCACCTGAAGAAATTCGGATGGCTGAGAAACACCTTAAAAAATGTTCAACATCACTAGTCATTAGGGAAATGCAAATTAAAACAACCCTGAGATTTCACCTCACACCAGTCAGTATGGCTAAGATTAAAAACTCAGAAGACATTCGGTGTTGGCGAGGATGTGGAGAAAGAGGAACACTCCTCCACTGCTGGTGGGAATGCAAGCTGGTACAACCACTCTGGAAATCAGTATGGTGGTTCCTCAGAAAACTGGACGTGATACTTCCGGAGGACCCAGCCATACCACTCCTGGGAATATACCCAGAAGATTCCCCAGCATGCAATAAGGAGACATGCTCCACTATGTTCATAGCAGCCTTATATATAGCCAGAAGCTGGAAAGAACCCAGATGTCCCTCAACAGAGGAATGGATACAAAAAATGTGGTATATATATACAATGGAGTACTATTCAGCCATTAGAAACAATGAATTCATGAAATTCTTAGAGAAATGGATGGAGCTGGAGAACGTCATACTAAGTGAGGTGACCCAGTCTCAAAAGAATACCCATGGTATACAGTCACTGATAAGTGGATATTAGCCTAGAAGCTTGGAACACCAAAGACATAAATCACATATCAAGTGATGTCTCACAAGAAGAAAGGAGTGGACACTGGTGCTAGAATGGACCAAAACATCATTGTGGGGGAGTACAAGAACAGTAAGGTGGGAGGGGGTGGATGAGAGAGCAGGGGGAGGGAAAAGGACATGTGGGACCTTTGGGGGTGGGGAACCAGAAAAAGGGAAATGAATTGTAAATATAGAATATATCCAATAAAAAAATGCAAAAAGAAAAAAAAAGAAAGAAAGAAAGAAAGTTTCCAGACTTCTTGGAGTGATGCTGCAATTTGCAGGAATATTTTTTTTGTTTATTTTCTTATTTTTGTATATGAGCCTTTTGACTACATGTTATCTATGTATCACAGGCATTCAGTACGCTGGAAGTCAGAGAAGGGCCTCAGATGCCTAGGAACTGTAGTTACAGTCAATTAAGGGAAGCATGTAGGTGCTTCAGATGGAGCCCCTGTCCTCTGGAAGAGGAACCAGTGTTCTTAACCAGTTTGTGATCTTTCAGTTCCTATAGATTTTAGTATGTGAGCAATCTCCATCCATTGTCAGCACAGTATCTCCACTGGTTTTTGTTGGTGGTGGTGTTTGTATATTAAGGTAAACAGAAAATAATAAGCTTCCCATGGTAATCTCATATGTTGAAATCATTGATCCTCTTCCCTGACTTTCCCCCCATTCCACTGGCCCCTGCAGGCACCCTCATACCACCAGTAAGTCTTTTTCTGCTTTCGTGTCTTTTGTTTTGTACATCCTCTCCTTTCCCTCCCCAACTCCATTTGTTTTGTTTCTTTGGGTCTAAGTAACCTTCTTTAGTGATTTCTGCTTCCATCTTTTTTTTTCTCTGCAAATGCAGAGATAAGCTGGCAATTCTCACGGGCAGGTGAGAAACCATTTATGCTTTTAAAGTGAAATCTACAATGGAAAGATATTTAATTTACAAATGAGAAAATAGACTAAGAACATGAGTCTGTGGGTACTGGGATTCGGGGTTGCAATGCATCTATTTTTTTAAAATTTTCAGTGAGTATTATGTTACTCATAGATGAAATTAAAGCAAACTTTAGACATGAGTACAAATGTAATTCTTAGTAATTAGTAATATATATTTGGTGGAAAAATGTGATCATTTTACTTTCCATTCCACATAATTGATTGAAGTAAATGTGATTATACATCAGTAAGTCAACTTCAGAAGCTCCAAAACATATGATTATAAATGGTAATATTTAATAAAGATATTCTTCATATAATACCTGAGAAGAATCATCAGTAGAGATCTTATACATGACTCAGAAATTGTAGCCCTAAATCTTTACTAAATTAAGAACATAGCTATTTACAAAAGAATTATGCATAATCGAATCATAATTATAAAAACACCTTTTTTGTCATCTGATTGAGGAATGAATTTTTGGCATAAGTTGTATAGACAATGTAATATTCAGCAGAACTGATACATAAATACAAAAATAAGGACTATATCGAACACCCCATACAACATTATTAAAGTTAACATGTTGCACATTAAGCAAGTTATAAGTAGGATGTTTTGTATTGTAAATGAAATAAAAATTTAGAAATATAGAATAATTCTTTTCTAGATTAGGAGATTGTAAGTACAATGAAGTAAATAAAGATTTTCTTTTTAATGTAATGAAAATGTTTAAAGTCATATTGTGGTCCTTGCTAAATGGATGTTCAACATAGGGGCGTTTTAAGTGAATATATTATATAAGATGTTATTTGTATATCAAGGAAGCTGGACTTTTCTAAAGTAAAACTTATAAAATATTTTAAATATTTTTTAAAAAATATTGTTATTTAAAGCCCAGATAGCTATGCCTTAGTTATTAACATCCTCATTCTCACTGTCAAGCGACCATGAGTGACACTGTCCTAGGGAGCAAAGTTATCATAATGAACGCTCCTCTTATTCTAGAAGTTGTGCTGCAGTGTGTTTATACATAAGGAATGAAATATTGTTACATTTGAAAAACCAGCAGTGTATAAAAATGAACCCCTTTCATTATTTTGAAAAATACATTTGGAACTTGTATTCATGCTCTAATTCACAAGTTAGAAAAATATATAGTCCCATTATTTCTGGCTTGGATTAATGAGGTTCAAAAATGTAAATGACATATTGAATTCTAGAACCATTTATACCATTCTCATATGAAACAAAACCCGTTAAAATATTCAGACCAGCATGATCAGGTCTTCTGCCAATAAATTGAGGGATTGAGATTTATGTGATAAGAAAAATCTGTGTGAGTTCCTAATTGGAAGAAAGTGTCATTTATTCAAATGGAAAAGGAATGCCTATAAAAATTTGTGCTGAAATGGGTTACAAATTCAGAAGAGTCAATAAAACTCAGGTCTTTCTTTTGGGAAGAGTTAAAATATATGAATGATGAAAGAACACAAAAATACATGAACACATAAACATGAACCACATATTTTGATTTTTGTTTAATTGCAACCCCTCATTGGCACTAATATATATGTATATATGTGTTTATGTGTGTATATACATACATATATGTGCATGCATGTGTATAAATGTGCATATATGATTCAATAATAGTCTTAACACTTTTAAATTGATCACATACTTATCCTTACTAACAGTGATGTCTTTAGTGAGACCTTTGAGATTGCTGTATAAGTAAGTTCCAGGAAACACTCATTTTCCTGGAAAATCCACTTATTTTTCCAGGGTCCAGAGTCCACATTCCTTATATGTGAGAACTGCAACTTAAGTAATTATATCCCTTCTCCTACACCTTTATTTGCAAGGTGTTGAATGGGAAAAATAAGAGCTTAAGCCCCAGCAAAGACCAAGTATAACAAGTGAATCCTATGCAATAATTGGCTCATGTTCCCACAGTGATTTCACAGGCACTGGCTTGTTACACTGGGGTATATTTGCAAACGAAGAAACCCCCTAAAATTTCTGTAAGTCCTAGAATCATATAGCTGAGACGTTGGTCACACCTCTCTGACTCCCAGCTCTGTATATTTTGGTGTAACCTATTGTTCACTTGACTTTGTGATAAGAGTTTTGTAAATGAACACAAGTCCAAGTAGAAGCTAGTATGGGCCAAGTGTTTTGAGGACTGGAGTGGCTGTGTTCTTATTTGAATTTGGTATGGACAAGCAGTCTAATCCACCCAGGGTAGTCAAATCAGTAAATATAAGCAATCAATAAAATGCACCTCTCCTGCAAGATCCAGATTCATCAACTATTAATCAATATGTAACAAGGCTTTCTACTATATGTGGATCAGTTATTAATATCAAGATACTATCATCTACTTTGTTGTTTCCCTTAATCTAAAGGAAGTCTGTACTTAATTTAGTGCTATGATTATGTACTGAAAAGTAGATTTATTATATGAGTCCATAGGATATTTTTCAGGTAGGACATTGTGATGATTGCCTTTAATCCCAACACTTAGGAGGCACAAGCAGGCAGATCTCTGTGAGTTTGGGATGAGTCTGATCCACAGAATGAGTTCCAGGATGGGCAGGGTTAAACAGAGAAAACCTCTCTGTCTCCAGGGGAGGGAAGGAGAGAGAGAGAGAGAGAGAGAGAGAGAGAGAGAGAGAGAGAGAGAGAGAGAGAGAGAGAGAGGCAGAGAGAGGGAGAGGCAGAGGAAGAGGGAGAGGGAGGAGAGGGAGAGGGAGATGGAGAGGAAGAGAGAGAAGCTTTTAAAATAAAGCTAATGTATCAATCACCATAATTCTTTATTGCAGGCCAACTATGTCCCAAGTACCATGTTAGAGATGGTAAATGTGAATTCACTTAATGTTCTGCATTGGAGTTGGGAGTCTTCTCCTGATTCTACTCCTATTATTCTTAGGTCCTTTCAGTGTCCCAACTTTCCTGGGTATAGTGTGTCAAGAACTTTGCAGACTTAACATTTTCTTTTAAATGACATATACATTTCTTCAATCATATCTCCTATGCCTGAGAGTCTTTCACCTCCTATATTCTTTTGGTGATTCTGTGTCAATAGTTCCTGTTCTATTACCTAGGCTTTCCATTTCCAGGATTCCTTCATTTTGTGTTTTCTTTAATGTTTTCATTTCCATTTTTAGGTCTTAAATAGTTTTATTCATTTCCTTTACCAGATTGATTGTATTTTATTATATTTCTTTAAGGGATTTATTCATTTCCTCTTTAAAGGCACCTGTCATCTTTATAAGATTGGATTTAAGCTCATCTCCTTGTGCTTTGGCTTTGTACGGATATCCAGCACTTGCTGCAGTAGGATAGCTAGGCTCTGGTGGTGCCATATTGTTCTGGCTCTTTTTAGTTGTGTTCTTAGCCTGGCTTTTAGTTATTTGGTTGTCCCTGGTGTTGGTTGGATATTTCTGATGCTGATAAGACTCCTTGGAGAGGCAAGCAGAGCCTGGTAACAGACAATGGAGTTTAGTGGGCAGCACAGCCCACCTCTGCTGGCTGTTCCCTAGGTGGAACTGAATGTTCCTGTAGGTCTGCACGCTTCCTCTGGAAGGGAGGCAGAGCCATGGGCCTAACAATGGAGCTCAGAGCACAGTGTGAAGATTGCCTTTCACACTGTGCTCTGAGCTCCCAGGTGGGCTTGGCAGGCAGGTGATAGGTGGGATGGAGCCTAACCTGGGGGTTCCTGGGTCCCAGCAGGCCTCTTCAGGAAGGAAGGCAATGGAGCTCAGGGGCAGCTCAGGGGCATAATGTATAGCTCACCTGTTCTCTATCCTCCAGATGGACCTGGCAAGCAGGGTATAGGTAGGGCAGGGTCTAATATGGGTGTTGCTGGGGCCCAGCAGGTTTTCATGGAGGTAGAAGGACAACAATAGAGCTGTCGGCAAAGGACAGCATACCACTCACATCTTTTGTCTGTCCCCAATCTCTTCTATTCAAAATGTCGTGGATTTTATGATTTAGTTACATGACTGAATAAAGAATCGGATTTCCAACAGGACTTTGTATCTCACAGGTTCCATTTTCTTACTCTTTCTTCTTCTGGACATGACCTTTTAAAATGTTTTTGAAATCATAATATAACCATATAATTAATTTCTTCCATTGCCTCTCTCCATCCCCCCATATATACTCCTTGTGCTCATTCATGGCCTCTTTTTTTTTTTAAATTGCTGTTAAATTTTTTTTTTATTTTTTTTTAAATTTTAAATACTCGATCAAAACATGTTTGGTATATTTATTATTTGTGAGTGTGTGTCTTAAATTTGTATGTGTATGTGCATGTCTCAGGGGCTAGGCATTTTCTATTTGATATTCATTTTTGTTTTCCCATGGGAAAAAATGATTTCCTCTACACTCAACAGTACTCAGTTGTTTACATTCTTTTTTTTTCTTTTTTTTTATTTTCTATATTCTATGTTTACATTCCAAAGGCTTTCCCCTTTCCCAGTTCCCACCCACCATAGTTCCCATAGTTCCTCTCCCCCCCATCTGTTCCCCAATAATTCCCCCTCCCCCCTCGGTTTCTTTACTAAACTGGATGCAATCTTTACAGGCCCAGGGTCCTCTCCTTTCTTCTTCTTGGGAATCATTTGACTTGCTATTTGTGTCTTGAGTATTTAGGGCTTCTGGGCTCATTAATATCCACTTATCAGTGATTGCATTTCATGTGCATTCTTTTGTGATTGGGTTAATTCACTCAGGATGATATTTTCTAGGTCTAACCATTTACCTACAAATTGCATGAATTCATTATTTTTAATTGCTGAGTAGTATTCCATTGTATAAATATACCACATTTTCTGTATCCATTCCTCCTTTGAGGGATATTTGGGCTCCTTCCAATTTCTGGCTATTATAAACAAGGCTGCTATAAACATAGTGGAGCATGTGTCCTTATTGCATGCAGGGGAATCCTCTGGGTATATGCCCAGGAGTGGTATGCCAGGGTCCTCTGGAAGTGACATGCCCAATTTTCTGAGGAACCGCCAAACTGATTTCCAGAGCGGTTTTACCATTTTGCAATCCCACCAACAGTGGAGGAGTGTTCCTCTTTCTCCACATCCTCGCCAGCACTTGTTGTCTCTTGAGTTTTTAATTTTAGCCATTCTGACTGGTGTGAGGTGGAATCTCAGGGTTGTTTTGATTTGCATTTCCCTGATGACTAATGATGTTGAACATCTTTTAAGGTGTTTCTCGGCCATCCGAATTTCTTCTGGTGAAAATTCTTTGTTTAGCTCTGTGCCCCATTTTTTGATAGGGTTATTTGTTTCTTTTCGGTCTAACTTCTTGAGTTCTTTGTATATATTGGATATTAGCCTTCTGTCGGATGTGGAGTTGGTGAAGATCTTTTCCCACTTTGTTGGTTGCCGTTTTGTCCTTCTGACAGTGTCCTTTGCTTTGCAGAAACTTTGTAATTTTATGAGGTCCCATTTGTCGATTCTTGATCTTAGAGCATAAGCTATTGGTGTTCTGTTCAGGAACTTTTCCCCTGTGCCCTGGAGGACTTGTTTACATTCTTTATCCATGCTTGACACTTCCAGAGCTGGTGATGGCATTTAATGACAACTGTTGAAAAGAGCAGATTCCATGCAATGAGAGAGAGAGCAGAGTTCCTAAGAGGTGGAGATGAATAGGATGTGTTTTTTTTAACTTTATTTATTTATTATGTGTAAGTATGCTGTAGCTGTCTCCAGACACCCCACAAGAGGACATCAGATCTCATGACAGATGGTTGTGAGCCATCATGTGGTTGCTAGAATTTGAACTCAACACCTTCAGAAAAGCAGTCAGTGCTCTTTTTTTTATTATTTATTTTCTATATTATATGTTTACATTCCAAAGGCTTTCGCCTTTCCCAGTTCCCACCCACCATAGTTCCCATAGTTCCTCTCCCCCCCAACTATTCCCCAATCATTCCCCCTCCCCCTCGGTTTCTTTATTAAATAAACTGGATGAAATCTTTATAGGCCCAGGGTCCTCTCCTTTCTTCTTCTTGGGAATCATTTGACTTGCTATTTGTGTCTTGAGTATTTAGGGCTTCTGGGCTCATTAATATCCACTTATCAGTGATTGCATTTCATGTGCATTCTTTTGTGATTGGGTTAATTCACTCAGGATGATATTTTCTAGGTCTAACCATTTACCTACAAATTGCATGAATTCATTATTTTTAATTGCTGAGTAGTATTCCATTGTATAAATATACCACATTTTCTGTATCCATTCCTCCTTTGAGGGATATTTGGGCTCCTTCCAATTTCTGGCTATTATAAACAAGTCTGCTATAAACATAGTGGAGCATATGTCTTTATTGCATGCAGGGGAATCCTCTGGGTATATGCCCAGGAGTGGTATGCCAGGGTCCTCTGGAAGTGACATGCCCAATTTTCTGAGGAACCGCCAAACTGATTTCCAGAGCGGTTTTACCATTTTGCAATCCCACCAACAGTGGAGGAGTGTTCCTCTTTCTCCACATCCTCACCAGCACTTGTTGTCTCTTGAGTTTTTAATCTTAGCCATTCTGACTGGTGTGAGGTGGAATCTCAGGGTTGTTTTGATTTGCATTTCCCTGATGACTAATGATGTTGAACATCTTTTAAGGTGTTTCTCGGCCATCCGAATTTCTTCTGGTGAAAATTCTTTGTTTAGCTCTGTGCCCCATTTTTTGATAGGGTTATTTGGTTCTTTGGGGTCTAACTTCTTGAGTTCTTTGTATATATTGGATATTAGCCCTCTGTCAGATGTGGGGTTGGTGAAGATCTTTTCCCACTTTGTTGGTTGCCGTTTTGTCCTTCTGACAGTGTCCTTTGCTTTGCAGAAACTTTGTAATTTTATGAGGTCCCATTTGTCGATTCTTGATCTTAGTGCTTAAGCTATTGGTGTTCTGTTCAGGAACTTTTCCCCTGTGCCCAAGTCCTCCAGGGTCTTCCCAAGTTCCTTTTCTAATAGTTTCAGTGTGTCTGGTTTTATGTGGAGGTCCTTGATCCACTTGGAGTTGATCTTAGTGCAAAGAGATAAGAGTGGGTCAATTCGCATTTTTCTGCATGTTGACCTCCAGTTGAACCAGCACCATTTGTTGAAAAGGCTATCTTTATTCCATCGGATGGTTGTGGCTCCTTTATCAAAGATCAAGTGACCATAAGTCTGTGGGTTAATTTCTGGGTCTTCAATCCTGTTCCATTGATCTGCTTGCCTGTTGCTATACCAATACCATGCAGTTTTTAACACAATTGCTCTGTAGTACTACTTGAGGTCAGGGATATTGATTCCCCCAGAAGTCCTTTTATTGTTGAGAATAGTTTTAGCTATCCTGGGTTTTTTGTTGCTCCAGATGAATTTGAGAATTGCTCTTTCTAGATCTATGAAGAATTGATTTGGGATTTTGATGGGGATTGCATTGAATCTGTAGATTGCTTTTGGCAAGATGGCCATTTTTACTATATTGATCCTGCCAATCCAGGAGCAAGAAATATTTTTCCATCTTCTGAGGTCTTCTTTGATTTCTTTCTTCAAGGACTTGAAGTTCCTGTTGTACAGATCTTTCACTTGTTTGGTTAGAGTTATGCCAAGATACTTTATGTTGTTTGTGGCTATTTTGAAGGGTGTTATTTCCCTAATTTCTTTCACAGCCTGCTTGTCCTTTGAGTACAAGAAGGCCACTGACTTGCTTGAGTTAATTTTATAACCTGCCACTTTGCTGAAGTTGTTTATCAGCTGTAGAAGTTCTCTGGTGGAGTTTTTTGGGTCGCTTAGGTAAACTATCATATCGTCTGCAAATAATGAGAGTTTCACTTCTTCCTTTCCAATTTGTATCCCTTTGACTTCCTTATGTTGTCTAATTGCTCTTGCTAGAACTTCAAGTACTATATTGAAAAGATATGGAGAGAGAGGGCAGCCTTGTCTAGTCCCTGATTTTAGTGGGAATGCTTCAAGTTTCTCTCCATTTATTTTGATGTTGGCTACTGGTTTGCTGTAGATTGCTTTTACTATGTTTAGGTATGGGCCTTGAATTCCTGCTCTTTCCAAGACTTTTAGCATGAAAGGATGCTGAATTTTGTCGAATGCTTTTTCAGCATCTAATGAGATGACCATGTGATTTTTTTCTTGTAGTTTGTTTATGTAGTGGATTACATTGTTGGATTTCCATATATTGAACCATCCCTCTATCCCTGGGATGAAGCCTACTTGATCATGGTGAATGATCGTTTTGATGTGCTCTTGGATTCGGTTGGCAAGAATTATATTTAGTATTTTTGCATCGATATTCATAAGAGAAATTGGCCTATAATTCTCTTTCTTTGTTGGATCTTTTTGTGGTTTAGGTATTAGCGTAATTGTGGCTTCGAAGAATGAGTTGGGCAGTGTCCCTTCTGTCTCTATTTTGTGGAATAGTTTGAAAAGTATTGGTGTTAAGTCTTCTTTGAAGGTCTGGTAGAATACTGCACTAAAACCATCTGGTCTCATACTTTTTTTGGTTGGGAGGCTTTCTATAACCCCTTCTATTTCTTTAGGGGTTATGGGACTTTTTAGCTGGTCTACTTGATGCTGATTTACTTTTGGTATTTGATATCTGTCTAGGAAATTGTCCATTTCCTCCAGATTCTCCAGTTGTTTTGAGTATAGACCTTTGTAGTAGGATCTGATGATCTTTTGAATTTCCTCAGTTTCTGTTGTTATGTCTCCCTTTTCATTTCTAATTTTGTTAATTTGTATACTGACTCTGTGTCCTTTGGTTAGTCTGGCTAAGGGTTTATCTATCTTGTTGATTTTCTCAAAGAACCAGCTCCTGGTCTTGTTGATTCTTTGTATGGTTCTCTTTGTTTCTATTCGATTGATTTCAGCCCTGAGTTTGATGATTTCTTGTCTTCTACTCCTCCTGGGTGAATTAACTTGTTTTTCTTCCAGGGCTTTAAGGTGTGCCGTTAAGCTGCTAGTGTATGCTCTCTCCAGTTTCTTTTTGGATGCACTTAGCGCTATGAGTTTTCCTCTTAGCACTGCTTTCATTGTGTCCCATAGATTTGGGTAGGTTGTACCTTCATTTTCATTGAATTCTAAAAAGTCTTTGATTTCTTTTTTTATTTCTTCCTTGACCAAGGTGTCATTGAGTAGAGTATTGTTCAGTTTCCATGTGTATGTGGGCTTTCTGTTGTTTTTGTTGCTATTGAAGACCACTCTTACTCCATGGTGATCTGATAGGAGGCATGGGATTAGCTCGATCTTCTTGTATTTGTTGACATCTGTCTTGTGACCAATTATATGGTCTATTTTGGAGAAGGTACCTTGCGGTGCTGAGAAAAAGGTATATTCTTTAGCTTTAGGATGAAATGTTCTATATATATCTGTTAAATCCAATTGGTCCAGAGTTTCAATTAGTTTCACTCTGTCCCTGTTTAGTTTCTGCTTTCCTGACCGGTCCATTGAGGAGAGTGGAGTGTTGAAGTCACCCACAATTATTGTGTTTGGTGTAATGTGTGCTTTAAGGTTTAGTAAGGTTTCTTTTACGAATGAGGGTGCCCTTGCATTTGGAGCATAGATGTTCAGTATTGAGAGCTCTTCTTGGTGGATTTTCCCTTTGGCCAGCAAGAAGTGACCTTCTGAGTCTCTTTTGATTATTTTAGGTTGGAAGTCAATTTTATCTGATATTAGAATGTCTACTCCAGCTTGTTTCCTGAGACCATTTGCTTGTAAAATTGTCTTCCAGCCTTTTACTCTAAGGCAGTGTTTGTCTTTAACACTGAGATGTGTTTCCTGTATGCAGCAAAGTGTAGGGTCCTGTTTCCGTATCCAGTCTGTTAATCTATGTCTTTTTATTTGGGAATTGAGTCCATTGATGTTAAGAGATATTAAGGAATAGTAATTATTACCTCCAGACATTTTTGAAATTATACTTATTTATCTTATTTATTTTATATATTCGAGAGGTTATCTTCTTTTGGGTTTGATGAGAGGAGGTTTCTATCTTGCTTCTTCCCGGGTATAGTTTCTGTCCTTGTCTTGGTGTTTTCCCCCTATTATCCTTTGTAGGGCTGGATTTGTGGAAAGATATCTTGCAAATTTGGTTTTGTCATAGAATACCTTGATGTCTCCATCAATGGCGATTGAGAGTTTTGCTGGGTAAAGTAGTTTTGGCTGAAGTTTGTGTTCTCTTAGAGTTTGCATGATATCTGCCCAGGATCTTCTAGCTTTCATGGTCTCAGATGAGAAGTCTGGTGTTATTCTGATAGGTTTTCCTTTATATGTTACTTGGCCTTTTTCTCTTGCTGCCTTTAGTATTCTTTCTTTGTTTATTTCATTTGGAGTTTTGATTATTATGTGACGGGATGTATTTCTGTTCTTGTCCAGTCTGTTTGGGGTTCTATAGGCTTCTTGTATATTCATGGGCATCTCTCTCCTTAGGTTGGGGAAGTTTTCTTCCATAATTTTATAGAAGATATTAGCTGGCCCTTTAACTTGTAAATCTTCACTCTCGTCTATACCTATAATCCTTAGGTTTGGTCTTCTCATAGTGTCTTGGATTTCCTGGATGTTTTGGGTTACCACCTTTTTGCATTTAGTATTTTCTTTGACTGTTGAATCAATGGTTCCTATGGTATCTTTGGTTCTGAGATTCTGTCTTCTATCTCTTGTATTTTATTGTTGATACTTGCATCTATGGCCCCTGATTTCTTCCCGAGGTTTTCTATCTCCAATGTTTTCTCCCTCTGTGATTTCTTAGTTATTTCTACTTCTGTTTTTAGTATCTGGATGGATGTGCTCAGATCTTTCGCTTGCTTGATTGTGTTTTCATGTATTTCTTTAAAAGATTTTTGTGCTTCCTCTTTCATAGCTTCTACTTGTTGGCCCACGTTCTTCTGTAGTTCTTTAAGTGACTTTTGTCTTTCTTCCTTATTGTCTTCTTTTTGATCCATCTTCTCCTGAATTTCTTGAAGTGATTTTTGTAATTGCCTCGTAAAGGCTTCTAACTTTTGATACATTTTCTCCTCTATTTCTTTATGAGATTTTTCTATGTGTTCAGCTACCAGCATCCTGACCAGTGATTTTATATCCAAGTCTTGTTTTTCTGGTGTTTTGGGGTATCCAGGGATTCCTGTTGTTGGAGAACTGGGTTCAGATGCTGTCATGTTGCCTTGATTTTTGTTAGTAACGTTCCTTCGTTTTCCTTTTGCCATCTGGTTATTTCTGGTTTTAATTGGCCTTGTTGTCAGTGCCTGGTGTTTGAATCTCCTGTGAGGCTGGGCTCACCTGTTGTTTCTCTACTGGTGAATATGTGTGACTGCTGCTTTAAGGGATCATAAGCTGGCTGCCACCCATGTGGTTGTAGCCCCTGTTGGAGTCTGTCTACCTGGGCTTCTCCAGCTGTGTCCTGGTTGCAAGGAACTCGGCCTGCTTGGCTCCGAGAGCCTAGCAGATCCCCCGTGAGGGTAGCCCTGGAAGGGGTGTCTACCTGGGTCTTTCCAGCTGTGTCCTGGTTGCAATATGGAGGCCCGCTGCTATCGCTGGTCCAGGAGCTGGTGAGCTGGTTGTAGAACACAGCCTCGGTGCTCGGCCAGAGGGCGCGGGGATGACCCACAGAGCCTAGGTGGAACTCGGCCTGCTTGGCTCCGAGACCCTAGCAGATCCCCCCGGTGAGGGTAGCCCTGGAAGGGGTGTCTACCTGGGCCTTTCCAGCTGTGTCCTGGTTGCAATATGGAGGCCCGCCGCTATCGCTGGTCCAGGGGCCGGCGAGCTGGTTGCAGAACGCAGCCTCGGTGCTTGGCCAGAGCCAGTCAGTGCTCTTAACTGCTAAGCCATCTCTAGCTTTTATTTTTTTCTTCCACTGAAATTAAATGGCACTCGCTGAAGGCATATAATCTCTGTTATACCTAAAAGAACAGAAAAACAACCTGAAATAGATTAGACTTGGCCATCTTTTGTTTTTCTAGGAATATAGATTAAATTCATATTATATGCATAACACTGTCTCAAATGCTAGACAATAGCTAGAAAATAATATGCATAAAAATTTCCTAATTCACAGAACTGGAATGCTCATGGCAGATCAGTAGTTAATAATAAGCAAGAAATATAATAATTGATTATTAACTATTTATGAGGAAGCAAGAGGTTATTTTGGGAGGAAATGTCAAACAGGTCTACAAAAAAATCCTTTAATGTAAACATTGAGATTAGAAAGAAACATAAATAAATGAACCAGAGCAAGAATATTTTATAAGAATATGGACTTGCAAAGTCAGCATCTTTTGTATGAAACAGTAAAATCCAGGAACTATTTGGCCTCTAGTAAACTCTAAGGCTTTATTTAATTTTCCTTTTTATGTCAATATGCCAGATCTATGCCTTTTTCAGTAATTCTCTGAGGTAAAGAAATTGTTCTCCATATACAGACACTCATGGGATTGAAGGTGGTGGACATCCAAGACTACTTTTTTTATTAGTTATTTTATTTATTTACATTTTAAATCTTATCCCCTTTCCTGGTTTATTTTCTGCAAACCCTATCCCACCCTCCTCCTCCTGCTTCTATGAGGGTGTACCCCCCACCCACACATCCACTCCCACCTCACCTCCCTAGCATTCCCCGTATATGGGGGCATCTAGCTTTCACAGAACCAAGGGTCTCCCATCCCCTTGATACAAGATAGAGCAATCCTCTGCTACATAAGCAGCTAGAGCCATTGGTCCCTCCATGTGTACTTTTTGGTTGGTGGTTTAGTCCCTGGAAGCTCATGGGGGGAGTTTTGGTTCATATTTTTGTTCTTCCTATGAGGTTGAAAACCCTTTCAGATCTTTCAGTCCTTCCCCTAACTCCACCCTTTGGGCCCAGTTCTCAGTCCAATGGTTGGTTGTGAGCATCCACATCAGTATATGTCAGGCTTTGGCAGAGCCTCTCAGGGGACAACTATACCAGGCTCCTGTCAGCAAGCACTTCTTGGCACAAGCAATGTGTCTGGGTTTGGTGTCTGCAGATGGGATGGATCTCTAGGTGGAGCACAGTTTACTATTTATAAACTCTTGATTTAGCATGCTCAATGTACTCAACCTGCCTGAGATTGACAGCAAGATATATCTTTTTATTTATTCATGATTAACTTGAATATCATCACAGCTAATATTCCTACAACACTTTTAAATTTAGTGAGATTGAAAATATTTTTTATGAAGAAGATAAATTATTACTATTAATGTGCTATAGCTTTATTTATTTATTAACTGTTTCCACGCTAATTATTGAGGCAATAGGAGAAAGTACCTATCTCTCTGGGAAACACAGGCAGTAAATCCTGTGCCATTCCTGTCTGGGGCTGCTTTTTTTTAGATGTTTTCTTATACAAATAAGTGAAAAACATTACTAGATAGATTATTGCATATGTGAATTTATGTTAAGAAATCACACTTAGAATCATAATGCATGGAAATTTTAAGATACCAAAGTAGATTTTCAATTTGCATATTTAGGATGCCAAAAACAGGTTTTCTCTCTCTCTCTCTCTCTCTGTGTGTGTGTGTGTGTGTGTGTGTGTGTGTATGTGTGTGTGTGTGTGTGTGTGTGTGTATGTGTGTGTGTGTCAGAAAATGCAAATCTCTTTCCTACATAAGCAGCTGGATCCATGGGTCCCTCCATGTGTACATTTTGGTTGGTGGTTTAGTCCGTGGGAACTCTTCAGGGCAGGGGGTTCTTGTTGGCATATATACATACATACATACATACATACATACACACACACACACACACACACACACACACATATATATATATATATATATATATATATATACATATATGGAATTCTCAAGTTTTTGGAGAAATTTTTTATAAATCTGTAATATAGGAGAAGCAAGCAGGGGTTCATCTGTGTGTGGCATAGATACTGAATGCAGGAGTTAGAAAATAACAGTCAAATCTAGTATATAAGTATGTGTGCTATATGCATGCAAGTGCTTGAGGGATGCTGGAAGTGTGTACTGGATCACTTGGAACTGGAGTTGCAAGCAGATGTCTGTCTGACTTGGATACTGGATAGAATTCTGGTCCTCTGCAAGACTAACAAGTGTTCTTAACAGTTAAGCTATCATTTCAGTTCCTATTTCTGACAATATTTTTGAAGATATAATGTGTTGTTATCCATGAATGCCAAAAACGGAATAGCTTAAAATATTCCTGCCACAACAAAGAAAAGCAATAAAATGGTTTCTGGCTAAAATTAAAACATATTAGGTTCAGATGAGACAAAAGAAATCTGTGACATCATTTAGAAACTTAGACCTGTAATATATAGTTTTCTTCTTTATTTTTCATTTATATGAGTTGGGTTTTTTTTTTTTTCTTCAAATCATCCTGTTAAATAAATGTTACTTTTTGATTCAACAGTTCTTTTCTTTCTACTGGAGAGAATGTAGAACTTTAGATTTCATTCTGGATATTTTCTCACATTGCCAGATATGTCATCATATCATGCCATGTCTCCTTTGTTTTCTCAGAGTTAGTATTTACCAGCTCCATAACCATTTCCATAATGACCCATGTTTCCTAAGTTGCAAACCCATTACCTAAAGAGGGAAAAGCAAAGTCATTCAACATGAAACTACGGAGTGCCAGACCCTCTGTTTGAGACCTAACACATCAATTCTAAAGTATACATTCTCTTCTATTAAGTAAAATGAATTTCCAATGAAGTCTATGTTCCTTTTAAGTAATTTCTTATATTTTGTGGTAGTGAGCCTAGCCTTTAATGGTTGAGGCATCTCTCCAGCCCAAGTCATTTCTTAATGAAATAATTAGCTTATCTGTTCTTTTTTTTTTAATTTTTGCCTAACAAAAACAAATAGGAAGTAGGAATTTCAGCAAAAGCAACAAAATATAAAATAATTTCTCAAAAAATTAAACAAACATCTAATAAAATTCTATGTAAAATATAACAAGTGAAGTGTTAGTGCAGCTTACACTGTAGGGTATAATACGTGTTATGGCAAGAAGAGTGTGAAGTGGTTGATCACGTGCATCCATCTCAGAAAACAGCGGGAGATGAATGCTGCTGCTCAATTTAATTTCTTCTTATTCAGTACTGGACCACAACTCATGGAATTGAGACACCTACATTCAAGATGTGTCTTCTCTTCTTATTCCATCCCTTCTAGAGAAAATATCTTCACAGCCAGATGTGTGCTTCTATAGTGATTCTCAATATTAAAAAATGTTGACTAAAGATTATTCATTACATATTATAAGATGATCCAATAAACAAAACTATCTCTGATTCCAATTATCAGATATACTAATGAAAACTCACTCAGAAATTATCAGGTAGAATTAGAAGAAAAAAATAACAAGCAAATTGTTATTAAAAGCATTATTCCAAACCCAATGGAAGGTGGCACACTTTTTCAATTCTAATATTTGGAAGGTATAGGTAGGTTGACTAGAACATTGAGGGCATCCTCTGCTTTAGAACAGAGGCTTGCTTGGGATCATAGAAACGAAACACTGTCTCTAAAAAAAAGCAAATAAATATTCAATAAAATAAATAATAATTATTCGAGGATAATATTGATTTGAATATAAATTGAAGTAACCATCTAGATATGTCACGTAAAACAGCAATGACAATAGTTTGGAAGTGAAAGATGAAATACCGTATATGAATATTTGAGTCTCCAGAAGAAGAAAAGGTAAAAGATAGGGTAGTACAAAAGGTTAATAGAAATGTCAAAGAAGAGGAGATTTCAAATTGATATGACCCACCCTATTTCTTTCCTGCCACACTGGTAAGCACTTTTGCTTAAACAGATTTTTGTGACCTTTTAAAAGCCCAAAATGAAGATGTAGAAGAAGGAAAAATTTTATAAACTTGCAGAACACACTCTTGAGACGGTAACTGAAATGAAGAGACTTGAAATAACAAGAGGTTTTCATGGACTTCACTGTGTGCTGGTGGAATTTACTAGGCTCACTGTGTGAAGATATTGAGGAATATTTTGGCAATCTAGAATACTTTGCCTAGCCCATCTTTCATTCTGAAGTAAGAATAATAACACAGCAGTGTTTTAGATATACAAATAGCCAAACTCCCAATATTAACAGATATCATGTGTGTTTCAGCAAGAGAATTACTTAGCTAAAAAATACAAGAATTGTTGGGATCAAAATAATCTCAGAAAGTAGCAAATGGT